>CM073748.1:1611441-2868293 GCA_037127355.1 Schoenoplectus tabernaemontani | reverse complement strand
CAGAGATGATTTATTATTGGATGGGGCCCACTTTCAGTGGGAAATGACACAACTACCATAGTTTCAACTATGGCAGCTGATCTGTTTTCGAGTACAGAATATTGAAAGATAAGTCGGCGCCAAGTCATGTAGTCTCCCTGATAGTTGATTTATTATGTCATTTTTAGTACATTGACAAATGTGCACGTTACTTACGAGCATGTAGTATGTTCGATAGGAATTTATCGTGCCAATATATATATATTTAAACATGTATATTTTAACATGTCAAAGATTTTAAAATACAAATACATATCTAACACACATGACATTTATAGCACGTGTATTTAATATGTGTTAATACTTATAGTATATATAAATTCAACAAAATTTAGAAAAAAAAAAATCACAAAAAAATTAGAAGATTGAAGAAAAATGGCAAAATCTAAAAATGATGAAAATTCATAAAAATGTGAAAAATGAAAGGAAAAAATAATTTTGACATCGACTTGAAAAACTAACAATTGAACGAATTTAAATTTCTTTCTTTTTATGGAAAATTAGGGGAAATTCAAAAGTTGGCTTCATTCCGAAGCCTTCAAATTCAAAGTCTCTTTTTTTATGCATTTGGATTGTACCATTAGATCACATCATTTAACGAGCCAGATGACTTCACAGAAAATATAATATGTCCACTTGATTTGTGAATTGTGTCGGTGTCTAATAAGGGACAACACGTGGCAAAGCTAGAGAACTGAGAACTCTCATTCTTCTCGCTCCGTATTTCAAGCTTTTGTGTGCTTGTCGCGTATAATCTATATGCTATCCTTTCCTGACATGTTATAGTTAGGTTATGGTGCTATGCATTGCATTATCACTTCTGCTATGAATCGGTTCTTCGTTATCAAAGTGTAAATGGTCGATTTAACCGTACAAAATGATTTTTGTATGAATATCTAGACATAAACTAAATTTTATATTTTTCAAAAAAAAAATTACTATTTTTTAAGATAGTTAGAAAATTATTTATTTTGAATGATTCATAATAACTAAATTAAGTGATTTTCTAACTATGTTAAAAAATAGTAAAAAAATTAAAAATATAAAATTTAGTTAGAAATAGTCAAATTATATAAAAATTAAAAATATTAAAATAGTCAAATTATATATTTTTTTAGATTTTTTATAATTTTTTTAAGATAGTTAGAAAATCACTTGATTAGTTATTATGAGTCATTCAAAAGAAGTGATTTTCTAAAAAATATAAATTTTAATTTATGTCTAGATATTCATACAAAAATTATTTTGTACGATTGGATCAACCATTTACACTTTGATAACAAAGAACCGATCTATAGCACATAAATAATTTGTGCTATGCATAGCACTATAGCTCAACTCTCTCTCTCTCTCTCTCTCTCTCTCTATATATATATATATAGAGAGAGAGAGATGTAGACTATTGTGAAAACATTTACATTTCAACCGATATGCAATATGAAAACCTTGTGGGATAAAAAAATTTGGAGTGTTTTCAATTTAAAAAAAAATAGCTCTAAAAATAATAATAAATTTTTAAGCTACTCTTTTGAATTGTTGAAAAAATATCTCTAAAAATAGCTAATGCATAAACCTTAGGGACCGGGGGAGGTTCAAAGGATTTTGAATCTAAAATTTAATTCAAAGTCTCTCCAATTCATTAATCTTGCATCGAGATTCATAAAAAGATGAGATAGGACTTTGAACTAAATTAAAAGTACGGATCTCGATGCAATATCAATGGATGAGAGATGTTTTGAATCAAATTTTGAGTTCAAAACCCTTTGAATCTCCCCTGATCACCAAACCTTGATCACCAAACCTTGTGTCTTTCTCCTATGTGCACTGTACAAAGTAGCCTTTGGTGATTTCTTATGGAAATCAATTATATATTTGTAAAGAGTTGTCTTGTGCCTTGATTATATATATAGTTGAGTTATGATACTATGTATAGAATGGGTCGTCTCCATGTTATAAATCGGTTCTTCATTTTTAAAGTTCAAATGATCGCTTAAACCGTACAAAATAATTTTTCATATGGATTTCTAGATGTAGATCAAATTTATATTTTTTATATTTTTTTTACTATTTTCATACATAGTTAGAAAATCACTTGATTTAACTATTATGAGTCATACAAAAAAGGTGATTTTCTAACTATCTAAAAAAATAATTTTTTTTATAAAATATAAAATTTGATCTACAACTAGAAATTTATATGAAAATTATTTTGAACTATTGAGATCAATCATTTAACTTTAAAAATGAAAAACATATCTATAACATGGAGAGTCCCATTTATGTATAAGTGTTACCATAACGGAACCAAACTATTAAAAATGCCCGGGTTAAAAAATCAATTATTTAGACTTTTAAAAAAAAATATCATTTTTTATCCAACTATTTTTCGGGAACGCTCCGTATTGGCACCTACCTTGATAAGTGTTAATATAAATATTCAATAATAACTATTGTCAGCCATTACTAATGGCATTACTCTAAACATGCAAAACGGCCATGGTGAGGGGAGTGTTGCGAGTGGTCAGAGCAATAACAAATGCCTCGGTTTCGCCACCTAGGCCAGAGAGAACATGCAGGAAAAAAACCTGTTCAGCAATTTCCCGATTTCAAGAAGAGAGCTTCACCTTGAGGTCAAGATTAGTCTGAAGGAGGTAGGTAAGTAAGGATTTCTGCTGTATTTGAACTTTTAAAATAAAGAATCAATTTATAAAATAAAAATGATTCGTATTATATATATACTATAATTCAACTCTATATATATATATAACTAATTCTGACATCGAAGGCTACATGAAATAACTTATAACTCTTACGTATAAAGTAATATAGAGATTTTGATGATGATGATTGCTGCTACATATTTTGAATATCAACTGATAATTTATAATTTTTTACTTTAGAAAAGATTTAACTTTTTTTCTCGGAATCTGACATGATTGTTTTTTTTACAAAATTAGTACGGACCAAAATAAAATTATACCTCTTTCTAAAAGATCGAAATTTTATCTCGATTTCTTTATATTTTATCTCATTTTATAAGTACTAAACAATATAAAAATTGAAAAAAATGATCCGAAATTTTATCTCGATCTCCCTTCTAGTTCTATAAAAAAAATAATCATACTAGATTCCAAAACATTATCCTTTTCTAAAAATAAAAAAATTGGACAATTTGATTGCCCGGAATCCTGATTCAAGTCCAGTGAGCAGTCAACTTGCACAATATCCAACCACAGAAGAACCGGGACTTAATTGAAACTGCTGCGCATATTGCAGATCCCAACCATTCCTGCCAGGACATTAAGTTAAACGAAACCGGTTAATTTATAAAGGACTTGACATCAAAATTTATCTAAGTCTTATTTCAGTTATTGAATCAATTTTTTTTTATCAATCTTGATGCAACTTATTTTTCATTCTATATTTTTTTCAATCTCAATGCTAATTCAATAGTTGAAATAAGATTTGGAATAAATTTTAGTCTCAAACTCTTAAGAAATTAATCGATTCCAAGTTAAACACTTGTTGAAGTGATTTAAAGTTAAGTCGTCATATTTTAGTTCTTTTAATACTTTTTATATAAATTATTTTATATATTTAATTTTACTATTATCAAACAATAATATTGTTTTAAGGTGACTTAACTTTTATTTGGTTTTAATTTTATTATGATTTGCCAAACGGAGGTTAGTGAGTAAGAGTGTGACTTTCCCAGATTAATTATGTCAATTAAATTTTGGCAAGCATGACAGCACCACTAGCCAGAAGAATCTTTAGGTGCATGCTTAGTCGCGCTTACAGTACTACTTGCTTCATAATTTAATTTATCTTATAACCTATTTCCTAATTAATGATATATCATCCAAGAAATTATGATTCTTGCACGTGTTGTAGTCTTAATTAACTTCGAGGATTGATTCATTATTAGCTTCAATAAATTATAAATTAAAAGAAAGCGTAATTTTTGTCTGTTAAATTTAGGTTTTTTCTAATGTTCTCCAGAACAAGAATACCAGAGAAGACCCAAGTGGCATAGAAAAGAAGATGCATTGCTCAAGTTGTGACCCATTATTAATAGCTTTATTGTTAAAAGAGAATGGTGGATATCACACTTTGAGATAAGAGAAGAAATGGATAAAATAAGTTTTCTTTCTATTAGAAACTCTTATATCTTTTTACATATCAAACAATAGATTACAACTCTATTTATAGGCTAAGACAACAGAAGTATTTAGAAAATTCGTATTAAAAACGGAATACTAAACAACAGTTGTTTCAGCTGATCTTTGCCCACTAAAACAGTCATAAATCTCTATAGGGAACTCCAAACGACTTGAAATTTGAAACATTGAAAACTATACTTCAAGAGATTTTCATCCATAGGTCATACAACCAAAATGGACGTCGTTTGATATTTCATATCCCCTCATCAATCACCAAAAATTTTACAACTGCTGAATTCTAAGATCTCCTTTATTTTTCACTAGACTTAATACTATTAATGATAATTAAGTTTATATTTCAACAAAATTTCTCTTAAACTTAATTTTAAGAACTTATATTTTTCCTCATTAGTGTCGATTGTGGTGTTTCTTCAATCTCCTCATCTGTAGTTATTCTCCTTGTCGATTTTTGTGAACTCAACACTTATTTTTCTTGTTAACTTGTCTTCATATCATCATTGCACTTCTTCATAACTCGCAGCGAATAGCGACGTCATCCATTGACGACTTTTTCTCGATTCATTGAGCTAGAAAACTCAAAAAATCAGTCGTGGTTTCATCTCATATGTCATCCAATTGCCTGACTCTTCAAGTTATGTATATGTGAGATTCATACCCACACCGCGGCTCCACACCGCATTTTTCATGTGGCTCCACACCACATCTTCTCATGGTCTTTGCAAACTTCCAACAAAATATCTCATGATGTTGCTAGTTTTCTTATCCTGACACTCATTGCACAGGCTATCATGAGTCATTACTCATGTCGGCTTCACTCACCGATTCTTCGAATACCACTGGCAAAGACTTCACCACGCTTTTGTAACATTCGCTGCTTGATACATAACTCTCATCATTGACAAGTTTTTTTTTTTTTTTCTTACAATCTCTAAAACTATTTTCACAAAAAAAAACACCACAAAAAAACACTTTTTTTTTTTTTTTTTTAACAAAAAAATCAACACATGATATTTTTTCATTATTCCGACATTTTTTCTTTTCTCACAAAAAAAAAATAAAATGAGGGGATTCAATTTTTTTCACTCATTTTTTATTTTTTTTTCAATGCTCCTAACAACACAGAAAAACTCATATACTAAAATAAACTCAGAAAACACTCTTAACACTTAACTTTCTTTAAAATAAATATCGAGACTCACCATATTTTTTCTTTTTTTTTCGACATCTCTTTTTTTTTTTTTTTTTTTTTTTCGCCATGGCAGGTCTCTCTTGATCGACTGAACCTAGCTCTGATACCACTTTGTTAAAAGACAATGGTGGATATCACACTTTGAGATAAGAGAAGATATGGATAAAATAAGTTTTCTTTATATTAAAACTCTTATATCTTTCTTACATATCAAACAATATATTAAAACTCTATTTATAGGTTAAGACAACATAAGTATCTAGAAAATTCGTATTAAAAACGGAATACTAAACAGCAGCTGTTTCAGCTGATATCAGTCCACTAAAACGGTCATAATTCTCTATAGCGAACTCAAACGACTTAAAATTTGAACCATTGAAAACTATACTTCAAGAGTTTTCCATCCATAGATCATATAGCCAAAACAAACATGTTTGATCTTTCATATCCGCTCATCAATCAACCCAAAAATTCTACAACCGCTAAATTTTAAGAGTCTCTTTATTTTCCACTAGACTTAATAATTATTAATGATAATTAAGTTTATATTTCAACAGGATCAAAGACTGATTTTCAATAAATCTTAATGAGTACTTCAAATTATTCAATTGACGTCAGTGATCACAATTTCAATCTCATCACACAAGAGCCTCTGTTTCACAATTAAATTGAATTTAGTTAATGTAGTAATTTTTCTACTAGCAATCAAGTGTCCTTAAGCTTTCCATATAGAAGCAACTTCACAAGTGTCCATCATGGGAACGGAGGGGTACCCAGTAATGAGTACTATCTGATGGTGAGCATTATTATATCCTGGCCATTGAATTATGATCTCGTTTTAAAAATTCAGATAAACGCTGATGCTGAGATGAAAATGGTGGAAGTTAATAAGGCTCTCTGTTATTTACCTATTTGCGGAAAGAAAAAAAAAATGAGGAGATGATTCGTCTGATAATCTCTCATTCTCTCCCAAAACTTTGGTCCAATTTCTGGAGAGTCAAATTCTATTGCACGAAAATGTTCTAGCAATATCCTCGGACTGCTTTCATTTCCCTGACCTAGTATTCGTCTTTCCTAAATTCCTTCTTCGTCTAAAGGAGGAGATCAGGATGTTGGAAGCACCGTCTCTGTAAACTTTGAGGGTCCATTTGAAAAATTAAAGAATAACTTTGAAAGAGTGAAAGTTTCAGAACAATGATATAATAGTGTTATTTTGAAAAAAAAATGATATTTTTGATTATTCAGAATGATGAAAATTTTATTTAACTATTATTAATCAGAATAGTGAAAATATTAATAATTATGATACTAATATTATAATTATACCTCTATGGGGTTATCCCTTGAGTGAGGATCAATACAATTCATGTCTTATTTATGTGCTATTTGTATATACCTGTGACTTCTTTGACTTAAGCTACAACTTCAGAAAACATAGCTTCTCTTTCTATTCACATATAGATATTATCGTCCTATATAACTTATATTTTAGCTTTTGTTGATCTTTTTTTGTGACATAGGATACTAAATGTTTGTGGCTATTTCGATTATCGCACTCTTAACATGTGATTAATATTTTCATCAACCTCGTTGTCACTCTATAATATTATTGACCTTAAATATCAAAATATATCATTCATGACACTATTTATCCATCTAAACTAACATCTTCATTCTTTATCTTGGCATGGCTGAACTCACACCTTATATACTCGATTTTCATACTACTAAATTGAAAACCTTTTGATTCTAAAATTTATCTTCACAACTATAATTTTCTACCAATAATTATTATACTCTCATCAATTACTACCACATCATCAACATATATAGGTCATACATCAAAAAATATCTTCTTTACAATCTTTCGTGATCTCATTCATTAATAAGATAAAAATATATGGACTTACTTAATACTGATTTTTAATATATTCTTATTTTAATAGAAAAATCATTGATTTCACTATTACTTTTTCCATGTCAATTAAACACCATGTGCAGATCATACGTATATCCTGCTTCTACTCTCTATATCTCCTTGTAAGTTGCCTTGTTAAGAAAATGGCTTTTGTGGTCAACTTCCTTCGAACAGTGCTCAATCATCAAGATAACACAGTTTGAGTAATCTTCATTATATAACTTATGAACTTATTTTCTCGTACAATTTTGGATAATCTTGTATTACTACATTCTTAAAAATTTGTACTAGTACGTTTCTCCTTCATTCATCAAGATAACACAGTTCTCCTCCACTCCTTTATTATTAAGAAATATTGAATTCTACTGGAATAAGATAAAATCCCGGGGACGATTTCTTAACGATGAAACTGAAAATAACTCATTTTGAATTTTAAATAAAACTTGTACAACGCTGCAAGCTTTCCGGTGCTGATAGCCAATGGTTTCTATTATTTAATCGATTAGAATTCCAAGTTTATTTTTCTATAAATAGGGTAGCTATCTTCATTTCTTCTACTCAATGTTCTTCTTCCTATCTACAACATCCTTAAAACACATATCTTTTCATGGATAGCACAGTTCAAAACTGGTGGGCGTTCCCCCTTGCCTTATTATCTCCTAAAATTTTTGGAACCGTTGCCAACTTCACTCTTCCTTCAATTACAACCGCTCTCTTTTCATTTGCCCTTCTTGCCATCATTACATGGCTTGCCACCTCTCTTCTTCACTGGACCCATCCTGGTGGCCCAGCATGGGGAAGGTACTGGAAGAAAAGCAACCCTTCTTCCTATTTGGTAATACCAGGCCCGAGAGGCCTCCCTTTTATCGGGAGCATGCGCCTCAAGTCAGGGCTTTCTCACCACACGCTGAATGCTTTGGCGAACCGGCTAGATGCCAAGAGGCTCATGGCTTTCTCTCTAGGTGAGATACGTGCCATAGTGTCTTCTCACCCTGACGTGGCTAAAGAGATCTTAAACAGCCCAGTTTTTGCTGACCGGCCCGTCAACCACTCCGCCTACGGCCTCATGTTCCATCGTGCAATAGGTTTTGCACCATACGGAGTCTATTGGCGAACTTTGCGTAGAATTGCTTCTTGCCACCTCTTTTCTCCAAGCCAAATTGAGGTCTCTGCTTGCCACCGCGCATCAATTGCCAGTCAGATGACCAACTATCTCCATTCAACTTCCAGCAAAATATTTCAAGTCCGTGGAGTACTAAGGCGGTCGGCATTGTACTATATCATGCAATCTGTATTTGGCAAGCGGTACAATCTCTGCTCATCTGATCCTGAGGTCGAGCAACTGCTATGGATGGTTGATGAAGGGTACAAGCTTTTAGGCATGAGCAACTGGTCTGACTACTTTCAAATCCTAGCTGGGTTGGATCTGCAACACATTAAGTCACGATGCTCGGAGCTCATGCCTAAGGTGAACGAACTCATCAACTCGATCATTGAAGAGCATCGCTCAAATCCTGGTTCGAGGGAAAATCAGGATTTTGTCGATATATTGCTTTCCTTGCAGGATAGCGAGGTGCTTTCTGACTCTGACATTGCTGCTGTGCTCTGGGTCAGTAATTAATGACCATATTTCAAGAAGAATATACTAACAAATTGATGTAACTTGCTGATATTTATTTTATAAATTTGGTCTCCTATGGAAATTAACAGGAGATGATATTTAGAGGAACAGATGCCATGTCTGTGCAGATGGAATGGACACTCGCTCGCATCGTGCTACACCCAGAAATTCAAGCCAAAGTTCACACCGAGCTTGACCAAGTTGTAGGGAGATACAATTCAGTTACTGAATCTGATTCTGCTTCTCTTGTGTATCTACAAGCTGTAATCAAAGAGGTGCTCAGGATGCATCCACCAGGCCCACTCTTAGCCTGGTGCCGTCATTCAATAACAGACACATTTATTGATGGCCGCTTCATCCCAGCAGGCACCACTGCGATGATCAACATGTGGGCCATCACGCATGATCCAGAAATCTGGCAAAACCCTGATGAGTTCAAACCCGAGCGTTTCATTGCAGATACCAATGGGATAAAATCAGTTGATTTCTCAGTCATGGGCACTGACATGCGGCTGGCACCCTTTGGTGCTGGGAGGAGGAGCTGTCCAGGTAAGAGCATGGCAGTTGCGTCAGTTGGATTTTGGATGGCTTCCTTGCTGCATGAGTTTGAGATGCTTCCGGCTGAAGGGAAACCAGTGGATTTATCGGAGCTCCTTAGGCTGTCATGTGAAATGAAAGTTCCACTTGAGGTAACAGTGAGGCCGAGGCGGAGTGTGTGAAGAATCACCGATTAATTGTATTTGATGTTCAACTGTTGGTGTATGTTTCCCTGTTCTGTCAGATAATTAAGGGACGAACATACATATGTATCATCAATTGCTCTGCTGTGTGTTCCAGATTGAGCAAAACCAATTAGCTTTTGATATATACGTTATAAATGTAAATGTGTTTACTATGAATGTGCTTAACTGGTTTGCAATTAATACTAGTATTGTGTTTGTACTTACAATGTGCAAAAGAAAAAAGAAATCAAATTTACTGTTTTCTTTTCTGATCTTTTTTTTTTGTTGCCTTTCTTCCTTATCTGTATGAACTCTTTTTTAATTGGTTTAATGAAAATATATTAGTAAACTATTCGCCTGCAACCTCAACAAAAAAAAATTCAAAATTACTGTTTTTACTTCAGAATTTACTGCTTATAGTGTTATAACTACAGGTGCATGCTCCCCAACCTATTATGAAACTAATATTGTATGATCTATAGATAAGATTAAATTGTAAAATTTTAGAAATCATACTAATAACTATCAAGTAACACATGGTGTACGACTTTACGTACCTAATCTTAAAATGAGCTGATTAAAGGGACATGTTTTTTTCGTAGCCTGAACGATCAAGATAATTAGTTGATCATTAATTATTCAATAAGTGTTACAGAATCATTGATATTCTAAATCTAATAATAGATATATAGCTTGAATGCTGGTCACATTACGACAAATGCACTAAGTTCCAGGGTAACAAGTCAAAAGGGCTGAAAACTATATTTAATCACGGCCTTTTTCAGTATTTATATAGGTGAAATCTGGGTATTAGCATAGATCATGCCAGTATATATATTTTTGTTTCTTTCGTTTGGAATGGGCAGCGGTCAAGCTGGGCCCAATTTTAAGACTTAACAATGTTTTAAATATGTGGATTTCATCGTGGAGTAACATCAACCACAATCGTGCAATGATAATAAAATGTACTAGATTCCTTAGGTGATTAATTAACTAGGAAAACTTAATTAAACAGACAATGAAGTCGTATGTCGGCCTTGTTTTGCCTTAGAAGAAAAATATGAACTACTGAACTACATATATTTTGTTCCTTTCTTCTTCTTTTTTGGTTTAAACTGCTTTTATTTCTTTATTACTGAATCAGTTGTCGTTTTGTATATATTCAATTGATAAAGTGGCATGCAGCGTACCCCGTCCCTGCAAAGTTGAATGCATTTTGCCCACTTTAGAACCTACTTCTGTTTTGTTTCCTTTCACACTTTTTTTTTATTTTCAAATTTAACTATATAATGGGAAAATAGAAGTTTCTAACTTAATTAGTGGATTTGTGATGTTTTTTGAAGTACATTCGCCTTGTGCAACAAAAGTTTAAGCAGAGAAAACATTCTCTTCAATGTAAACCAAAAACCTAAAGCCCGTTTAAAACAACAATAAGTCCTTTAACAGTGAACACTTCAAGTCAGAACAACTTACTCAAAGGCCTGTTTTTTATAATGTTTTCCGAGAGCCCATTACGGCTCCAAAGAAGCATTGATGTGTGCCTATGGTTCTCCACTTCAGATCTCAACTTCCACTTCTCTTTTGCTACGAATCCAGCGTAGCTTCAATAGATTTCTCTTTGACCGATACCAGGAAAGGTTAAAAGAGAAATTCCGACCGACCTTGCTTGGAGTCGGAGAGGGAGTGAAAAGTAAGTTCTCGCTCTCTTTCTCTCTCAAACACAACCATGGCGAGCGTCTCATTTGTTCTCTCCATCTCTTGCCTCTCTCCCTTTACATCCCCTCTTCGCTTCAAGGTTCTTACCTCTTTCTACCTCTCTCTTCTCTTCGAACTCACACCGACTAAATTTTCTGTATGTAATCGCAATTTTGTTATTTTCAGAGATTTACGGGCCTACGGTTCAAGTGTCAGGCGGGTTCTTCGCCCCAGATGGACTCTGATTCGACACAGAAGAGTTCCCTCTCTGGCATTTCGTCATACACCCTGTCTGCAGGACTTGCTGGTCTTGGTTTACTCGAGACAGGATATCTTAGCTATCTAAAGTTCACTGGTTCCAGTGCATTTTGTCCAATTGGAGGTGGGAGTTGTGGTGATGTACTCAATAGTGACTACTCCCTTGTTTTTGGTAATTGTTTTCTTCTTGTCTCCTTTTGTTTATTCAAAAGTGGACTTCTCTTTTCAAATTCATTGGATTTATACGATTATTGAGTTCTTAAACAAGGTAAAGGAAATTCATTGGTGCTTTCATCGGTCTATATCTAGTCAAATTTGGACTCCTTTGGTGGAATTCTCTTTTAATCGCCATCATAGATTAATTAATTAGCATTTGGTGTTTGTTATAGTTATAACTTTATGTTAGTGCCCAACTGGTGTCAACCAATAGCTTATGGTGGTATCACATACTCGCATCAAAGCTATAAAAAAATATATTTTCTTTTTTCTTAGTTAGTTATAGTTATGAAAGTGTAACTTTGCTTTATTCAGTTAATTCAGCTTGTGCACCAATGAAAAGCTTCTTAATTTTAATAAAGCAGATTCAATGGATAAAGTTCTAATCATATATTTGTTTTTCTTTTGTAATCATTGTAATAAATTCATCAGTTGGTTGAGTTTTGACATGGCCTGCAGCCCTGCACCATGTCACATTTAGAATATTCTTGCTTTATGAGGGAGAGTCTTCTGTTTTATTTTAAAGACATCATGCTTCTTCATGACTTGATAGATCACATATCTTTACATAGTGATTGGGCAATTAAGTATTTTCCTTATTATGCTATCCTGTCATTACAAGTATATTCTTCAGAAAATCTGTAGAAATTTGTATATGCTTACTTTTTATGATCATTTATCTCTTCAATAATTGCAGGGAGAAAAAAAGTTCCTCTCTTCTCTCTTATATTTGATGCCTTATTTGTCTATTTCTGTTCATTGACTATCTCCTGTTCATTGACTCATTGTTTTGCTAGCAGATATTATTTCATTAGGTTTGTGGTCAAGTGAATGTTAACTTAAATATTGTCCGCTATTTGAAAGAATGCATAATGCTATCCAAATGCATTTCTGGATCACATGGCTTTTTTCCCTAGCATTGTGTGTTTGAAATTTGATCAGTGCTGATATTTCCTGTATATTTGCCATGAAAATCTCATTTTTTTTTTATCTACCTTTGTAGTCGTCAAGCTTAACTGTAGTGGTATCTAGATAGACTAATACATACTTAAGGAGCTTGTGCCAGTCAAGTATAGCTAGAACAATAGATCTCTTATAACATTTAATTTTTTAATCGGTAGAAGATCAGAATAGTGCATAGCAGGAGCTTTACAGTAAACAACAAATTTATGCATAACTCATTTCCTAGGGTAAACATCACAGGTCAGTCATTATTCCATGTTTCAGCTAGGCCACTTCAACTCCTCTAATTTATTGGATATGATTGATTTTTTAATTGGAAATATGAAGGCTAAATTGGCATCTGGTAATTAAAAACATATTACTGTATTGAATTTGCTCAAGCTTTTCTTGATAGGGAGAATTTACTCATCAAAATTAATTCTGTTAAAAATTTGCTATGTTCCTGAATCAAATCAATTTAGATTTCAGAAGTCAATAATTTGATACTTCACAGCATCAAAAGTGAGCTTTATAATATGAAAAATAATGCTTTACAAAACTTGTAACTTGTTCGGAGTTTAGTTTGATATATGAAGTTGCATTGTTTAGCTTGTATTTTGAACCTGAAATAAATGTGGTTACCTGACTGGACAAAATGGAAGTATGGGACTGAGGCAAATCAAAGTTAATTTAAAAGAGTGCATTCTGTTTTCTTGTGATTTGTCTTAATTAGTCTGATTCAGAGTCCAACTCTGTATTAATAGTACAAGTTGCTGACAATTGTACCACTTCTTCCATGCTAGGTATCCCTCTAGCATTGCTTGGAACAGCTGCATACAGTGCAGTTACAGTACTTTCTCTGCAACAATTGGGAATATTTACTATTCCCGGAATCAACAAAACTGATGGTCGATTAGTTCTAATAGGGACCAGCACATCAATGACAACTGCAAGTGCCTATTTCTTGTACCTACTAAGCACAAAATTTGCAGGAACAAGTTGTTCTTACTGTTTCATATCAGCCTTCCTATCTTTTATGTTGTTCTTCATTATTCTCAAGGTACTTATCAAATAAGTAGTTGAGAAACAACCCGGTATATTCAGTATGCACAAATAACAGTCAGCAACGTCTGACATATTTTGTGGTGTTGCAAGTAGTCTGGCAACCATCAATACTAAGGTTAGATGGGGCATAAAATGACCACATTACCCAAAACTTCATTTATAATACGGTCTTTATTTAGTCAATTTATTGATCTTCTGGCATTATTTTCTAGCCTAGCCTTCTAGGGTAACACACAAAACATTGATTGGATTGATCCCTTTCTGGTTCATTTCATAGCATTTTACTATTGACCATTATCGAAAAAATTTGACTGCTAGTGGGTCGGTGTTGTGGAATCAACTGTAGTGAGGTATTACTATTATCATTTGTGGAATAAATTAGTATCGGTTGCTTCCAGTAGTAACCTACTAATTATTTTCTTAAAGTGCAATTTTTCTTTTAAATTTTGAACTTATTAAGTAATAATAATAAGTACTTGGTTAATGAAATAACTAAAGGACTATGGATTGGAGAAAATTGGGAAGTTGCTTGGACTACAGTTAGCTGTTGCTGGTGTGGTAATTACTGCTTTAACAAGCTCTTATTCATCAATTGTTCCTCAATCAACAAGGTGAGATATATTATCATAAAAAAATAGATTCTTTGTTGCTTTAAATACAGGTTTTCATAACAGAACAATCAAGGTATTACTAAGTATTAACCATGTAATTGCATGGTGTTATTGATTCAACACTTTTCTTGTTTGTCCTTTTGTGTGTAATTTTTTTATTTGTAACCATGAGATGGGCTGTGATTGTGGCTTAGCATCTGATGCACCCCAGAGAAGCCACTAGTGATATTAGTTTGGAAAAGTTCAATAATACTATGCATCCATTTTGGGACATTGTGCAGTGCAGAACAATTCACCTTGGAACGGTATGAAACAGAAATAACCAAAGAGTCAACACCATTTGCCATTGCACTGGCAAAGCACTTGCAGTCCATTGGTGCCAAGATGTATGGGGCATTTTGGTGTTCCCATTGCAATGAACAGAAGGAGGTTAGGTTATCTGCTTTAGTACGATATGAATTTATAAAACAAACACTTCAAAGTCTATACTTTTCTTGTAGCAAAAAAAAAAGGAAGAAGGCTCTCTTTGTATTGAAAGTGATTTGAAACTTGTAAAGCTGACATAAAAATAAATGGATAAGTAATGCATAGGGAAACAAATATGAAGCTTACTTTGATAGATACACTAAAATATGTACTTTTACTCTGTGGCAGATGTTTGGAAAAGAGGCCATGAAAATAGTGGATTATGTAGAGTGCTTTCCTAATGGAGCTGGCAAAGGAAGAACAATGTCTCTTGATTGTGCTGTTGTTGGGATTGAGGGCTTTCCTACATGGGTCATAAGAGATCAGGTATTGCATCTTTTTCAAATTACATTCACTTATTCATAATGTAAGTAATGCTTGCTTATTTTGCAAATAGAATGGTACCAGTTGGGGTGAATTGTGGATGATGAAAAACTGTTTAAGTAAAGGTAAATGTGGAAAAGAAATGACTCAACTTTCAGCCAAATTTTATCAAAATCCATTCATGAATCAAAAATTGGAATTTAGAAATGAAGATTAATATCTTCACAATAGTGAGCTGGGTACCTTTCCCAATGTGGCTCACAATAATTAGCTTTTAGTATGAGAAATTATCATAATACTTTATTAAGGAAAAAATTATCAGAACACATTTCCGGGACAGTGTTGTTTGCTATTTTCTTAATTTTCCTACATCAGTTGAGATTGGAGAGGCCTTAAACTCCAAGTGGACATTTTGAACAACAAAAAGAAAAAAATGAATATGGTTTAACTGGCCAAACATGGTATAAACAACAGACAGCACATACCAGCTAGAACCATTTTGGCTTAATATTGATTGAAATTGTGAAAGGAGGTAAATTTGATAAGTTAATTCATAAGTAATAGGAGAGAGAAAAGAACTAGTAGAACTCTTATATTCGTAAAGTTTTTCTTTACAACTTTTGTTATCATTACTTTAATTGGCACTGTTTTAGGTCCTGAGCGGTGAACAAGATCTTTCTACTCTAGCAGACGCATCTGGCTTTGTTTATCAAGACAACAAACCTTCTTAATCATCTCAAAAGGATAGACCAGAATATCTTTTTTATTTTGTGAAAGAGGCATTGTTAAATTGTGCCAGTCAAGAATTAGCTGAAATAAAAGGACTGAAAAAATAGCTAATATGATTATAAATAGTACGTGTATATATTCTTAGATGGATATTTTTTGGCGATTTTAAACCCCAGTTGTAAATGAATTTTGAAGAGTTGGAAAGTGAACGTCTTTTGACTTTAAAATAAGAAAAATATGAACCCCATAAAAAGAAATCAAAATTTGAGAAAACAGCATAATCTCTGCGAGTCTCCTGAACTATGTTTCCTTGTCAAAGAAGAAAATTTGAGATTACCCCAAGGCTCGTATTATTTTGAAACAGATGTATAAGTAACAACCTTTTGTAAACGAGTCATTATATTAAAATTGAAGTAAAAGGCAACATTGAAAAATAATCGCAATTTATTTGTCACTATGTAGAAGCACGACAATGAGCACGAGTTAAAAAGTGTGAGATACTGTTCCTTATTGCCTTTTGTAGACGACCGCTATCCTCGTTTCCTCAAATTATTGTATGATGTTCAATGTTTCCCAATGCGTACGCTCATTTCATTGTCAGCCTTCCCATCTAACAAAGACAACAGATGGTTTCCAATCTGTGTTTAATGAAAATAGTTCTGAAGCTGCGCATGGGTACGGAAACGAACAATTCAACAACAGATGCTGGTTAGAGAACAGTTCAGTTCCAGTTAACCAAACAACTGCTAAAATTTGACATCATTCAGCAAAGAAGAAGCATTAAAATGAAAATATGTGACCACTTTGTTCACCCTTCATGCAGTTCATCCCATTTCGAACGTATGTATAACAATTTTACTATAGGATATTCTTGAATTGCAATTATCAGCAACAACAAATCATGAATTTAAAGAACTTCTATACATGCAAACTAGAACCAGATTGTAAAATATAAAAAGCGCATTAGCAGAGCAACTATAGCCAAACATCATCAATATAAATTTAACAGGAACAACCATATACAACAGATCTTCACTGGCAACTGCAGTCATTTCCGTTGAACTTTATTAGTAAATCTCAAAAAAGAAAAACAATGTTTTCAAAACAACATCCAGGACAAATCATACAAATGACGCAACTGATAAGTATAATTTCTTTTGACTTCCAAATAATTATCAATATGATTTGCAATCTTTACATGAAATCAGGTGGAATTTTTCTCATTCTACCATTCCTAAAGATCTACTGGTCAAATATCACCACAACCAATTAAAAAAAGGAGGGGAAAAGAAATAATAGGTATAGACATCAAGATACAAGTTGAACCAAAAAACAGCAAAAAAATCAGAAGAAAAAATAGTTATGACATTATTTTCCAGACCTCCATGGACTCACATATCATGGCTTCACATTATGTAGTGAACAAGAGATATACAAGGCCTTTCAAGTACTCTACTATCTCAGAGCCTCCAAGTTTTGAGCTTCCAAACACTCTGTCAACAAAAGTTATAGGAACCTGCAAAAGAACACAAAAGCCATAAAAAAATAAAATATATATGTTTAAAACTTTATTAGAGGAATGCAACAGCATCCATTCTGTATATGAAAGCAATAAATTTTGACTAGTAACCTAAAGTTTTTGGAGTTTTAGCACAGCAACACTGGAAAGTTACTATCTAGAGTGGCTACAACTAAATCAACTCAATATCATATTTGACCAATTTAGGCTCAAGTACGATCTGTGGCGTGAAGGGCAGTAGAAATGGAAATTTGGAATTTGATTTAACCAAAAAAATTGATCATTAACATGTAATTTAAAGAAAAATAATAACCAATTGCAGATATGGTCTACTAGACTCTAACTCCTAAATCATGGTTCTGGTACATGGAAGACCACGATCCATGTACTAGAACAATGATTTAGGAGTTAGAGTCTAATAATAGAGTTATAAATTTCAGGTTCTTTAGTTTTTCAGTTCTTAGATTTTTAAGAGGGTTTAAAATTAAGGATTTAGAAATAGGCTTTATAATGTAGGTTTATTGTACTATTCTATTATTATTATTATTATTATTATTATTATTATTATTATTAGCATTATTATTTCATTATCATTATCATTTTCACTTTTATTTATTTTTATTTTATTTATTTATTTACTTGTTATTAATTTTTTCATCATCATCATCATTATTATCATTGATATTTGAGATCTCTCATCTTATGTTTTCAGATTAGGTTTCATTTCTAACCTACCCAATTTATTTGGGATTAAAGGCTTTGTTGTTGTAATAATTGTTATAAAGTTTCCAGCCATGCTAATGCATTGTGCAGTTGAGCCTGAATTCTCCCCAACTTACATACACCTCAATTCAGCAGCAAAGGAAAAAAGAAAAATAAGCCAAGAAGAAGTATTAAACAAAGCACCATTTATTTTATGAATCACCACACAAAACAGTACAAAAACCAATGTCACAAGTCCTTCAATATAATAAATAGTAAATACTGAAAATAATTTTTCACAAAAATATTAAAACTAATTAAATTTTGGATCATACCTCTTCAACATGGTAGCCCTTTCTTGTAGCTCTCACAATCATCTCCATCTGAAATACATAGCCCTTACTAACACATGAGGTGACTAAATCCTCTAGGACAGACCTCTCATACAGTCTATGCAAAACAAAGAAACAAATTGACACACAAACATAAGCAAATAAAACTTTACATTATGAAAAATTATGAAAACTAATATTATGTTCTGTACCTAAAAGATCCAGTCAAATCAGAAACCCCTGGCCAAAGAAGAGTCTGTGCAAGTACATTAGCACCCCTGCTTGTCAACTTCCGCATGAGATTCCAACCATGTACACCTCCATACTTGACATACCGGGTCCCAGTTACTATGTTTGCACCTGTTTCCTTTTGTTTCCTGGTTAGTTTAGCTGTGATTAAGCACAAGCAAAGAGAAAAGACCAAATCTACTATTCAAAAGTAAAAGTGAGGGGTTCATTACATAATGAAAGTTTATAGAAGAACTCTGAAATTACATACCTGATGAAGCTAGGCAAGTATTTTGGCTGCAAAAAGTAATAATGCATGACATAAGTTTGATGATGAAAGAAATAATGCAGTAAAAAGAATCAAATAAATATTACATGGTGAGAAAGATCAGCATCCATGATGACAACAAATTCACCTGTGGCGTGCTTCAGCCCATGATAATAGGCAGTCCCTGCATATTATAAAATATTATTTTCAATTCAATGTTTTGTATTTTAAAACAAAATAAACGAAAATTGAGAGAATGAAGTTTACCTAGGCCCAGCTTTCTTGGTCTTGCCCTTAGCAGCTGGTGTTATTAAGAAATTCAGAAGTCAAAACTACATTACATATCCACATAACAAAAAAAAAAAAAAAAGGACATGCAGCATGTAGAAGATAAACAAAGGAACTAGTAAGAAAGTCTGGTATGGTACAATCATGTATTAAACCGACCAGGTTCAGAAATCCAGATTATTAAGGCATATTCACACCACTTACAATGTGGTCTTCTCCATAGACTTGTTGCAGCTGTTTAACAATATCCTGAGTTCCATCTGGGCTTCCATCATCCACCACAATTACTTCAAAATCAACATCCCTGACAGAAATGAATAAAAAATTTAGTCAGTACCATATTTTGAAAGTTAATGACCTGTGCCCTTGTCTGACAAAGTTCAACCACATAGGACCAATAATATATCAATACAATTATATAATTAGAAGGGTTTCAAGTAACCAAATCTATCAAAATGTGTGTAACTGTGTATACATATATTTCTCATTCCCTTTATAATACAATAGGGGCTAGATCACCTCTGCATTTTCAAATTAATAAATTACTCATTTCTATTACTTAGTTCTAGAGTACATGCTTTCAAACTGAAACAAGAGTGATCTATTAAGCAATAAGCAAATCTTTACTTGCATAGTTCCAGCTACACCTGATTTGGTCTGAAATGCTTACTACTCTACTAAACTCTTTCCCCGGCAAATTATATACCTAAAAGTCTGGTATTACAGTGAAGAATGCAAAGTAAACTCCCAGTCCGGTGCTACAAAATTAAAATCACTAGCAGATCAACCACCATAAAAACACGCTTTGCGTTCCGATCGAGACAATTTTAATTTTTAATCTAAAGATGAAGATTGGACATAAACCAGAGGAGTTGGAAAGTACCGAAGGTGCTTGAAAATCAGATAGATAATAAGTGCTATGTTGAGGCGCTCGTTGTAAGTGGGAACAATGATACTGTACTTGGTCTCCTTCCCTTTCCCCTTTGTTCGAAGTTCATCTCTTCTCTCCTCCATGCTGCTTGAGCCGGGATCTCCGATGGCGATTCGCTTGTTCTCCTGTTGCCTGCTGGACCGACCCACCGCAGTCTCTCTGTCTAGAACTGGGAACTGAATCTATACAAGTGGTTTGATACGTTGGGCCTGGCTTATTTCGAACTACACATTGTAACGAAGCCCATTAGCCTAGTGTAATATTAATTGTTTCGAATAACTATTAACATAATACAAATTTATTTTTTATTACATATATTAATGAAATTCATTGAAAAAATATTTGTTTCATAACATTAACAACGTAGAACATAATTAATATTTTTCAAATTCTAACATATAATTGTAGTTTATAAATGAAGAAAAAAAATATCATGTCTAAGATATTTCCTACTTTAACAATTTTAGGCCACGGTCGTTTTCAAATTTCAATAAATCCCCCTCCCAAAAAAAAAATATGTATGAAGTACACAAATTAAGACACACACATAACCTATAAATATAATCTATAAATTCAGGAATATATCCAAATTTATTTCTATATTTTAAACCTTTTCAAATTTATTTGAAATCTCATTGTCAAAATTATCAAGATAAGCATTCTCAAGTGATCCCCAGTTCATTTCTTCACTTATTTGCAATACCATTATTAAGATAGTAAAGAAAAACATTATCAAATGTCAAGTTCAATTAACTAGAATAATATATTAGTTTAATTATTTGGTTAAACATAAGCAAGATAAAAAGAGTTGAAGGCTCTATAAAATACATTGAATAACTAATGGATAATGGATAAATGGGAACTAATTTAAAGAGTTAAATGGTATACTTGTTATGTTGATGAGTTCATGGATACATCAGATTGGATTTAAAGGAGATGAATGAGATATCAAGTTATATTATAAGGATGGTTTAAAGTAGTTCATTGAACAACCCTGAATGTAGCAATATAAGCAAGATAAGTACTTCACTTAGTAAAATGGATTTTTTTATATCAAGTTGTCCCTAACCAGACATGCAATATGTTCTAACAAATTTTTACTAGAAAAACTTACATTAATTTGCTTATAAATTGTTTTTGGTAATGACTTATCTTTGATTTGACATAAAAAGTTGCATTAATAACCTCTCAATTTTATACTAAACAAATATAATTTTTTGATCAGTTATGAACAAAATTAATTCTGAATTTATAATTTAACAAAAAAACTTAATACCATTTGAGTAAAAATTTTAAAAATAAAGCTCATTTATTTTAACCTAGAATTTGGATTGGCGCAAAAAATGTATTTGTACTTCAACTCTTTAATTTGAATCATTACTTAGAATTTTTATATTAATTTGACCCCATAATCTAAATTTCTAGATCTGTCCTTGAATGTACTTGTTAATTTACGAGCTCATAGTATTTTCTATTTTTCTCCATCCAAAGTATCAATTTCTTTCTAATATATTAGGACAGAAGGATAAAAGAGAATTTTTATTTTGTTTATCCTCCGATTCAAATCTTTAGGCAGACTTACCTCTCTTTTAAAACATTTAACAAATTTATCCCCATTTCTTAAACGTATGCATATACGATTTTAATCTCCATTTAATGTGTGTTATGTGAACGCATGCATTCTTGGCCGCATGCGGCACCAGATTTTTTTTTTTTTTTGAAGTTTTCATTTTATAAGCAAGCAACAATTGCACGTATATAACTGAGTGAAATATATGTGTTCACAAACGATCATTTTTATTTGTTTAAACACAGATGTTCACATATAACTTATGAACGCATGCGTTCAGAAAGTAGAGATAATATTATTAAAAGTTTTAAAATAAAGATATTGTTATTAAACGTTTAAAAAATAGAGATAGACAAAAAAAAATAATTCGATAAAAGATTGGAAGCAGAATCACACCCAACGTAACTTTTTCCGCCAGAATCCACAGTAATATCGACAATTTTACATCCTTGCACAACAATGTGCTCTCGTCTCAGGGCCTCAGCAGCATCAGCATTCTCAAATCTGAAGTCGCTTCCAACCGCATATTATAATATCCCTTTTAAACCCGATCGACACCTCAGACCCAGATAGAGATTTTCCCAAAGGGCAAAGACCATAAATAATTATAATCCCCTCTTTTGGGTCCTTATAGCACTATCTCGCCCGTTTCCAATCGGGTCCAATCGGAAGCCTATCCGAAACCCATAGCAATATGACGTCATCCGTCAGCCACGGGCGCGACATGCTCCTCCCGCTACGCCGCCTTAAATCCCGCCCTTTCACGTCTTCTCTCCCAACAAACTCAAAGCCACGTGAAAATCACGCGCCTTTGCGCCTTTTTCCTTCATTATGTTCGCTATTTCAGAAACCCCAGAAGAAATACTTCTCGATTAAAATGGGTTCTCTCTCCGCCGTTGGAAATGCCTCCTCCACCCTCCAATACCCTCTCGCTCGCCGCGATGACTCCGTCGTTGACGACTATCACGGTGTCCTCGTTACTGATCCGTACAGATGGTAAGATCAGTAGAGTTTCAGAGTTTTCGATTTTAATTTTTCACTTATTCTCCTTTCTGTTTGATTTGAGATTCTGGTTGGATTTATAGGTTGGAGGATCCGGATTCGGAGGAGGTGAAGGAGTTTGTGGAGAAGCAAGTGGAATTATCTGAGTCCGTGTTGGCGAGTTGCGAGGAGAGAGGGAGGCTTAGAGAGGAGATAACTAAGCTGTATGATCACCCCCGGTACGATACTCCGTTTAAGCGGGGTGACAAGTACTTCTATTTCCATAACACTGGTCTTCAAGCCCAGAAAGTCCTTTACGTCCAAGTAAGAGTCTCCTGTTTTTCTTTATATTTTTCCCCTTTATTTGAAGGGTACAGGGGATTAGGGGATGTGTGGATGTGATTTTAGACTTTAGATTTGCGAACTTTTGATGTGGTTTGGATTCGCGCGTGTTGTCTGGCAGCCGCTTGCTGGGGGAAAAGGACGGATAGGATAATGAGTTAGTAAAAGAAGGGAAATCTAGACTGGTGCTTTATTGACATGATTGAATTGATATAGATCAACGCAAAGTTGTCAATATTATTTTCGTCTACCACTTAATTTCTTCTTCTTTAAAAAAAAAATGAATTAACTACCAGAGTTGAACCACCTTCTCAGATCAAAAATTGATCTGAGAACCAATTGTCTCTGACAATATCAAACCAACAAAATTATGAAGTTCATGTAAGAAAAAGTTTTTTTTTGGGTTGTTTTCTTTAAATATATTTTGTAAGAGGAACAAAGTGAACAAGATATAATTAGTTTGACTCTCCATTTTTTTTTATGAAATGGAAACATTCCACACTTTGTGAATATTGTCACAAGAAAGTTTATTGCATCTCTGATCAAAATGGGAAATGACATTTACTTTTTTTGAGTTATATTGTTAATGTTGGAGGTATATTATTCCTATAGAATGATTTGGAAGGAGAGGCAGAGGTTTTATTGGATCCAAACAATCTAAGCGAGGATGGGACATTTGCTCTTAGCACCACTGCTATTAGTGAGGATGGCAAATATTTGGCATATGGCATAAGTGAAAGTGGAAGTGATTGGGTTTCAATCAAGGTTATGCACATTGAAGATAAAAAAGTTCAACCTGATAATATATCCTGGGTAAGCAATTAACAGATGTTTGTTCCACTAATAGTTTCAATTATATTTTGAATAAGATTTAACTGCTACTTTAACTGATTTAGGTAAAGTTCTCAGCAATTAGTTGGACCCGTGATGGCAAAGGATTTTTCTATGGCCGGTATCCTGCTCCCAAGTATGCAAATTATTTTATTCATCTTACTTTTTTGAGGTTATTCTTTTTAGTTGTATGAAATTTTACCTGATGGTTGTTTCACAGGGAAGGGGCCGAATTGGATGCTGGCACAGAGACAAATATTAATCTCTATCACGAGCTGTACTACCATTTCTTAGGCACCAATCAATCAGATGATACTTTATGCTGGAAAGATCCTGAACATCCAAAATATATTTTTGGTGTGTCTGTTACAGATGATGGAAAGGTATTTTGTTTGGTTAACATATATGTAATAGTGATTTACTGTGGTTGACCCAGAGGTAATTCCTATTATCTTTTAGGCAAAATACTGCAACTTATCCTTCCTTTTTTTTTTTTGCACAGTATGCTCTTTTGAATATAAATGAAGGATGTGATCCTGTCAATAAATTATACTACTGTGACTTATCTTTACTCCCTAATGGGATTGAAGGCTTTAAGGGCACTGAAAATTTACTTCCTTTCGTTAAATTTATTGACAACTTTGATGCCTCTTACCAAGAAGTCGCTAATGATGGAAGCTTGTTCACTTTCCTAACCAACAAAAATGCCCCCAAAAAGAAGTTGGTACGGGTTGACCTTAACAATCCAGATTCATGGGAAGATGTAGTGCCAGAAGATGAAAAGAATGTTCTGGAAAATGCATATGCAGTTAACAGTAATCAGTTGTTGACTTGTTATATGTCAGATGTTAAGCACATTTTACAAGTCAGAGATCTTAACACGGGAGACTTGTTATATGATTTGCCTTTAGATATTGGAAGTGTTTCTAGTCTTACTTGCAGAAGAGAAGATAGTCAATTTTTTATTGGTTTTACAAGTTTCTTGACTCCTGGAATAATCTACAAGTGTGATCTGGTGTCTGGGAACCCTGAGATGAAAATATTTCAAGAAGTTTCTGTGTCAGGATTTGACCGTAGCAGTTTTGAAGTCAAGCAGGTATTGTTTAGAAATAAATGTATATGTATTTGATAAGGGGAAGAATTGTTCACTTTGGCAATCAATATTTTAAAACAGTACATTGACAGATTTATGAAAGGGGAGGAATCCCTTGACAATGAGTTATTTTGACAATCTTGACAATGTATTCTAAAAAAATATTTTTTTTTTGTATTCTAAAAAAATCTTTTTTTTTGTATTCTAAAAAATATAAAAATAGAGAAAGAATATATATATATATATTCTTCAACTTATAGATCGATAATGTTTAAAATTTCATGCAATTTCATTACCATTTGATATTTCATCCAATGGCCATCAAAATTTTATGTAATTTACGATAGTTCCAATTTAACAGTCTTTGATGGAGTATCAAACGATAATGAAATTGCATGAAATTTGAAACAATATCAATATATAAGTAAAAAAAACATATCCATAATTTTTTATTTTTTATTTTTTTAATTTATTTAAAGATTCATTGACAAGATTGTCAAGTAATCCCCCCCCCCCTTTATGAAAATCTAGCTCAGGCATTAACTTTATGTATTTGACATAGTTCAGTATCAGGCATTTTCTATATTTCACTGATATCATCAACATTTTCTTTTCAGGTTTTTGTGTCTAGTAAGGATGGGACTAAGATTCCCATGTTCATCGTCTCTGAAAAGAACATTGCACTGGATGGTTCACACCCCACCCTGTTATATGGCTATGGTGGCTTTAACATTAGTATTACCCCTAACTTTAACAGAAACCATATTGTACTAGCAAAAAGCCTAGGTGTTGTTTTTTGCATAGCAAATATTCGGGGCGGCGGCGAGTATGGTGAAGAGTGGCATAAAGCAGGGTCCCTTGCTAACAAGCAGAATTGTTTTGATGATTTTTTTGCATCGGCTGAGTATCTTATTTCAACTGGCTATACTAGTAGTAAACGGCTGTGTATCGAAGGAGGGAGCAATGGCGGGCTTCTTGTTGCTGCCTGTGTAAATCAGGTACGGAATTTTTATGTTAAACATTTATGGACATTGAAATTGTCATTTTTCTTAATAAAACACGAAATCAAGACTCAACATTATTTTTTTTTTTTGGTACAGAGGCCTGATCTGTTTGGTTGTGCTTTGGCACATGTTGGTGTTATGGACATGCTTCGGTTTCATAAATTCACCATTGGCCATGCTTGGACCACAGATTACGGTTGCTCTGACATCAAGGAAGAATTTCACTGGCTTATTAAGTACAGTCAGTTGACTTTTTCTTGGTTTTGTAGAGTTGTTATGGTTGCTGCTTTTTTGTATAAGTTGTTATTACAAGCTGAAGTTCCATGTTTCTGATTCAAATATCTGATCCTGTCATGAAATTAAACAATAAAATTTTCTCATTAGAGACCATTGTGAAATTAAACAATACAAGTTTGACTAAGCAATTGTTTATTTGCAGATACTCGCCCTTACACAATGTAAGAAGACCATGGGAGAAGAGCGGCAGGGACATTCATAGCCAGTACCCAGCAACTATGCTATTAACAGCAGATCACGATGACCGTGTTGTTCCTCTTCACTCCTTGAAGTTGCTTGCAGTAAGTTCATCATAATGTAAATGTACTAGCAATTATATCGGTATTGTGATAACTTTCCGTGTTAGTACGTGTTTGAGATAGCACCAATATTAGTGAGTTGTATGAGATGCACTTATGTTACAATTTTGTTTCTTAGCATTTAGTTTTCTTGTGTTGAAATTGTATTTCTTGCTACAATTGGTCTATGACTCAGTTCAATTTTGTTAGTTTGCTGTTTTGGAAATATGTATAAATGACCTTTGAAGTTGTTCATTCTATGCTTTTTGTAAGTAGTAACTGTTCCCCTTGCTATTGTCTATATGCAGACAATGCAATATGTGCTTTGTACAAGTGTTGAAGACACTCCACAAAAGAACCCAATCATTGCTCGCATTGATCGCAAAGCAGGACATGGATCTGGCCGTCCAACAAGGAAGCTGGTATGTTGTTTTGCACATGTTATTTTTAAACATTTTATGGCTTTCTGTTTGAAATCCTTCTCCATCTGGGGCTTGCAGAAAAAGAGGGCTCTGAACCCTGCACTCGAAAAGAAAAGAAAAAGAATGTTGGCCTTCACATTATGTCATAATGAGTTCTCATGTATTTATTATAGGACTAAGTGTTCCTATAATGCAAAGTCACTACCCAATTGCATAGCAGTATATTTTCTTTTGGTCTGTAGCCAGTTGTTGGCAAAACTGCACTTAAAAAGTTTGTAGAGTTAAATTATTTGGGTAATACTGACAAAGATACCATGATCCTATGCTGGCTGTGAGCAGCACTAGCACTAGTAACCAATCCCATTACTTCTACAATTACAATCACATGATTTCTTCAAATTTCATCATTGAACTCTTTTTTTTTATTGGAAAGATGAGAGTCAAGCTCTTAAATTTCATAATTGTTCATAAGAACTCTCATCCGGGTTTCGAATCTACGACCTCCCACATATAAGATGTTGTCTTTTAACACTAGACCGACTAGACCGAAATTTGGTTCTCATCATTGAACTCTTTTTGTGAATGTATTTATTTCTTCATATGACATACACATGTAAACATGGCTATGAATTTGAAAATTTTCATGGACATTAGTTGTAACAAGACCAAATTTTTAATGATATTTTGATATGGTTAATTAAAGAACATCTTTATATATCATGTTGCAGATTGATGCAGCAGCTGACAGTTATAGCTTTATGGCCAAGGTTTTGGGAACTTCATGGAGAATATGAAGGCAGAACAGTTGATTTTCACATTGCTTGTATGCATATGCATCTAGAAAATATTCAGCTTGAGCAAAGCTTAGTTTACCAACCCCCGGGATATTTGTTGATTGATATGTGGATACGTGTTAAGATCTTGGTGACGGTTATAAATAAAACAATCTCCGCAGTATATTTGTTACAGGAAAATAAAATAACAGCCTAGTGCGTGTATTATACATTAGTAGAATTTGTTATGTTATTTAATAATGTGATATGACGTAAAAGTTATGCACTAATGTTTCCGTTTATGCTAACGAGTTTTTGATAAATTAAACAAGAGGGAGGTGCTCTCACAAAGTACATCCATATGGGAAGGGATCACATGAGATGTGGAGAAGGGATCACATGAGAATGATTATTTTGACAATGGATCTCTAAATAAACATAAAAAAAATTAAAAATAGAAAAAAAAATTTATACATATGTTCTTCTAGTTATAGATTGATGGTGATTTAAATTTTATATAATTTCATTATGGTTTGATAGTCCGTCAAATATCGTTAAATTAAAATTATTTTAAATTGTATAATATTTTAATGATTTTTTATGAACTATCAAATAATAATGAAATTTAAATCATCATCATCAATTTATAAGTAGAAGAATATATTTATAGAAAAATTATTTAATTTTTTTCTATATTTATTTAAAAATTCATTGTTAAAATTGTCAAGATAAGTCATTGTCAAGGATTCCTTCCCTTTATGTATTAAGACGGAATGAACGATGTATTTGTAATAATAGGAGGTATGTATTTTACAAAGAGCTGAAGAAGGTTGCTCAATCACTAAAAACTTAGGTTCATATAACACAAGTCAAGGTTAGAACAAGACGTAAAAGAAAACTAAGGATAGAAATGTAATTTTTTAATCATCAATTAATAAAATAAAGTATAAATACTTATTTCTGGATCTTGTGAAACTTATATATGTGAAAACAATTGCAATTGGTATTCGAAACAGCTTTTGAGTCTAATGACAAAAGACAACATTCTCTGTGTGAAGATCGTGAGTTTAAAATCAAGATGTCGAATCTTTATGGACAATTAAGAAATTTGAGAATTTTATTTTCATCTTTCTAATAAAAAAAATAATTTGCAATTGATATTCGATTTGACTTAGATTTAGTTTTAATTCACATTTTATATAGTTTACTTTTGTGCAGAGACTTGTCCAGGTCACCATTCCAGTACTTGAAATGAGATTACGATCGTGAGGTGATACATGAAAGACTAGCTTTGAATTCAGATTATTGGTCATGTAATAATAACAATTGTTACTGAATTTCTGGTTTTGTACTTTTGAGTTTCTGATGTAAATCATGGATAACAACAAATTATATTACAAAATCTGAACAGATATCTGAAGGGAGCCAAACAAAAATCGTATAATACTGGGAATAAAAACTTCTGAAAAGAAAACTAATATAGTAGCCTACGGACCTTATAATTGAAATACCAAATATGTCGGAAGCATCGAGTTTTTTTTTCTATAATACCCATCCAATAATCCAATAATGTATAAATGTCTTTTCAACAAAAAAATACTTCAAATACTAATCCATCTGTTTCTTTCTTCTTTTTTTTAGGAGTTAATCCATCTTTTATTCTTCTACAAAGCAGGACCTATTTCTTCACTGCTTGTCACTAAATGGGAATATTAGTGAGAAAACTAGTGACAAATTTGTAAGAACTTTGAAAAATGGAATAGGAATATCCAATGTTCAAGGATATCACATCTTTGGCTTTCTTGTCATATTATAATATTTATAGGATATATGTATTTACTAGTTTTATGAAAGAAAAACTCCATCACCTCAGCTAACATCCGATTTGAAACAAATGAATCAGAATTGAACTAATTCGAAATTCAAAATTCAAAATATTATTTTATATGAATTCCATTCGTTTGTTTAAGGGAAAATAAAGTCATAGGTCTGATTGAAATAGAAGCAAAACGGAAGGCGGTGCTTCCTCCATCCTCAATTCCTCATCTTTTCAGCACTGTTCCGATATTATAAGCAATTACAAGGGCTCACAAGAAATTGCCATCTTCTTCTTTTCTTAACCGCTCTTGAGCCATTCCCCTCTCTTTTCCGCAGCCGTGATTTCCCCATCTCACATACAACCCCAATCGATCTCTCTCGCCTTCCTCCGCAATTATGCCGAAGAAGATGGGTGTAAACACGAAGGCCGAGGCGTCGAGGGCACGGCGGAGCGCGACGGAGGCCGAGCGCAAGGACAAGGAGGCGCGCGACAAAGAAGAGGCCTATTGGCGCGACGCCGAGGGCCCCAAGTCTCGAGCCGCCAAGAAACGGGAAGAGGAGGCCGAGAAACGCGCAGAGGCCGCCGCACGCCGCGCCGAGATCCGCAAGCTCGCTGAACAGGAGCAACAGCAACTCGAAAAATTGGGACGCAAGCCCAACCCCAAAGAATCTAGGGTTTCCGTTCCTGTTCCTAAGGTTTGTTCGTGTACCTCTTGCTCTAGAAGTCGTGGATTATCATCGAACTTTTGGCCGTAACCAAATTATATTTCACGAATTAAACTGAAACCGTGTTAAATATTATCAAACTGTCTGGTTGTTATAATAGTGATTCAGCTGATTATGTAGTGTCAGTATTCAAAATAGTAAATTTATCCTGACCTAAACTTTAGTTTTAGCAACTGGTGATATAGCTTTATGTCAATTTGCAAATAAAGAGAAACAACGAGATTCAATTGAAAATATAATAACCCAAAGTTCATCAATTGTTCACCAACCATCTGCTTACAAGCTGCAGGTGGTTACATAAAGTTTTTCTTATTCTTTAATACCTGGCTACAGGTGACTTCTGTCGAGTTGGCAAAGAGGCGGGAGGAAGAGCAGCAGAGGCTGCAGCAGGAGGCAGAGGCAGCAAAAAAAAGGCAGAGCAGGATGGCTGATGAGGAGGAATATGAGAGGATGGTGCTTGTTAGCAATACCAATAGAGATGATTCAATCATTGAGGCACACTCAGTGGATGATGCTCTGACAAAAATGACGATTGCAGAACCAGCATTGGCACCTGATCGCCACCCTGAGAGGCGTCTGAAGGCTACCTTCAAGGTATTTGTTGTTTATTTCTGTTCTTTATAGTTTAGATTATGATTTTTCTGTCAGAGTAGACGGACAAAAGTAAATAGTAAATCCTTTGGAGTAATGTACATTTGTTCTTAGTATATTCATATATTCTTTTGGCAGAATGTCCAGTTTTGTTTATTATTTTTTGTGTTGCTGTTACTAGCCCACTTTACACCAATTTTTGAATTTAATAATTAGATTAATCATATTATTAATAATAAGAATGAAAATTATCAAATTTTAATACTAAGAATGGTGGTGCGCTACTAACAGTGACGTCTTTTAATTTTATTATTTTTTAGATGCCTTTTGCAAAAAAAAAAAAAATAAAAATAAGAAGTGTGCCAGTGGTAGTGATTCAACTCCCACTCCCACTCCCACTCCCACTCCCACTCCCACTCCCACTCCCACTGGCAAATGTGATTCAAGTTTCAAGTTTGATGATTATATTGAAATGCAAATCGAACAAATTTGTAAAAAAAAAAAATGCACCAGTGGGAGTGGTGCACTCCCAAAATGTGCAAGTTGGGAGTGGTGCACTCCCACAAACCCACCAGTCGGACTGGCGCATTTCCCAAGCGCCATTGCTAGTGGCGCGTTGCCATTCTTACTATTAAAATTTTTTTTTTTTTCATTATTGTTATTAATAATTCGATTATTCAGATTATTAGATAGAAAAAACAGTGCCCACTTTATTACTGTTAGTATGAGAAAGTTTGTCAAATGAAAGACGTTTTTTTCAAATTTTAAAAAGACGTGCCTGAATAAGTTACTTTTATTTAGAGGGATCAAAATCTGCTGTTATTCTTGTAGAAGAAGAGTGTCATATTATTTATCCCAAAAAATATAAAAAAGATCCTGAAAATAGAAAAAAGTTTATCGATAAGTTCTTTTACTTGTAGATTGATAGCCCATCAAATTTCATGTAATTTCATTAACGTTTGATACTTCATCAAAGATTATCAAATTTAACGGTCTTTCACTAATGTTTGTAACGGTTCCAAATTAATAGTCTTTGATGGACTATCAAACGTTAATGAAATTGTATGAAATTTGATGAGCTATCAATCTACAAGTAAAAAAATATATATTTTTTTTTCTATTTGTAAGATTTTATTTTTTATATTTTTTGGAATAAATAATAGGACCCTATTTTTCTACAAAAATAACAGAAGATTTGGAGTCTCTTTAGAGAACCATCATTTTACAAAAATAACAGCAGATTTGGAGTCTATTTAGAGAACCATCCTTTGGTCTTACTAGCAAAAAACAACCCTATATGTGAGAGATCGCAGGTTCGAAATCCAGATAGGGGACATTTATGAAATTTAATGCTCGACTCTCATTTTTATAAAAAAATACTTTTATTTAAGATAAAAGTCCTTTTTGATATGTCTGCATTGATTGAAGGTCTCCGGAATTTTCTTTTAAGTTCTATATTATGGTACTCTATTCATTATAAATTCAACTCACTACTTGTAATAAATTGTTGTCCATTCATAAATGCTTGCCAAGTCATTTAAAGGATTTCTGATAAAAAGATGAAATTGTCATCAGGCATTTGAGGAGGCTGAGTTACCAAAGTTGAAGGAAGAAAAGCCTGGGCTGACGCTCAACCAATACAAAGACATGATTTGGAAGATGTGGAAGAAATCCCCTGACAACCCCCTCAATCAAGTAATTAAGTTTAATGCATCTGGTTTAGATTAATTTGAATGTTGATTTCAGTCATGATTATGTACTAATCCATATTCAATTTATATATGGCAGGCTGCTGAGTGATTGACACTTGCAATGTGCAACGTGTATGTTGTAGTGATTCTTGTTCAAATGGAAAAAATGAATCCATATTCAATTTATATATGGCAGGCTGCTGAGTGATTGACACTTGCAATGTGCAACGTGCATCTTGTAGTGATTCTTGTTCAAATGGAATAATTGTTGATCGTTGTATTATTTGATCTTCAATAAAGATAAATTACAAGATGCAGTTTGATTTCCGCTGATGGTGCAACCTACATTTTTTAGTAACATGAGAGTTGTGAATAAAAAACAGGAGCATGTACTACATTAGTGGTAAATTATTTCGTTGTTGGATATACGCTGTTCTAACCGCTGCTGACTCCAACTTTATTTGTAGTGAAAAGGAATTTTAGTTTATTAATAGAGAAGGATCACTTGACAATGGCTATCTTGATAATAAATCTTTATAAATATGTTTTTCAAAATATATTTTTTTATTTATAATAAATCTTTATAAATATGTTTTTTAAAATATATTTTTTTATTTATATTTTATTTAAATTTTATATAATTTCATTATCCGAACTAGTTTCTTCTCCAGCAGAGTAAAAGCCAGCCACAGCTTCTATCAATCCCACTGACACAAGAATTGTTTGATAATCTAAAATTAAAATTAGAACTGTTATAAATCATATAAGTATTATTTTTGATGAATTATCAAATGATAATAAAATTATATAAAATTTAAATCATCATTAATCCAAGTAGAAGAATATATTTATCATTTTTTTCTATTTTTAAGATTTTTTATATTTATTTAAAAATTTATTGTCAAGTCAAGATAGCAAAGGTCCCTTATTATTTAAAGTTTTTCAAAATGTACTTGCGTTATCGAAAAGGTGGACAATAGCTGCAGGAGAGCGAATAATTAGACACTGAAAAACACTCAATAATGTAACTATAGATTGGTATTTCATATATACAAACATCTCCGCCATAAAAGAAGAACATATATAAAAGATCCCGATATTACTCCTTCCTCACGATTCCGATTTTTTAGAGTTGACATACTTCAACACTGCTTGGGTTGACTGCTGGGCAAAATACTTCTGCCTTAGCAGCACATATGGGTATCCTATAACTGAAAGGATGTGTGCTGGCTTGGAGAAGGAGAATATTTCATACCAAACTTTGTCATCTTCATCCCACTGAACAGAGAATCTCTCCTCTCCGGCCTACATAACGAAAAATAAGAAGTTAACAGCCATTGCTAGAATATGATAACTTTGTCATTGTAATGATGATGTAGTTTTTGAGAGATTTATGAGAACTCTCGTCTCTGTTATATTTCTTTGAAGAACAGTATACCTATGATATTAGATTGTGGTATCAAATTTGGACCTGGTTTTGTAATGCAACAGATGGTAATCCACTATTTTGAAAAAAAGCCATTGCTAGAATATTATACCACTTTATGCAATTTTTGAACTTTCACCCAGAACTCTTCATAATGAAATAGGTGGTAATCCACTATTTAAAAAAAAAAAACAGCCATTGCTAGAATATTATACCACTTTATGTAATTTTTGAACTTTCACCCTGAACTCACAACACTTATTTTGATGTGTAAAGTGGGACAACTGATCAGAAACATAAACTCACATATGCATTGTTCGTGCATGATCCACCCTTGACAAACATTTAAATTACATGTGATTCATGAAAATATGTACATGATGTCAACCAAGTTCTTTTTTTTTCTTTTTTGAAATTTGAAACCATACAAATTGGATATGTACAAAGTTCACACTCAAACATCTCGTGCTACAAAATTCCCATCCATGCATCAAAATTCAAGGACCAACTTGAACATCATTTGATATTCCATTAAAGATCAATAAATTTAAATCATGATAATTGTCATATAACTATGATAATTTTTAATGAAATATCAAAGGACACTAAAATTGAATGAAACATGAAACATAATCAATCTATAAGTTTAAGATTATGTTTGTATAAGTTTTTCCATTTTGAAGATTCTATGAATTTTTTTGAGATGGTTATAAAAATTATCAAAATAAATAGCTGGGATAGAAACTAAGGCTTACTGCTAATGAAAAGATTCCATCCACATATTATTCCATTTCTGACAAAAGGATATAAAAGAAAGAGAAAGCTGCAAGTACCAGGAGGTGGCCTTGCAGAGTTCCACTTCCAAAGGAAAAGGAGCCCTTTGTAGGTCCTTTTACAGTACTTGTCACATAGGCAATTTGAAGAGGCATCATGAGCCAAGGAAGCACCTCTTTTACACAGACACAGAACCTCGCTTCCTTCTTTACTGGTGTATCTGGATCCACCATAGCCCATCCCAATGCAAAATGCCTATAGGTTTTTTAATAAAATGTTACAGAAAAGTTTTAACAATTAGGAGTTCAGATTAAAATTTTGAGAACCTCCAGGATAGGAGAGCTGATTTTGCACTGTGAAAGGTCTCCCGGCCGGATCCAAGGAGGACACGGGCGTGGTTAATGGAAAACCCGTTACTGGTTAGAGCTTTGTTTTTCTCTGTGTCTAGTTCGGCGTTGGAGGTGGCGCAGTAGAAATCAGAGGGGTAGTTGAAGTCGCCGGCGCTGGAGATGCAAGCTTTTTGCTGTTCCGATGACGGACGCCTCCAGCTCAGAAAGAGCTCTCCCCACGCCATATCTCACCTTTTTTCTCTCTTTGCTTCCTTCTCTCTCCTCTCTCTCTGTCACTGACTCTGAGCCTGGCAGTGGCAGTTGCTGACTGACTGACTGGTAAACAGGCATCCTCCACAACTTATGTGTGCTTTGGGCTCCAATGGCCCGGTATTTTTCCATTTATATTTTGGGTCAAATTTCCAGCCCGAAATGGTTATTAAACAAGTTACATTCAGACAATCAGCCAGTAAACTGCTGTCAGTTTGTAAAACTTACTGTTGATCCAGGGTACCTTTTTTCGTTTATTTTTTAATTTAATTTTATACTACATTGCTTTTGTCTTTTTGTGAAAAATTTAGTTTTATATCACATTAAAATACTAAAATTAACAAAAACACATTTAATTAGTTATTTATCATCAACACTATTCTATACATATTAAATTAATAAATAAAATTATAAAAATTATTTCTTTCTGATCAAAATACCCTCGTTCGTTTTCCAGTACTTCCCTTCTTCCTTCATCTCTCTCCCCCCCTTCGTTTTCCTCCTGATAACTGAGTCTGATAGGCATTGATTGTTCTATACTACGTGGTGGCACATGGATGTGAGAGCGCATTGATGACATCACGGAGCACTCTTATCAATTCTCTTTTCTTATCGCAATCAGGGCGGAGACAGAGAGGTGATGGAGGTGCCGGTACCCAGTAATTTATATAAATAGTATGATATTTAGATATTAAACATCTCTATAATTTTATTTTAAATATATGGACTATTCAATTAAATTTTCAGCACCCTCAAATTTGAATCCTGATTCCACCCTTAATTGCAATGTATCATGTTGTTAAACTTACATGACCAATACATAAATAATTTCAACACGGCTAAACATACATGTTTAACACATTAAACACGAACATGCATATCTAATACGTGTACACGCGTGTGTAGCACGTATAAAATATTTCAGCATGTCAGACATTTAAAATACTTATGTACTTGAAAGATTGTCTTGATGCCTAAAATTAGAGACAATGACAATTTTAATATGTATGATAGTTTTGAGTTATGTCAAATCCTAAATCTTCACATTACGATTCTGATAATATGCCTCAAGATGATAATGAAAATAAAGATTAAAATCTAAATATAAAAAAATAATACATATTTCTCATGATGATCATACAAAAAAAGTATGCATTCTATATTATTCATATTACTTCATTTTTTAAAATATTTTTAAAATTATACTAATAAAATTTTAAAATTTAAATTTTGCCTATGTTTTCAAAACGCGGCCAGTCTCAAGTCCAAAAAGAGAGAAAAAAAAAAAAATATTCTTTAATTAAATTTTCAAAAAATTAAAACAAATTTATAATCATTTTTTTCATTTTTTTATTTTTCATGAATTTTCTTATATCTTCCTCCAATTTTATTTGAATTTTATTATTTATACGTACTATAAGTGTTACACGTGTAAAACACATATAAACACCAAAATATTTAAGTACATCCTAGATGTATCACATGTTTTAGATGTATTCGATTTTTAAGTTTTTAACACGTTAAAATACGTACATCAAAACACGTATTGACACGATATGTTCCGTATCGAACACATCATGTGCTCGCACACAACACACACACACACATATTTGTCAATGCCCTGCTTTGAACTGAACACAAGGACATTAAACAGAAGGAACAAAATATACAATACAGATTATTCTTTGAGAATGAGCTTATTGACTGTAGCAAAATTGGACAAAAGGAACAAAATATAAAATATAGCTCTGAATGTGCTTATTTACTGTAGCTCATTTATTAATTGGTCTATATATTCTCATGTACCAGATAGGTAGTTGAGCGAATTTTGGATCAGGAACTTTTCAGGAATTCTGAGCGAATTTTGTGTAAATTGGATACTAACCGATATATAAATAGTTCAATTTTGTTAATATTATTGTTTATTGATTGCATTAAGATAACTTTTCCAGTTGATTGTGTCAGAATTTGCTATTACTAATGTTCGGCTCTCCGCTTTTCTTATTGTTTATATAGCATTCAGCATTGTTAAAATTAATGCTCCATTTTATTAAAATTAGTTTCTATTTTTTATTGTTAATATGCAATTTATAATACATAAAGAGTTGAGTTTTTAAGCCTTCTGACTATATACATCATCTGTATTTTCTATCATTTTGTTTTGTCTAAATTATTCATCTACCTTAATCATATGGCTAATGTATAATTTTTCTACCGTTTATTTTGTCTAAAGAATGCAACATACAATTAAATATTTAAAATAATCCATTTTATGTTATTATGTATAAATTATCATGTATTTGTTCGTATATTTATTATTATTGTTACGCATATTTAGCACTTTAAAATAATTTGTCTTCAATTTTTTTTTGCTTATATAGAATTTTTGTTAAAAAAATATTTGAAATTTTATATTACTAATTATTTATCAGTAACTTACTTTTTTAAAGGCGAAGCCCAAAAAACAACTAAGTTCAATTAACTATAGTTCGACTTTATATTGTGCAACTTTTAAATGTTGAAATCATGGCCAATTTCGAAAAGTGCATAAAAATTATCAGCAGTGACGTAGTCTTGTACGGTTGCACTAGTGGCTGGAGCCACATATTTTTTTAGGAAAATCTCGTAGGCGCAATAATTAATTGAACATTGTTCTGGATATTACAAGCTACCGCATTTACAGCATTGCATCAATTAATCCCACTGTGATTTATAATTTACATTGTAATTTTTTTTTGATGTAGCAAGTGAATAGCTAACTATGTAATTCCATTAAATCAAATTGAAAAAATGTTGATACAAATTGAGTAGAAGAAAAAAGAAATAAGATTAAATCAAATTGAAAAAAATGTTGATACGAATTGAGTAGAAGAAAAAAGAAAAAAGAAAAAAGATTAAATGAAATTGAAATCATGTTCAGCACGATTACTGATGTGGCTCTGCTTAATTTGGGAGTAACGTTGAGGCATCCAATTTTGACCTTGTCAATCAGGTTAAAGTGAAGGGGAAACAAGGTTGCTCAACTAATTAAACTGCTGCCCGTGATACAAATCATTAGTCTGGATTAAATTTCATGCACAATACACCATCATGTGTAGTAGTACCACATGCCATCTTACTGCTGAGCGTTTGAAACTTAATGTATAGAATATCATCGTCTTTGAGATAGAATTAATCGCTAAAGTATTTTTCTTCATTTAGCCCAAAGAATTAAACAGAGTAAAATTTATTGTAGTCAAACTGAAGATGATTGTTTATTACATGTATGTAAGTACTTAAAAAAGAATGCAATTAAGACATATATCAAAACAATGTGATCTACAGTTTTATGTTGATCAACTCGTTTACAACTCTACCAGTTGCTTTAGATTGATAGGTGTGACTAGGTCTGGTGAACCGTAGAGCTGAAAATGAGCTGTTAAACTGTAGAGAGACTGTGTTGGATGAAACCAATCCCAAAAGAAATATTGAGTCCTGTCTGAGCAGTAGGTTGCATTTGTTGTGCATGGTGCTGCTCCGTTGAACTTCCCGCCAGCGCCACAACAAGCACTTTCGAGCTCCGTAAATCCTGATGATTAAATTGATTATGATAAAAAACCTGAACAAGATATAATAACAGCAACTCTGACTTTTCTAATGAGCTATAATTTACATGACAGCAATAATTAAATTAATTATTGGTGTCAACTATATAACAGATGAAGATCGATCAACTTAATTATTGTATTAACAAACTCTTACCATATGTAGCTGGTGAGGATGCAATCTTGGCCGACACATTGTTAGCATTGTAGTAGGAGTACTTAAATCCAGAAAGCTGATTGCTGAGTTGTTGTATTCGCGGCTTAGCAACCACATTGAACTGTTCTGATATCTGGTTCAATACATCGATGCAGCCACCAGAAGGGTTTAGGTTCCTTAGATATGGCACACAGCCTACAGCACCTGTTCCTGCTATCGCAAACTTCCTTGCCCCCAGCTTGTAAATTGTCTGCATTGTGCAACATTAATTCAAGAAAATTTGTTTTTAAAAACATCTGGTTGGAAGTAATATCTACTAAATTTTTTAAGTTATGATAAAATGTTTCTTAATTTTGATTTGTTGTTTTGGTAAGGGTGAGCTGATCAAATTCAACTAGAATCGTTGTGTAATTTAATACCATTCTTTCAACGCAATTAATTGCAATAAACATTCCAGGTTCTTATTTATTGTACATGTACAATTGAACTAATTTAGTCCTCTGTATTTTTAATGGATAAAGTGCATACATGCAATTGCTTGAATTCTTCAACTTTCTATTCCAGGATTAATTTTCAGTAAGATTGTAAAAGAGATTACCGTTAGATGGCCTATGAGCTCGTCAACAAGGTTCGAGATGAATTGGGTATTTTTTGTGCTGTTTGTAGTAGCTCCAGTAGCAGAGTAATATGCAAACATGTCATTATTTGCAGTTACAACGTAGAAAAGAGACTTCGCCAGGGAATCATTAACTATTTTTCCACCAAACTGTTTAGCCAGAGCTTGTTTAGTTTTTGCAAAGTAGCTAACTTGGGTTTCCATGTTTAATGTTCCATTGTTCTGGAGAATTGTGCAAATAATCAATAAGCTAAGAGTATATACAATAAGACATGTTTAAATGCATGTGGATGTCAAGAAATGCCCAATTTTCACAATCGATCCAAACTATAAAATGTGAAATATATGTATTAAAAATATGATAAATCACATTGAAAAGTGATGATTTATGAGGGATAATTAGACCTCATAAATATAGATGAAATCCTGAATAGTGGTAGATTCTATCCAGAAGAGGATAATAATAAAAAATGAATGCTGAGAGGCGTCCGCACCTCAATTTATTAACGGTGGTTATATATATTAAACGAAACACAGTTAATTATTAACTGTAAAAAAATATATTTTTAACAAATATAAATTTGATTTAACAGATATACTAATTAACTTTATTTATTAAAATCATATATTTTGTTTAACAAATATATAACAAACAGTAATTAATAAACTGAGAGGTGAATCGGGTGAGAGACCAGGGGTTGTGAATGCAAAACATTCTTTTTAAAAAAAAAAACAATGGTTGAATCTTAATTACAGTAGTTCTGAGTACGCCTGAGCCAGCAGAAGCAAAGCTGACTCCTCCCACCATTTCTGTGGCCTTTTTGATAGAAAGATACGGCGGTGGACTTTTCTTAAATCCGAGATTCATTGCTGCAATTGACACACCGAGAGGAAAAAAAAGTTAAGAAATATTAATTGTATAACTAGTATTTCTTCAGATTAGGAGACAATAATTATTTTGGACGAATTAGAATTCTCAAATCAAATCATTTTCTCTCTATCCAAAAAAAAAAAACTAATTCCAAAAATATAAAATTTAGCCTGCTAATATATTTAAATAACCGATCCAAACCATGAACATGATCTTCATATTGAAATATCTTCAGAGATTAAATTTTATAATTTTTTTGCTATTTTATAGATGGTTGTAAAGTTTGTTGATCTAATAATTTCTGCATTATCCAGTACTAGTGATTTTTTGTCCATCTAAAAAATAGCGAATAATATAAAATTTAATCTCCAAAAATATTTCAATATTGAGACCGTGTTCAACTATTTGGACTTTTAAATTTGAGATACAGACACGAATAATCATAGCCTCACTATATATATAGAGAGAAAAAAAAAGAGTAACACTAGCGCATAACCCCTTCATGAACATAGCTCAAAAAGTATAATAAATTATCTTTAAATTTTAATTTATCACTCTTCTTAAATTATTCATATTGAATCTTATAGGAAAAAAAAATTAGGATATTTTATTTTTCTTTGTCACTATTTTTAATTTTTTAAAATAATATACAAATATTGAATATTTTATTATTATTTTTAGAGCTGATTTTTAAAAATTAAAAAGAGTGACTTAGAAACCTTCAAACATTCTAAATTTTTATATCCCACAAGTTTTTCATATGTTGAATTTAATGAGAGTGATAAATTAAATTTTAAAGATCATTTGATACACTTTTTGAGTTAGGATCACGAAAGGGATCCGTGCTTCTAGGAGCATACTAGCTTTACTTATATATATATATATATATATATATATATGTGTGTTATGGTGCTTTGCAAAGCGAAAAATCTATATTATTTTGGAGTGAGATTTAATATTCTGAGGTCTCAAATGGTCAATCTAAATTTCTCAATAATTTTTTCATGTCAAAATATTGTGAGATATTAAATTTCATGATTTTTTGAGCTTTGTAGTTATTTTTAAATAATTTTTTAATCAGCTCTGAAATAGACTATTTTTTTATGTTAAACAAGACTGATTTTAAATAGCTAGAAATCTCAAAGAATCATGAAATTTAATATTCCATAAGATTTTGATATGAAGAAATTATTGGAAAACTTAGATTGACCATTTAAGACATCGGGATATTAAATTTCACCCCAACGCTATATGAATTTTTTACTTTGCAAAACACCATAACACACACACACTTTGAGCTTTTAAAAACGATGATTTAAAAAACTCAAAACACTCCAAATTTTTACATCCCATACGATTTTCATATAATTTTTTTAATGATGATGATAAATTAAAATTTGAAGATAAGCTCATGATATATTTTTGAGTTAAATTCATGAAAAGTCTCCATGAGTTTAAGCTCATGTATCTTTATTTTTTCTCTCTCTTTCTATATATATTAATCTACTGCAAACACACAGCGAATAATTATAACTTATGTTTATATATGGAAAGAAAGGAGGGGGATGGGGGCTGAACATGCATTTCATTCAAAACGAATTGCTATGCTTATAAGAAGTAAAGGGGAAAAAACAGCTTCTAAAGAAGGCAATGGAAAAGTACCAATGTAGTCGATTCCGTTGAAACCATTGCTGAACCTCCCGGTGGGAACCTGGCCCGGGAAATCGATGCCATTGTAAAGAAAATTCGACTTTTCGCCGATAGGAACATCAAGGTAGTTGTTATTACCGACATCGGCTAGTGAGTCGCCAAATACAAAGATCGCTGGTACCGGCTTGCTCTCCACAGTGATAGAACAGAGGAGAGCTACAACCACAAAATTAGAAACGGCAGAGATGGTAGAAGAAGCCATCTATCGTTGCCTATCTATATACCTAGCTAGTTTGGAGTTAGGTATATATATAGTGCGCGTAGTTGTGTAATTAGTTCAAACTGGATATAAGTTTTACGTTTTAGTTTTAATTAATGACGATTTTATTATGTAAATTATATGTCTTGTTTACTACATGAACATATAGGGGCCATTAGTCCGTTGCTTTAAATTGGCTTTACACCGTTAGCTTGCATATATATCGGTTCATCGTCAACCGTTTATTTCTTTATGGCGAAGAGCATTGCCACCCATGGTTAAATATAACAATAAATTTGAAATCAATTCCAAGTTAATTACGTCGGTTATAGTTTGGATATTTTCATCCATAAATATATACCTGAACATAATGATGGTTATCCTTATACAATCAAAATTGCTCTCCAGCGCAGATAATTCACACAATAATCTTCCCACAAGTTCCTTTTTAGAATGAAATTATTATTTTTCTGTCATGTTGGAATGAGGTTACATCAACAATCATCTCAAGCAGACAGCAGAGGCACACACCAGCAAATGAAATCTACCGTAATTATTTGAGGTTGTTCTCACCCAATTATATCACAATATATTATATTATATTATATTATATTATAATTATAATTATTTTATGGAATATTATATTATCCTAACTCTTTATCCCCAAATTTTGTCCCAAGGACGAACTTTCTATTTTAGATAATAAATTGACTTTTATCTGTTTGCAATTTGGCACAACCACTCAGAGCAAAAATTAATTCAAATTTTTTGAAAAGTAGATATGTCTCTCTAAGTCTGAGCACACTATATTATATATCTTTTTATTTCTACCTTCCACTGTTGAGGATCAAATCCTCTGCCTGCCGAAGGCATACTGAATAATGATTAGAAAGTTACACAACATCTCCCAATTCTCCTAAAGTTACGTCCAAAGTGAAAGATAATATCACTTTAGTCTACTTTGGTCCCAGCCCCTTGTTTGGATATTTTTAGTTTTATTTTGTTGCATATATACTTCAATTAAATGATTATGTGCGACTTCTTCTAAAATTGTGGAATTGAGTTCAATTGAACGGTTAATTGCTAGATTATGCACTTGAAAGAATTTAAATTCAATTTGCACTTCCGTGCTCAGTTTTTTTCTATTAAGCCATAGAATATTTTATATGTTAATACTGAAAATAGTTTGTCTCAGTTCTAAGACTTTTTTTTTGTATCAGCGGGATCTATTCATCATTCTCGATGTGTTTGTGCAATGATCTTAATATCTATATTAGTTGTTATCTCTTGTCAATGTACTGATAAAATTATATAAAATTCAGGCGCATTCGTGGATTTTGATTTCAATGCATGTTGCATAACTCATATTTTTCATATATCAGCATTTTACTTAAAGACATTTTCTGTTTAAAGTTTCCAATGATGTTCTTTACTGATTTTTGGATTAAATATTGTATTTTTTTATTAAAATTAAAACTTTAATTTTTAAGTTATTTTCTAATTGTTTTCAAAGTTTTCCCATGATGATGATTAACTTCAGCCCATATGTAGTATAACTTATTCTTGTTCCACAATTATTAATAAACACTAACATTTGGTTTAATGAAAATAAATAATTTTAATGATGACTATAAGTAGTTACAAAGTATATAAACAACATTATCATAACACAGTATATCAATAACTAATTTAATAAATATCAATAAGGCTATATAGAAGTATAAATAGCTTCATGCCTGAAGTGATACTATGAAAAATATTAGTTACAAAATCTTATTGTAATAAAAATTAATAATGATCCAAATTAATATAATAATAAAACTTCCAATTATAAATAGTTCAAATTAGAAATCCCCAACATTTTCAAAAGAGGACTTTTATATCAATCATTTTAATAATCAAATGAGAGATCATAAATAATTGACTATAACACACCTAATTTTTTTTGTCATATATCTAGACACATGATGTATCCAAAATTATGAATATAAAGTGCTTTACATTAGTGGTTATAATAATATGCTTCCATATTTAATCTAAATTACTAGTTTGTTACATATAAATAGTCCATATGGTAGGTATAAATAATATAGGAGCGCAAAAAGATTCGTTACTCGTTTAAACACATCATTTACTATAAACAATATGCTTTACATTAGTGGTTACAATAATGTATTTTTATATTTAATATAAATTAACTAGTTTGTTATATATAAGCAGTATATGTATGGTAGATATAAATAGTATCGGAACGCAATATATTTTTGTCGTTAGGTATGACATCGCTATCTATTAGTATTCGCTCCTTATGATCAACATGGAGATTTTTTTGAAGACAAAACGTTGGGATTATAATGAGCCTCCTTATTTTATTTCTATGCTCATAAACGGAGAGTCGCTTTCGTCCACTAACGCATGCAACTTTGATATTATCGTTTTATTATGTAACTTTTACTAATTTATTTATTTTATTAATTAACATTCAAATTGGAAGACCGACTTTCGAATAAGAATTGTGCTATCTTATTTTTTTAATCAAACCTGGATTAATAAATTATCTTTTTCTATAAGAAGAAACTAGCTATGTGGACCAAATTATATTATAGGACCAAGTCTATGCAAGCACTCAACGACAAAATTTATATTACGTACTGGCTACTATCCTATTGTACATTCTGTTTGAGAAAATAATTTTTAAATGTTGGTTATTAAGGATTACTATATACATCTACCAACAAGTAATATTTAAAGAAAGAATAATAAGAAGTCAATAATACAATTGTAACAATAAATAAAAATTAGAATTAAACAGAAGAACTTAACAATATAATATCAATAAGAAAGCAAAATAACAAAAAAATAAAATATAATTCCAATGGATTTTTTTTCAATCTCCTCCACATCAAGAGATGCGATAGGATAAGTACAAAATTACACTAATGCGGCATCCTCCAATTAATGTCCCTTCATCGATCACGCAAATGTACATGTGCAGCTCGATTGTATTATTGTAAATAAGTGTTTCTTCTCTTACATTAGTGTGAGCTAGCAAGTATATATTTTATATATATTTATTGTAAGAGTAGACCTTTACTAGCCGATGATTTTTTTTTTAATTTATAATTGTATAACATCTAATACTAACTCTTGAAACTTACTCATAAATTACCACTAGTAAGCAAAATCATCTCATCGTAGTCAGACATTTTTTAGAGTAAAATACGAGGGTCAACACGCGTATCAGACATTTTAAATTAGACAAGACAAGATCATGCGATGGTTTGAACTAATGTGGTTAATTTAGCAATGTGCAATCATACTTCATAGACCAGTTGGTGGGCAAACATTTGAGATTCAACTGAACACTTCGTGGTTTGATGCGTCGTATTAATTATCTAATTAAGATATTTCTGGTCATTATTAATTAGACTCATTTTTTGGAAAGCTGACTGTAACAGTAAAGCAAAAGAGAGATTAGACTAACAGCTGTTGGATGCTAATTGGAAGAAATCGTTTCCCGTAATACCCTTTCTTAATCACATGGTGTAAAACTATAAATTACTTGAAAAAATTTCTCCGATAAAACAGATGTATTGGAGCAATTTCTCTTTTATGCCAACTACCAATGACTAACAGGAATTAATTAGACAGATTATGTTTTCTTGTGCAAAAAATCTCATTTTTCATTTCTAATTTCTCATATTTGCTTCTTTTATTTTCATTATTTTTAACCTTTTTCTATGACTGTTTCTTGTCATCCGTCTTAATGAAATTTGGGGGCTTGATCCCATCTTTTCCTTCAAAAAAAAAAATCATGGCCTATAGTTGATCCTTTTAGAGATCATTTTTTTTTACGAAATTTCGAATGGTTAGTTGCATATGGAGTACGATGCACGCGTTACTTGGTTAGTGGGATCTTACAAGACCTTCCAGTGATGAGATTAATTATTCAGTAATGAAGGAATGCGTACATTTCAAAGCATGTGGAACACGGAGCGCATTAATATATATATATATATATATATAGAGAGAGAGTAATGCTATGGTGCTTCGCGAAGCAAAAAAAATTTTGTGCTTTGCGTCCGTATCTCGAATTTAAAAGTTCAAACGGCCGATCCAAACCGTTGAACATCATCTTCATATTGAAATATCCTTGGAGATCAAATTTTATATTTTTTTGAATTTTTTTGATATTTTTTAGATGGGTACAAAGTTTGTTGATCTAAAGATTTCTGCACCATCCAAAACAAGCGACTTTGTACCCATCTAAAAAATATCAAAAAAATTCAAAAAAAATATAAAATTTGATCTCCAAGGATATTTCAATATGAAGATGATGCTCAACGGTTTGGATCAGCCGTTTGAACTTTTAAATTCGAGATACGGACGCGAAGCACAAAAAATTTTTTGCTTCGCGAAGCACCATAGCATTACTCTATATATATATATATATATATATATAGAGAGAGAGAGAGAGAGAGAGAGAGTCTGACTATGATGCTTTGCAAAGTACAGAAACGTTGTGTGTTTTGCGCTTTATTCTTAATTTTAAGTTAGAAATGACCGATCTGAACCGTTCAATCTAATCTTCATATCAAAATCTATTAGTAAACCAAAATTTATATTTTTTTAAATTTTTTTTGCTATTTTTTTCTGGTGAGAAGAAAAATGACTTGATCTGAGAATTCTGGTTCATCAAAAAATGACGATTTTCCCCCTATCCAAAAATATAGCAAATGAATTCCAAAAAATATAAATTTTGGTTTACTAATAAATTTGGATATGGAGATTAGATTGAGCAGTTTGGATCAATTATTTATGACTTAAAATTAATAATAGAGCGCAAAGTACACAACGCTCTTGTACTTTGCAAAGCACCATAGCATAATTTTATATATATATATATATATATATATATATATATATATATTTTGACATTTCAGAAGCCATCAGGAAAGAAAATTCGCATATATTGTTCTCTTTTTTGCAGTTAGATACTTAGAATAATCCAATTTGTCTGGCCTCATGGGCGCATATGAAATTTGTTCGTCCAAAGTCCAAACTTTTATTTGTTGAAAGAAAGCCCATAGGCAATCTGCCTGTTAATTTATAGACGGATAAATTATATATTGTGAAATGACAAGATATCATGATTTGAAAGGAAACGTTTTGAACGAGCGAATGATCGTCAATTCGTCATCATGCAGTAATGCTGACATAATAACGAATTCACACCACTAATGCCTTCCTACACTTATATAGTTATATAAGAATTTCAACTTTGCAGAAATAATCTCAAATCTCAAAAGATTTTCATGGTCCATGACATTAATTATCATTGATGTCATTGTCATCACCTAATTCAACTATCCTAGTGGAATTAGTTGTAGTCTGAAAATGGACATGAACTTACAATGAATTAAAAAATAATAGTCTGTTTGAGTACTGTATGTATCATTTAAGTCGAGAGCATAGAATAAAATCCAAAAAATTATTTTAAGGATAGATTGGGAGAAGATCATGACAAAGAAAAAAACAGTAAACTGATTCTTTCATTTCATGTCATTTTCTGACCATTTATTAAACTAGGTTTTTGAAAATTAATTGCAACAAATTATTAAAGTGATTCTTTCGTTTACTACTCCGCAGCGGTGCGGATTATTTTTACAATTAGATTTTGGGACATTTTTTTCAACTTTAAATTAATTATACGCAATTTGAAAATTCTTGTTCAATTCATTTTGAACTCTAAGGTAACTATATATATTATATATAGATTCATATAGATTTATTTGATTTCATATCAGAAAAATGCAAGTGATATTATTGCTAACCTTAAAAAATAGAGATAAATTTGAAAGTTAAGGGATATATATCAATATTAAGATTAGTAAATATGAAAAAAAAATATTGAAACGTGGGTACAGATTTTTTTTTAATTAGCAAACTATAAATAAATCAAAATTAGTTATACGTATATTTCTAATATTTCCACTTTATAGTATACACTAGGATGTGGGTACATGTATTTAGGATATGAATGAATGTTGCATTCAAAACAGTATCATGATATTGGAAATAAAGATATGCAGGAACTTTTTTTTGTACATGACATGCAAAATTTCAAGTCAATTTCCTGTATTTCGTATCCATCCACCAAACCGAGGTAAATGGTGAGCACATTACATTGTTCTCCTTTTTGTGCTGTAATAATATGTTTTAGGTATTAAATTATTAGAATATATTTTGTATAGGACTCTAATATTAAATTCAAATCACAATAAATAAATAGTAAATGAGAGTAAAAAATAAATGATATAAGATTTAACGGAGTTCGACTTAGAAGAGTTTACGTCTCCGGGATCCGTAACTACCAACTGTCGGATTACGTCGAGTCACTAAAATAAATAAATCTTACAATTTTGAACCTCCGGTCCCTTACACCAAATAACGGACAACCATCGGCCAATTCAAACAACTAAGAAAAAGAGGAGATCACATATCTCACGCCAAAACTTTCAAGTTACTCACTAATCTCACTTAAATAGAGGTTTTACAAAGTATTCTTGATATTAGATTGAAAAGGGATGAAGGTTTTAGTAGTGATGCAATGACGGCTAGGTCTACAACAACTCTGGAGGTTTTTAATCATGCTGCTAACTCAAGGAGGAAGGAGATATCATCTCCTTATATAGTCGTCCTGCAAATCAAGCAAGAAATCCTTTTATCCATTGCAACGATTGTCCATTTGTTACAATGGTTAAACGATTCTAACCCTAAGTGATATTGTCCATTGCAACGGATGTGAGGTCCGTTGTAATGGTTGTGTACTGACTACAATTTGAAATTCTTTTGATAACATCCGTTGTAACGAATGTGAGATCCATTATAATGATTATGAAAGAAGAATTCTCTGATAAGTTTTGGATAACTTTTGTACGTAAATGATTTATTCCGTTACAATGATATAAAAATCCATTGCAACGGTTGTAATCAAGAACACAATATAATTTTTCTCGAGATGATATGTTACAACGGTTAATGAATATATGACAACTGATAGAGTTTGTTTTGTTGCTGGTTGTTTTTGGCTCAATTTTGTATTGATTTTATTTAATCGATCTCAAGAATAATTTAGTTACCTTTGTTCATTACAAATCTGATCTAACTTTTCCTTAAGATATTCATGCATGTTCTTCTGTTTATGCTTTATTCCTGCAATGAATGTACTCAAAGAAACTATTAAATTCTTATGTGATTATTTTATATATTGACAAATGTAATTATATATATATTTAAGAATTATTTATAATAACAGAATATAATAATGAAGACATAATTAATACGAGTTCTATCTTTTTTTTTTAAAAAAAATACATTAGTGTACTCTTCTAAACTTTGAAGCCATATATATAGCAACGTTCTTACTGTAAGAAAACAAAAAATATATATATAAAATAAAAAATTCTATTTTTTGTATTTTTTAAGATTGGTGAGTTATACACAAATTACAATACTTTTAGGGTATCAAGTAAACAATAATGATTATTTATATGGTATCAAGTAATCTCATTTTAAAGTACGCTATCTTTCGACGTCTCATTATGATCAAACAATTAGGACTGTAATTGCTAAACAAAATCACAAAATTTGGCAACATATGAAACAATACAAAAGAAAATATCTATACTATTATATAAAGCATCTAAGAATTGGAGGGTCCATTTTTTGTCATGGTAAATTTTTATTATACCCATTTTATCCCTCAATTAAACGGATAATATTTATTATTGGTTGATCGAACGTATGTGATCGCGTCCATTGATCCCCTCTTTCTCTCCATTTCTTTCCCTTATATACTATTATTTCCATAATTTTTGTTTTTTATTTAGCAACCTTGTGCATATTTAGTAAGAAATTAATGGTGATAATATATGTTAGAATAATTTACTTTTCTTGCCATAAAAATCATGAATCATTAACTCATATAGTGCAAAAATCTCATCCAAATTAAATATAGTATTTATTATATATTTTCTATATAATTTGATGAATTTATAATTTAATATTAGATAAACGTGAATTTTTTTATCTTATAATATTTTAATGTTAAATAAAAAATTTGCTGCAACGCGCAGGTATATAGCTAGTAATATCAAAAACACCACTTTCCAGACACATGGTAGACTCAGAGAACCGGAAATAATACAATGGGTGAGTTGGAGTTCTCGCAGTGGGTAATTCACTTCAGTTGTGCTTTATTTCTTTCTCTTCTTGTTTTCTCTTATTTATTTATTTTATTTCTTCAAGATATGTGTAACTGTTGATCTACAAGATGAAAACTATATCTAAATCTTCCCCTATTTTTAAGATTTCGTTTGAATTTTTTTAGAGTGGCATTGTTAAGATTGTCAAAATAACTCGTTTGTCAAGTGATCCCTCCCAAGAGTAAAACTGTTGTTTACAAGATGGTGTGTATATAGTTAACTCAAGAACTTATTGAGTCAGATTTAAAATAATCAATTTATAAAAAAATGAAAGTGATATGATGTGTAATACATTTAGAATAAATTCAATCGAAAAAAAATTAAGATATATAAGTTATTTTAGGGCATTATCTTTTAGCATTTGTTATTGCATGACATTGTATTTAAATTATAAACTTTATCATAAAAAATATATTACTTATCAAATTTAATTTTAATTATTTGAATTAATCATTTGGAATCAATTCAATAATTTTGAAGTTAAATCCAACAAATATCTTAGCAAGCTTATGTACAAATTAAGTTAATAGTTAATTGACTCTATGCATGCATACACTACTATAATCACGTTTATTTACAAGGAAAGAATGTCCATTAGTAAGGAAAGATAAAATATCAATGTAATAAAAGCTTCTTGACATTTAAATACGACTAGTCTTACAAAAGACAACCTTGGAAATCTTCCTCCTTTTTTCAATGCAAATTATTAAGTGTGAACCTTGCAAATAAATTTCTCCTAACATTTAGATGGGACTGGCCTTTCTAAAGGCATCATTGGAAATCTTTATTTTCCTTTCAATGTAAATAGTTAAATGCGACCCTTGGAAATAAAATTTTAAACCCATCACAAATCAAATAGAGTGGATATTATTATAAAGTCCATGTAAATACTCTACCATCATAGCATGGAAATAAAAAAAATCGTTTCTGACTTTGTATATTTATTATTTTATGTATTAATCATGCCATGATAATAAATAACATATGACCATTGAAAATAATTTTGTTACAATTCCGATGTTGTATTGTGAATATATATTCAAACAAACAAATTGTGTCATCAAAAGTTGATCAGGCTCGAAAAATCTATCTGATCAGTTCGTATCTGAACTTGATCTGATCTGATTTTTTTTAAAAAAAATTAAACCGTTCTGATCCGATCCAAAACCGATCCGAGATTAAATGATATATAACGAGTGGAGATACCGTGAGCTTAAGCTCACGGAGGCCTTCCGTGAGCTTAACTCAAAAAATATATTAAATCATCTCGAATTTTTAATTTATCATTCTCATTAAATTATTTATATAAAAATCTCATGGGATGCAAAAATTTGGAGCGTTTTGAGTTTTTTAAGTTGTGGTTTTTAATTTTTGAAAATCAGCTCTAAAAATAATAATAATATATTCAATACTTGAACATCATTTAAAAAAAAATAAAAACGGTGACTTAAAAAACTCAAAACACTCCAAATTTTTGCATCCCACAAGATTTTTATATAAAGAATTTAATGAGAATGATAAATTAAAATTTCGAGATGATTTAATATGTTTTTTGAGTTAAGCTCACGGAAGGCCTCCGTGAGCTTAAGCTCACGGTATCTCCACTCGATATATAACCTAATTAAAATTAATCCAAAGTCTAAATAAATCAACATATAAATTGATTCTATCCAACCCGACCCCGACCGACCCGCCTGTATTTCTTTGAAAAGTCAAACTGATCCGACCTGATTCGTCCGAATCCGAACTCGACCCGTCCCATCCAACTGCCACCAACTGATACTGACATGCTGGGTTAAACAATAATTAATTCATATCCAACTAATGCATCCTCCAGACTTCTGATAATTCACATCATCATCAACAACAACAACAACAAAGCCTTTAATCTCAAATAAATTGGGGTAGGCTAGAAATGAAACCCAATCGGAAAGCATAAGATCAAAGATATCAAATACCAATGATAATAATGAGGATGATGAAAAAAAATAATAATAAATAAATAAATAAAAATAAAATAAATAAATAAAAATGATAATGATAATGGTGATGATAATATGATAATAATGATGATGATAATGATGCTGATAATATGATAATAATAATAATATAATAAACCTCTATTATAAAATTTATTTCTAAATTTCAAATTTTAAACTCTAAAATTCTAAAAATTTAAGAACCTGAATTCTATAACTCTACTACTAGACTCTAACTCCTAAATCATAGCTCAGATATATGAATCGTCATCTTCCAAGCACTTCTATTCAAAACAAACTCTTTTGATATATTTCATTCCTTCAAATTTCTTTTTATTGTTTCCTCCCATGTCAGTCTTGGTCGACCTCTATCTCTTTTTGTGTTTTCAGAATGACTTAGAATATTACTGCGTACTGATGCTTCAGGAGATATTCGTTAGATATGATCAAACCATCACAAACAGAATTAGTGTTGGACTAACTTCTGATAATTCACATGACCAATTTAATTATACAGATGTCAAAGAAAGAATAATATTTCAGTTATTTGTTCTAGTTATTGACATCTTCAAACATATCGATATGACAAATGGACGTGTTTCCCCCCCAAAATGTACCTACCATGAGAAAACTTTCAATTCAAGAGTGGACTTTTCAATTCAAAATGTACCTATCATTCTGAATACTCCAAATTCTAAAAAGAGTCATAGAAAATCGGTGCTTGAATAAAAATGGAAATGTAATCGGGGGCGGACCTATGTGGTTTTAGGGTCCTGGATTTTGAAAAATAGTATTTTTCGATAATGTTTTCGGTAATTTGTTTGCCCCCTAAAAATTTTTTTTACCTCCTAAATTGTCTGATTATTTTTATTGAGAAAAAATATTTAATATCGTGCATAATGAAATAATTATGCAAAGATATCAAAATATAAAGTTCTGTAAACGAAAACTTTTTTCATCAACTTGATTATCTATTACTTTGAGCTTTATTTTGTTATTATTTTAATATGTAAAATGTTGTTATTTTAATAAATTTTTTATTAGATAAGCATATATATTAGATTATTAATTTTTTATTTAATACCCAATTAGTTAATGAGTTTGAACCCGATAAATTATTACAATCCAATAATTACCCTCAATAATTACCCTCCCTCCCCAATCAAAATCCTACGTCTGCCCATAAATGTAATCAACACGTTATCAGAATATTAAGGCTCATGGCCGACCTTAAAGAGTTGAAATACAATTATATAATATACGATTACTTTTCATCAGAGGTTCTCATTCATTTGTTGGCTTATACGGAGCTTATTGGCAACTTGTGCGCTTTCTCATCATAACAAACAGGAGACAATTGGTTGATTACATCGTGATATCATTGGTGACTTTTCGTATGTCTGACTTTTCTAAAAGTGGAATATAATAGTATATATGATTAAAGGATAGTTTGCTATCCACGAAGAAGTACCATTAATTTATTAATTACAGTTATCAACTTCTCTTCTCTGGTGACTTTTCGTATGTCTGACTTTTCTAAAAGTGGAATATAATAGTATATATGATTAAAGGATAGTTTGCTATCCACGAAGAAGTACCATTAATTTATTAATTACAGTTATCAACTTCTCTTCTCTGGTCACATCAAAAATAAATTATCTTAATTATTTCAATCGACAGCAGAATCTCTCATAATTAAATATATTATAAATATAAATATAAATATAAATATAAATATATTAATAACACAATTTAATAAAACAAAAAAAAATAAAGCAAACGTGCAGATACCCCGGTTGTTATATTAGGAGCACCTTTCTGATATTGGATCTGCAATTAAAGTTGGTCTTCAAGCTTTTTGTTATCAGCTACAGCTTAAAGTTGCTCCTAGATAGTCAGTCATATGCAATTCTTGAATTATTTGCATTTGTAGGAATGTGATTGGCAATCAGTATAATGACCAACCAAGTGCGAATCAGCATGTAATGGAACTGAACAACATGCTGATTTACTTTCACCAAGTCTGAAGAACCTAGCATCTCACTCAATATGGTGCTGAAAAACCAGAAATTTGAGCCGATTCTTCAAACATAAATATATCTTTATCATACTTTACAAGAGATGGCACTACTTCAACTGAGGGAAACTGCACAGACCAGTACTGGTGCATACTGGAGATGCGGTTCATGTGCAAACCAGCATACTATACATTATTAGGGTCGACGCCCTTGCGTTGCTTGGGGCTGTTTTTTTTTTAATGTGTTTTACGTGTGTTAATGGAATCAATTTAGATATAGAGCGTTACAAGCTTATTTGCCATGTTATCAATTAACAAAGTGCAAAGTATAAATTGAACGTACAGGGTCACATTAAACAAGAAAAAATTTATACGTTGTCTGATATCCTTAGTGAGGCAGCTGATTCTGATGCTGTTGAAAGCGTTCAATAACTTGGCAATTCGGCCCTTCTCATTAGATGGGGCCGTGAGCACAAAACAACGTTGATAATTCACTCAAATATGATGCAGTAAGAAAATTATACATCTTTTCAGATATATCCAAATCAACAAAAGGTTACTTCAGTTAAATCTAATATTACAGTACATGATGCTTTAATAACTAGTACATTGTGTTTAGATTTCAAAAGGCAACTTGTAGGATACTATTTAGCTAATTGAAATCAGTTAGAATAATATATAGATTCTTTTACAATTCACCCCCTGGATTCTGATATTAATCGTTGGAGATGGCATTCTTTTGATATTTTTTCTGTGAACTCTTTTTATCAGTGGCTTGACTTTGGGAGAGTCATAAATTCTGATTATGATGTAGTTTGGAACTCTAAAATTTCTTTTAAGATTAGAATCTTTATGGTAAAGAGACAAAAAATTAGTTACTTAAGAGAGGGTGGCAAGGTTCATCATGTGTTTTTTGTGGTTAATTTGAAAGTGCAGATTACTTATTTGTTCAATGCTCAGTGACAAAACTTATTGGCAGTGCATTGTTTCTCACAATATTTTTCATTTTGATTGTCAGTCTTTATAAGATTAATGGCTGATAGATTGTAGTATTTCTTTGAAAGATAAACAGTTAGTAGAAATGATTAAAAGTGTAATTTGTTGGATATTTTGATTAGAAAGGAATAATATTATTTTTAACCATACTTGTCCCTCTTCACTTGAGTCTATAAGTCTCAAAATTATTCATGTCACTATCTTTTGATGTACTGCACTCAATACTTCTCAAATACTTAAACATACCTTAATTTTGCCCTAAGGGTAGAGGATTTTCCTTTTCAGGTAGAGCACTTGTCAGTCAATTTGGCGGAGATTGATTTAATCGAGGAAGAGTTTGAATGCGCCCTAATTGACTATTAGGATATAATCGATGCGCTCTAATTGACTATTAGGATATAATACATTTTGATGTACTGTTTTTGTTGAGAGCCTGTTGTGCTAATACTTATTTTGTTGTGTGGTTGTTATGATACTCTGCTGTTTTTGTTGCTCTAGACTTGGTTATTAGTTATTGTTCTCCCAAGTTCTTTTGAGACTTTAGGTTATTTTGTATTGATATGTCTATATGAAGAAACAAGTACAAAATGTTTAGTACTTGCTTTCTTCCTGACTATATTATTTTGCTTTGGATTTAATAAAACGGATGGCTTTATAGCCACTTTTTCTTCAAAAAAAAAAACAGAAGATTACTTCAATAATGCAGCCCGCAGAGGATGAAACAAAGTAATGTTCATCAAATGAAAACTGAGCACATTGCTATAGACCGAACTGGCGTGGCTAATTAACTTCAAGACCCATGTAGTATTTGTTTTCGTGTATCAATAAAACTAGCATTTTTAACCTGTTTTTGTTTTCACTTTTGTCAGATAAACCACACTACACTACATTCTAAAATAATTTCAAAAAGACAGAGAAAAGCAAGGACCGAGTAAAACTTTTCACTTCAAATTAGGACGATCATGTTACATGATATCAAACTGATGCTGATGCATATATAACTGTAAATAAATAAAGGAAATTGAACTAATTTAAATATAAACATAAACATACAATTCACCGAATCATACCGCAACTTACCAAGGATGCCATGAGTTCATTTGCTCCTGAAGAATCCACACTCTTCGGGAAATAATGAAAAAGTAGTATTAATGGAACATGACAACCGCATAAAAAATAAGTACACAATGAAGAAGCTATATGAATAAGAATGGTAAAATTTGAGAAAGAGCACTTCATGATCATAGCAAATGCAGTAGTGGTAACCCATTGAGATCAGTTTCTTGAGATTACATCTCTCATTTTTATTTCCTCCCTTTTTTATTAATGTTGCCCCAGGTCTCTTGAGATTACATCTCTCATTTTTTCAAACTTTTCTCCTTCTTCCAATTTCTACTATATAGTAGGATGAATCAAGGTTCAAAAAGTTCAGTGAAACTTGAGTCCACAGACAGGCCTGATATCACAACCAGCTTAATGCCGAGAAAAGCAGCCAACACAGTAAGCATTTCCAAATATTTTCATCTTGAGTTGATATCATCTTTAGAAATGCCATCAACATACCAAATACCAAAGAAAAAAAAAAGGGTTGCTGGTTGTACTGAACGGTCCCATATTGTCAATGAGGCATATTGGCATGTGATCAGAAATCTCAGGTAGCAGATTGCAGTGCAAGTCCACTTTGTGTCAAAGAGTGTTCAGCTTTCAAGTGCAATCAAGCCATAATTGGATCATTAATTGGTTAAATTATTCATCAGCTGTGGCAAATAAGCTTTGATTTATCCAAACTTGTCCTCTGTGTCCATATTGCAATGCAAATGAACAACTGCTAGTAACATACCAGTTCTAACAATACTGTACCAGACCTATTAAATCCAGTATGCTAATTCTGGGTCCTATGACAGAGTTCAAACAGTCTTTCTGATTTTCAATTTTCCAAACACCATTAAATTAGTTTAGTATATAGATTGACCTTGAACTGCTATAACTGTATGACTAAACTAATGACTCGAGACATGCTTATGCGAAATATAATAGCAGTTCATAAAGTTCTATTTTGATAATCAAAACTATTTGCTCATACAGAAAATTGTTGATAATGACAAAGACTAATTTCTGAAAGATAGATGCAGTTGTACTGCAGAATACTCTCACATATCCAAAGCAACAATAGTAAAGCCAATTTGCATTGCATTCCTTCCTAATTACTTCCAAAGTAACATTACAACTACCTAGAGTTCAACAAACAGAAATATTTCCAAAAAATTCACAGATATTTACCTCAAATGAGTACCAATTTTTATCCCAACAATCTCGAATCATTCAGCCGACAACAGTCTCCTGTTGCGCTGCATCTTCACCTATCATCTTCTCTCCCTCGGTGCCTTGCTTCTTCTCAAACTCCTGTATAAGCTCAGGATCCACATTTTCCTCAGGCTCCCATGTTTTTTCCTGTAAATCAATCCATTTAACCAAATACTCCCTCTTCCCTCCTTCCAACTCCCGCCGCCCCACCACTGCTTCTGCCACCCCATACTCCAACCCTTCCTCATAATCTCTCACCAAATCCTCAGCTACCCATTCTGCCTTCACCCATTCCCGGTCCCCTCCATCCCTCCACTCGACTAAATACTCTCTGTACTTCCCTTCTCCCCTCCCATCCACCACCTTCTCCACCTCCCCCCACTCAAACACCACTTTCTCCAGCTCAGCCGCTGCCCCCTCCAATCCCAATCTCCTCCCGAATGCTGCTGGGTTACCTTTTGGTGTTGCTGCCAGAACCTCTTTCACCAATTCCAACGGTGTTCTTCCCCTCCCATCCACAATATCAGGATCAGCACCGGCTTCCAACAATGCCTTCACCGCTGGTGGCCGTCCATAACCAGCCGCCACGTGGAGAGGTGTTAACCCACCACCGGCTCGCTCGAGCTTGTTGACACCTGCACCAGCTTCAGCTAAAATTTTTATGGATTCTTCTGAGCCAAGACCTGCTGCAAAATGCAGAGCGGTACGACCATCTGGATCCTCTGCATCGGGATCACGAGATATGGAATCATCAGATAGAAGGCTTGAGAGTGCCGCAGAATCGGCTTTTTTGGCAGCAGTCCACCAAGGTGTCTCGTATTCCGCAACCACATCAGCTGCAATGCCATCAGCCGGGACCCACGATGGAGTGTGGCCATCCTTCCACTCTATCAAGTACTCTGTTGCAACAGCAGTTGTCACTGAGCCATCATTAGCAAATACAGGCGATTGCACTGTCCGTCGGCCAATTATCCGGTTCACCTCTCCATATGCCTCTTCCTCTTTGACTTTTTCTACTGTTGCTTGATTTTCTTTTTCCTTTTCTTTTTGAGGAAATTGGTCTTGGAAGAAAGCGCAGGGAATGCGGAGGCGGAGGCGGTGATTATGTGGGAAAAAGCGAAGAGAGGTGGTGACGGGGCGTGAGGAAGGAGGGATTACCGGGTTCGGTACAAAGATTTTGAGGCAAGAGAGGGAAGGGTTTATGATCACTCCCTCCATTTGTGAGTGTGATTGTGAGGCTGAAAAGAGCGCAAGAAGAGTGTGTGCATTGTACGCCCAACGCAGTTTAATTTCGGATACGAGTGGATAAGGAAGAAGATGAAATTTGGATTCTCTTCTTCTTCTTTTTTCTGCGCTGTTCTTCAACAAAATTCTCAGCCTGAAAATAACTAAATGGGCCGAGATATTTCGTCGACTGGGCTGATCTGAGCTGGTATTTACAAGATTATCCTAATCGTATATAACCACGGAACCAGCCAACAGAAATAGAAGGCCCGGTATAAATTGTATCAGAGAATCAATCAGAAGCGAATCACTTGACATTTGACAATCATGACTTTTAAAATAAAATTTAAAACTCAATATATATATATATATCATGTCTATGCCAAAAATGAAATTTAATTTGACGTATATTCTTTCTACACCAAATGATTCAACAATCGATGGTCTGAAATTAACCACTTTTATGTGCTAACAAGCAATATTTCAAGTTGCATGAAATTCAGTTTGTAAGTGTTACGCATGTAGAAAATTTGCTGCATATTTGCATAATTCTGAAAAGTAAACGGAAAATATACTTGTGAGGGTGTTGAATATGATACCTACGATCTAGTGCAATATACTAATTTGTTTTATATGCCCAAATATTTTAGTACATTAGATTTATTCATAATATATTCAAACTAAATAATTTCTTTTATTATTTCATAGATAATTGTTACGGCGTAAAATTTAAGTTTGCTTACTTTATCTGGAACTGAAAGTTAATGAGTATAAATTTTATTATGAACCCTCGCCATGAACAACTTACTGGACTACCACAGCTCTATTATTTTTTAAGAAAACTAGAGTTTGTACGATACCAAATATTCTAAGCACGACATTGAGATGCAAATTAATAATTACAAACAATAGGCCTGTTCCTCAAGCTTATCCCTGACAGGTTAAGTTATCAAATAAATAGTCGGGAATATAAATTTTAAAATATTTTTTATAAATTTTTTATATTAAATAAAATTTGAACATTTTTTATATGCTAAGGAAGTATATAATAATAAACAATAAAATTAAATACATAACAATTTATAAAGAATGAATAAAACAATTAAATTAGATCATGTTAAGAATTAAATTGTATCTTAAATATATATACTCGCGTATTTTAAAAAGTTAGAAAAATTATTCATGAACCTTTAGATTAAAATATATGAATTTTTTTTAAGAAAACAACAAACAAAAGTCGATAATATAATATAATATAATATAACCAAAACTACAAAATCTTACATCGATATTTTATGTATTATAAATATATATAAATAATTAAAATTGAACAAGATTCTCACTACAGAGTAGAGACGACAACAAAAAACGTGGATGAGACATGACACATGAGTCATATGGTAGCAGTGCATTTAGCACAGTTTTATTTTATTTTTTTTGGTAAATAAAAATAACAAATAGAAAAATGATATTGTTTAGGGTTTAGGGTTTTCCAAAAACTTAATGGTTCAAGTCACATATAAATTTATCAAAAATTTAACATGTAAGGTCCAGCTCAGCAACGAAAGTTATTATAAAATAAGTACATACCGTAAATATTAGTATTTTATTCTATACGCAAATCATAATTTTATGATATAAATTTATTTTAAAATTTTATTTTTTTATTATTATTACACAAATAATATAATATTTTAATAACAAAATAAAATATGTAATTTTCACGAATATGAAAAAATACCATATTATTTATAAAATTTAGAAAATACAGAAATAAAACAGAAAGATGGGAAAAATATTCGAAAAATTTTGCTAATTACTATGATTAAAATGAGTAGGAACAGTGGCGGGTCTCTGACTGAAATTTTTTTAATTCATTACTATAATTATGCATATTTAAAAAAAATGAAAAAAAAAAAGATATTTGTTAGTACAATTTTATTATCTTTCAAATACTTATTTATATTTGATCATCATACTTATATTTACATGTTCTTCAACTATATTTCTAAATTTATAAATTATACCAATAAATTATTTTTTTACTAATCAAATCTCTAGCTTAATATATTAACTGTAATTCGCTTCATCTTTACTTAAATGGCTTGATCATTATTTTGCTATAAAAAATATAAATGCACTAATTAACTATGAAATAATCTATATATAATAATATGAAAAATTGTCTGTACTGCACTAATTTATCTCCAAGTCATCATATCATTTTCCTCTAAAGTGTTTGAAAAAATTTCAAAAAAAAATAATTAAAACATCAAAATTTTATAAAAAAAGTTAACATCGAGTTTTAAATTTTTTTTCATAGTTTACTGAAATCGAATTTTAAACAAAAACATGACTATGGATACACATTTTCCTGAAATCATACTATTTTTTAAACTTTTTATTTTATTTATAAAAAAAATTCTGCACTTGGTAGGCAGCCGCCTCGATTCTGGCACGTGCGTATGGACTAAGTTCACATTATATTGCGATTCTCTACAGAGAATCACATTTACCTCTCTACTCACACCGTCTAATCTCCTTTATGATTCGTGCTGTACAAACCGCGGAAAATATCTGATGGAGGAAATAAAGTTTATACCAAGCCGACTGCTCCAGTTGTGAATATGAAACTTCAGGAAACTTTGAAGTTTAACTTTATTCCTGCAATCAGCAAAAATAAAGTAGGACCACATTACAACAGTTCAACAGTGGACAGCGAAGCTCCTACTCCGACCAAAATCCCAGACAAATTAAGTTCAGAATATAAAATGTCTACGGGCTTTCACCCTCCAAAGTAAAAAAAAAAAGTTGAAGAGAAGATCTCTAATCACTACGGAGACGCCATGGCAGATCTAAAGGGGTCAATAGTAGATCCACGCAGCGGGTACTGCCCCGCTACTGGAGTGTACCACAGCAAGCGCCACCCTGTCAAGCTCCCCACCGATCCGTACCTAGACGTCACCACCTTCCTCTCCTCACGGCAGCACTTCGGCACCACCGCCTTGATCGACGCCTCTACTGGCCGTCGCGTGTCCTTCCCCGAGCTATGGCGTTCTGTCTCCGCCGTTGCCACTGCCCTCCTCTCCCCTCCTCTCTCCGTCAAGAAAGGTCAGGTTGTTCTCCTTCTCTCCCCAAACTCTCTGCACTTCCCTGTCGTTTCTCTCGCCGTGATGTCGATTGGTGCTGTGATAACCACCGCAAACCCCCTCAACACGCCTAGGGAGGTTGCAAAACAGATGGCCGATTCAACCCCAGTTCTCGTATTTACAACTCGTGATTTGGTTGGGAAGTTACCGGTACATGGAAGCTTTCCTATAATTCTACTCGAGGAAAGCCGAATTAAAGGTGAAGATTCCAGGACTGTGTTCACAATTCGGGAGATGATTGCTACTGATCCAAACCCATATTTACCTAGGGAAAAGGTTAGCCAGGATGACACTGCCACGCTGCTCTACTCTTCTGGTACGACTGGTAATAGCAAAGGAGTCGTTGCGACACACCAAAACCTCATATCCATGATAGAGATTATTATTAACAGGTTCAAGCTGGAAGATAGCAGCCAGCCAGAGGTGTTTCTCTGCACCGTGCCAATGTTTCATGTGTATGGTCTAGCTGCCTTTGCTACTGGTCTACTTGGATCCGGATCCACAGTTGTTGTCCTTTCAAAGTTTGAACTTGCTGAGATGCTCCGTTCAATTTCTGCATACGGGGTATCATACCTCCCACTCGTGCCCCCAATTTTGGTCGCGATGTTGGCGCACCCATCAAAACTACCTCTCGGTAGGCTTCAAAAGATTCTTTCGGGCGGTGCACCACTTAGCCGGGAGCTGATTGAGGGATTCAGAGAAAGGTATCCGGGCATTGAAATCTTACAAGGGTATGGTCTCACGGAAAGCACAGCGATCGGTGCGTCAACCGATTCAGCTGAGGAGAGCCGCCGGTATGGTACAGCTGGTATGCTCTCACCTAACACTGAAGCGAGAATTGTGGACCCTGAGACAGGAAAGTCACTTCCAGTAAACCAGACGGGTGAGCTGTGGATTCGTGGGCCATATGTAATGAAAGGTACTAATATTATCAAATGGTAAACTATAAGTTAAGGTTAGCTTATTTTCTGTTGGATCTGGGATTTAGTAATTTGAAATGGCAAATTATTTTGTGCAGAGTATTTCAAGAATGAGGAGGCAACCAAGTCAACACTTGACTCAGAGGGATGGCTCAAGACTGGTGATTTGTGCTACATTGATGAAGATGGTTATCTCTTTGTAGTTGATAGGCTAAAAGAGCTAATCAAATATAAGGGCTATCAGGTAAATTATATACACTTCTAGATAAAATTAAGATTACATGTTCATTACAGCCAATGAAATAACTAAGGCACCCAAATTTATTGCTGGATGACCAACCCTTGGAGTTAAGTGGTCACAATTTGAGTCTGATTTCTAAACCTGCTGGAGGTCTGGACAGGTCTCAGCCTGTAAGTGCTTTAGTCACATTTTTTTGATGAGAAAAAAAGCAACCATTTTAAAATAAATAATTGCATACTTCATATTGGGTCCCTTCTTAGGCCTCAGACCAATAATTTGCAACAAAAAATGTTCATGTTCCGATATTAGGTACCTGATATTCCTCATGCAAAAAACACCAACAGCCCCAACAACACTGCCAACTGGTTCCCCAAAAAGATGCATAAATTTGTCAATTTGGTAACATGCACTAGTACTGGGTCCAACCTTGACCTGAAATGTTAATAAACTATTTAAATATTAGACTACCTTTAAAAAGAATGTCAAATTTTCTGAGAAAAGTAAATGATTTGATGCCATTGTAAATTTAAATGCTTTTGTGCATTTCTTAAAGTAGAATATCTAATACCCTTCGTAAACAGATAGGTGTTTTAATATTTTCAAAACACATTAAAAAGTTAAAGCCTTTTTTCATTTTTTCTGATAAATCAAATTAAGATTTTTGTAATGGATGATTCTTGTCAGGTTCCTCCTGCTGAGTTGGAGGCATTGTTACTGACCCACCCAGCAATTGCTGATGCTGCTGTAATACCGTAAGTTAATTTCTCTGTTAAATCAGTATATAGAGTTAAACTGAAATTGAAACAGAATTTTAACTTTAATTGTTGAAAATTTGTATTTTAGTTTTCCTGACAAGGAGGTTGGACAGTTTCCCATGGCTTATGTGGTAAGGAAGGCTGGGACCCAATTGTCAGAGAGTGAAGTTATGACATTTGTGGGAAATCAGGTAAGATGAAATAGCATGCCTCAATTATTACTTAAATAAGAAACTTCTTTCAGTCTAAAGTTTTAATTTCATACATGAATTAACTAGAAACTAGAAAATAGAATAATAATTTTTATCTGGCTTAATATTTGGTTAAAAAATTAAATGGGTGAATGCAAGCTCTCATTCTTGTAATTGGTAAAATAACAGGTTGCCCCATATAAGAAGATTCGAAGAGTAGCGTTCATTTCAGAAATTCCAAAAAATGCATCTGGAAAGATATTGAGAAAGGATCTCATTAAGGCTGCTACCTCCAAGCTTTGATCTTCCTTATTTAAATTGTTCAAAATTCTCAATTATTGTAATAGCAATTTTCTGAAAACGATGTGTTATCAGCTTTACGTGTCTCTGTAACTATGTGAAGAGAACTATAGTCTGTAAAATCTGTATCTATATGAAACAATGGTTATTGCTCGGTGCTGTACTGGAAGGCGACGAAGATAGGTGTTTGTTCATAGTTGAAAACTTAATAAGCTTCTTTGCATGAATAAATTATTAGAACTAAAATTTTGTTACTCTCTGTCAATAGGTTGAATTTCTTCCCTTTTTTATTCTGAACTTTTTGCTGGCCTGGATCTGGATGCATCCGCTATAAACTAAATGCGAATGCACATCTCATAGTTATGTTAAATTGTTAATAATCCTCTTACAGATCAGTCTTCCCAGTGCATTCATCTGCCAGTCTGACAGCCTGTCATTTCAGCTCTTATTGAAGATTATACATCTCAAATGGGCCAAACTGAATACAAGCCTATTAGAAAGCCCAACACAATCAATTACTGCTAGGTTTGTGGGGTGCTCATTTTGATTGATGGAGATTTTTGTCGTGCATATGGGCGGGCCAATATTCATAAATCATAAGAGTGTCGATGTTTAGCGATGTTTAGATCCGTTCTGTCAAGTTTGATAGCAATAAAGGTAGTAATTATACGCGTGGGTCGAATTCGGGCAGATGGGCTGGATCAAGTTTGGGTTGGGAAGAGGGGAGGTTCAAAGAGATTTGGACTCAAAATTTGATTCAAAACCTCTTCTACCCATTGATTTTATATCGAGATTCGTACTCTTAATATTTTTTTAAATTTTGATGCTAAATTAATGAGTGGGAGAGATTTTGAACCAAAATTTGTCCAAAACCCTTTGAACATCCCCTCTTATGTTTGGGTTTGGATGGGTTGAGTTAGATTCAGATTCGGATTCGGTCGAGTCGGGTTAGTTTAACTTTTTAGAAGAAATTGGGTCGGATCGAGTTATATTCGGGTTAGGATCAGATCATATCAATTTATATATTGATTTTTTTTTTAAGATTTTAGATTGATTTCGATTGGTTTGTAAGTTATTTGATCTTGGGTCTGATTAGATTCGAGTTAAATTAGATCAATTTGATTTTTTTTTATAAAATCTCATGAATCTTCAAATAAGATGAGTGAAATGAATTTCTCGAATCAGATTTTACCACATCAAAGTTAGTAAAATCTGCTCTGTAATTTGGATAGAAGAGTATATATATTACCCTTTCAAAACCAACATGCTTTTCCTTTTTGTTTTTGCCCAACCTTTTCATATAATGAAATTTTTCATAACAACATGAGAAGAAAAATCCACCCCTACAACACAACCTAAAATCAAACGAAACAGATGAAGCACATTTGTCGCAAGTGTAAAAATTTGTATTTGTTTTGACAAACTAATCATTCCTCGGTGAAATTACACTCAATAAACATTAACATGTAGAATTTCAGCATGTACATCCATGTTAATATATGTAAATAAAATGGCGTAGATACAAAGGCAAAACTAGAATTTTATGAGGGTCAAGATGAGTTTATATCATTAGAGTACTAAAATCAATAAATTAAGAAAGACGATATATCTCACCAAATAAAAATACATAATAAATTTTAACTCTAATATATAATATATAACTCTGATATATAACTTTGTTGAGATTAGAAAGACCGTTACCTAACCTCTTTTGTCTCCGCCCTTATAGATATAGAGATTTAATGACACCAAGTGACAAGCAGATCAATTACTTTTTATCAAGAGATTTACCAGCAATAAGTCAAAAGGAATTTCGTATCGGATTCATCAACCATGTATGTTGGAGGCATGCCACCAGTCTCTATAAACATAAATCATATATAAATTAAAAAATTTGCAAGCATTCACACTTATGTGAGCTGTATAGGATTCATATGACATAATTAAATAATTGTCCGATGAATCCGATTGAAAATTTTCCAGCAAAATCATCCTTCTTTACCAAAAAAAAGTCACGTCAACATCCATGGGAATAAGACAGAATGACAATGAAAGAATCATGGATTAAATGAGTTGATAATAAAACAGTGTAGAGATATATAGATTGAGGTCATTTTTGTTTTAGTAGGCGATTAGAGAATTAGCATCTGCTTTGCGGCCGCGGCACCACGTCTATTTTTTAGATGACAAAAATTGTAGGCTCCAATATATATATATATATATATTAAGTCATTTCGAAATTTTAATTTATCATTCTCATTAAAAATTTTATATAAAAATCTCATGGGATGCAAAAATTTGGAGTGTTTTGAGCTTTTTAAGTCACCATTTTTAATTTTTTAAAATGATGTTCAAGTATTGAATATATTATTATTATTTTTAGAGCTGATTTTTAAAAATTAAAAACCACAACTTAAAAAGCTCAAAACACTTCAAATTTTTGCATCCCATGAGATTTTCATATAAAAAAATTAATGAGAATGATAAATTAAAATTTAGAAATGATTTGATATATTTTTTGAGTTAACCTCACAGAAGACTTCCGTGAGATTAAGCTCACGGTATCTCCACTCTCTATATATATATCAGTCCCCTACTATGTGATACGCTTAATTTTTAATATTTTATTATTTTTTCATATTCATATGGGCTGCTGAGCTTTGCGATTGACGAGGGGGCAATTGCTCAGGCAGCCCATCAAAATGTGTAAATTTTGAGACAAAAGTCGAAAAATGTCAAATTTGAGACAGAGGTCGAAAAGTGGATTACGGTAAGACTCATTAGTCACTCCTTTTGAGTTAGAGTTTCTACCAACTATATTGAGCAGGATTCTTTTTATATATTTTTATACTGAGAAATTGGAGTGTTAAATTTTGGACAAAATATTTATTATTAATCTTGTGTTAAATATATTATATTTTATATACTAGAAATTGGAGTGTTAAATTAAGGATCAAAATTTTATTATTAATTTTGTTTTAAATTTATTATATTTTCTATACTGGAAATTGGAGTGTTTTTTTTTCTTTGAGAGAAAGATGAGAGTCTTATTCACAAATTTTATTTTGTGTCTATGGAGATTTAAACACATGATTGCTTAGAGATCATCTTAATTAGTTATCATTTGATCTACTATATCTTTTATGTCTATAGAAGTTTAAACATATGACCTTTTAGAAATTGGAGTATTAAACTTAGAATAAAAAAATAAGTGTTAAACTTAGGACTGAAAAAATAAATGTTAAATTTAGAACCAAAATTAATTGAAGAAATTAGAAAAAATATTGGGGCAATTTCGTAAAAAACCGCGGCATCATCCCTTATTATATTAGATTCCATGTATGTCACGATCTCAACGAAACTCTGTACTGTACACTAGGTTCATCTTTATAGTTAAATTAATTGAAGAAATTTGGAATTTCGTAAATTCCGAGATTCCATGTATGTATGAAACTCTGGTAGATTATTTGTAAAATGTTTAGACCAATATGTCAAATTCTTACCGTATAACTGATAAACAGCATCAAAACTAGTTTCGACTTTTTGAAATATGAACAGACGGATGTTCAAAATACAACCGTTATTCTATAATCATAATTAGAACGAGGTATATGATCCTTGATTTTGTTAAAATTTTCCGATTTGAATTTTCCGTCGTCTCAATGTAGCTTTTTTTTTAACTCAGTGTTTCTAACAGAATTTTTATTATAATAATAATTGCAATATTGAGGTAATAATTGTAATTATGTCGTAGAAATGTAGAGAAACTGTCAGTTTAACAAACTAGCTATTTCATTAAAAATACTACTGATCATCAGAATTTATTTGTTTCCTTGTATTTTCAATTTCAATGATGTAAAAAAATAATAGAAAAAAAAGATCAATCAAAGCAATACATTAAGAAAGTGTTAAAAAATTTAGAATTGATAGAACCACGTTCTTAAGATATCTATTCGTGTAAATTAAAATTCAAAAGTATCATTCTGACATATTTCAGATTCTGAGGCTAATGACAAGACTATAATCTTAATACATCTAGACACACAGTATAAAATCCAAAATTGTCGTTCTAAGACATTTCAACTTTGAACACTAATGATAAGATTGTATTTATGAATACTCTATTATCTTAGGATCAAACACTTAACCTTAAGATGCTCACTTTGAATATAATCATGCTCATAACCGCACATAATCATATATAATAGTTATAATCGACAATGAACATGCCCACTTGAGGTCGTGACCTCTATGCACCCCTCCCCCTCCCGCTCCCCATATAAAGTCCTATCGAGGACTGAGAAGGGATCAATTTTCACACATACATAAAATCTATAAAACAGAATAAATTTATTAAAACATAATCATTGCACTTAAAAATTCATAAGAATCTCAATCCGATTTCAAACCTGCGATATTTTTTATTTATTTATATTTGATTCTTTTACTTTCCTATATCTGCCAACTAATTTCATGCATAACATATAAAAAGAGATACAGACAGAAATAGAAATGCGACCAAACGAATTCTATTAGCCACGGTCCACGGAAAAAAAAGGCGAAAACTAGAAGTGTTAGTTCTTTTCATAATTGTGTTCCATCCTCCCATACAATTAAACATTGTTCTCGTAGAATAAAGAAATAATGGAACTTTTTATTCTATATATAATTATATATATTATACTATTCTACGGTAGCTGAAAATTGCCCGTCCACAACGGCATATGGCAACTTGATTTTGAAATTGAGTGTGCCTATGGTCTCTAAGCTGGTCGAGGATTTTGCTTTTTCAACACGGTCCTATTTTCTCAATTGGAATATAATAAATGAAACAGCTCAATTTAATCATTTTGATCATTTTCGGACAATATCTTTTAACTATATATTAAAGTTTCATCTACTTTGATAACAGCATGCTCTCTGATTTGGAACTCAAGCGACAACAGTTGCGTTGTTTTTTAATACAATGTGTTAAAAAAAATTAATGAAACATTGACTTTGTTACTATATTTATAATTCTCTATATGTTGCTAGTCTAAATTGCTTTTCTGTTTTACTGAAATTATTCCCTTATTCCAGGACGCATTGCATGCATAACTAACTTCCACTAGAGTCCCATGTCAACATTTGCTAACACATTATATATTTAAAATTCCGGTTGAAGTATAGCTTTATATATATCTAATGTAGATGACTTATTATGTCGTTAAATTTATTCCTTAGCCTAATTGTTATATATTGTGCTTTCACACCTTTTTCTTCTTATCACTTTTGACTATCCAAGCACTGTTTTCGCCAGTATATTATTTTTCCCAGCAGTAAGAATTGAAGAATTATTTTCTTATCCGTGTCAATTTTCTTTATATTTTATTTATTTGGTTATTTAAAGTATAGGACTAAGATCTTTTCTGTTTCCAATATCTGACCGAAACTATCTAGTTGAATAATTTTTTTCAATAAAGAGAATGTTGCTTTAACCAATTGCATATGCTAGACGTAGCTATATAGATTTCATTTTTCCCTTATAGCATTAAAATCCATAGGGGCCTACAAATGAAGATGCAATAGCTAATTTATTAAGGGCTTGGCTCTTCGTTGATTCTACAATAGTGTTTCTGTATCATATGATTTTGATGTCACATATCGTCAGTCTTCTATTCCTAAAATTCAAGATTTTAAATAAAAATGATAACTCCAATTAAATATTGAAGATTTAATTCGTAGAATTTTCTCAACTGTCATAAAAAAAGTAGCAATCAAGCACTGATAAAAGAGAATATTTTTGCTGTTTCATTTTTATTTTGATTTTACATATTTTTTATATTTACAATAAATATATAGTTATGCAAATAATTAAAATTTATGAATATTTTTAATTAAAGATTAAAATTAACAAATATAAACAAATAGGAAAGCATTTTATTAATTAAAATTTGATGTTGAAAATTGCAAAGCATTATTTAAAAAATCATAAATTATTTATCAATATTAATTGTTTATACAATTACATATTTTTATAAAAGTCAAATAAATTATATGAATCAAAATAAATATAGTAAATTTATATTATTTTCAATATTTAATTAATGCCTATAATTTTTAAAATAGTTAATAACATTCTGCAAATTTAAATCTTCATGGTATAAACATATTTTAGATATTATACCATAGGTTATTTTTAATTGAAAATTAGATAATAAATTAATATTTAGGGGGTGATTTTTCACAAGTTACATAGCTTGAAGGTGTTTGTCAAAATTAAAAGTTTAAGGACCGTCTCATAACAACAAGCAAATTATCCTGGACTCTTTAGACATCATCTCCTTTCCAAAAATGCAAGAATATATACATATATTGTTTTCATACATCACATCCCTCAAATAATGTTGTATCTAATTTCAATAATCAACATGTCTGCTTGGCTGTTTGTTCATGATTAATTGATTATGATTAACTTTTGTGAATAACAGTTACATGTTCGCCAAGCACCTTCAAATATAAACTATTTACAAATATTGCGTGGTGTTCAGCAAGTCACATACTTTTTTCCCCTACTGAATGTCTTCTACAAGCATTGTCCTATGATCATAACCACCTCCTGAAATTTCAACCTGTTTCAAGATAATTCATTTCAAAATTTTAACTACAAATTAAATTTCTTGATCGGAATGACAAGGAATAAGAAACTTTCATTATTCAGTTTTTAAAATTTTAATATCTTCTTTCAATATCCTCTAGAAATTATATTTTTGCTGCAATACAAGAAATAGTAACGAGAATTGTTACACTTAATAATTTATTTGATTTTATTATTTTATTAAACTTTATTGAATTTAATAAGTTTTTTCTTTAAGTTTTGATTGTAGATCCTAAGAACCTTCAAGGAAATGACGAAAAATGATCAAGATCAATTAAGAGGCTTCGATGAAGATATATGATCATATCCAATGTAAAGGTATAATTCAAAATTATATATTCTTCATAATTATGCAAGGAAATATCCTAAGTTCTCTGTGAGTAGAAATAAGTCAAAATTAATAAAGTGTATCGTTATGTAACGTTTCGTCAAGCGTTATAACGACTCAATACACCTACTCAAAAATATTCTAAGTTCTTTGTGAGTAGATATAAGCCAAAATTAACATAGTGTATCGTTATATAACACTTTGTAAAGCGTTCAACACTTCATGAAATGTATAACGATTCAGTGAATCGCTATAATGTTTTTGAAGATCATTATACCTATCAGAATGTTAGTCAAACAGTCAAAATATTGATAATGTTTATGTAAAGCATTCAACGTTTTCCTATATCGTTATAACGGTTCATTCTATTCATTTCTGAATCGTTATAACATTTTGTAAAATTCTAACAAGGGATATTCTTGAAACTTAAGATTCACAATACATAAACGTTATAATGATTGATGAAACGTTATAACGTTTCCCGGCGCAAGAATATAAGTTCTCTCTGTTAAATAATTTATAAAAGATGATGTTCTGGGATTGTGTCAATTATCAAAACTATCAAAATCTCTAGCAACCCATAACACTCAACTTATTACAAACAAAGAACTCTTACTTCATTCCTTGCAAATTATAAGAAATAAAGATCTTAAATTAGCCAAATCTAGAAGAATTCTTGTACAATTTTTGTTCAGGTGTTGCACTTTATTGAGATTTGTCTCAATTCTTTTCTCAGTTGTTGTGCTGTGTTCTTGAGCCTTGAGTACTCCTTTGTTGTTCTCTTTTTATAATTTTTAGTCTTTTGCACTTATATTGTGAAAAAGTTAAAGATTATTATTTATAAACGGTTTTTAGTAATAAAACGGCATCCCGTTAGTGGGGTGAGACCCTAAGACGTAGGTATTTTAAGCCGAACTTCGTTAACATCTTGAGTGTTCTTTAAAATTTTTGCACTTGATTAAATTAGTCCAAAAATATCATTTTTGATAAATACCATCTATTTTTATTAAAGCACATCAAGAACAATTAGAATTAAAGAACAATTAAACTTTAGAATCTAGACTCTCCTCTTTTTGTAGAAAAAAATAGAATGGACATAATTCAATAGTTGAAGAATAACATGATCTTGAATTTGTCAGAAGAATAGAGAGTTTTTCTCATCTCACCAGTTGAATCCTTAAAATCAGTGCAGTCATGAAATATTGATCTAGGAACTAGGAAGACATAATTTTATTAACAAATTTCTTTGTGTGCTTCCTCACAAATTTGTCAAAATATTACTTATTTCCATGATAGTTCTCTTTAAATTACATCGATTCAACTGAAATAATACCTTTTTTTTTCTTCTATCAAGTATACATCATATCAAATATCACCGACTTTATTCTATTCCTCCTCTTTAACTATATTTTAAGATGAGAGCATGTTTTCCCAACACATCTTTTATTTCAACTATGTTCGAAAAACACACAGGAAACAAAATAAGAGTGGGAAAATAAAAAAATAGAAATCTTTGATCGTCACTTCATTTTTAAAAAGAATACACCTTTAAAATAATTAATAACCTCACTATAATTGTTTTTCATTTATTTATTAGCCTTCCCTGAGGCAAGGTAAAGCAAACACCGCTTTTATGTTATTATCTACTTATCTTAGATGAATAATTAAAGATGGTTGTCACCAGTCACCATCAATTTTGGATAAAAAAAAAAAATAGAGCCACGTGGCAAAAGTGCGGAGATGCTCCCCTTGATTTCGTCTGATCCATAATGCATGATTCATTGATTCTTGCTTGGCATCCTAATCAAAACGATTTACTGTTTTCGTCCTTATCACTAAATTTAGATTCAACGCGGCCAAACTCAACTGTGCTTGGTGCTGACAATTATGTTCTTTAAGAGATCAAATGCTCTCTCTCTTATTTAATTCATCAGGCACGTTTTGCATTTTAAATTTAAATTTCTATAATTAGGATACTTTTAGAATTCCTCTCTAGAAAATTAAAAGTATACTAATAAGATTAAATTTTAATGAAACAACGTTTTTAAGAGAAAATAAACTGAATTGAAATAATTTAGACTTGAATAGAACAAATGACGAGATAAAAACACATTAACTGAAAGAATAAATAATATGTTATAACCAAAAAACTAAAAACCATTTTTTTTCATATGTATATATTCGAACTTCAAATTCAAATAGCAACCATACATAGGGAGGACTTTAAAGTCCATGACTTGTCCATCCGGACCCGTCCGATTAGGTGTGTAAATGGATCGAATACAGATGGATAATGCTTTTATCGTATCCATATCCGTTATAATTTTTCGGATACCGGATACATATCGGATATCGGACGATATAAATATGAATGTGGATATATTTCGAATATTAAATAAAAATATTGTATGTATTATTGAAAAAAAATTACATAGTATTTTATGATAAAATCATTAATTATAAAATTTTAATATTAATTATTATTATTATTATTAGTAGTTTAAATGTATCAATGAATTATAAAAAAAATATGATACATTAACATAAATTAAATATCAAATAAATTAGATTTATAATGAATGCTAAAAATCTAATTAAAAACATATAATAGAAACATTTCGGATACATATTTGGATAATATCATATCAGATACCTTCGGATAATGTTGGATATTGATGAATAATAGCTAAACGGTCGTATACATAGATAATGGTCTTATTGTATCCACATCCATAAAAAATTTTGGATACGGATATCTCTGGATACAGATCAGATAATTTTCATTATTTTTCGGATCGAATCACGAATAAAATTGGATATTATTCGATCCTTTAACACCCCTACGTCTGACCCGACAGCTGGCTCATCCGACCCGGATGTCAAATGGATAGCATCGGGCCGAGTCAAAGTACAGGCCGGATGGGTATGGATTTAGAGCGAGACCCGCCCGTCCGATCCGTAGTATCGATAATATATAATATGTATTTATATATATTTTGTATAATTGTATATAATAAACTTATCAAACTAGATGAAATTAATAATTTAACTGTGATGTATTGTTGGTTTACTCGTTATACATTGGACTACATATACAGAAGAATTGAAAACCACGACCTATCTGAATCATGAATCATGCATGAGTGATGAGGATGACTCGCCTGGGCATCCGTGTTGTGAAGTGTGAATGCATAAATATGTGGACACTGAACCCCACAATATTTTTTACCCACCCGTCACCACATTCTCCAACCATCTCTCGTTTTTTTTTAAAAAAAAAATATAGTTTTTTTACCTTTATTTGCGTTACTAAGTTGGGGTAAAAAAATACTGTCGACAGCCTCATTAATGTGATATATCTACACAGCTTTGCTTGCAATAAATACAGCGTGCAAAATTGTCATTTATCTCATCTTCTGTGATTAAACTTTTTTTTTCTCTCATAAGATAACAGAACCGAATTTGCTTCGTCTGTTTGGTATGGGGAAAATGTTGATACTTAATATAAAAGAATGATTCAGAAAAAAGAGAGGGGTAAATGATTAGAAAAACGAATCTTAGCACAATCTATGAATGATATTCATATATTCAGTTTTCAGTGAACCTTCTAAGAAGAAAATGTACTTGTCAAAATTAAAGAATATGTCATTACATTGCAATTTAAACCATAAAAAATAACATGTTGTAAAAGATGAGGAAGCTAAAACTCGTTCGGAAGAAATTTCTTAGTTATTTTTATCTGAAATTTTATTTTTCTTTGCAAATGAAATCATCAAACAATTTTTTTTTTTTGGAAATTGATAGAAGAAAAAAAAACTACTTGATTGGTTCTTTTGTAAAGAAAGAGAACTAGTAACATAAATTGAACTACAGAAATTTGTTCCCCACTAAGATATGTTAAATTAGGTTGATCACTAAATGAGTTTTGTTGTTGTTTATTTTAGTGAAGAATGCAAAAATTGCAAAAGAAAAATAAAATAAGAAAAAAAGAGAGGATGAAACTGTTGAGTAATCAACGCACTTGAGTATTCTTCCAACTTGTTTCTTTTTTGGTTCTTTGAACAACATTCATTTCTAAATCATTTATCATTTTATTTAGGTCAAATGATAATAGTGAAGGAAAACGGTCCAAGCGTATTAAATTTAGCTTGCAGAGAATACCTACCCATCCTACTGCTCTTTATCTTAGACCCCCAAAAAATGTAAGCAATTAACAGACTGACATAAATGTTTCACACACGGACAAGATAACTGATTAGTGGGTCCACCAAAATAGAAAGATGCTTCTTCCACTAATCTACCACAGACGTACGCCATAACAACTGTAATTATTCAATTTATTAGCACTGACGATATATACATACCTCAATAGACAATATCTGCTGTTTTTGACAAGTCAAGAGCCACTATGGCACTATCTCATAGCAACTCGATGCATTTATCCATCCTCTCTGGGGAATAAGCTCTCTATTTTTGCAAACAGAAAGGAAGGTACTCAATTGGCAGTCGAGGGACATAAAGATTCAATTTGGGCTTGGATTTCATTTAATTATTTAACTGAATGAAGGATATAATATTAAATTAATATTTTCTACTTTTATTACACTGCCCAATGACTCGCAACATTACGTGGTATTCCTTCTAAGCCGCAGAGAATCTGAAGGTGTAGAGGTCAGAACATCACTAAAGAATTCTCTTTCGGCAATTTTACCAAAAAAAAGAATATATAAATCTCTTTTAGTCTTTCACAGAGCTTTCATCTTCCTCCCATCCGTTCTCTCTCTCTCTCGTGTCTCAACCCAAAACAAACAAATCTTCGCAATAACCATCAAACGATCCAAAACAAAGCAATCCCACCAAGATATTTCCAAAAGAGCAACTACAATAGTGTCTCTCTCTCTCCGTCTCTCCTTCTTTATCTCCATGCGCGCGTGTTGGGTCGGTGAGCATCCCCTGATTTTTCAATTTCCATTTGTGTTGCTGTTTCTTTTATAACGCGTAGCCCCACGTTTTCTTTGGTTCCTAGCTCATTAACCCACTGCGCACCACTTGGTGTCATTACTCTATATAGCCATCATTACAAACCCCTTCTTACTATATATCCTCAATTCGATCGCCTGTCTTCTACTCCACGCTATTTACTCTGCATCGACATACTCTGTTTCGAACATGGGAATATTTATCATTCTCCCTTTATTTCTCTTCCTGTCTACTTCTCTCGCGTGCGATAGATGTGTGCATCAGGCTAAAACCACTTACTACACCTCAGCCGAAGATCTCTCTGGTATATCTGAAGACTTGATTTGTCAATTTAAGGTACAATTAAAGCTGGTAACTTTAATTTGACTAATTTATCTTCTTCCTTTTCGTAGCTGGAGCATGTGGGTATGGATCAATGGCTTTGAACATCAATGGATTTTACGCTGTTTCTGGTAGTGCCTCTCTTTACCGTCGTGGTGTTGGCTGCGGTGCATGCTTTCAGGTTGCAAAACTAAAAAGTTAAAATTCTTGGCATTGAAGCTTCTGATTCTCATACCTAACACATCCGATTTGTGCAGATACGATGCAAGAACACCAAATTGTGCTCCACAAGTGGTGTGAAGGTGATCTTGGCAGACTTAAACAAATCCAATCGAACCGATTTCGTGCTTACCAACTCGGCTTTCACAGCCATGGCACAAAATGGAATGGCACCTCAACTGAAGAAATCTGGACCAGTTACCATCGAATACAAGAGGTGAGTACCGTTACCTTCGTTAAATTTCATCGAATATTTTAATTTGCATAGAACTTGTCTTAATTTTTGAATTATTTTATGCAGAATTCCATGTGAATATGGGAGTAGGAACTTATCAGTGCGAGTAGAAGAGAAGAGTAAAAGCCCCAATTACTTGGCAGTAAAATTTCTTTACCAAGGAGGCCAGACTGACATTGTGGCCGTGGATGTGGGTCAGGTACTTTTTTTTTATTCGATCTTATTTCAATTGGACATCTCGAGTGCTGTATATTGGAGATGTGTAGTTCTCACTTGTCGGCGTTCTCGTAGTGTTCACTTTTTTAGTTTTATAGTTTTTTACTTTTTAGTGTCTCAATCTGTGGTGATGTGTCGCTGGCCATGGAAGTGTTTATTTGTTTCTCAGTCACAGCAAAATTGTAAACGAGAAGATAAAGATGCTAATAGAAATCTTCCTAACATGTCACCTCAGAAGCGTTAAAGTTGAATTTGACTATAATTTTCTATGCTTAACTATTAGAGTAGGATGTCACTAGGATGTTATTGAAGAATGAATAAGAATTGCGATCATGTCTTGTGCTGTTCTGATACTTGAACAGTTGAACTAGAGATCAGCTTTCTGGTACTTCAACTAAAATAACATAGAGCACTTGTCGACCAAGATTTTAATAAAGTACATATTGTCATATTTATTTGCTGAATAGTAACAAGTTGATAGTATTAATTATTTGGAAGGGAATTAGGCAACTAGGCACTATGAAAAGTTTTTTAAAAAATAATAATAAACAAAAACAAAGGATACAGTCCTTGCTCATTAAAAATTTACAACTACCCAACAAAACCAGACAGAGTGTAATTAAGTTTCACCTAGGCCTGATCTACATTAGTTTGGGCTAAAAATGGGCCCACTAGTGCAATTTCATCAAATGCAATAACCACATTGTTTAAAAAAAAAAATCCTTTTGCTGAAACAGGTTGGTTCGTCTAATTGGCGGTTCATGACAAGAGATTATGGTCCGGTATGGAGCACAAGCCAAGCACCAACTGGACCGTTGCAATTTCGCATGGTGGTCACCGGCGGATATGACGGAAAATGGATTTGGGCCGACCACCCGGTGCTCCCGACTGACTGGAGAACTGGTTCAGTGTATGACATGCGAGTCCAGATTTCTGACATTGCACAAGAAGGGTGCTTTCCTTGTAACAACATAGACTGGAAATGACCATGAAATTCTTTTTCTTTTTTCCTCAAGTGTTTGATAAAATCTCTGTATATAATTGAGGAAATCCTTTAAATGTGCACCTAGAATGACAAGCTGTCTTTCATACACCGAATTTAATTAAACAAGATAGAACAGCTTCAGCCTCGAGTTCTTTCGATTGAGATGGAACCAAATCGGTTTAACTTCAAATAATTATGGGCATCGAGTTGTCGAGTATAAGTCAGATTATTTACTCGGTCAATTTCGGTTGAATTTTCAGTCATGGATCGTCTCAAATCAGATAAGATATCATCAGATAGGTTTCCAGATAATTTTCTGGATTTCTGGTTAGTTCAAATTAATTGATTCTCTGAAATTCTTATATATATATATAAGGAGAGTTAAATTTTTAAACTTTTTAAATATGTTACATCATCATTTCTCTTCATCATTAATTTTGTTTAAATTTTTTATCTTCTTGAAATTGAATTCAAGCATTTATATAAAATAGTTTTTCTATTCTCATTTAAAATAATGTGTTTAATATATTTAAAATGAAAATTAACTCTTAAAATTATCTAACTTTTTTATATAATCATTTATAAATTATTATGAATTTAAAAATAATATTTATCAATAATTATTATTACTTAACATTTAAAAATATCGTGTCTAAATTTTCTTTAATGTGAGATTTTATTAAATATATTTTAAATTTTATATTGTGAAATATTTATTTATGAACTATATTATGGGGAGAAACTTGAGTTACAGCTCTAATTGTCTTAATCGAGCTTTGTCAGGTTTGAATTAATTTTAATTTCTGCATAGCTGATTTATTATTATTTTGTATTTTTAAATATTGGAATCATTTTGAATTTAGGTTTCTTGTATTTCGGGTCGTTTCATTTTTTTCGGTCAGACGATCACATAAGGTTGGCTATTGTTTGACTTTGGTTATTTTGGGGTTTTATGTGGTGCAACTACTTCCTTCATTTGATAAGTATAGAAGTTATTTAATTTATTTAAGGTGTCTTAATATATCAAATGAAAGTTATTTAAGGTGGAGCAAAACATAAATATAAATGGAGTAAAATTAAATCATCATTTTAAGGAGAAAAAAACTTAACGCACCATTAAAGTAGATTTATCCTACTTCAAAAAAACAACTTTTTACTCCCAATATTTTACCAATTTATTTCATTACCATCAAATAACAAATATATTTGCATTAATTTGATTTAATATGTAATATTTAATAAGAGGTCTACCTTCATACGTAAACGGCATTTGTCATGTCCTCTTCTTTTTGTCTGATGATAAAGGAAAATTGACGTAACATTTGCATTTTGAAGCAATGATGTCTGATTATTAAAATTAAATACTTGACAACTTAATATCTAATTTCATCGCTTTCATGATTATATTAACTCGTTAGTATCTTAAATAGTGCTGTTCGGTACTGTAAAGTATCTTAAAACCTTTAAATTAATTACCTCTACTCATCAATTGGGAGAAATAATTCTTGCATTTTTAAGTTCAAGTGATGTAAAATAGACAATATGACAAAGTTCCAAAAGTGATTAGCACATATAGATGTTAAATATTTTATTTGAAAAAAAATGGTCAAGCATTTGTATTATAAATATTTGCCAAAAATTATTTTAATTTGAAACATATTTGCAAATTTACATATGAAAAATATTACCTCATTTATTATTGGGTGGTGATCATTTGACAATGAGTTATTTTGTCAATGTTGACAATGGACTTCTAGATAAATAAATAAAATATTAAAAATAGAAAAGTTCATAAATATGTTCTTTTAGTTATAGATTGACTGTGTTTCAAATTTTATGTAATTTTATTATCATTTAATAGTTCTTTAAAGATAGTTAAATTATAATTGTTATAAATTATATAAATTTTTGATGGTATTTGATGGACTATTAGATGATAATAAAATTACACAAAATTTAAAACACTATCAATTTATAAGTAAAAAAACTATTTATAAACTTTTTTATTTTTATTTTTTATATTTATTTAAAAATCCATTGTTATGATTATTAAAATGACTCATTGTCAAGCGATCCCCGCCCTTTATTATTTGACATGTCGGTTTTTGTATTGTTGTCAAATGTCGATATGGAATTAGAATAAAATAAAAATGAAAAATCTAAAAGCCCACTTTTTGGCTCTTGCTCAAAGGTGCGTGTATTGTTTGTATTCCAATTGAAGATCTGGCGTGAAATTGTTCGTTCTTTGACACCTTTAAATTTGCATTTTTTTTTTTAAATTGAAGGCCATAACGATTAACTAGACTTATTAATTCTCTTTGAATCTACATCGAATACTCTAATTAATATAAGCACAAATGAGTTCATGGCTTTAAATGAAGCTAAATCTGCATGGCCGTCCAGCCGACTAAACCTTATCTTAATTTTGGGTAGCAAAAGTCTTTGATTAGAGATCCTCATGTCTCCATCACGCTAAAGTATATTGATATAGTAGGGTATGAGTGATGTGTCATCTTGTGAAATAACATTATTTGGTTTCAATTTTCAAAGTTCAGATGACACGAGTAATGTTTCGAGATGCCAACTTCATTATCCGTCGTAAACTAATCTAACCAATGAGCGATTAATTTGATACGAGGGATTTCTTCGTGTTTCAGGAATACAATTCTTAATTAATGGCATCTGTTATATCCTTGTTCTTTATTATGTATGAGGTAGATATTTGCGAGGGACTATTATCCTCTCCAGACTCCAGTATGTGCTGGCTTCTAAAGATGCAAACTAGCTGTTTGATGAAATGTCTGTGAAGATATTTTCTGATGATGAAATGGCCTACATGTAAAGATGCAAACTATGCATGCTTATTCATATGCCATAGAACAATATTTTTTAAAAATCAAAATTTGGTACCGTCAAAGATGCTAATTGCACAAAATTCTTAATTTCATCGCTTGAAGTTCACAATTTGTTGGAGGAGAAACGGATCAGTTAACATATGACAAAAACTCAAAACCAATACTGTAATACATATGGCACTCTACATGACCTTGAAACTAAGCTTCATACTTCCATACATACCTGAAAATCAAATACCAAAATCAAACGATTTAAATCTTTTTTTTTTCATATTTATATGCAAGATGACTCGACTACACATTTCAGCCCAATCATCTAATTCTGAAATTAAACCAACAATTATTGGACGAGTTGCATTGTTATGTCCCATTCAAGTTGTGTCCTGTTCGTTATACACAAATCAAGCTAATTAAGACATTACGGTTTCAGGTGACTGAAAGCAATACGAAACTGAATTAAACAAAACCGTGCTTCCCCACATATGTTAATGTTAACACCTTTGAAATCAGCATTAGAGCAGGTTCAAGCTGAGATGATAAAGCTTCAAGCAGGTTATACATCAACCTCAACTGATAACCACCTCTCGAAATGGAGCGATTCTGACTGATTGGTAAACAACCCAATCTACACCATACACATAACGGATTTTCTTGAACTTATCATCGTTTGTTATTTTGCATCCGTATTGCAAAGGTATAGGTGCGGTTATATATAATAAATTATTATCTAAAAATAAAAAATAAAGCAAATATTATTAAAGGAAAACTTTTTTAGTTGAAAATGTAACGTGAGACAAAATACGCTTTAGCGTAGCGATAGTTGTTTTTTGGTTGGATCTCTCCGTCAAGAGTTCGAATCCCGCTTCTGAACTCTGATTTTCCAAGAGTTTTAGGTATGTGGAGATGCAACTTTGTAATCGGTTTTCAGGTTACCTAGGTGTAGGTTAATAGTTAAGTGTAGATAAATAGGTCAAATTGATAGCCTACAACCTACAGGAAAGAAGAGGATTCAAATCTGCTGTTATTTTGTAGAAGAATAGGCTCATAGATTTGGAGCCATCTGCACAATGCGCAGTCACAAAGACAAAGTAGTAAGTTTCTAGGAAAATGTACTAAGATAAGATGTAATATTTAATTATGATGAGCTAAGACGTGTTAATTGTTAGTTATCATACAAATAAATAATAAGTTTTAATAAAAGTTAGGAAATTATTGCACCAAATATTTTCGTGTCGCCCTGAAAATTGTGATTGTACAGCACGTCAGCACGGTTGTATGGAATCTGCAATATGACAGTATACAAAAAAACAAGGAACTTTGACAATGAACCCTTGGCCTCGGCAAATTTTTTTTTTTTGAGGTAGGTAAAAATATTATTTTCTGCACAAAAGAAAAATGTTTACAACTCATTACTTGCTATTGAGAATAATTTGAAAATATTAACACTAACATCATGTGTAATTAGAAAAAAAAAACATAGCACTCTCTGTATAAACTTAGCAGTTTGATAAATACCTGATTCGACCTTTTGTTTATTCTCACTACAGAAAATAAAACAAAATAATGCACTACGTACTCTTTAAGGCCCTGTTCGTCTGGGAAAAGGAATTCCCGCGCTACTAATCTTTACCGTTCGTGTGTGAGATTGAACTAATTTTTACTGTTTGTGTGGGTAAAAAAAAATTTGGTTTGATCAAATTTTATATTTCCCATGAGAGTGGGCAAGAAACGAACGTGATCTCAATTTTTTCACCCATGCACACAGTAAAGATCGGTTCAATCTCACACACATTCCTGCGCGTGGGCTACTTCCGAACAGGGTCTAAGAGTAAATTCATCTCTTTAATTATAAAGGATAATATTATTTGCAAAGTCAATAATTTAGCAATTACTCCTCAATATATTCCTAATGTCTTCATTCATACAATTTCTTCTAATTTCGATTGTACTGTAATATTTAAACTTTATGTTCCTCCAATTGCCAATTAAGTTTGTATCAAAATCTATTTCACTGAATTTGTTACGAAGATCATATAGCGTGAGAAATAAAAAAAAAAAATCCAACAAGAGAAATTTGCCTATATGGGCCAATTTTGTTGATATTATGTATCTCAGAAATTGGGCTGTGTGAAATTAATTTCCGGTTTGTAGTAATAGCCCAGAGGAAATGTTGGGCCTGTGTAAAGTACAACATGACCCCCCCCCCCCCCAATATGTCATAAACTAATAATCAACCAGAAAATCACACGCTAATTAAAACTTTTTTATATTAATTAAGATTAATTATATATTACTTAATATTAAAATGCATAAAAATATATAAAATAATTAATAAATCCTTGATTATTTTATTCGGGTCAGATTAGATCAAAAAAATGTCAACTAGATTTTAAATGGATCGACTCGGATTTGATCAAAAAAAAATAATAAAATAATATTGACTCGTTCCGAATCTGATATGACTTGACCCGTTGACGCCTTAATTCCAACTGACAATCATTTATATGTATCAGAGTTGCATAATTTCGCCGTCAAAATGTGTAACGAATTACCAATCCACTGCACAACAATATGCTTCTATTTCTGATTCTTCTCCCATGTTTCCCGAGTTTGGGCACTTCACGGTATGCACTCCACCAAGAGATCACAGTCTGAGAAGATTTGGCAACCAGGTGACTTCATAAGACTCTATATATTTAATGGCAGATCCAGTAAGAACTAGGGGAGTCAGTTGACCTGCTAAATTTAAAAAAATAATATTTTTAGACTAATATTTTATTAATTTGATCCCTTCTGAATCTATTTTTTGACCCCCCAAATTGTTTGATTACTTTTTATTGAGAAAAAATATTTAATAACATAATTAAATAATTATGCAAACATTGTAAAATTTGAAGTCCCGTAGAGAAAAGTTTTCAATATTTATTATTTTGACTTTTATTTTTTATTATATTTATTATTTTTAATATTTTTTATTAAATAAGAACGTATGTTAAATTATTATTATTATTATTTAGATTGTGTTTCATAAGAAGGATAGAGGAGGGGGGGGGGGTTAAATTTGATTTGTTAATTGTTTCATAAAATTTTATGTGAAAAGAGGAAAGAATGAAGTTTCCTACCTCTACACTTCAAATCAATAAAATTTATCCGCTCTAAATCGTAGTGTAGAGGAGGTGAACTCATTTTTAACACTCATCTCCTTTTCTCCCCATCCCTTCTATTTTTTTTTTGTTAAATGCGCTCTTAGTATTCAATTCATTAATGAATTTAAATTCTACAATATGATTAATAACCCTCAGATCAAAATTTCGTATCCGTCCATATTTATATTATTAAGGTTGCAACCGGATCAAATATTATTCAAAAATATCCGGATCCGAATCCGGATTTTAAGGGATATGGATATTCGGATTCAGATATTTTCGGATACGGATACAAAAATATATTTTTGACGGATACGGATATGGATACGGTATGAAATTTGGAACCGGATACGGATAATTATCTGGATCCGAAAGTTTTAAAATTTTGGATATCCGTGACTTTGAAATATATATAGATGATCCAAGTATTGATCCAATACAAAATTAAATATTAATGAACATGACCCATAAATAATACAAATATTATATTGACTATATTAAACATTAAATATTAATGAACATGACTCATAAATAATACGAATATTATATGGACTATATTAAACAGTGTGATGCGCCCGGATAAAAATTTATTGGTCCAGTACCAATAATGCTTTATTACGGTTTTTAGGAGGATTTGTTTTACACGAATATTATATATAAGAAAGATTCTTAAATTTTATGATCAATTCATAATATGTCAAAATTATTATTTTTTATGATAAATTATTTTGTTTAGCTATCCGAATTATATCCGTATCTGCATTCTGTATCCAATAATATTCGATCCGTATTCGTATTCATTTATTATTCAATCCGTATCTATATCCTTATCCAAAAAATAATAATGGATATAGATATAATTTAACTATTATTCGTCCGTATCCGATCATTTTACATCCCTATATATTATTCATTCATCCCACATTCCTATCTCGCAGGATTATGCGAGAAGCTGCTCACCTAGTGGCAGTGTGTTAGAATACTACATGTTGTAGCTGTACCAAACTATGCAGATCAAGTACAGTACAGCTACTTCGGCATTGCCAAAGGGATCCCACGAGGCCAATCACTGCCGCTGCCGCATATTCGAACTGCAAATTAACTCTCAAGCCTCAACAGTGGTAACATCTTCGTGTAGCTTTTTATTCAATTCATTCGGAGAAGAGCGCATATTCTTATTGAACACACGTAAGATTCCGTGATTTTTTAAATAATTAATAAATTAAAATTTTAGTAATGAATATTAAATTGTCAAAATTTTAATAAGAAATATTAATTACTTAAAATTTTAATAATATATATGAATATTGATATTTTCAGAATACGCCTTCACTAAAATTGCTAGTGACAGTGGATAAACATCGTATTTAAGGTTCGGATCATATTTCTTAAGGGTCGGGCCTACGAGAGGGTTGGATTTAATAAGGATTTTTAGAGGGTTAGATTTAAAAATGCTTGATTTTTAAAGGGTGAACCCAGCTCTTGAGTAGCCCGATCATTACCAAGCTTTTCAAACTCTAAGGGTCGAATAAGGGCCGAATAAAAGTCGATGGGTACGGGTCTAATATATTTTTTTGCTGATTATATATTTTTAATGTTAATTTATATTTGTATAAAAATTTAAAATTATGTTTTGGCATTTTTTTTTTTTTTTTGAATTTTTAAGTATAATTAATATATAGTATAAAATATTAAAGAAAATATCTGAAAAGGGAGAGGTAAGGATCGAAACAAATCGAATTTGATAAGAACTGAATTAAAAGAGCTTTTTTAGAGATTAATTCTGATCGTTATTATTAAAAAAAAACGAACTTAATTTATAAGAACCGGATAAAAATTAGTCAGAAACACTTATGACTATCCCTAACATCCGAGTTTGTTATTCTTTTTTATTTTGTTCGCAGGCTTGATTTGACGCGACTTGCGACTCTTTTTTATTACAAACTTGTAGGTACATATATAACTCACAAACACTCTTTCTAAATCTAATTATAACCGAACCCGATTTGAACCTAAATATCGATAATAGCAGATAATATCACTAACTACCGCGACTTGCGACCTCATTTATTTATTTTTTCTTTTTATTTATTTATTTTTTCTTTTTATTTATTTATTTTTTCTTTTGATTTTTTTTCCTTTTTCTTTCATTTTTGAGGCAGAATCCCCTCTTGAAATGAGTATTAGTTAGACATCCAGGTGGCAAGTGTGGGTTCAGTTTGTTACTTATTTATCTAAGCTAGAAAGTTCGAATTGTATATTCCAATTTATCCAACTGGGCATAAGTATACATTAATCCGGGCATGTAAAAATTAATTTCATCGAAATTATGGTTTGTCTCCTCCTCTCTGGACATGACCTTGAATTAATGGATTCGCCTTTAATATTGTATATCTATTCATGTATGTTTGATTGTTCAGTTTTTTTATATAATAATTATAATAATTATATTATTAATAATAAGAGTGATAAAAGTGAAATTTGAAATTTATGAATGGCAACGCGTCACTAGCATTACACGCGAGCAAACACGTCACTGTTTGTGGCGTTTTTGTGTAAAACAGTATAAATACGCTATTGTCAGGGGTGTTTTTATGTAAACGCGTCACTGATGCAGTGACACGTTTGCTCTTGCTCATCCTGATCACGATCCATTATCGATTCATTACCGTTGGATCAACATCTACTACCACCAAAGATACCACTATCAATGGCGCGTTTACTTAAAGACGTCACTGACAGTGACGCATTTGTTCGGCGCGCCACTGCCAGTGACGCGCTGTCATTCGTAAATTTCAAATTTTAATTTTATCACTCTTATCATTAATAATATAATTATTATAATTATTATATACAAAAAATCTGTTAATTGTTTCATGCTCCAACTTTTAGATGGCCGCAGTGTACTATGGGGATGCATTTTTTTTCTTGGACCAGTATCAATAAACTATTTTAGAAAGTAGTTGTGGACTGAAATATCTTTATATACATTTTACGTGGTAAACTCGTAATTGACTGAAGATCTAGGGCGGATGTCTAACTACCACCCATTACAAGAGGCTTCAATTCCGTGACTCTTCATATTCCTCCCCCTTTCTACTTTTTTGTCTTTCATAATGTATGTATCCCACTTAATTCCTATTCTTCGTGCTCTTTAAATCTCCCTCCTCTATCTTAATTTCAACGGTCTGACTATAAACCAACGGCCCATTTCAAGAGGAGATTTTACCAGAAAATGAAAAAAAAAATGAAAAAAAATGAAAAGGTTGTAAGTCGTGTCAAATCAATGCTGCGATAAAAAATAATAATAACAGCAGTACAGCACCAGTCGCATTTATGTCTTTGATGAAAGATCCGGTTTCACTTGCGCGTTATAAAAACATTATTAAAATTTTAATAACTAATATTTAATATTAAAATTTTAATTTATTTCATAATTATTTAAAAAATCACAGCATAAGATGCCTGCGACTGTGAATATGGAATTACATGCGTTGGGGACGTCCGCTCAACAACATTCCGTAATTGATATTTTTCGTTCTAAAAAACTTACTAGTTTTAAATAATTTTGAAACAAATCCTTTTAGTAATTTAGAATTTCTTAAAAGGAAGTATTTATGAGCATATCATTATTATTTAAGCATGTCGAAATTTTTTCAATTTTTATGGAACAATAAATCACAATAGAAGAGGAGATAAGAATATACATGTAATATCTGCTAAATCTATTTATCACATTCTAGTTTTTTTTTTTAGTTCAAATCCTGTAGGATTCTCATTCTAGTTCTACTTGCGCACTTCTTTGATATAAATTTTTATGTAAAGTTTCATACGATTTTAATATTAATTCATACCTCACCAAATTTCCTTTCAAAATCGTATGCACTGTCAAATTTAAATAAAATGCAGTCGGTTGTGATTAATTTACAAAATATAAAAAGCTCCGATTTAATTTGACAACATGCAGTCAGCTAAAAGCAGAGAAAGGTTGTAAACTGTTAACGCAACTATTGCATCGATGAATCGCATTTTCTAGTCTAAATAACATGACTTGGTGCAGGACCTTTCGAAATTCCATATTATCTTATATTAGATCAGCAATTAGAGCTGTCAACGCAAGGGTTTTTTGCGTTTTTACGTTTCGTTTCGTACGAAACACAACACAACGTTTGCATAATTTATTTGCGTTAAATAAACGCAATTAACGATTAACGATGTTCAACCAAATGTTCAATCAACTAGAGGTTCAATATAACTACTCAAATTGATCGCGAGTTTGTCAAACCGTCACGGCCTCACGGGTGTTTATCTCTTTTTTATAATTATGTGATCGGTTAGCCTATCGTATATTAAATATAACGAGAATATTTTGACAATTTTCACAATGAATTTTTGAAAAATTCGAATCAGATTGACAATTGGAAAGTAAATTTATAGAACAATATCAAAATTACAGAGTTTAATTATTAATTTCAATGCAATCTTAATAATTACCTTGAGTATTTTGCTACTAAATTTTCATGTATAGGACAAACACAATGTTTTATCATATTCTAATATGTGAAGAATATAACATCATGCCTATAATACTAGTTTTCAACTTCAAATTATTATTTTTAAAATATATCTCAAGATTGACAAAATAAGCAACTGTCAAGTGGAATCCCTCATAAGCCATAAATATTTGCATTAGTGGAAATGCTTAAAAATGGATTACGTTTTTTTTTATGCACAAATATCCAAAGTACGGAATTAGATTGCATAATCCATTTTATTTTAACAAGACACTGAATTATATACATTTTTTTGTTTCTCTTTTTTCTAGATTTATAATATATTAGATTAAAATAATAATAATATCAAAATATTTGCATATTAAATTGAATTATTATCAAAAGAACCTGAAATTATAGTTTAAAATAGTAAATTTTGGTACCTTAAAAGAATTTCTTACATACAACAAATAAAAATATAATTTAAACTACTTAAATTTGATAGAAATATAATTGTTCATAGAATAAGCAGGTTTGTTATCTAATTACGTGATGTTGTGCATTTTTTAGATATATAAGGTGTTACTCTGCCCATGTTTTTAATATTGGTTTTAGCGGGTTTCAAGATTGTCAAAGCACATTAACCTAAAATGATGATGGCACTATTTCGTCTTCCTTCCCTTTCTTTGTACTTGTTCCCAATTTATTATCAACATCCCCATCGTCGTTATGTTTGCAATAATCATTATTTTACTTTTAGTTATAATAAATTCTCTTACATCTAATTAATATATAGGACCAATCGCTAAACTAAAGTCGTTAAAAATTGAATTTGTAGCTCTTGTATGTTGTGTGCTGCTGCACGCTACCGTTTGCCACAATTGAATTCGGACAAGTGTATAAACTATAAACCCAAACCCCCAAATAACATTATAAATTTTAGGCCAAAGTGAGCTCTTTATCAAACTTCTACTAGCGTTAATAACTCTTGTTAAATTTCAGAACCACATTTTATTAATTTGACAATGTCAAGTCATTTTACGCACTTCTAATTGTTTGGCTCAGGGACGTTTTAGATACGCTGTACGCCTGTACCCCGTTCAATACCAAATTAATTTGCGTGCTTTATTATCACATATTGACCTGGCCCACCTGGCATAAAGTTGCCAACGAACTGCATTTATGGTGGATTTAATTCGTGTCCGTTAAAGTTTGGACAAATAGGTGCTGCTATATATTTTGATCACCCTTTGCAATATTCAGAGCGGGGACTGGTATTGAATTTTTTTATCTTTTTTAAGAAGGGATACAATGGGTTATTTTGTCAACTTTGACAATGATGTTCAAATAAATATATAAAATAGTTAGAAATGAAAATAGTTTATAAATATGATCTTTTGTTTGTAGATTGATAGTCATTTAAATTTTATGTAATTTCATTAGTTTTTGATAGTTCATTAAATTTTTATATAACTTATTACAGTTCTAATTTAACAGTATTTAATAAACTATTAAATGATAATAAAATCACATAAAATTTGAATAACCATCAATCTAAATATCATATCTATAAAAGAATTATTTTTAAATTTTTATATTTATTTGAATATTCAGTTGTCAAGATAACCCATTACCACCCTATCCCCACCTTTTTTTATTAACACAACAACTATAAAATCTATCCAGCAACAGAGGGAGAGGGGGTTTTGGAGGTGCCCTGGACCCTCCTTGATTTTGTGAAAATAATATATTTATAATATAGCTTCCGCATTTGACCCCCTAATTACTCTTTACTCTTAAATTTAATTGGTGGAGTAAATTTAATTGATCGATTGATATTTAAATGATTACCTTATAAAGTTGTAAATTATGCATAGTTTGAGTAAATTTAACTTCTATTGTCAATTTTTTTATTTCTAAAAATTATGGAGAAATACTGAAATACTTTAGAAAATTTTCAAAGCCACCACGAAAAACGACATATTCATTTTGAAGGTTGGATATTTATTTAATTAAAAAAAAAATTATTGGTTCTAAATAAATTTAGCCCGTGCTTCAAATTTGGTCTGACTTAGTCATCTTTCTTTAATAAAAAGAATGGTAAGCAACTAAGCATTTGGGACGGAATAATATCTACGTCACCATTTCTCTTTTAATGAATTCAAACGTTATGAAATACTCGCTAGTCAAATATCATTGTCTAACTAATCTTAAAAAAGAAGACCATCACATAATATATAATAGTAAATATTATGACATAGTACTTTGTATGTTTGTTAACAAGTTCCTTATAAATATATGAATTATCGCTTTTCTCTGTGAAATATAAAAAACAAGTGAACGTATATTAAAAGCACCAAGCTACCAACTAATTCAAAACACATGATACATGTGAACTAAAATATTCTGTTTTAAAGGTCTTCAACAAAAAATTAATATTTAGACCGCTAGATATCAAGCATCATGAAAAGTTACAAAGGGCAAAGTACAACAGAGTTGAACGAAACAGAAAATGCAAATACATCACAGTAGAAATTTCATCATACATAATAAAATGTACCAAATTTATTAAATGAGCATAAGTTAAGCGTTAAGCTAATAACAACTTTTGGCATGTAAATTAACTGTCAAAACACAGGTAACTTTAACTTTTTCATTTAATAGTGTATTAACTGCTCACTGAAACTTAACATTTACCGGGGCAGAATTGTTATAAAATAAAATAGATCCTTTATGCGCTAAATATTTGCAAATTCAACTCTTAAAATAGGACGTTGCAGAAAGAAGGCAAAAATAAATTTGTTATATCGAATTACATAACTAGTAATTAATCCTAATATATATCTAATTTTATGGTACATCCAACTTTTGTGGTACATTTTTTTCGGAAATACTAGCCAAATAAAAAAAAAAAATAATAGATATATTTTAATGATTTTGATATAATGTGTATTAAATTTAAAAGAGATTTTATTTTCCAATTCCATCATCCAGTTTTAAAATTTAACAAAGGAGATTTAATAATGTTGTGATGAATTATCAATTAAATTATAAATTGTTTCAAATTTAATATATATTTTTATCCAAGTCATTAACAATATATCTATGATTTTATTTTTTGAACAATACTATTAAAAAGGTGCACCGTTGCAACTGGATGTACCCTAAAATTAAATGTATAATTAAATTATTCTCATATAATTTGTATTAGATCAAAACTTGCATTTCAAACCAAAAACCCACTCTGTCTTGTTTCTACTAATCCAAGAGTATATTTCCGACTTGTAACTTCGTAAGGCTTTATCTGGGACTAAGGAAAACATTAGGAAGGGGAGACTGGGAAATTGAGATTCTACGTCTAATCGCAAGTCGTAGTTGCTCCTCCAATCCCAAATGAAATATATATTCGGTTGTTAGTTTCAACTACCAAGTTCCAACACATCATCTATACAGTACATTCATTGACTCATCTTTCTTGACTTGGTCGAATACACGCCTTCCTCCTGCATTCTCTTTGCTCCCCTTCCACCCAACCCGCTCCCGCACATTTCTCCTCCCTCTCCGTTTGCTCCTCCTCTCTTCTTAACACATTCGCTAGCTCTATTTTCCAGTGGACGCAACATGGGCTACCACCGCTCCATTTCCTTCACTCCCTCCTCTTCTTCCTTTCCCCCCGCCACTGCTAGATCAAAGTTCCAATCCCGATCAACCAGCCTCCCATGCCGATCCGATCCTCTTATCTCTACTCTAGAACAACACTCTCTCTCCATCCGATCCTGGTCCCGATCAAGCCAATCGGATGGCTCCACCTGGATCTCTGATGGCATCTTCTTGCTCTCTCGCCTCCTCTCCTCTCTCCTGGACCTCCTCAGCAACCCCCAGGCAGCTGAGCCCCTTCGTCTCCACTGCTCCGAGAAGCTTCTAGAAGATCTCTTGCGGTTGGCTGACGCTCACAGCTGCTTTCGCGACGGTCTATTATCTCTGAATCAGGCCTTGACCGAAACACAATCGGCAGTGCGTCGACGAGATGCCACCTGCTTGGCTGCGGCCGTGAGGGCTCAGCGCCGTGCTGAAAAGGAGCTCTCCCAGTTCGCCACATCAGCAAGAGAGATTTCACGGTTAAGCCGTTTTAGTACGGAGAATTCTGATCATACTATGTTGACTATTTCGATCCATGACTCTGTGGCAATAGCGGCTTTAGGTTCAGCCGGTTTGTTCTCCTGTGTTGTTGCAATGTCGGTTGAGTCGGTCAGGGATATTGCTGATTCAGTCTGGAGCCGGTGGTCTGGGTGCCCGATTGCATCCCCGGTGAGGTTTTCTACACCAATGGCTTCACAATTTGTGAAGGTGAGCAAGGTTTGGTGGGTTGTGGATCTGCTGAGGTGGCGACGGAGAAGCCTGAAGAGGTGGGAGATGGGCAGGGAAGCTAAAGAGGGGGCTGTCTCAGGCCAGGAGATCAAAACAGAGGAAATGGAGAGGAGACAGGTCCTGCAGAGGTTGATGAATTGGAGAGGAGCATCGGCACAGCTGAGAATGGCTGTACCGAGATTTACCGGGCACTGGTGAATGCCAGAGTTTCTTTGCTTAATATTATGACACCAAATTTTTAATCGTTGCAATTTGAATATGCTGTTGTACATAATGAAAAATCAAACAATATGATGTAGTTGTGAATATTTAGAGCCCATAATTTGATATGTCGCAAACAATCTATGTAGATACCAAACTCCAACTCGTAGCGATACATCCGATTCAAAACAATTGTTTTTTTTTTCTCCTTTCTTCCCAAGAGATGGCACAATTATGGTAACAGAGGACTAACGGAGCTTGATCAATTTCCTTGTAACCAGTATTTTTTTTTTCCCGAAATCTCGCCATTATTATTTATATACTGAGAGGAAGGGAGAAAAAAATATGTGAAAAAGAAAAAGGAAGACCGGGATTGATATAGGAACTTTCAGTCTGTTCTGATAATATAACAGGTTACATAATTAATTACATTAGTCATTAGTCCATTTCGATTTGTAATGCTTCTTAAGAAAATAAGAATCTGGATCATAATTTATTTCAGAGAAACCACATGTGAATAGAGATACCATTCGTCTGTTCTGTGGAATTGTGCATACAATATATCCGTGTGAAGCCGAACGGCCCCAAACTTTGCAGCTTTCAAGTTCCAAGAATCAAAGACTATATTTTCTCCCTTTCAGGTGAAATACCAAATACTAATATTAAGATAATATAACCGAATCGAATTTGATCGTGCTGAGTTTTATGCTAATTCGATTTAAAATTAATTTGAACTCGAACTGAAATTAAACTCTAGACGAACTTAATTATTTTTATTTATTTTTAAATTATTATAAATAATTAGAGGTAAAATAATTAATATTTTTATTAATTTTATATTGAAATTCGAAAAAACAACTAATAGCTATTAATTCAATAATAAATTCATAATATTTTACTAAATTTAATAATAAAAATAATTGTATTATTGCTATATACTTGAAATAAATATAAATAACTACATATCAAACTATTACAAATTGAATTCGAAATAGTTCATAAAAAAATTATCGAACTGAACTCGAATCAAATTGACAAAAAAGCTAACCAAACGAACCGAACTTGAGCTAAAACTGAAACGAATACCGAACAAATTATAAATTATAAAATTTTCTTACACCCTAATTAAAGACTATATTTTCTCTCCTTTTTAATGAAATGTCAAATATTAAGAAGGGTTCAGCTCTAGGAACATTTGTCTTGCTGTCAACTTCGGCTGGAAAACATTAAAATTTGAGGTTTGATTGTTGAAAAAAGTACACGACAGCTCTGGTATCTTTCTGTCGTTTTTATTACTGTTTGTTCTCTTGAAATTTGCATCAATTATTCTTAAAAACAAGCCCAATTTGTTTGACCTTTTCCCAAGTTAACTAAATATACGTATTACGTAGCAGGAGGAGATTGCTCCAACAACCACACGATAATATGTGCCCGTAAATTCAGGAAATCTTATTAATTTTTTAAGCCTATTTGAACGGATGATGTCACGAGCATATCTTCACTGCAACTTTGTCAACAGTTTGGAATTTAAATACTGGAGTTGTTTAGGTAAAATAAGCTTAGAGTAGGGAAAACGTGCTGATAGTATGGATTCGTCATTATTTAAATTGTTCTGTGAAACAACGCCATTCAAAAAATAATTCTGTTGAACTAGGCAACAATTATTCAGAATTGCATAATTTGAAATCTCCTATTATTTCTTTCAAAGGAAAAAAATAATAATTGTCATTCTTATTATCCAGAACATTTTTATGCTTCCACAGGATATAGAATTATAGATAAGAGTTCATTTTACCCAGATATTAGAACACGAGTTCATTACGTTTGTACTTAATAGTAATATGTGAAATACAGATATTTGACCAAACAAAATTACATGATGAAAAAAATTAGTTCAGCCACCCTCTGAGAAAAAGAATTATTTTAAATGGGTGTGGATTCCCACTAATACGATTGGTGGGTTGGGTTTCCATTTGGGACAAAAGTAGTGGAAAAAATATTTGATCCAACTGAATTAATATTTTCCAATTCATTTGTTACTCTTGGGATTATTATTACAAGTAAGGTTTGGATTATCTGATACATGGTGCATCCAAATGATAATATCTGTGACTATAATTATTTCAATGTTAATTCGTTTCAAAGTTAACTATCATCATTAATAAATAAAACACCTGTCTACATATTATAATTCCTCAATTTTGGGTATTCTGCTACAGTGCAGAATGAACCGTAGCCTCAGATAAAACAGGACAATCGAATTTGCAATACATGCTTCTTATTATTTCTGCTGACGTTCTTCTATTATGCGGCGCATTTTCTTTGTGCTCGATCGGTGTTGTTCACTTCTTCTGTGTCATGTGCGAATGATATCCTTCATCTCCCCCTTTAAAATCCCCTAGGAGACCTCACTCTCTTTTTGCTGCTGAGATGAAAGTATGCCAAAATAAATTGAATACAGAAATGGAGAATTGGGTTTCCGGGGTTGTTTTGGGGAGTTTGTGGGTGCGATTGGGTGAGTCCTTTGGGGCGGTAGTAGGAGGCTGTGGTGCTTGATTCCGCTCCCCATTGATCTCTTGACCTCTTAGCCCTTTGTTAGTAACTTAGTATAGTACTTTATATTAGCACTTTGGGCTGACAAATGGTTGATAAATGATAAGGGAGACTTCTCCTTATAGTTTTCCTCAAAAATGGAGCTACTGTTTGCCGGAGCATCAAATTCATCAGTTATTGCCATGTCTAAATAACTAAATTGTAGAGTTGGGATGGTCATATTTAAGTCCTTAAATTTCATTTTGATCACAAATTGTGATCGGTAACGTACAAAAGTGTCAGCAAAGTTAAAAAAAAATTAAAAACACTAAATACCAGTAAAAAATAGAAAAAGAAAAGAAAAACACATGTAGTTACATGCAGTAATAGAAATGTATCATTGTTGCTTATGTACTTTGCATTATGAACCTTGTAGATGTGTGTCACCTCGTCTGAGCCTGCGCTCCATCAAGATTTCTCATCACGCCGTATCTATAATAGTCTGTGATTTTTCTGAGAAAATTATTGGACATCTCTCCCTCCAAAGGATAAATTATATTGTGAACTCCAGTTGTATTTCGAAATTATTTGCTCTTGATAACAATATTTTTGTTGGATCTGTGCCATTGCATTGCACATGGAACCATCTTAATGGTGATAGTATGCATGCTATATTGTAAAAAGAAGGAATAACATTGTTATTTCAATTACGGGTGTCAATTATTGATCCGACCCGACAGGTTAATATGTCCTAACCTAAATCTGATCCGAAAATATATGGATCGTATATGAGTCTATTTTTTTAATCTGAATCGGGTTCGGATCAACCTGATCCGACCCGATTAATTATGTTTTTTGAAACACGGGTCGGATCCGGTCGAGTCGGGTCAATAATTGTCACCTCTAAGTATGAGTTAAGATTTTTTAATCCGAATGTAATTCGCTCGGGTTAAAAATAATAAAATAATAATAACCCGACCCGACCCATTGACACCTCTAATTCTGATGATTTTTTTGTCAAATGAATTCTAGACTAAGTAGAAGAGTTATAATCTAATATATCAAGCTATAGGTGCTATATTAGCTCTCATCGAAATAGCTATTGTTATTTGATTATGTTGTATTATATTATTATATAATAATTATTCTATTATTTTTATGATTATTATTTATTATTATTACATTATTATTATGCAGTACTCGACATGTGATCGATGCTCCTATAGGGTTGTCTCCTATAATCCAGCTATCTTGGAGGGCATGGAGAGTCCCGTGTAAGGATTGGGTGATGAGTGAGGCAACGTGAGGTGCGACAAAGGCTGATTGTGTTGTGTGACAGCGGGAGAAGGAGAACTGAACGCGTGAAGGCACGATGAGAGTAAGGAAAGCCTTAGGCAGTGTGCTGACGGGCATCGCGCGTCATGTGACTATGTGAGTGAGCACCGGGTGAGGATCTCAGAGAAAGAGGGCAAGAAGAGAGCGTCGCGCCTGAGGAACGAGAGAGAGTAATGAAAATGTTAAAGGAGTCACGAGGGAGAAATGAGGGTAAACCATAGATATAAAAGGATCATATCAAATTGAAACATATCCAACGGTATATAATAAGTCCATCATGTTACATGCAGGCTGATGATCAAGTCATGTGCCTGGTCTGGCCCGTCGTTAGGTCTGACCTTACCTAGTCAGTTACTGTATCGGGCTAACCGAGTAAGGCCTTGGGCCGAATGGGTATGAGTAGGCCAACGGGCCGATGGATCAAATTGTCATCACTAAGTATAAGTGTATAACTAAGAACAAACTCATGACTATACCAAATGACTTGTCCTAACCCCGCCCGCGCTAGCCCCACCCTCCCCCTCGAGCCAGGTACCTTGCTGATTGCACCACCCCTCCTCATCGGGCCAGACACCTTGCTGCCGGAACCCTACACGCACCACCCCCACCAAGTCGGACGCACTGCTGCCCAGACCCACCCACCCACCCACACACACCTAATGTCTAGACCCCACATGTACCCACCCCCCTCCCCCCCTCACCATCCCCGTTAGGCCGGGCGCCATGCCACTTAGACCCACACACATGCCCCCTATCCTGTCAGACTGAGCGCCTTGCTGCCTAGACCCACATGCACACCCCCACCCCGTCGGTCAGGCACCTTACAGCTTGAACCCCGCAACCCTACCCAGCTGAACGGGACGCCTTGCTGCCCACACCCACACGCTTGCCCCCCACCCAGCCGGACCGGGAGCCCTGCAACCCATACCCCGCAACCCAACCCAGCCGGACCAGGTGCCCTGTTGCTCGCACTCAAATCCGACCATCCCTAAAAAAAATATTATATTAACTCTGCCACTTAAGCAGATAGAAACCGGTCTCGCAACTCTCCCACTCTGGTCGTGCAGTAGCGATCTCAGAGAATCTGTATTTTTCCCTTGTAGGCTTGTAGCTGCTCTTGTCGTGCAAAAGCTATCAACCCACGACCACCATTCTCTCTCCTCTTCCTTTCTCTAGATTCTCATTTGTCTCTTTCACTCTCACTCCAGTGCGGCGATCACACTTCCTCTCCATCTCTTTCACTCTCATCTATTGGTGCTGTCAGATACCCTCATCGCTTCTTGTTTGCAACACAATTACAAAGCTGTAGATCGAGTCCTGTAAGCTAATGGTGCCCTCAAGATTGACCGGCCCTCAGCTGGTCAAATTGCTGGTTCTTTCAGGTGTCAGAGTGGCTGATGATCACCTCAGCAGAATGATTTCATAGTGCAAAGCGATGAAGAAGTTGGTCATTACCAATTGCCTCGAGGTCAAGAACGTTGTTATCTGTGCACCTAGTTTGTCAGAGTTGGAGATCAGTCTATGGCTCTATGCTGTCCGATTGGGATAGTGTTTAAAAGCACGCCAGGATTTAGCATAGTTTGGCAATTAGTAATCAAGATTTAGCCAAAAATTTGAGTAAACAACTAAATAAAAAAGAGCTTTAATGCAAACCTTTTGGGAGTCTTTAGATTTGAATTCAGATAGGGATTTCTTTATCAACATTTAATCGGATGACCTCCATCTTATTCTCAAAGAAATAAAAAAGAAAAGAGGGAGAACTCTATTTAGTCCTTCATGGATTGGGAGCTATGAACTACTGGAATCTGATTCATGAAGTTCAAAAGGAAAGAATGCAAAATTATTCTAATTTATATATCAATGAGATTGAAAAACTATCAATCGTTTGTTTGATTATTTATCATATTAATTTTTTGCCTAATGTTTTACTTGAAACTGGGTCATTTTTTATGAACTCTTGATCATTCTTTTCTTTCTGATTCTAAGTTGACATACTTTTCCATGAATATTAATATAGTTCTAATGCTCTGCAGTTGGATTTTTGGGAGAAACAGTCACCAGTAGAATGTTTTAAGCATCACCTGACAACTGCCAAATTTTATTTGGATGATTATTTGTGACAAAATTGTCTTGTCTTAATGTCTTTCCAAAATTTCTTTTACTACGTGCTGGAAATATCGAGAATATGATCGTACTCTATAGAGGGAAGGCTGAGAACATATCGAAAACAGCAGAGAAAATAAATAATGAGCTTTTTCCTGTTCAGATGGCTTCTATATACGGATGTTGAGATGATTAAACACATCATTTCAAGGTATAAGTATATAGCTAATTTTTAAATCTCTAATCAGAACCCTTCTATTTTTTTTTTGGTAACATTTCGATTGTTAATCCACCATGGTGCTTGAGATATCTGGCGCACATATAATGCTGTTTAATTTTGCTATTCTAATGCCTGACTCATGTAAGGCATGATGTCCTGTCATGTTACTTGTGAATTGTGGAAGAACTAATGCCAGTTTAATGTTTCAGAAAAAATTTCATATTTCGTCCTGATGAATGATTTGGCTATATGAAGCATCAAATTGTGAACTGTGAAGAATAACCACCATACAGAGAGAGATTTTTGTGCTCTAATGAATGTTTATAGATTACTATTAAAAATCTATAGGATATGTATTAAACTTAGTTTGGAATATGTTCTGTTTGTTGGACATTTAAACTTTCTAGTATTGCTTTTAGCCAAAATCGTCCATCTTGCTAGTTATTATTGAGTCCAAATACTTCATGGCTTGATCGGATTAATGAGGCATGGCTAATTTTGTCACGACTAAACTATACATCTTGTTCAAAAAAATTTATTCATATATGCCAATCGTCATCATTATACTTAAATTTCTAATAGAGCATAAAATAACCCAATTATTTTGTTAGATATTGTGTTCTCATACTTGTTATCCTACCTCAAGTATTTTGTGGGAGAGTTCTGTCAAGAAAGATTTTAATTAGAGTAAGCCCCACATCATAGCATGCCTGCAACCACAATTTCTAAATATTATCCTTCTGTTCTGAAAGTACGAATGGAAAGTTGGAAATATTAAACTTTCTACAATTTTGTTCGATTCTTGTACCTTGCGAAAAACCATCATATCGATCATGTGGTATTTTGAGTCATGAAAAAGTAGAAAAGCATTTTATAATTATATTTCCTTGTTTAAATAGATAAATTGTTGACGGGAGCTTTTAAAAGCATTCTGGTCATTTTAAGGATGGATATCATTTAACAGTGTAATTGGTTCAATTGCTGCTTAATCATTAGTTAATCATCTATGTGACACATCTTGGTAGGGTTGCACTCATGCTGCATTCAGAATTGGCATGTAATATAGCTTATAATAGCTCACTCGTTATCAACTTGAACTCAGTTCGGCTCATCGTTATCAGCTTGAGATGGATTGACTCATCAGCTCATATATATGTGTTATGAGCTATTTTTTATAATAAAATAAATTAAATAGTACGTGATTTGGTTCGTACTTTCATGAGTTAAGATTGAACTTAGCTCAATTTGTTTGAATTCAGCTTGTTTGCAGTCATACCCTTGAGCTTCGTCCCAAAGGAATAAGTTATGATGATGATGATAAATTAAATATATGATAATTTATATATAATAAAAAATAGTCATTTTAAGTATCAAATTGTAAGTTAAAATATATTATACTCATCTATTTTAAATGAGGAGATAGAATAATTATACAAAAGTCATTGAATCAAGGTAGATAAAAAAAATAAATATAATCAAATATTGATGATGTGACATAGCAAGAATGTTTAGAAGTTTAACGTTCTTTACATATTATTATTAGAGTTGTAACTTGAATTTCGCTCCGATAAGATAATTTAATTAGAAATATAAAAATTAAATTCTCAAGATCTACAATAACAATAATAATATAATTAATATATGATTATTTATAACAGATAAAATAAAAATGATGTAATTTAAGAATTAAATTTTATTTTAAGTATATTAGACCCATCTATTTTATTTTAAATAAGGAGAGAAAAAATATTAGTGGCCATTGGATTCATATAAATAAAAGAAGAAAATAATTATAAAATGTAGCATAATTGAAAGGTTTGGATGCTTAAATAAGGGGGATTCGAGATTGGTCTCGTGACACGTAAGCGTCCGTACCGAGTATCTGGAAAAGGAAAAGTCAATCAGTTGCAGATTGATTAAATAAGGGGGATTCGAGATTGGACCGTAATTCCACATCAATTATTTAGAACTATTTGGCAATAAAATTAAATATTTAAATTCATACCGTTCTAAGGAAGAGCATCTGATGCTCTTCGAGTAGATAGCAGAAATACGCTTTTCAAATCAGATGGTCGGAACATTAAAAAAAAAAAAAAAAAGCAGCTGCGTAGATTTTGAAGAAGAATTGAAAGCTTGAAGATAGAATTGAAAGCGATTGAAAGAGTCGATATTCTTCACTAGCAAGATACTGATCGATTTTTCCAGATCACTTTGTGAGGTAGGGGATTTAAAGAAATTAACTTTGCAAAATATGGATAGATTTTTGCAGATCAAAAAAGAAATTAACTTTGCGAATTGAAAAGCAAGCAGCACACAGATGAACACGGGAAGGTAGCACAAGCGATCAGAATTAATATCCTCCCTCACGTATCTATGATTATTGGACCCATAAAAAAGAACATTTTTTTTATATCAAAATCTGGACCATCCAAACTAAATCCGATGTTGTATAAAGTATGGTAGCCAATGACAGCAAAAATGTTATGGCAGCAGATTGGGATCCGACCACCTCCATCAGTCAAGAGAGTAGTTCCTGACCGTCCGATCAAGGAAACTGCACGCCACCCCCACCCCCACCCCATCGGGTACTTACGAAAGCAAGAAGCCGCCAAATCCACGTCGTTCAATTTTATGGACATTTTCAACAAAGAGTCAAACATATATAAAGTAAAAGAAAATAAATGGTTCATCGTATCTGACCCAGACGGATGTAAGATTTCAGTTACAGACATATATCGGATTGTAATAGTTTATTAAATTTAAATTTATTAATTAGTTGGATTTTAAATAAAATAATAATAATTTAATATATATTTTTAAGTAACAAAAAATAATTAAAATAATATCTTTTTACATATTAAAATAACAATAAAATAAAACTCATCTAAATACAAACGCAACACATAAGTACTCACCCGTCAAACACATTTACCAATTCACTACACAATACCCGACATCCTTGTGTTTATTCGATTTTCTTTGTCTATTCCGAGACAGTAAAACACGGAGGAAAATACATGGTCGACAATAAATTATCCAATCAGAAATTTAATACATGCTTATATTAAGCTCTATGTTAAGTACTAACCATCCGACCAACCTGGCAACAAGATCATTGATGACGTCATCAATCATCATCGCTCTTGTCCAGGTCAAGATCTCACGATGTGCGAGCTGCCATTGATATAATTTGAGAATTTTCTTGGGATTGGGACTGTTGGCCTCATTTCTGATTTTTTAAACTTTTGAGTTGCTCGAGCGCATAATAATCGGAAGTCAAATTTATGATAAGGACCTCTTTTAACAAATAACAAACGGAAGGTTATGTTTAAATCATCAATCATTGTTGTAAATAACGGAATGCATTTGATGAATATAAATTAAATATACATCTGAATTCATATTTTTTTCAGAAATTAAAACAAAATATATATTTTATGAATATAAATTGAGAAAAAACATTAATATCTAAGTCTAATTTATATAAAATATTTTAATATAAAAATAGAGTTGGATGAAAAATCTATTACTTAAATATATAATAGTGTTCAACCTGAAAAAAATAATCGATTGATTATGATACGAAACGATTTACTTACCGATTACAATTAATCGGCATTGACGGTTATTTTTTACAAATTGTCATCACTCTATTTATACATGAAAATATTTAGACATCATCTACATAGCCATTGTTACACTATTAGGCTCTGAAAAAAATATTCAAATTTATTGAATGCAAAGCCGAACATAAACAAACAATTTTTTTGCCAAAACAAGTACATTGTGTCATCTGTAAAACAAAATAAGAACATATTATATTAACAACACATATATTTTCTTAATGTTGATAATAGATTAAAATAAAAAGAATAAAAAATTGTAGTTTAAAAAAGAAGTTCAACATGGTAGTTACAATCTGGAGAAATTGGAGAAATTGAATGTTGATTTATTTTCTTAAACTGGAGAATTTGAATATTGTTCATCTTCTCTTGGAAAAATTTAATATAAGATTAACAATTGATAACACTTATGACTAAATGTTAAGACTATGATATTTAATTACTGTTACTAAAAATATTAATTGAAGTGTGATTCTTAAAAAGAGCTTCTATTTATTGGAAAATATTTGATAATTTTAATGTTGAGAGTTGATAGATCTTTCAAATATTTATTTAATATTATATATACAATGGATTTTTCACCAGGCGTCAAATACTAGCTAGGCACGAAATATATCCTATTTCTTGAAAAATTAGGGTGTCAATTATTGACCCGATTTGATCCGAATCTGTCTCGATCCGAACCTGACCCAACCTGACCCAACCTGACATTATCTGAAAATAAATTGGTCGGATATGGGTTTAATTTTTTTAATCCGAATCGGGTCGGGTCGGGTTCGGATCAACCCAATCCGATCCGATTAATTATGTTTTTTTAACTAATTTTATGATTTAGTACTAATTAAAATTTAAATATATATTTTTATACACTAATTAAGATTAATTATAAATTAATCATATTTTATTGCTTAAAATTATATAAAAATAATTAATAAATATTTAATTATTTTACACCCGTTGGGTCGGATATGGGTCAAATTTTTTTGATCGAATTTAATTGGATCGGATTCGGATCGGCTCAAGAAAAATAATAAAATAATATGACCCAACCCGAACCCAATCCGATCCGACCCATTGACACCCTATGAAAAACTATTCCATACCTTTTTTTTTTTTCAAACAAATTCCTCTTTCTATTATCATTTAATGGAGTTACCTTAAGCAGTAAAATAATGAACTGATAAACGTGTGTATTCAGACATGGAGTCATACATGATTAGTAGGGGGTGCACGAGCCAGAAAAATAATGTCAAGATTAAGAAGTTTCATATCGGGATTAAAGTTTATCATATATTTTTATTTTATAAGGTGTACTAACTCTCTCTTAATTTATCAATTTGAATGCTTTAGTGACATAAGCTCACACTTCGACCATCATACTAAAATTTTGATCATGTTTGTAATTAAGGAGGTTCCCGAACGGTGGGTGCCGACTAGCACCGGATTTAATTCTATTCTTATGTGTGTCATACGTGTCATATACTAGAACATGATCTGTTTAATATAAGATTTGTCATGTTTACACATTATTATTATTTTTTGAAGTTCTTAGGTTGTACTTACACACCCCATACTCCTATAGACGGGATTTAATTTTGAGACCTTTCTTACGATCGGGGGTAAGCGTGATTTCTGATCATGCAGTGTTATTTTCATATTTTTAATTTTTTTTTACGTTATTAATAAAATTATCGGGCATAAATCAGCACTTCCAAGTTCAAACAAAATATATTTTCCTTAAATCATATTGTAAATTTCGTATATAAATACCGAACTCGAAAGAAACAATAAAGGCAATAAACAAACGCAAATCCAGAGAGAGAAGAGAAGAAGATGCTTGACAGTCACTGTCAAGCTTAAAAAGAGAGAGAGAGGCGAGAGGGGAAGAGTCGTAGGCAGAGAGAGCAGATTTTTTTTATTTTAGTAAATAAATAAAATAAATAAATATTTAATTATTTAAAATTATATAAAAATATTTAATAAATATTTAATTATTTTATACGGGTCGGGTCGGGTACGAGTTAAGATTTTTTACTCAAATTTAATCGGGTCAAAAAAAATAATAAAATAATATAACCCGACCCGACCCATTGACACCCCTAGTCAAGTCCCTACTAGTTCACCCTTAGTTTCGTTCCTGTTTCAGACAGCTTGTATTTTTTTTCTACGTTTGTGTGTGTGTTATATTAAAAATAAAATATAACAGTTAGTAGATTGATCTAAAATATTACAATAAAAATTAAACTCATCCCACCATTTAAAAATTATAATGTTTGTGTGTATTTGAAAATTACAGGTGATTTGACCGAGTTTAAAACTCGCTCCAGACATCTGGGACCGGGTTTTATACTCAGTCCCAGCATTCTGCTATTATATAGCACTCCCAGCACATTTCTCCTTCATCTTCCTTCAGCCAACCATTTTTTTTAAAATTGTCATTGTTACTAGTTGTAAGAGCTTCCAATTGAAAATTTATTTTTCGACAGATCCAGAGCCGATCTGTATTCACCATTCTCATCTCATCAATATTATAATTTTTTTATTTCGACTATTAATTTTTATTATAAAATTAAAATACACTAATAGTAGGGTTTATCGTTCATACTGTAGAGACAAAAATGTTGCTGATCAATGTGTATCACGGAGGTCAAATCCTGAACACTTCAACCCGTACGAGTTACAATATTCATGCCGCGTGCACATTTTCTGCCGACGAAATGCTTTCATCTCTGCTAGCAGACATACAAAATTCCACATATGGCACAAAATAAATCATAGAGACAACGCCTCAACAAAATTCGGTGTTGACATTTTCGATCGTGTTGCATAAGCATTTGGTCCGTGTATTACAGCATGACCTTACTTACGACCAATCTTAACTATCAATGCTGGATTTTTATCGGGTCGGTATGCCGGTAAACTATTTATGGCATGTGATTATGATGCGGAGCAACAACTACTATCACTTGCATTTGCTGTTGTAGTAGGCGAGGAAAGTATGGCAAACTGGGGGTGGTTCATGCAGTGGTTGCGTAAAGAGATTGTCGGTCATGGTAAAATTACCGTGATCTCAGATCAACATCTGGGTATAAGGGAAGTATTTGAGAGACCAGATTTTGGATGGCAGGAATCAACAGGCGAGGTTATTCACCGTTATTGTACTCAACACATTGCATAAAATGTGTATAAGGACTGTCATATGAAAAGAGTAAAGATTATTTTCAAACAAGCTGCAAGACATAAAAAACCATGGAGGTGTGAGGAATATCTAAAAAAATTAACAACATTAGACCGGCATCCCATAAGTTCATAAGAAAAACAGGAATCGTGCAAAGAAATCTCCCAACAGATCAAGTATCCAACAGAAGGACACAAAATAACAGAAATGACAATAACCAACCCGCTATAGTTGAGGAAGTGTCAGCCGAGGAATTCCATTATTAGGAGTTAACCCCAGAGCAAGTGGCCGCATTGCATCAAGAAAGATGTGCACAACATCTAGACGGGAGTCTCAATCGGTGAGGAATAATGACAAGCAACGGTTCAGAATCACTGAACAACGTGTTCAGGATCGCTAGACAACTTTTGGTATGTGCTATCGTCGAGAATACGTGACACAAATGTGTTGAGTGGTTCTATAAGCGTCGAGAAATTGCAGCAGCTCGGGAAGCCCAAGGTCTCGTGTTCTCCTAAAATATCACCAAACTGATAAAACATCGCGGTGATAAGGGGAGAACTTATGATGTCATACCACTAGATTGGAGTATCAACAACTACGATGTTTATAACAGAAATGGACTTATCGATACGGTAATATTCGATACTTATATAATTTTTTATTCAACTTCAAAATTTAAGCAATAATTTATAATTTCTATATGAAATAATAGAGATGAAGGGGTGAAATGAAATATGAGGTTGAATTATTAATGATGGGAATTGGTAATTGTTGGTGTCAGAAACCGTAATTGACCGGCATCCCATGCGACCACTTGCTTGTTGTTTGTTCATTCAGAAGGTTGAATTACACTCAGTACGTTAGTCCATATTATACCATCCAGTACTACATTAACACATGGTCTGGTCATTGGCGTAGTTATGACAATAAACGAGATTAGCCAATGTACAACGGTCTGGTCATTAGGCGAGATCCAGCAAAAATCAATAAAGGAAGGAGAAGGAAGATACGCATTTCAATGATTATGGATGAAATGGAGGATCGTAACAACATGCTGCCAACTCGAGGTCGAGCTCGTTTCAACAGAGCATGTTTTAGATTATCAGTGTGTTTATGTTTTTTTGTTGTTATATTATCAGAACAATTGGATTTCAATTGTTGTTGTAATATTTCTATTTGTTTGATACTATTTTAGAACAATGTATTAATCGTGTTTATATTTGACTTTATAAAACTTTATTTTAATTTTTGTTGTAATATTTTAGATCAACTTACTGATTGTTGTATTTTGTTTTTAATAAAATACACGCACAAACGTAAAAAAAAATGGGACCGAGTTTCAAACTTAGTCCAGGCAACTGGAACTGAGTTTGAAACTCGGTCCAGATTATATGGACTAATTTTCAGAATAATGTTATCATTTCAATTTTTTTTATTTACTAAAATAAAAAAAATCTGTGGACAGAGCAGCAAAAACAGTAGGAGAGAGAAAGAGTAACAGATAGATCTCCCCTTTCCTTCTCCACACGCTCGCACCCAAAAGCCGTATTATTTCCTCTCTTTCTCCATCATATCACTCTCCACTCTCTTCTCACATCCTTATTATACGCGTACACACTCTTCAGGTTAAGAGAGAGAGAGAGAGAGAGAGAGCTTGCAATCAAGCATCCATGGGGTGCTGTAGGTCGTCTTTGCGCGCAGTGACTCACCCGATGGAGAAGCCGAACCACAACAACAACCACCGACCGACTCAGCCACGTGCGTCTTTCACTCGCCACCAGGCGTCGGCGCCGTCCGCCGCCTCCGTGTCTACCTCCTCTACCTTCGGCGACGCCCCCCCTTTCGCCGAGTACACCTTGGCCGAGCTCAAAGCCGCCACTAACGGCTTTTCCGCTGAGAATATTGTGTCAGAAAGTGGTGAGAAGGCGCCTAATCATGTCTATAAAGGCGAGCTTCCTAATCGGAGGCCTATAGCTGTAAAGAAATTTGCCAAGATGGCATGGCCTGATCCGAAGCAATTCGCTGTCAGTTGTCTTTCTTTCATTGATCTGTTTTTAAATTTGAATTGAAAGAATTAAGTTATTGATTGATTTTTCTCCTGAGGTTTTAGGAGGAGGCTAGAGGAGTGGGGAATCTAAGGAGCCGAAAGCTAGCTAATTTGATTGGATACTGTTGTGAAGGTGATGAGAGATTATTGGTAGCTGAGTATATGCCAAACGACACCCTTGCCAAGCATCTCTTTCACTGTATGTGTTCCATTTTCAGTATCATCATTCTCAAGTCTCAACTACCTCGTTTTATTATGATTTTGTTTGCTCATTTTGTATTCAAATAGTAGCAGTAGCACTAACAGTTCTTTAGTATAACTGGGTGATGGAACTTTGTTGGTGTCTTTAGTGAACTGGAAAGGTAAATTGTTTGCTTAATAGGTTTTGGAATTGGAAAATTGAGTTCTATTTTATTAACAGAATAGTTACAATGGGTCAAATTTTAAAAATGTCTTGATTTTTGTCTGTTTTATGCTCTAGTGTGGGTGGCAGATGTTACTCCAGGATTTCTGTTATGCATTATCATACAGATTTCTGGTGCCCCTGTCCACCTGACTGTAACCTTGTCCTTCATTGTTTACCATATGGTGCCTATTAATTAAAAACAGTACACCTGCTCAGTGTAGTCTCCTTCTGCTTCAGGTTTTATGAACTGGACTTTTGAAGCAAGTCTTTAATCTTTGTCTTTTGTCTTGCTTCTGGACATGTTCACAAATAGCAAAATGTCAAATTTGTGATGCCACAACGATTGTGAAAACATACATTTTAAATATAGTAAATTGTACAATAACACAATTCTCTTACGTATTGTAATGAATTTTACAGGTTTACTTTTAAGTGCATGAAAACTTAATGGTCCAATGCACCAATGTGGGTTTGCTATTTTATCTTTTGAGAATATTTACAGTAACTATAATTTTACAAAGTCCAACATTGAATGTGGATAGTCTTTATTCTTGGTAGCTGCTAAACTGTAGCCCTTGGGGGTTGTTAACTATGTGACAGAAGTTCTTTACTAGCATGCTTCCAGCTGCTGAATATAAATCGTCAGCAAACTACGAAATGCAGTACTTCTATTTAGGCTAACAGCACAATAGACTGGGGAAATCTGAAGTTGGTTCTTTCCATGTACACTAAAGCGAGAAAATGAAAATATAGTGGAGGGGTTATTTGAACTGACTATTTGACTCTTAAAAAAAAAAACAGTCATGGTATTTTACTGTATGCCTTAAATTGTTTCATCTTTTTAGCCAATATATGATCTTGCATTACTTGGATTACTTTTTTCATTCAACTATTAGATTGATAAAATTGTTGTTAAATCAACAGGGGACAATCAGACACTTGAATGGGCTATGCGTCTGAGAGTTGCCTATTACATAGCTGATGCATTGGAGTATTGTAGCACCCAGGGAAGACCACTGTACCACGATTTGAATGCATACCGCATCCTTTTTGATGAGGTATAATCCTTTGTTGCTTGTGTCATTCTTATATTTTGGAAATATGTTATGAAGTTATATGTTTTTGAATATATTTTTTTTTGTAGAATGGAGATCCTCGTCTTTCCTGCTTTGGGCTTATGAAAAATAGCAGGGATGGAAAGAGCTACAGCACTAACCTTGCTTATACACCACCTGAGTATCTTAGAAATGGTATTTGTAATGTATATTTTTCTTTTCCTGGAAGTTAGCAGAGACCAAACATGGTACATATGATTTTTCATTAAAATTTATTTAATATTTTTTATGTTTACTGCAGGAAGGGTCACTCCAGAAAGCGTGATATTCAGCTTTGGAACTGTGCTACTGGATGTTGTCAGTGGAAAGCGCATCCCCCCAAGTCATGTATGTACCTGTGCAAATATAGCTTCAGCACTATCTCGATTACATATTGATATTGTAATATAACTCACCAGTGTAGTATAATGAGTTAAAAATCCAGGACTTGGATCATACAATACATTCAATGTGTACCTACCAGATTACCTTATCTGAAATTCATCTCTATCGAATTGAACTATAAAACGTGAGATTGAAGTGTTCTTGCATCTGGCAGGCTCTTGAATTGATTCGGAACAGGAATGTTTTAGTACTAATGGATTCACATCTTGAGGGGAAGTTCTCAACTGAAGAGGCGACAGCCTTGGTGGAATTGGCTTCCCAGTGCCTCCAGTATGAGCCAAGGGACCGTCCTGACACAAAGAAGCTTGTCTCCATACTTGCACCCCTGCAATCCAAATCAGAGGTAGTTGCTTTATGGATCCTCGGTTATAAATTTCCAAGCATAATGTAGTATACTTATTTATGTTTTGCAATCTTCAATTTCATATTAGGTGCCATCATATGTGATGCTTGGTATACCAAAGCTTGAGGAAGCACCACCGCCACCATCAGCCCCACAACATCCACTCTCTCCAATGGGTGAAGCTTGTGTCAGGATGGATATGACAGCAATTCATCAAATGCTGGTAACGATGCACTACAGGGATGATGAAGGAAGCAATGAGGTATTGCAATACAAATATGCTTTGTTTATGATTGTGTTCTGAGTATTGATGCCTGTGATTTGGGGTTGTTAGCACAACTTATTTGTGTCGTTTTGGTGGATTTCAGTTGTCGTTTCAGGAGTGGACACAGCAGATGAGGGATATGCTGGATGCCAGGAAAAGGGGTGACTCTGCATTTCGAGAGAAGGATTTTAAAACCGCAATCGAATGTTATTCTCAGGTATAGTTTCCATATTGGGAATATAGACACACTTTGTATTACTATAGCTATATATTTGTTGGAGTAACTTTAAGATATAGTTGAAAAGGTACTGTAGTTTGATTTAAGAACCATTATGAACCGTACATACATAAAACAGAATTCAAGTTACTATTGAACTTTCCATATTATTGACTTGCATCTCATATTTCCAAATTCTTTCCACATGCAGTTCATTGATGTGGGCACAATGGTGTCTCCTACTGTGCATGCAAGGCGTAGCCTGTGTTATCTGATGTGTGATCGGCCGGATGCTGCCCTTCAAGATGCAATGCATGCTCAGTGCGTAAATCCAGAATGGCCAACAGCCTTCTACATGCAAGCTGTCGCACTCTCTAAGCTTAACATGCAAAATGATGCTGTTGACATGCTTAACGAAGCCTCACAGCTTGAAGAAAAGAGGCAAAAGGTTTCCAAAGCAACCTGAGGTAACCCATCAGTGGTTTGTTGTTGTTAATGTGTATTAATGTTTATTCTGGGAATGTGAGAAGTTTGGGTTTAACTGGGTTACTGGGGGGGGGGTTAATTAGATATAAATTGTGAAGATGTTATTAGGAAAAAGTTCAAATGAGCCTTTTTCTTTTTGTTTATTTATGGTAGATCGAGTTCAATTGAGCTGTATTTTGCTTTTGTTGATCTTGTGTATATTGACAGTGCAAGGATTATTATTCTGTTCAAAGAAATTCTTTTACTATGGTTTGACCAGTAAGTAGCTTGGTAATCTTCTCGCCACATTTTTTTTAGCTGCTTTTTGTGCTGGGTTAGGCTCCTCTCCTATTGTGAATGGTCATAGTACCATAACTTGAACCCTCTGATAAAATAACGGCCTGAATCAATACATACATGCTGTCAATTTTTTATTGTTATTAATATAAAGTTAAAAAGCAAGCTAAAAAAAATTCAATTGTTAAAGTTTTTCTCCATTATGTAGAATTTTCAAGTTTTTCTTTATGATTTTGCTTTTTTTTTTTCAAAAGTTGTTAACAAATAAAATCAGAATTTAAAAAGAAAAAAAAAAGATTAAGCACGTTTAGACACGTTCAAACAGAATTTAGTGACACGTGCCGTCTCTTTGCAAAAAGGGAAAAGAAGAAAGTCATTTCATGGCATAAAAAACGTACTAGTTGTTATATGTGCCTGCTTGACACGGTAGTTCGATTTATTTAAGGAAGGGATCACTTCACAATGATCATCTTGACAATTTTGATAATAAATTATTAAATAAATATAAAACAAATTTAAAAATAAAAAATCTTATAAATATATTCTTCTAGATTAATGGTGATTCAAATTTCATATAAATTTATTATTATTTAATAGTACATCAAAAAACATCAAATTATAATCATTACGAATTGTATAAAATTTTGATGATCCTTGATTATAAATAGAAAAACATATTTATAAAGTTATTTTATTTTCAAAAAAATTTAATATTTAAAAAATTATCATCAAAATTATCAAAATAACCCGTTGTCAAGTAATCCCCACCCTTTATTTTATACGTATACTCTTTGTTTCCCCCTTATTTTATAGCATAATTGTTCTCCTTTTATTGTTGAGGTCAGAGATACGTTTGACGGTTGTACTCATTCATGCCGATCAACGACGCCACAAATACAAAATGTAGCAAATGGTTATGTTTTTTTTTTTGGACCGGGACAAACTGTTTCTCCGTGGGTCCGACTTGATCTTTAACAGAGTCTTATTATAGTTGCCATTTTGGTAGCATGATTCCGAGGAAGTAGCCGGGAAGCACTAATATGAAGTGCTATTTTGACATCCTCTTTCCGCAAATCATACCCTCTCAAGTCAAAGACTCAAATTACATGCATCTAAGCATCTTCTAAGAAACATCTTTGAACTTGCCTCGGAATTGGGTTGGACGCCTAATGTAGCACGTAAATTGATGCCTTTTCGACATTATCTAATTTCAAAATTTTACAAAAATGTTTGGTACTAATATTTGAGAAAAAATAAAAAAATTTACTTTCTTTCTTTTTCTCTCTTCCGGAAAATATGATCTTCAATCAATTTGGTGGAATAAAATATTCTCCCTACTTTCATCTTATTCAGCAGGTGTTGGTACGGTAGAGGACCTATTCTCCCTCCTTCCATTTTATTCCCTTGCTACAGTAGAGGACCTATTCTCCCTCCTTCCATCTTGACCTATTCAACTTACCCAGTAAGTTCTTGTCTTATGCAAAACAATAGACACAATTAAGTAGAGTGCAATCAGGGGTGGAATCAAAAACTATCGATATGGGGTGCTTAGTTCAAATAAATAAAATGTTTGGGTCAATTTTTTTTTCCTTATGATATTTATTTTTTAATGAACCGAGGAGGTGCTCGGACGCCGAACGTCTACTTTGATTCCGTCCCTAAATGCAACAAAGAGCAACCGGGCTCATAGGTGGATGCAAGAAGAGTTTGACATCCCTATTTTTTTTATAAATATCTTTATAATTATGTATATTTTCAGAAAAAAATTATATTAAAGAAAAATTATTGACCCCTAAAAAAAATTTAATTTGTAACCCACTGTCCCAAAGTCTAGCTCCAGACTTCAGTGTTACAAACCGGATTAATTTCTATAAGAGATACTGTGCCATGCTCGGTGTGAGCTATGACAGTAATCTTAGCTTCGCTAACCAGAAGCCTTTCAATAATTGGAGTGTCGCGTTGAGAATTTGATGTAAATATGCTTCAGTAGTAGTACCAAATAAATGATGTTGCATATGTATTGAAGGTTGTATTTGCTGGTACGCTCAGAGGAGCGCTCAAGTACATGGGGTTCGTTTGGTAAATTAAGGAATAGATTTGGAAGAATAATAATTTTGGAAGAGTGATAGAATAATATATTTTTGAGAGAGTGGTAGAAGAGTGGTATTCTTGACTATACGGAAGAGTGAAAATATTATTTGGCAGTTGTTAATCAGAATAGTCAAAATATAAATAATTATGATACTAATAATGATGATGATGATGATGATGATGATAATAGTAAAATAATAATAATAAAATAATGATTATAATCATAATCATAATCATAATATAATATAATCAAAATCATAATAATATAATAATAATCATCATAATTTCAATAATATAATCATAATATAATAATACAATACAACATAATCAAATAATAATAAAATAATAATCATAGTCGTAATCATAATAATATAATAATATAATAAGAAAAATTATAATCATCATCATAATAATATAATATAATATAATAATAAATAATAATAATAATTATAATAATATAATCATAATCATAATTATATAAAAATATTATAATCATATTTATCTTAATAATATAATAATATAATACTAAAATCATAATTATTATAAATTATAATCATAATCATAATATATTAATAATAAATAATTATAATCATAATAATAAAAATAAAAAAATAATAATAATCATAGTCATAATCATAATAATATAATAATAATATAACCATAATCATAATATAATAATATAATAATAAAAAATATAATCATAATAATAATATAATAATAATAAATAATAATAAATATAAGAATAATATAATTATAATTATAATAATATATATAATAATATAATCATAAATCATAATTATAAACATAATATAATAATATAATATAACATAATCAAACAATAATCGCTATTCCTACGAGAGATAATCCGATATATAACCTATAACTTGGTATACTCGATGAGCACTATTCTCAGCACTCTTCTACTTAGTCTAAAATTAAATCTTAATTGGTCTAAAATTATTCATTTAACTTTTTATTAATTCAAACGTTGAAATAGTTATTCACTATTGGGGTAGCTAACTTTTTGTTTGTTCTTCATTCTAGAGCTACATCCTTGTATGTAAATGTTTTTTCAAACGTAACAAAAAGTTGCAATAAAATTACTATTTCATGTAAATAGCGTGGTTATAGCACTAATTGGGGTAGCTAGCCACTTTTTGTTTGTTCTTCAAACTTTTCTAGAGCTACATCCTTGTATGTAAATGTAGGGTACAGGAACCTGGTACCAATTAGGATATATATTAGTTCTTGCTTTGATAATTAGGCGGATCGGACGAGGCATACGATTGGGGATATTACTATGTAGAAGAGATCCAAAAAACCAGACCCTCCTTACTACGAAAGAGGAATAACAGTGCTTTATGAAATTCCTGGAACAGTATCAGTCAGAACTTCAGCCCAATTATGGCAGCACATGATTAATCAAGAATCAAGCTATAGGTTCTTGGGTTCCTAAATTAAAAGGATCCTAATTATTTTAACATGGTGCAGGCTCTTGGTCTTGGATCCTCTGGTGTAACTGTATATATAACTGCTTTGTAATTAGTCAAAATTTACAACTAATATTCATAGAGTTTGCTAATAATTGTTGGGCAATGATCACAGCAAGTACAACTACGAACAAGTGTCCCAAACCCAGTGGTCTCATTTAAGACAGCGATCTGGTTTTGGATGATTGCACAGTCACCTAAACCATCTTGCCATGATGTCATGACTGGTCAGTGGACCCCGACAGATGCTGACAAGGCAGATGGAAGATTGCCAGGCTACGGTGTAACCATCAACATTACTATAAGAGATACTGTGACATAATGTTAAAAACCGGATTCATTACTATAAAGATACTGTGACATGCTTGGTGTGGAGTATGGCGATAATCTTAGTTGCAGGTACCAGAAGCCGTTTAAATATCTGAATGCTGTGTTGAGAAGTTTCGAAATATAACTAAGTAATAGTACGAAATAAATGACGTTGCATATGTATCGAAGGTTGCATTTACTGATAGGGTCAGATGTTGCAGATGAGTAATCTTGTGGTTGTAGCATTAATTGGAGGCAGCATGACTGTGTTTGTTTGTTCTCCAAATTTATACTAGTTACGACCTAAATTTCAGTTTCATGATATGATGACATGTATGTTAATTTCCCTACGACCACACAAATCGGAACATGGAGCCCCTAATACACGTACAAAAAAAATATGAAAGTAAACAACAAAAAAAAATTACTAGAATCAACTTTGATCTAGTGATAAAAGATAATATCTTTTATATCGTGAGTTCGAAATTCAGATGGAGATCTTTAAGAGCAATTATGAAATTTAAGAGTTTAATTTTCATCTTTCTAATAAAAAAACAATAAAAAAAGAAACAAAAAAGCAAAAAAAAAGAGAAAGTAAACCAGGATCTAGCGAAAAGCAGATCACCTACATAGCCCATACATAGATATTCCCAAAATTTACACAAGAGGTTTCTCATTGTTAAATATGAACACCACAAAAGCAATGGCCCATCCATAGATGTTCCCAAACCAATCCTCCAACTGATACTTTGCTCTTAGTTAGCCCGACGCCCAACATTTACAAATTTGATAAACAAAATGATACTGAAGAATCAAATTTGATAACAAGATGCTTTTGTATTTCGTGATATATATATTTTTATTTCTTAAGTTAAAAGTGTTTCCCTAGAACTCAAAACCTTGCTACCAGCAACAAAAAGAAGAAAATACAATTATTCCTCACACCAGTTTCACACCAATTACCCCGCAATGTTTCTTAGACATTTATACAGCCTGGAAGAACGGGCCTAAAAAGCTCAAGTGGAAAACTACTGGGCCCTAAGAAGTACTTCTACACAATCATCTAATTGTCGTAATCCCAGCCAATAGTAGCGGAGCTTCCCAAAAAATGATTCTTTCATAAACTAAATTGGTGTAGTTCAAATTATACACGTATTGTTTGGTATAGTGTTATTGTTTTCAAAATATATATATACTGTGTTGATATCTTTATATAATATTTGAAATTTGACAAATTGTCTAACAATACTTAATTATTTCATATTATGCATAAAATTTACAAACAACTATTCGTTCTATAAAAATATCAATATTTTGATGTATTCTTTGTATTATAAAATAACATAACTTTCTTCAAAAATAGATCTCCGAATTCCAGACTTCCAACAATTATTTTCAATTGCAAACTTGGTACTATATTTCCCGGCAGTGGCCTTGCTCAGTAATTCATCCTTCCACCAGCCCCTTTGCTTCACCCGTCTTGTTGGTTAAAAAAAAAGGACGAGAGTTGGCGACTTTGCATCGATTATCGCCAATTAAACTCCATTACAGTCAAAAATCGGTTAAATTGGCATTTGCTTGATAATTACATGGTGCTCATTTCTAAAATTGATCTACATTCGGGTTATCACCAAAACAGGGTTCACCCCAATGATATAGCAAAAATGACATTCCGTACTCATGATGGTCATTATGAGTTCCAAGTAATGCTATTCTCCATCAATTAAAGGCAATAATAATTTTCTATCAATGTAGAGCAGATCCAATCAACCATATGTCCTACTACAAGTTCTCTGTCAAGACTGGCCGTTTTGACCCTCATTATTGAAGGAGAACAAAGGATATTGTTGGGAAACAATTGCAGGTGCTATGTAGCTACTAATTTTCCCCAACTCTACAGGGACAGATGTAGCTTGTATGGAGGGTAAGTTGAGCTCTCTGAATTTTTAAAAAATAATATTTTTAGATTAAATTTTTTGTTAATCTTATCTTTTTTGTATTAAATTTCTGATTGTTTTTGTCTGATTATTAAAAAATATATTTAATATTATGAATAATGAAAAAATTATACAAAAAATTAAAATATGAAATCTAGTAAGAAATTATTTTTATCACTATAATTATTTATTGTTTTGATTTTTATTTTTTAATGCGAGATTACTGGGCCACCCGGGCCCCAGGCTGTGTTTGAGTGGCTGGTAGTGTGGAAATTATTCACGACTCGTGTGATTTTGTCGAAATTTGCAGAATGTGTATTTATATATATATAAAGGGGACTACACTGATAGCTGTAATTTTTATTATGTTATCTATTTACAAATAAATTGGAAAATTTATAGAAATAGAAAAGGAATTAAACTATTATGAATGATATGTAATTTTGATATATTTTTTTGCTGGAGTATTAAATGACAATCAAATTATATATAATTTGAAACATAATTAATCTATGAGTTTAAGAATAAATAATCAGCTGAGCCTGAGCGTGAAGTGCCCCGTCAAGCTCAGCCTCACTGTGCCCCGGTCATTCTTCAACAGAACCAGTTGTGATGTTGTGAGACATTGGATGAAAGGATGAAAGCTTGAAGTTGTTTACATTTAATTACACGCGTCAAGCGCTGCTGGTTTGTTTCTCATTTAATTACACGAGTAATTAAAGGGTTGGGTTTTTTTTACTTCTTTCTTTTTAAACTAATTTTAATTTACTGAAAAGTCCTTTTTCAGAAAGTAAAAAGAATCCACTTAAATTTTTTATTATTCAATTTCAACCACAAAATGAACATTAAAATAGGATGTCCTTTAATATTTGAATGTACACTAGAAAAACTCTTATACTAATTAGCTAGAAAGGCTCATCTACGTCAGTTGTAGCTATGAAAATATAATTAAATCATTGATTATATTCTCAAAGTCTAAATGGTCGATCCGAATTATTTAAAATGAATTTCATATGAAAATATAGTTGAGGACCAAAATTTTATTATTTTTAGAATTTATTTACTATTTTTGTAGATAGAAAATCATTGATTTTGAATGACTCATAATAATTAAATTAAGTGATTTTCTAACTATCTAAAAAATAGTAAAAAAAATTAAATTTTGGTACTCAAGTAGATTTTCATATATTATTTTGAGCAGTTTGAATCGACCATTTAGATTTTGTGAATGAAATAAATAATCCATAGTATGAAAGTAATCTTTATTATGCATAGAATTATAGTCCAACTCGTTAAATAAATACCATCAGTAGCAGCAGAGCTTTAGCTAGAATATAAAGGGATACTGATTTAGCATGCTACCCATGAGAACTAAAATTTTATATTTTATATGTTGAAAAAAATAATCAGCATACAAAGTACTACACTAAACTCATCACATAATATCCATGAAGTATTTTAGCCAATCTCTAGCCATTATTTCTTCAAAAAAAAAAAAAAAATCTCTAGTCAACATAAGAATTTGGTTTTCAAGACGTGAAAGAGATGGAAGAATAGGTCTTTTTTTTTTTTATATAACAGTGAGAGAGTTATAAAAAAAAATGATGAGAGATGCTTTGATAAGAAAGGGGGGAATTTACATCCTCTAGTATTTTACAGTGTAGTGTGTTATCCAAACTTTAATAATAAACGAACTCAAGAATCGAAATCTGATCATTTTTAATCTAGCTGGGGACCACGGCCCAATTTTCATTTAAGAGAGCTCAGTCACTGAATATCATTCAATAATTACATGTACATGCTTTTATTTAAAAATTAAGCAAATTGGCGTATGGAGATCCCTGATCCAGCAATGCACTGCACATCTGAGGAAAGAATGTGTCATGTATGAGGTCAAAATTGTAATTTGGTACTAGAAGCTCGAGGAGAGGTTCGTTAACCGATTGCAATGAAGGTGTTGTTTCAGATACTTGTATTTCTCTCTTAATCATCTCATCTGCTGTGTTCTTTACATCCCAACCGTTTGATTGGGTTGATGTCATGCTCAAATTTTGTTGATTATTAGATGCTGAATTATCTTCATTAACACTTGAAGAGCTGGCTTCGTCGAACAAAACTTGATTAATCTGTTCCATGGCTGCCCGCTGCTCCAACTCTTTCATTGATTTTGCCTTGCGATATATCTTGCACAACACAATATCTTTCTGCATGAAGTGTTATTAATTAATATAAGTAAAGCGATAACAAACAATTTATTTGTTTACTGCTTAATGGTTGATTTAGTAGTTTACTTCCTTTTAGATTTCACTTTACATTAGCTTTATCTGTGGAGCTTTTCTATGTCTCCTGAGAGTCAATATATCTAGCTGCAAGTTATTGTATGTAGGAATTTGTAATTTGTGGATACCTTCTGGTCTCTTATGAAAAAAATATATAAGCTTATTAGAGATGGTCTAATTTTAATAACTTATGCAGTGGATAATCATCTTGCATAATCAAAATTCAAAACAAGGACGTAATCTTCAAATTAACACTGTCAGAATGCTATGTTGCAGATTTATGATCTGAAATTGAGTAGTAGTACAACGTACCTGAGCCGGCACATCATAGTGGCAACGGCTAGTGTCAGGCAAGCGGTACTCATTCATGACCCAATCTGTCTTGGCACCACGCGGAGCCCTTCCCCTGTAGAACACCAATGTTTTCTTTATCCCGATAAACTGCCTCGGCTCTGCTCCACGCAGTATCTTCCGGTCAGAGCCTGTGGCTTTCCAGAAACCCCGTTCGGTCGTCCTGTTTGGTCGGCCGCCATTCCCTCCTTTTTTTTTGTCCAGTCTCACAAAGAAGTACCACTCTCTCTCCCCAGTTGCCAGCTCTGCAAATTAGTCATTTGTAAGGCTCTGTGTGTTAGTTATCAAATTTCTCTTACAGACCCTGGAGATATTATATTTGATAATTTCTAAAACAAACTTTTAACTTGGAAAAAGGGAATTCTCAGAAAGCAGTACCAGGAAGTTCCCAAGGGTCGTATTGGTATATGTTAATCATTCGAATAATCTCAAATTTGAGCGATTTTCCATGTGCAACTCGAGAGAGGTAGTACTCAATGAGCTCTTGTTCTGTCGGATGGAACCGAAATCCCGGCAAATCCTCTTCCAGATTACCAGCTGCACAACCCTGCATTCTAACTTTCGGAGTAGCAAGGGGCGAGTGTCTTCTTCACACCTTAAGTTGTCAATGCTCAAATGCTGTATCTATCTGATACTTAATGCTGTATTTATCTGATACTTAACACGAGCACTGATACGAATATGCAACTACGGTTGGGCTTATATAAGGAGCAAAGCCCGTAAGAGGCATTGTATAAACTTAGGCCCCACACGGTGCATTATTGGAAATAAGGAAATTTTGGAGAATTCTTTTCAAAAAGAAGACATGGAAAGTTAGTCCTTGGAAATTGTCTCCTACATCAACGACATAAATTATATCAACATTCTTATGGGGCACATGAAGGGTCTCGCGTGAACTTGTTCAGAAATTCAAATTCTCTGATGGAAGGTGAAAGGAACTAGGGAAGACTCTTTCAAAAACTGTACCACTGACTAACTAATCTGTTCTTTCTTTTTGCTATTGAAGAAAAAAAAAACCTCAATTTTTGGGATTAATTGACTCCGTGACTAGGGTCTTTCCTCGTTTTGACTTGATGCTTTCGTTGAAGAGGGCTGTATTTAATCTCCCTCAATTTCTCAGCGATGGCTATTCAAAATCTGTATCTCCGTTTCAAAACATTTTGCGTAAAGTTCCACACAGTTTATTTTTTAATTTATCATTTGATATCTCGTCACCAAAATATAGATCGTTAAACATTTCAAGACATTAATGAACAATAAAAATCGTATAAACATAATGTAAATCACATTTTTAGAGGTTGGTTTCCAAAGTAAAATTCCTTTTGACTATGTCAACGTTACGAGTTGATGTGTCGTAAATGAATCCCCGTTCTGTTATTTGAATTTTAATTAGTTAAGTTGTTACCAATTTGATTGTCAAAGGAATATCCTTTTTATATATGAATTATTAAATTTGATGAATAGATCCTTGATGAACATTTGAAAATAAAAAAAATATTAATTGTTTTTCAAAAAATTAAGAATTATGACGAAACGATTCTGAGAGGTTGTAGATTTGCACTACAACAAAAATGAAATGATCTTAGATAATATTTATTTAGCAATGATTATATATCAAATTCATTGTCAAAATGGCTCAATAACAACATTGTAATATTAAAAATTTCTTTAATAACGGTTTGTAATAAAAATATTATTAAAATAGACTCCTATAATATCAAAAAATAGCTCAACCATTTAGCAATAGTTTTTTAAAAGAGTCATTGTTAAATACTGCTTTTAACAATAATTTTGTGTCTAGAACCGTCGTTAAATTATGTGATTAGTAATGGTTCATTGAAGGAACATTGATAAATAGTTGGGTTGTTTTTTTTTGGTCTGATATTTGCTCTGATCAATGATATTTACTCTCACTAATAACATTTTCTCCCATAGATTGTCTATCTCACCACTTGTTCATCCCAATCCAACGATCCAAAAATCAAAATTCAAAAAATAAAATTTTACGGACTACCAACTCCTTGTCATCTATTTTTATATATAAAAAGAGAGATGAGAGACAAAGAGAGAAAGAAAAAGAAGAGAGATAAAAGAAATAAAAATCGAAATCTGATCATCTCAAATTCAAACGGTCATAACTTTTGATAGATAACTCCGATTGAGGCGTGCTATGCGGCCGCGAAAAGCTTATGATGGGATCTACAAGGTTAACGCTATCATCATTACGATCATTTTTAGGACCAAAAAAATTTGTCTTCAAGTTCAAAAACGCATTTGAAGTTTTTATGTTCTGTTTTTCCTATTTTTTCTTAGAAATTGTATAGGATTGTATATTATTACATAAGTAAGATGTATGTATTTTTGAGTAAATATTTTTTTTTCATTGGATGAATAATTATATTTTTTCATATTAATTGTTGAATGAATGAATAATGTGTCATATTGTTGTTCTTTAGTTCTTCAATCTATCTTCTTCTAATATTATCATCTACTGTTTGCTTAGTTTAAGAATGTTAAATTTTAAAAAAAAATTGGACCTTCACCAATGATTTTAACACAAAATTGTTGCTAAAGCTCATTTAAATAAAAAAAATCAATGACCTGTGATTTGATAACAGATTTGACAATGATTATTTAGAGGCTTTTCTAACACTCCTTTAATAAAAGTTCATGAACCGTTGTTAAACTTATCAACAACCGTTATCAAATATCTTTTTTGTTGTAGTGTCAAATCGAATGAGATCCATTATGAATTTAAAAGTTGTATAATTTAAACTCTCATCTTTATTATAAAATGAGCTTATAATAATTTCTCTTAATTTAAAATGCTCTCATGTAAAAGTAAAAGTAGGGATTCATTTCTACTGCAATATATTTCAATGGCAACTTACTGCCATTGAATCCACACCATCCATGTTTTTTTATTTCAACCACTTAGATTTTAGACTTTTTATGTGGATCCTATGTGTTACTAATTCAATGGCAGTCGGCTATCTTAGAAAAGTATGACAGCCCATATGAATTTGTAGTAGTACTATTTTTTTTTGTATTCAAATTTATTGGACGTCTGCAATCTAGTTCACTAAAATGTGTTAAACGTTCATATGAAGTGCTATGACGGTTAGTAAACTATGACCCTTTAATTAATTAATTATAAAGTACTTACTAATATTAAATTCAATTAATATCAGTTTTCTGATTAGTTAAAAGAACTAAAATCTTAGCTATCTGATTAGTTAAACATATGACGTGCTATATACATTGTTTTAAAATGCAGCTGTATGACTGCATATACGTCCACAAGATGCGGCGTATATAAGAGTATGCATTTACATATTTAGTTAGTGCGTAATATTTTTTTTTTTATTTTATTAAATTTATAAAATTAATCATATGATATATTTTATATAAAAAATTTTAAATTATATTTATAACATACCATATTTTCATATTTTATATTAAAATTATTAAAAAATATCCGATCGATTCAAATATTTTAAAAATATTGTAGAATACATATTCATATGTATAATCCATATATTAAACTATATATACACCCGTATATTATATATGTGCTATATAATTACCAACCGTATATTGAAATTTGTATTTTAAAAGCTCGACTATATATCTGACATTCACATTTATTTAGACTGGCGAGCTACTAGATGACGTTCGCAATCGTCGGTGGCATTTAAAAACCATCAAAAGTTTCTATCTATTTTGCATCAGCAACATTGATTATCTAATCAACATTCTTATGGGTCTATTCTGTAAGAAAACTAAGTCTATGACAAACAAAATTTATGAATTCAATGAGAAAATTAAAACATACTTATATTGATTGAAGCTTTGTTGCTAGTAGAATTATCTTTGATTTAGTGATTAACTTTTTTTGAGATAAAAAATACAGTTTCCCTCGTTTGTGCTCTGAATCTAAAATTTTTCATACGGAGAATATTTGTCTTTGTAGTGACCAATTTTAATTCAAAATGTCTCAAATGAGTCCTTTATAGTTATTTAAATTTTTAAGTCTTTTATAGAACATTGAATATCAAAATTATATTATTTTCTAGTTTATATGTCAATATTATTACGTTAATGTATTTTTAATGGATAACCTTTATTAGGCGTAGTACATATATATAGATCCACGCAACATCTTTAGTATCTAGGTTTGTGATGTCGAAAAGCCTCACACATAAAAATGATAGCTATTTTTAGTTTTATTGAAGGTAGTTATTGATTAAGCGAAACGGTTGTTGTGGAATACAAAATGTATGTTCAATGTTTAATTTCAAAGGTAATATGCTGAAACAGAAAAAAAAATAGTATCTCAAAATTTTTGCATTTTAATTCTTTAGGTTGCTAAAAGAAACCAAAACTGGATACATTTTTTTTCCTATGTCGTCCTTAATTAATCAAAAGGCTTAGATTAATTTAATATATATATTTTTGTAAAAAGAGTGATTGAATATATATTTTTTTAGATTTGAGGACCATTCACAATGGATTAGCTGAACAATCTCAACAATATTGTTCAAATAAATTTTTATAAATAAAAATGTATTGTCTCTGCAACGTTAACTATTTTTTTTAATAAATTAGAATGGAAGCAGAAAAAAAAGTCATAAAATATATTTGATAAGATGTCTAGACTCAGCATGGCACTGCATATGCGGCTACACTTTTTTTTATTAATTTCTGAAACATAAAACTATTGGCTTCAATCTCAATAAAACTAAAAAAAATATCATTATAGTGACTAATTTCCACATCCCAGATTTTTAAATGCACTCGTTTGTCCAGTCAATAGGTCCGATCCTTCATTTTTTTTTGAAACATTATAACCCAAGTTAGCAAGTCTAATCACATTCATATACGATGAAATATTCTCTGCGAAACAACAGCCAAGTTATTTCGTATTGCTAAAATATTCCTAAAGTTTTCAGATTTCTATTTTGAACTATACAATCCGATAGACCTAGAGGTTCATCCAGCTTTTCTTCCAAATGCAAGAATGGCCGCTCTTGACTTGTAAGTCAAGGTCGTTGATATTTTAAGTCAAGGTTTTGGATGCTTTCATGCACCAGTTTCCAATTTTCTTCCACGAAATTATAAACAAACCTGTCAATTCAATTCCCTAATCAATCGAGACTCTATACTTGTTCAAAGTAAACAGATTGAAAAATTCATTGCTGGTGAGGAATCGGGGGATTTACATCACTTGACTGTGGACTGTGGTCCAGCCACTGAGCCACACCCACTGGCATAGCATGCTTGATGCCTTTTTTTATATATATATATATAGCCTTTTCTTCGGTTTTGAAAAACAAAATAGGAAGAAAAAGAATCATCGACAATTGATCGAAACAAAAGAAAGATAAAATTTGATTATTCGGAAAAGAGAAGAATAAAATAGAAAAATTATCAGAACTAAAAACACTCGAAATTATTGGCCAGCAGTGGAGTTGGCACAAATGTGATCTGATCCTACAGATTCATCTAATATGTCTGGGTCTAAATATAATTTAATTTTATACATATAGAGATACATTATGATGTTTTGCAAAGTAAAAAAAAAAAAAGTTAATGCTTCGGTAATAGATTTCATATCCATACACTCAAACGATCAATTTAAATTACTCAATAAATTTTTATAATAAAATGTCATGGAATATTAAATTTTAAGATTTTTTTTTTGCTTACTAGCTATTTTTAATTAACCTTATTTAATATAAGAAAATGATATATTTCATCACTATTTTAGAAATAATTTTAAAAATAGCTAGAAAGCGTAAAAATCATGAAATTTAATATCTGTAAGATTTTAAATGAATTTAATATCCAAAACTAGTGATTTTGACATAAAATCATGAAATTTCATAAAAACCAAGTCTGGAGACAGATTTATTTTCTGTTTCTAAGGATCTGGCTGAAAAATTAGTTGCGAATAGGGAAATTTTGTTTTATCCGCTAGTATATTCTGATCAATTCGGTTCAAATTTTACTTATTGCAACAACAAGCGTTGAAAGGGAATTTTTTGTTATGAACATAATTAAAAATCTGTTTAAGAATCGAATGGGAGATGGATGGATGAATGTTAATTTGTTACATATATTGAAAAAAGATATCTTTAGTTGTGTTACTAACGAAGTGATAATGCAAATATTTTAAAACTTAAAGAAATACCAAGGATTATTGCTTCAGATAATATATATTTTATTAATAATATCACAATGATAGAAAAAAAAAAAAAAAATTATAATTAATGGTTTAAAAATTAAATATTTACCGTATTCAATAAAAAATAAATATAAAAATAATTAATATAATAAAGAAAGTTATTGTAACATCAAAAATTAAAATATAATAAAAATTACATGATAATAATTAAAATACAATGTAGAATTTTAATTCTTAAATGATTATATTGTTGAATATCAATTAATTATGTGTACAATATTGAAAAAAATATATATGATATATAATAATATAACCAGATCTAGATTAGACGTGTTTACAAAAGTAGACTCATAACCCAACTCAATATATCAAATTGTTTAAAATCACAATTTATATCCAATCCGAAAACTTTTCAACCCAAAAATTGCACTGACGGATTTGTTGTACACTCTATTTCGACCCAAGGTTTCTAATCTGACCAACAATAGCCTTGTGGAGCTCATGTTGAATGGGATGCGCCTGTGCTTGTATCAAAGAGCAAAGTCTTGTGCGATGAATGCACAAGCAGGTTAAAGAATAAAGTCGTAAAGGCACGAAGCGGGTGCAAGTAGGGGTATGTACAAATAGTCGGTTCAGTTTAAACTAAAATTATTATATATATTTGAAGTTTTTTTATTCGACTTTCGGTTTCTTCAGTTAAACTAAAATTATATTATTAAAGAACAATAAAAATATTAAAAGTTATAAAAATTAAAAGAAGAAATAAATAGTTTAAAAGATAAAAGAAATAATTAAATAAAACTTATAAAAAATAAATATATTCAAATAATCTTTGATATAATTTTTATTTATATCAAGTAAAATAAAATTATTTGATAAATTTTGGATTATTCGGTTTATCCGATTTAGAAAAATCAAAACCAAATTAGTTAAAATTTTCAACCGAACGAAATTTTTAAATAAAAAAACCGAACTAAATAATCTAAAATTTAACGATTCAGTTCAAAACTAATTAAACTTATCCGTTTGCACACCCATAGATACTAAGTTACCTACTTTTTAGTCGATTCTCCAATCTTCATGAAGGTGGCATGAAAATATATAACGCATCCTTGGCACAACCGGTCTCCAGCACACGAATGAAGGTGTTGAACCGATCGATAATAATTAATTCAATCAAGATTTCGTGCTAAAGTTATTAAGGCAGCGCCAGATCAGCACTGCAGTAGTTATAAGCATAGTGACAGAATAATTAAGCTAGGTTCAAACTTCTTAATTTGAGTGTAATAATTAAATATATAACTTGGAGCGATTTGTTCTCTTATAATTTAAATAATAAAAATAAACTTAATAATTTACTCACACTCTATTGTTGGCATAGAAATCTATTAAAATTTTAAATAATTTGAAATAAAAATATCGAAAATATATTTTGAATATGATCGAGTATTATCCAGAATTCCAGATCTTGTTACTTTATTTATGAAAAGTTGCTAGCTTGCACGTTTTCCAATCTGGTGTGGCCTAGTGTATAGGGGCGGATGTAGTTTCACCTGACCTTTCTAAATTTTAAAAAATATTATTTTTGAATTAAAATTTTACTAATATGATATTTTCTAAATTTAATTTTTGATCCATTAAATTATTTGTTTATTTTTATTGAGAAAATTTTATTTAATGATGTAAATAATTAAAAAATTATATAAAGGTTTCAAAATATGAAGTTCGGAGGAAAACTTAACGATTTGATTATCTAGTTTTTTGATATTATTTTTTATTATTTTTCATATGTAAAAAGATATTATTTTGATAATTTTTTTATCAGATAAGAATATATGTTAAATTATTATTTTTTTATTTTGTACCCAATTAACTAATAATTTTGACTCGATAAACTATTATAATCTGACTCTCATCTAAAATTCTACATCTACCTCTCCTAGTACTGTACAGTGTACACTGATGTAGGCACAGTTAATTAAATTGGACCAGTTTACAAATCTATTTTTCACAACAGCAAAATATAACCAGCACATAGGTTAAGATTTCAAAGGTTACCAAGGTAGAGTATGGGCGCCGGCCCGTTCTAGATTCAAATTTACTACTGAAGGTTTAAATAAATCGAATTCAATCGCTCTATTCTAATTTCATTTGAAAATTAATTCAAATTAAATTGAACTCAAGTTAAATCAAATTTAAACTGAAATTAAATTCTAAACAAACTCAATTATTTAATATATTCTATTTATTTTCATATTATCATAATATAATTAGAGCTAAATAATTAATATTTTATTATTTTTATGTTAAAATTAAAAAATATTTAATATTTATTAATAAATTAATAATATCTTATTTATTTTATAATAAAGTAATTATATGATATATATAAATATTATTTACTAAATAATTAATATATATAAATAATTATATATTGAATTATTAGGAATAAAATTTGAATCAGTTTATTAAAAAATTGTTCAATATAACTCGAATTAAATTGACAAAAAAATCTAACAACTCTCAAACTAAAATTAAATCCAACACTAAATAAATTAAAAATTATGATTTTTTTATGCACTGCTACACAGTCCGAGTTTTAAAATTGACGGCCCTCGATTTGAACACAGTCACATACATATCGGGAATGACACGTGCCAACTTGTTCTGTAACACATGACATGCAAAACTGAGACGTGTCAAAAGTAATAAATTAAAAATTATGATTTTTTTTATGCACTGCTACACAGTCCGAGTTTAAAAATTGACGGCCCTCGACTTGAACACAGTCACATATCGGGAATGACACGTGCCAACTTGTTCTGTAACACATGATATGCAAAACTGAGACGTGTCAAAAGTAGGAATGTTATTTAGTAACACTTCCTGCGTCTGCCATTTTTCACCAACTTAACATCGTACAATGGAGAAATGCTCGCCAGAAGCTGAGCAAGAGAACGGATCAGACGGAGGTGATGACAGAGGCGACCCAAACGGAGCAAAGCAAGCACAAGCACCTAACATATCAGAATTGAAGCCGGTGACTCGCGAAGCATATGGAGGTGGGTTGTATGCGGCTGAAGACACGGCAAAGTCAACCAAGGAAATACCGCACCCGAGAGCCAGCGCAACACAGAGTGCTGATGGGCCTGAGCAGCAGGCACCCAAACCGAAACACAAGCCGCCACCATCGACTGGAGATAGGGATTTGGATATCACTGGCCAGTCATATATACAGTAGATATGCATTTTAGGAAAAAGGGAATTTTAAGGTTAATATTGTATTGTATGTGTTGGGAGTTGTTTGATATATATTTTGTACTTTTTGATGTTTTCTTGTATATTTATGTTGCAATTAATCTTAGTGTTGGGGTTTTTATGTTTGCATGTAATTTACTATTTTCTGAAGCATAGGAAATAGTCCTTCAACATTTTTCAAATTTTTTTTAGCAAGGACGGAGCTGTCATGCAGATGCAATTAATGTTTTAAAGCCATTGTAAAACAGATGCCTAAAACAGTAAAACGAGAGCATAGTAGCAGTACTTGAGATAACTTTGTTGGGTTTTTTTGGAGCCTGGTCCAGATCAACCCAAAGATGCAACCTCAAACGTGCAGATTTAATGGAATTTACATTGTCTGTATGGACTCTGGACTACCTCTGTGATTGTGAAGTTACTGGGCCCATGAATATCTGTGGGCACTGTATATAGTTCCTCTCTTGTAACTTTTAATAAGATTTTCTCCACGCATCAAGTATTTTTTTAAATATTATAACTTTAAATACTCACTGTAACACAGATATTTAAAAATTTATCATTTTATAGATAGTCAGCGGATAAGGTGGTAAGGTGGTAGACGTAAATAATTCCTAAATTTTATTTTTAAGAGTCAAAGCACAAGTGTAATCTCCCTCTCCACGTTGTCATGGTTATGCTACTCCGATTCTTTAATCTCTTATTAGCGCATCCGATATCGGATATTTATTTAATATAAAATTATGGTACGCGTGAATTATTTTATTTAGTTTGATTACTTCCTGATAAATTATAAACTCATGTGCTGCTACATAATTGAGCAACAATTGATTTTGTAACTATGCTTGGATGCTCCAACTCTCAGACGTCAACCACTGGGTCCACATTAGTTATATATATATATATATATATATATGACTTTATGATATATATATATATATTATTGTGAAAATATTTATTGTGAAAATTTTACATTTCGAAGTGCATACGGTTCAAATTTTATCGTAACACATCCGAAATTCAAAATTATCATCCTAATTAAATTTTCATATCAAAATATTGAGGAATACAAAATTTGAGGTATTTTGAGTTTTCTAAATATTTGTTTTGGATTTTTGAAAATCAGCACTAAAATAATAATAAAATATTAAATTGTTGTTGTTGATTTTTTAAAATCCAAAATAAATACTTAAAAACTCGAAATATCCTAAATTTTTGTATCCCCTAATATTTTGATACGAAAAATTTAATGAGAATGATAATTTTGAATTTCGGACGTGTTATGATAAAATTTGAGCCGTATGCACTTGGGCTCGAAATGCAAACGTTTTCACAATAGTCTAAATCTATATATATATATATATATAATGAGTCCGACTATGATGCTTTGCAAAGCACAAAGACGTTATGCGCTCTATTTTTAATTTCAAGTAAAAATAATTGATCCGAACCATTTAATCTAATCTTCATATCAAAATCTATTAGTAAACTAAATTTTAATTTTTTTGTTATTTTTTCTGTTGAGGAGAAAATGACTTGATCTGAGAATTCCGGTTCATCAAAAAATGACGGTTTCCCCCCTATTTAAAAAAATAGCAAATGAATTTTTTAAAAATATAAAATTTAGTTTACTAATAGATTTTGATATGGAGATTAGATTGAGTGGTTTGGATCGATAATTTCTGACTTATAATTAATAATAGAGCACAAAACACACAACACTTTTATACTTTGCAAAACATCATAACCTAATTCTATATCTAATATTCATAATAAAATCTTGACTTTAAATTTTTTGTTATTATTTTTTATTTTTATATCATAATCTATTATATATAATCACATTTGTATCTTAATTTTTTTTTTAATTTCTATCTCACCGTATTCATATTATATCCCATATGATATTCACACTCATACAAACCATAAGCCCAGAACTGTCGTTAAATCTGCATCGAGATTCAAACTTTATCAATTTCAAAATCTCTGTGTCAATTTCATCAGCGAAAAAACTCACGCTGCACGCATAACATGTGGTAAGTTCCCCCACGTCTCATTTGACAAAAGAAAGATAAAATTTATCCATTTCGCTGACAAATCAAAATAATAGAAATTCAAACTTATCCAATTCATTGACAGATGCTAGGAAATTTTTACGAAAGGTACTGGCCAATTCTTTATCAGAACTAAATACAGGCAACGAATCTCCGCCTTTTAAAATTCGGACAAATTCAATATTTTTCCTAATTGGTCTTTCGTCCAGACCAACAGCACTTTATTTGACACGTCTTGGGCAGATAGAATTTGTTTTCTGCTAAATTTTGTACGACTACGGTACGTATTTGTTGAGATAATTTTATTATTATATTTATTCATATTTTATATTTATTCACTAAAACTACATTCATATTTTATTTTTATCTGCTCAATTAAATAATCAATGAAATGGTACTGAATGCTAACAAATAATATTAATATATTAATTAATATATCATTATTTATAAAAAATAATTAGATTAATTCCTTTTTATACAAATATATTTTTATTTTATTAGTATGAAATCAAAATATAAACTATGCAATCAATTCTAACTTGAGTTATTTCAAAATATAAAAGTAAAAATATTATTTTGTCAAAAATAAAATCTTTTATTAGCTCATTCTATCATTTTAAGAAGTGTTTTACTAAATATTATTCAAACATTATAATTTATTGTATGGCTGAATTTGAGAAGATAATAATTATAATTCATAATTTATAGTAATTAACTAAAAAATTCAGTCGTAGCACCTAAAGTGGGTAGGCCGGGCTCTGCAGGGAAAAAAATATTATACAAAATAATTATATTAAAAATATTAAAAATTATTTTTTAATAATATATCCCTAGCAAACGGGTACAAAATGATTTTTTATCCATACTTTTTCTCATTTACTTAACGAAAAAAATCTTATTCTACTCATATCAAATGAGTTAATGGAAAAAAATCTTTACACACAACTATCTTATTAAATACGATACGAATAAGATAAATGAGTAAAAAGATTTAATTCACACCCCTATTTGTGGTCCTAAACTATGCACCTTCCGTGCCAAATAGAATGCGAAAACAAAAGGTATGAATTGAAATACCTAGTCAAAGAGTGAATTAGGTTTATGTTTCTATATTGTACTAGATATTACTTTAGCGATTGAAATTTTATTAATTTGTATATGTTAACTTTTCAGTTAACATCAAAATATTATATGTAAGAACATATGTGTAATGTTGATTTTCAGATTCTTCTGGTTACTGAAAATTATTTTTGAAACCTTTAACGAAATAAATTTGAAATTCTACCAAACTTAAACAAAATATAGACATGTTATATTATTTTAAATACCATGTTACCGGTCATTATAATTGTCGATGTGGTCCTCTCGACAAAATTAAACAAATAGACATGTTCGTCGTATAAACTGGTCACTCAAGTGTAGAGTTGATAAGAAATGTATTAGAAACAAAGGAGATTGACCAAGTAATTTATATCCGATGTGAGAACATGATCCCAATAAAATTGTTTTGGGTTAATCTTGGGTTAATCACTAAACTTTGATGTTTATCTATATTTAGTTTTTGAACTTTCATTTGTTCATTTTTAATCACTGAATTTTGATGTTTATCCATATTTGATCACTTTCATTAGTTTATCCATTCAAAAATAATTAAAATTAAATTAAATTTGTTGCCAAAAATAATTGAATTGAAATAAAATTATATTTATTTTTTAATTATTTTTGAATGAAAAACTAATGAAACTGATCAAATATGGATAAATATCAAAGTTTAGTGACTAAAAACGGATAAATGATAGTTCAGTGACCAAATATGGATAAACATCAAAGTTCAGTGACCTATTAGAAAATTAATCCAATTTTTTTTTATCATGAGGGGATATATTTTTTTTTTGCGATTGATCAACAAAAAATTTATTTGAAAATATAGATTATGATCTTACACACCATGCACATAGATAAAAGAAAATAACACGAATTTCACCATTAATCCAATAACTTGACCCATGAGATTCATAAAATTATAAAATTAATAACTAAATAAAAAGAACTAAATGATTAAAATGGGAACCGACCACATTTTTCCCAATGAAAACATTGTCGGCGTGATTAGATAAACTTTTAGCCGTTCTGAATTTGTTTTTTTTTCTTGAAAAATAGTAGCTTGGCATGTGACCGCCGCATATGTTCTGCACAAGGCTAGACGCTTGACGTGGCGTAATCTCCACCGCGTATTACCAAGGAGGTACGTAACCTGGATGGATCTGATCCGGATAACATTTTGCCCCGCCACGTCTGATGATTGCTCTTGTAGAGACGCGTGGCGTACAACTGTAAGTTTCTCTGACCTTTTTGAATAAAACGGGTTGATGGATACGAATGTACTCCTTAAAGGCAGGAAATAGCGACATCCAACTCTTTGGACTTTTAGTTAATTGCCACCTCAACTTGACTGGATATCATTAGTTCGAATATCTTGTTTCTAGAATATTTGAAAACTTTATTTGTGTTTTATTTTTTAAGCTATGCCCAATAAACAAGACACAATGGAACTCAAAGGTCTGGTTATGTACATTTATATTATGTGTACATTTTTAATGAGAGGGACAATGTGCATATGTAAAGGGCGGATGTAGTGTTTTTCATGGGGTTATTTTTGGTTTTGAAAAATAATATTTTTAAACTAAGTTTTTGTTAATCATATTGTTCTTGATTTAATTTCTGTTCCGTGAATTATTTAATTATTTTTATTGAGAAATATTTATTTAATATCATGGATAATGAAAAAATTATACAAATATTTCAAAATATAAAGTTTCGTAGAGAAAAATTTTCTTCGTCGATTTAATTATATATTATTTTGAGTTTTATTATTTTTAAGATATAAAAAGTTATTATTTTGATAGTTTTTTATTAGCTAAAAAATACAAGTTGAGTTGTTAATTTTTTATTTAGTACCCAATTAATTAATGAATTTGAATCCGATAAATTCTTACAATCCGATTATTGACCCTAATTAAAACATAAATCCTTCCGTGCATATGTATGTGCGATTGTGTGTATACATTCTTGGAGTAGGAAGTAAGAAGTATTATTATATGAACTATGAACTCGATCAATAATAATTATAGTCAATACTAGAAGTTATAAATTCACACGTCAAAATTATAAATATATTTCTCTACTATATATTTAGATAAGAGAAAGAATCACTCGACATCATTTGTTAGGTAATCTAAAAAATTAATAGGATAGTGTTATTATCAACATGAGTAAAAAGTAGAATGAGTTTAAACTTACATATATCTTCGTGAGTTTAACTAAAAAATATATTAAATTGTCTTCAAAATTTGATTTATGTCATTCAATAAAATCTTTATTTAAAATCTTATGGAATAAAAAAAGTTTCTGTGTTTTGAAAACTTTTAAATATTTATTTTATATTTTTTAAAAATGATTCCAAAATATTAATATAATAAACAATGTTTGTATACGAAAGCATGTCATCTTTAAAAAATTTCAAAAATAAATACTTAAAAATCTGAAAAATTAAGCTGTAATAGTATTTTATTTATTTTTAACTAAATAATTAAAATTATTCGGTTTACTCTGTAAGTTTTTGAAAATGTTTTCATAATACACATTCACATATGACGGGGCGTAATCAATTTCTTTAAAAACAAATGGCTAGGCCATTAGGCCAGTCCTCCTAGCAGGCTAAAACCTCGTCTGTCAGATTCAAAACAAACGATCAGACCTGTTTAGAGTTTCCAATGGCGTACTCCTTATAATTGAAGAGGATCCATTGAGCGAGAACAATGCCGAACCCAACGGTTGCCCGGCGTACTACGCCCCGGACCCAGCCTATTGATCGGTACAAAGCGCACCACAAAACGGCGTACGCAGCGAGCCCCATGCTATAGGGCTGTGGGCCCTGACGCCCCAGCTCACGTGTAAAGTAACCCTCTTCTGCCAGAACCATGACCCCACCAGTATTACTTTCTAATCAAGTCTACAACAAGACTCGGTCTGCAGTGCACCGTATACAAAGCCCAACGAATCATTGAACAATTGTAAATTAGGATCCGTATCAGCTTCCACAGAAATGTCATAGTTTTTTTTGAAAAAATCTGATGTTTGCCGAATCGAAGAACAGGGTCATGTTATTCAGAATCCGACGATCTGAGTTACTCTATCTTTTTTGAGATATTTACAGATAATTTTCGATCATTCTCGATCATCCGATTCGAAGAACATAGCTCTGTTATCGAGCTTGAATAACAACAGATTTAGACACAGTTTTTGTATCATTACATTGAATTTTAAAGAATCAGATTTAAATTTAGAGTGTATTATTATTCAATAGAATAAAAAAATCTGACTACGTCAATATACAATTTTTATGGCAACAACTTTCCATAAAAGTTTATGATAGCAGATTCATGTATATACCACGTCAAATTAAAATATTTTTATGATTCAAGTGTAGAAACTTACAATTAAATTTTTTTAAAGTATTATCGCATTCTAGTCAAACTATTTGCATATTATTTTAATTACCTAACAATTTATATTTTCATATACGGTTCTATAGGTTTATATATTTTTCTTCCTTCTTTATCACACATTGAAGATGTTTGTTATAAATATTAGTTTTGCATTTTAAGAGAGAACATTTTATCTCCTATGATTATGAGTGCGAAACGTAAAACTTTTGTTTATCTTTATACGAAATAACTTCTTTATTTTTTTTTCTCAGCTTAACTATAAGACAAAATTTTAAAAAAAATGAAACAAGGATAATCAAATTATAACATGTAACAAAATATAAAAGAAAGAGATAATATGAATAAAAAATGTTAAGCATGTTTAATATTTTACATTTTGAATTATCGCATTATTTTTATTCAATTAATTTAGTTTTTTAACAGTCAATTATGGTAAGAATTTAATTTATTTTGCCAATCTTCGAACTTATTGAGCATGAATATTACATAGTTGGTAAAATGATAACGCTTATCACGTGTAAGAATGAGCATAACATATGCTCCACTATCTCCTTACCAAATAACATCTGGGTCTTTTCTTTATCAATCTTTAATCATAAAATGTGAATAAGAAAGTTAAAAAAAATATATAATCGCGGTGTAGAAATTAACATATGAGGAAGGAACAAATAAACATCAAGATTATATAGATGAGAAAAAAATATAATCACATTAAATTATATATTTTTTTTATATATAATTGGATATATATTGAATTATTTTGAATCAAAGAGTAGATTAATTCGTACCTCATGGAAATAAAATAAAATTGAAAAAGAGTAGATCAAGCAGTCGTGTATCCATCCGAACATTTGTTCCTCATTTTTCAACAAGTATGTTAATTAATTTGACCAAATAAATAGCATCAGTTGTTATCTTCTAAGATAGCCGTATGGATTAATACTGCTCTTCAATAATATCTATTTTAAAACAATCATAGGATTTCATAATTAACTAATTTAGGCTCACAAATTAAAAAAGTAGCTATGTATAGCAAATGTCATAATTAACTAAATAATTCCAAAATGCATATTCACTGAAGGTCCATGACTCCCATGATAGACCGAGCGTAGGAAATTTTCATTGCAAACTTGTGCTTCTCTTCAAATCACCTGCTTCTCGTCCGACTCCCCTCTCCTCTCTTCCTTTCTCTCTTCCAATTCAACCTTCCAAACCTCGCTTTCACCTGGAACAATCGCTTTTCCAAGCGCGCTATAAGTAGTCGCCTTTACTTCTTCCACCTCATCCTCCCTCGCTGTTTGACTGAGCTATCCAAAGATGGCAGCATGCACCAAAGGTCTAGTGGCCAGATCCTTTGGCATTAAAAGTCGACTCGATGTCGTTTCTAACCATGGCTATGTGCGAATGCCAGTCTTCAGAGAGCGAATTGTGCTTTGCAAACATGCTACGGCGAAGCCTACGCCTCCTCCCTCTTTCCATTCCCAACGGTACCTACTGTAAGTTGCTCTCTTTCGTTCTGACAGTATTTCAGAAAGTTGATTTTTCGGAATATGGTTTTATTGCTTTTCAAATAGGAAATTGAATACCACTGACTGAATCGTGTGCATTAATCAGTGTTTTAGTACGGTTGCTCCATTGTTTGAGTTCAATGGGTGATTAAGCTTGCGAATTTCAAACCATTCAGCGGAGGACAAATGGAGTAGACTGAATTGTATATTTCCAGGATACCTATTGCTTTCAGTTAAAAGAATTATGTCTTTTGAAGTAATCTACTTTAGTTCTTGCTTGTTAAGTATCTGAAATTTATTTAAAATAATATCAATAAATCACTCTAAATTCAATTGGTGGAATTGGAAACTATGGTGAGTTCAAACAAGGAATTTTCACTTATCTGGACATTTTATTCCCTAAAGTGCAAAAGGAATAATTTTTAATTACTTCTGTTGAATGAATGAAGAACATTGGTCAATATAAACTGAATCCACCTAAATGTAGAAGCAATATTTTTAATAAAGTGTCAAACTCCCCATGATACTGGTAAAGATTGATATTCAGTACAGTATTTTGGCACTGTTATATTCTGTATTTTAGTTAATTTCATATTGTTTTGATTAAGTATTTAAGTTAACTTACAGGTTTGACTTTTGCCTGATATTTTAGTTGCCTACATTTTTGTAGTTGCTTATCTATTAAATTTGGTTTATGTTTATTTGTCTAGATCCCAAAGGCTCTCCAAGAACCAAGGATTCCAATTGCGTTGTAGTCCAAAAAATTCTGCCCCTCAATCTCGTGATACTCCCCCTAAGAGAGGTTCAATATTTTCTTTGCTTTGTTATTTGTTGTTGTATTTCAGTACAACTGATGAAACGGTGGCGTAACCATTTTTAAGTTTGAACGAGCTGAATTTTGTTAGATATTTTCAATTCATGCACTTCTAATATTTTAGAACTAATTGCAGTCTGAAATTGTTTATCGGAACCAAAACCCATTTTAATGAAATTGAATAACACATGTGCCACAAGAAAGGAAAAAACCAGTATCTTGTTATAAATTGGATTTGGTATGGTATGTACCAGTCACATTTGTTTTTTGTTTGTACCAGACAAATATTTTGGTAAAATCTACATCAAATAGGATCCTGTGACTACAAAAACAGAGAGGGAAAAAAAAATCTACACTGAACTGCCAGTACTGTTCAGTGAGCTAGAACTGCTTAGTTATCTATGCAAAACTAAAGTAAGTATAAGAAAACCAAAATTTATATTGATTAAGAAGAAATTAAGTCCTTGGATGGGTAAAAAATCATCATCGATATCATAAAACATAACATCATTCTGGAATTGTACAAACTCTATCTTTTGAATAAAGACACCGGAATTGCAAGTGAAAAGGAGTGGGGAATAAGCCTCCTTGATGAAGAGGTGGAGGAGTTTGGCACAAATGAAGATGGGAGCACTTGGTACCGAGAGAGTGGCGAAGATTTGGGAGAGAACGGCTACAGGTGCCGCTGGGCCCGTATGGGTGGTCAGAATAAAGATAGTACTGTTGAGTGGAAAGAAACTGTGAGCTGATTGTGCCTCATTTGAAATTATATGTCTGGGATAACACAATAATATGACATGTTGAATGACTGCCAAGGCAACAACCTTAATGAAATATTGTTAGGATTTACAATTAGTGTGCTTTGTCTGGTTGTGCTTGAATAATATACTATGTTCTGGGACCTGTTGTAACAACTGGCACATTATTGAGCAGATCAAAATGGTACTGATTTTGGTGGTTAGTTAGAAGGTGGGGTTTTCTGAACTGTCAACCTTGACTCATGCATTGAATTGAACTAAACACAGTACAACCTGACATGATTGGTATGCAAATCAAGTAGGTAGTCCTTGATTTTTAGTACTTGTGGGATTATGGCTAACACCTTTTTGTATGCGACTACATTTTATGTTAATCATTAAGTTCAGTATTTTCTTAATTTCTTTGGCAGTGGTGGGAGAAAAGTGATTGGACAGGCTACAAAGAATTAGGTTTCTCAATTTCTTTATGACCTCAATTTACATGTGGTGTCTTTCTGCTTAGTCTCTCTTCTCTTGTCATCACACACGCCATTTTTTTTTTCTACTTAATTATGATAACTATAAAATTACTAATTTTGCAAGTAAAAGCTATTCTTACTTGTAGCACCTCTAGCTTATGACGATGTTGCTTCTTTTCTACAGGTGCTGAGAAATCTGGGAAGAACGCAGAGGGAGATTCTTGGTGGGAAACATGGAAAGAGGTTCTTTACCAAGATGAATGGAGGTAATCATTGTTACATTTTATTCACATTTAACAGATTATGTCATCTCTCGTGTGGCATTCAGGAGCATCCTTAGCAACTATTATCGTGACTGAACTTTTGAAACAGCAACTTAGCAAGGATAGAGAGGGGTGCTGAGAAGCAGGCAAAGTCAGGCACAGAGGATGCTGGGTGGTATGAGAAATGGTACGCAACTTCAATCCTCTTATGTTTGCAATAATAGTACGCTTTTGTTGTTATTCCAGAGCTCTTATGGCCTTTTCATTTTTTGATTTTTAGGTGGGAGAAGTATGATGCGAAAGGTTGGACCGAGAAAGGAGCTCATAAGTATGGGAGGCTGAATGAGCAGTCCTGGTGGGAGAAGTGGGGTGAGCATTATGATGGCAGAGGATTTGTTCTTAAATGGTTGTTAACTCTATTTTTTTTCCAGTTTCTAATTTATGCAACTTGATGGTCAATTCTGAGTTTCTTCTGTCATGACTTTATCAGGTTTTGTTGAATTAAACTTAATCGAGAAGCTCAAATGTCAATTTAATTTACCATTACCAACACTTTTTTTTGTAATTTTGTTGTCATTCTCTCTTTAATCGAAGTCTTGGCTGGGCTTAATTGAGGCTCTGACAGTGATGTCTTCAATTCTGATTTCATTGCATTATGGATGCTTAACCAATGCTCAATGTTCAAGAGGATTAGCTATATAGTCATGATTGGACTAGATCATTTTCTAATTTGATTGTGCTAATGAGCTATGGCTCTGAAATACTGTTTTGATTCTTCCTCAATCCCACAGGACAGACAAGTGGGCAGAGACAAAATTAGGCACAAGATGGGGAGATAAGTGGGAAGAAAAGTTTTTTGCTGGAATAGGTTCAAGGCAAGGGGAGACCTGGCATGTCTCTCCTGTTGGCGAGCGTATGCTAATTTCTTTTCAATCCATTTAATTGATATCGTGTATAATACCTCTTGCTTATCAACATATAATTTTCTAGGCTGGTCAAGAACATGGGGGGAGGAACATTTTGGTGATGGGTATGTGATCTTGACTTTGAAATCACTTTAGTTGTTTCTTTTACTATGATGGTTATTTTAGTTTATCTTAATATCCAATTAAAGCTTCTGGTGAAATGCAGGAAAGTTCACAAATATGGGAAAAGCACTACAGGTGAAAGCTGGGATATCATCGTGGACGAGGAAACCTACTATGAGTAAGATTTTTGTGTTATATTTCATAGAGAGCTTGAATGTTCTATTTAGAAGTTGTTGTTAATGTATTAGTTAAGTTTTTATTTAGGAAGCAATCAGTAGAATCATCTAAACAGCACATCAACATTGACCAAAGAAATCATAGCATGGGAAAAGAATTTCACCAACAAAATTTGTACGATTTACTCCTTTTGTTCTGAAATAATTTTCTTTTAAAGGAATCAGCATATATTTTGGTCAACAATCCATCCAAGCTATCAATTCTGTGAAGTCAATACTGCCTAATGCCTATAGAATATAACTGCAGTATGATGTTACTCAAATTCTCGAGATACCATGCTTCTTTAATTAGTTTTGAATTCCGACTGTGCTATATCATTTCATTCTGATTTTCCCTTTTTGCAAGGGCGGAACCGCATTATGGATGGGCTGATGTGGTGGGAGACTCAACCCAGCTACTCTCCATAAAGCCTCTTGAAAGGCCACCTGGTGTTTTCCCTGAATTTGGTTCTTCGACACTACCTGAGACTGACAACCAGGGACCGACACCGCCTCCTGATGATCGGTGAAGGACTGTTAATATTGTCCCTTGCCAATTTGCATGGACTTCCATATTAATTTGTTTTTTTTTTTGCCTTTTTTACTTTTCTATGAATTAGGGCTCTATTTATATTAGAGAAAACACCTTGTTGTTCTTTGTTATTAGTCCATTATTTGGCGAGCTGGCTTTTGGGGCAATTTTCGTGTACCCTTGCAGAACTCAAAATGTTGAATATCTTTATTTTTGCAGGGTACAAACGACATGTTTTGGTCATTTTCATTCTTCGTTTGTTTTTAAGCTCGTTTGATTATTTTATTTATTTATTTTATCAATGGTATACTAGTCTGCTAGTGCTGTATTATAGTCACGCTAGTACTTTAGGAGCCCATGATTGTTAATTCTTTTCTTTTAATGAAAGTGGATATTCACCGGTTTTATTGAAACATAAAATATATAATGAGATCATGGAATGCGAGATAATGATTCGCATCCCGTGCCGTAATGCGACATAACTGCTGCTTCTATCTAGATTTAAAATAAACGGTTCAGATTTTAGCACGTTTAGCCAAAATTATTAGCCTATAAATTAACAATGTAATTCTTTCATTGTAGCTTGTAGCCGTTAATCTGTTTTCTGTTAGTTATAATAGTTAAGCTACAAGCAAAATGAGAAACAGTGCTACTTTTATTTTGATTTTACATGATGCTTGATCGGACCAGCAGCTTGTAAGGCTGGCTTCAGGTGGATGTATGATTTTGATCATGGCATAATTATTAACGGTACTAAATAAAAATAATAAAAATTTAATATATATTCTTATCTAATAAAAAATTATCAAAATAATATCTTTTAAATATTAAAATAATAACAAAATAAAACTCAAGTAATAAATAATCAAATCAATTAAGAAAGTTTTCCTCTATGAAATTTTATATCTTGAAATCTTTGTATAATTATTTTATTATGTATGATATTTTTTTCTCAATAAAAATATTCAAAAAATTCGAAGGGATAAATTATCAAAAATATTATCAAAAAGCACTAATTTTCAAAATTAAAGGAGGAACTACCCTCCTCCCCGGTCTAAGCTACATCTGCCCTTGAATGGCCTAATCCCTATTTTTTTTGTGATAAAAAAGATGAAGTCTAAGACTTCAAATTTTATTAATGTGAATGATCTCTAATCCCAAAATTTTTACTTTAAATTTTATTAATGTGAATGATCTCTAATATATAAATTTTGAATTTTTTATGAAGAATATTTTTATATTAAAGGTCGGATCTGAGATTTTTTTTTTAAAGTGTCAATATCTACTATCAATGTAATGAAATTTGAACCCACTACCATAATAATAACGATGGTAAATCTAAAATGGTCGATGTTAATTGGTAGCGTCCAGATTTAGAACTCACCATTCCTTGTTTGTCTTCTCTCTCCAAAATATCAGATCTGATTATCTGGAGTTCCTTTAGTCTAAAAGTCTACACATTTAGGGATGCATAAAAAAATTCGAGTTTGTAGCTCAGTTGGGGCCCAGCTTCGAGTTCGAGCTAATCTGACTCAAGTTAATTTGATTCGAACTAATTTGGCTCAAGTTATTCTAGCTCGATTATTAAATGAGCCGAGTTAGAGTTGGAGTTGGCTCAGCTCGTGACTCCACTCAGCTCGAATAATGATAGTTTATATTTTAAATTTTAATCTGATAATTCATATCTCATTATCTCTCATCATTTCATCATCTCAGTAGTTTAAGAATTTCTCTTATTCGCTAGTGACTAGACTCGTATATCTAATTGATAGTTTTTTATTGATCCATATGTTCAAATTAATGCAGTAAAGATGTCATTAAAAATATAATTTATTGATATATTAATTTTGTACCAACTTATGTATTAATATTGTAGATGTACCAACTTATGTATTAAAACCCGCTCAATCGAAGTCAACTCATTTGCAGTCCTACACACTGTCAAATGATGATGTCCTCAAATATAGGCTATATGTTCGTTATCAATGGCATCCATCTTCGCTCTTTTTACCTTTTAAAGGTGTTTACATGATATTTTTCATAGTCGTTTTTTTACTTAGTGAATAAAAAATGCATCATGATTAAACATCGTGTTATATTGACGTATACAATAGTAATGTGACATGTTATGTGTCGTTATATTTATTGACAACTAGTCATGTTTAAAAAATGATTATATGATTTCACGATATATTATACCATATCGTATCATATGATATGTAGTGATAATTTCATGTCAGCTAACGTAATATGTCAATTTTAATTGAAAGATTTATTATGTGAATAAAAACGATACAAAAGACGTTATTAGACGAGAAGTACGTCTGTCGTACGTGTCCTTTTAGAATTTACTTCCGTTGATTTTTATACGGCTAAGTAATTTATATCGAAATATATTGAATTTTGATTCTCTTTTTCGTTTTCTTTTGAGTCCGTTATTATGATGAATTTTGAGCAATTTAGAGAAAATGAGATGTAAAGAAATGATGAATAGTGTAGTTTTGGCGTTCTCGTTTTACAAGTTGTTACAGCGGTCTTCTTAAACAAAGGATTCTGAACGTTATCTTTAGTATTTTAATGGTAAAATTTATTTGTGGTGGAAAGGTGAAAAGTGGGCCCATTTTTTAAAAAAAAGCTTCCCACCTTTCCTAAATTGACCGATGATGAAATAAACCAAACAACTTCGAGTTTGAGAACTAATTAAGAGTCTTTATCTTCTATTTAATTCTCTACTCCTAAACATTATATCTTATTTACTATTAAGGTTGGTTAATAGCTTTTATATACTACAGTGTGGCTAATTGGCACCAAAAAGTTTAATTTTAGCATTTATGCTACTTATTAAGATTTCATCTAAGACCTATTGTATTAATTTATTAGTGGGATAAAACTAAACCATTTTATTCACAATTTTCGGCGGGATAGGTTGTGCTTTAGACATCTCTATTTGGAATAATAGTTTTTTTGTTTCTTTTCCAAAAAAATTAATGAAGAAACTTGAATTTTGTAGGAGCCAACTTTTTGAATTCGTCCCACAAAAATAAGCGGAAGATTTGCAAATAGATACATATTTGTTCCAAATGCTAATCTTTTGAATAATAGAGAAAAAACCATTAGATGCGTTAAATGTTGTACAAAAATGTTAAAAAAATTGTATCATTAATGTTTTAAGCACGTAAATCGTTAAATAAATTTTTAAACGAGAAGAAAGAATGAAGAATATTTGAACTTCCCAAGAAATTTTAAGAGTGAAAATAAATTAAATGGTTAAGACTTAAGAGTCAACGTGTCGTGCCAACCACCCATTTTTATATTTATAGAGTATATATCTGATTGCGATCTTATAACTACAGCCTACAGACAAATAATTATTATGTAAAGAATTTGTTTCAGAGACGGGTCGGTTTGATGCACAAAATTGGAGGCAATGCTGCTGACTTGGAACGTTTCAGTTCAGTTTGTAGTGATCTTTTAGGCTTGTGCTAGAAATCAAGAATAGTTCAGCGAATTAATGGCGGCTTAATGACATTTTAGATTTTTATATTTTACTAATCAAGCGATGAACCGCAGACTCCCAATATAATTATTAGGTCACTAATTTTATATGAATTAACTTCCAAAATTTTTTTAGCTATACCACATCATTTATACTTTCACCATTAAATTTATCTCTCTTCATTTATTTTAATCAAATAGCTCATATTATTTTTTTTTTCATTTTTTTCATTTAAAGAGATAATATGATGTCTCTAAAGTACAATTTAAATATTAGAACAATACAACTCTTTAAATTCTTTTTAGTAAATTATTATGTAGATGATTATAATATTTATTATTAAATATATTTTAGAATTAAAAAAATTTATTTATGTTCAATTTTTTTTTAACAAAAATTATTTTACAAAAAAATATTTTAAATATCTAATTATTTATATATGCTATTTTTTGGGGGCAAATCCCGATGAACAACTCTAGTTAAATAAAATAAGGGGAGGGATCCTTTGATAATGGGTAATTTTGACAATCTTAACAATGATCTTTTAAATAAATACAATTTATAGATATGAGATATGTATCCACTGACATAAAAGCTGTGGCAAGGAAACTATAACAGTGGATCTCGATAGTTGAATTTATTTAAACGGTTGTAATTAGATTCGGGGGTGATTATTATTAAGTGGGTTCCACGGTCTTAGACACTATGGCACCGTGTCATAAAATCAACTATATATGGCAGCAGATATATTTTCTATAGATATATTCTTTTATTTATAGATTGATAGTGTTTCAAATTTCATACAATTTAATTATCTTTTGATAGTCCATCACAGACCAATAAAATTTTATATAATTTGTAACGCTTCAAATTTAATTATCTTTGATGGACCATTAGACGATAATAAATTACATAAATTTTAAAACTTTATTGTCAAAGATTGTCCAAATAATCCATTGACAAGAGATACCTGCCCCTTTTTTAAAGCCTAGTGTTCCCATGTGATTTAAGATATGCTAGTTCCTACGAGTATTTCTTTTTTGAACTAGATATGACTGTCTCAGAAATGCATATAATAATTGTTGTCATAAATGAATAATTAAGAAAATTTATACAGATTACAGAATTAAAGAGAGCTAGATAAAATACTTCAAAATTTTGTTTTCCAGATCCTTAGTACAACAGCAATATTTTAGTACAAGAACCATGTTTCCTGGTGCCTGCTGTGAACATGGGTTGCTCAACATTTTTTTTCTCTCTCAATTATAGGAGTCTTTATCGTATTTTTTAAGATCTCCATCGCAATGTATTTGTATTTTTTTCAAGAAGAATGACTATTATATATATATATATATATTTGCACCACATAAATACATAATACTAAGAATGAGTGATGGTTTCTTTACTTCAACAAAATATTAAGCTTAAATTCTTTTTTTTTCTTGAACTTTTAGACAAAGAAAAATGATGAAAACCAAAGCAATAATTATGTCCCTTTCAATTATACTTATTTTGTGTTTATGAAAATAATCATCCTTTCTTTATATTCGTTTCGTCCAATTTACAAGCAGAGCTATTAGGAGTGATAAAAAAAGATTCATTTTTGGTCCGTGAACTTTCTTTAAAAAATTAAATTAGTCCCTAAACTATCATTTGTATCAATTTGTTCTTGAATTTTTTTTTAAAAAAAACATTAAATTAGTCTCGAAGATTTAAAAAAATTAAATTAATCCTTAAAATTTAAATTATTAGTCCTTAAACTTTTGAAAAAAAACTTATTTTGTTGTTAAAACTTTTTTTAAAAAAAAAATAACTAATTTCATTCTTGGACTTTTCATTTTTAAAAAACAACAAATTAGGTTATTTTTCAAAATTTTAAGAATTTATGTAGTATAGTTTAAAGGTCAATGACTGATTTAGATTTTTTAAAGAAATTAAAAAAGTAACGTAGTACAAATGAAAGTATAAAAACCGATTTAATTCTTTAAGAAACTCGGACCAAAAAAATAATCCTTCCAAAAAACAAGTAAACGGTAGTCTCAAGTCTTCCAAGGCATGCAAACGAAAAATTCCTACTTATCTACAAATAAAAAGTTAGGAAAATTTTAAAAAGCTCATTACTGATAAATATACAGATATAATTATCACAATAATAGTAAAATGAAGGGGAAAAATATTAATTCGTGCCCACCAGTCGTCACGCCGGCTGTTCATTTTGTCTTCTTCCCAAAAGAACAGCGTTTCTCGTTGATTTCATTTGTTGCTCTCGGAAAAAAAGAAGAAGCTTGACTAGATTTCGCTTACTAATCTACATTGCTAACAATAAACAACTTTGACAAATTTAAAGAAAGTATCAATGATCGCTCCATTATATAATTGACTGGAGAACACTTGGCTCGCATCAGTGTGAAACTGTGAACTTTCTGGTCGCCGCGCCGCCATGGCGAACTTATCATGCCCAACTTAATTTGCTAATAGTCAATGAAATAAACGAGGACTTGGTATCGACGTGTATAAACTTTACATTTTATTACTGCAACAAACTCAATAGTACACTTCAGAATAGTTTAATTTTGCATAAATATTTTTCTAAGGCGTGCCATAACGCGTCTAAATCATTCAACTTATTAAATTTAAAATGGAAGTTTCTTTATCAAATGACGAATTCAACCTTCAAAGAGTCCATAATTATTAATTATTTGGGTTTATTGATTTTGACCCTCAGTTCTGACTTCTTAATTGGTGGTTCTCCTGTTGGAAAGATTAGATGAAGCAATGATAATGTTGGTACCGCAGGAGGCTAGGAGCAGATGTATTCGCAGTAGTTGACTAGTTTTCTAGATAAGATGAATTCATGGAGCAAAGATGAAAACAGAGCAAGAAGCTCACTTGCACCTTCACCACGGATTCAAATTTCCTGTTATTCAATTTTTCTGTGAGCCCCGCTTGATTCTAATTTTTGATGGAACCATCTGTTCAAACGCACAGAAGAACCGACAATCGACGACCGTATAAATATAATGCCGCCTCCTCTCTCCCCACTTCCAAAACCAGGGGTCCAGGACCCACCCAAACCTACAATTTGTTACAACTTCCAAGAAAAAGTCAACTGTGACTCTGTGACTGTGAGTCCACACTTCTGTTTCTTCCCCCATAAAACCCCACAAACACCACAATTGATCCACTAGTGGATTAGTGGGAACAAGAAAAGCAAATATGAAATTCTCCTCCTCTGCTTTCCTCCTCTTCTTCCTTGGTTTTCTAGTGGCGGTATCTAAGGCCGCCACATTCACCTGCAACGCCACAGCAACAGCCACGTGTAAATCAATCATTGGTTATGTGTCGACCAACGCCTCCACCTATGGCAACATCTCCTCCCTCTTTCAAGTTTCTCTTACCTCCATTATCAGTGAAAATAATCTCTCTTCTGTGACATCTAATTCCACAACTGTTTCGACTGGGGCCATGGTAAAGGTCCCAATACCATGCCTGTGTGCCAATGGCACGGGCCGGTCGGACCGCATACCAGTTTACACCATCCAACCTGGAGATGGGCTCTACACGATTTCCAGTAATAAGTTCGATCTATTTGCTAATTACACTGAGATAGCGAATGCAAATAACATCTCAGACCCGAACAAGATTGAAGCCGGGAAGACATTGTATATACCGCTGCCGTGTAGTTGTGACCCGGTGAATGGTAAGAAGGTGATGCACCTGGCGTACCACGTGGAATCTGGTAACACGACCGCCGGTATAGCAGCGATGTATGGTACCACTGAGTCGACGCTACTCAAACTAAATGGAATTTCTGACCCCAAGTCGCTTATGGCCGACCAGATCCTCGATGTGCCGCTTGAAGCAGGTACAAAATTCATCTCAACTCGTTTTAGTTATTTCATCCATGGACTGAATGAACACTAACGTTTTGGTTCGGATAATTGGATGGAGAATTAACGGAAACGGTCTTTTACTTAACGGTTGATTAATCCAACGACTTAATTGAATCAAAGCATATATTTTAGGTTAAGCAATTTGAACCGAACAATAGTTCAGAATTCTATTTGAACCAAATGTTATAATAGTTCAACGACCAAAATCGGGCTTCCCTCAACTTATGTGAAGATGTTCTACTGACTCGCCCCATTGATGTTTATTTGTACATGACACACGGAACTTGCAGAAGTGATGCGTCTAATTCATAGGCATGATCGCACGATGTCAAATTGCCAATAATTATGAGCGTGATTCCGATAATGGTATCAGCGTAATCACCACAATTCTATAAGATCTCTTTCCGAAATGGAGTCCCTAGCATACTTATTAGATTCGTATTTTATTAGTAAATAATTTGTTTTTATTTATAGCCGGATATTTCACGAATAATTTATCAGCTTATTATATATTACGTTTTCTGATAAAAAAATATTTTATTCGTGAATAATTTGTCAAAAAAAAAACACATCGTATTTTATTTTAAATGGAATGTTATAGTTTTTAATATATTTTTAAATTTTAACATTTTAATATATATTTTATTTTTATTATATAAAATTAACTATTCTCAAATTATATCCGTATTATTACATGCATCGTGAATTTTTAATCTCACCGAATAATTTTTAAATTCCGAATTCTGAATTTATTACTATGGTCCCTCCCATTAGCTGCCAATCTCATTTGAATTAGAAAATTGCAACTTTTGGAATATTTGAATTCTGAAAATGGGCTTTTAGTCCGAGACTATTGTAGGCTAATTTGGGCTGGAAGAAGCCCCATCTCATCAGCCGAAAGCACGTGAAAATGATTATTTTTCTAAAAATATCTGGTCTCTTTATCTATATTTGTGATCCGGTGTATTGATCCAAATTCTCATATATGGGCAAATTTTGCATGTGGGTGGGATGCGACGTTGATTGCGTTTTGAAGACGGTTCGGATCGGGCCGGTTCGGTTCAAATTCGGACGGTCCACGGTCCACACGGTCGGTCCTAGGTGGTCCAAATTTGAAAAAACCAAATTTCTCTCACCATTGGCCTCCGGGGGCTAGACCCTCCCGGGACGGGACGGTCCGGTCAAAATATATATTTTTTTATAAATTGAGAAAAATAATAATTTATCATATTTTTTTAATAATAATTTTTAACTAATTCAAACTATTATTTTTAATTGTTTAAAAATATAATAGTACTAAAAAATTAAAAAAATTCAAAAAAATAAAATTTCAGAAAATTATAAAAAATAATAAAAGTTGAAAAATAAATTTATTACTTTTTAAATAATAATTTTCATCAAATTAATTATGTATTTTTTTAATAATTTAAAAATTAAATAATACAAAAAAATTATAAAATTTTATAAAATTTGGAAGGGTTTGAGGGGGGCGGGTGGGAGGGGGGTCTGGTCCGGTCCGGTCCACGGTCCGGCACGATCCACGGTCCGGTCCATGAGTCCGCATGGGATGGATCGGCACGGTCCATTTTCGGATGAAGGGAGAACCGACCCACCATTGGACCGGACCGTGGTAGGGTACGAGACGGTCCACGATCCGGTCCGAACGGGTTGACCGACCACGATCCGGTCCGAAACAGGTTGGACCGACCACGATCCGGTCCGAAACGGATTGGACCGACCACGATCCGGTCCGAAACAGATTGGACCGACCAAAATCCGATCCGAAACGGATTAGACTGTCCCATCCATTTCAAACCACTACTTCAAACTTCACAAACACGAGAATCAATGAATCATCAATCAAACCACATCTGACTTCTCACCGGACCAGTGACTCACACCTAGTCACCAACACTTGTACTGTCGGTAGTTGTGTGATCAATAAATTATTCCCTGCTTCATAAGTCAATTTGTTAGTACGGGCAAAACATATTTTTCATTTTTTAGTAAATAAAATAAATAAATCTATGAAACTAATAAAAAACGATTGGAGTTTTGCGACGCTTGTCAGACCCGAGTTTCAAACTCGGATCTAACTTCCTGGTTTGAGTTTAAAACTCGAGTCAGGTGTTGTTGTTTTTTTTACATTTGTTAGTTATTATTTTTAATAGGTTTTAATAGTTTATTTAGTTTGTTTATTATGTTTAAATATTTATTTGTTAATTTAACTTATTTTTATGGATTTTAATATATATTTTAATAGGTTTTAATAGTTTTTTTTACTTTTTTATTTTTTTTAATTTAGCTTATTTTAGAATATTTATTTAATTATCTTGTTATGTTTATTTTGTTATGTGTAATTATGTAATTAAAGTCATTAAGGGATCGATTTTGTTTATTATGTTTAAAATATTTATTTTTTAGTTTAGTTTATTTTTAGATATTTATTTAATCATTTTGTTATGCGAAATAACAATAAAAGACATAATGTTATAATAATTAAAATATATTTTTGAAAATATTAACACTGAGTATGTTAGTCTGTATTATCACTATAACAGAAATGATATTACACAACACCCAAACCAACGATCCAAAAATTAAAATTCAAAAACTGAAATATCACGTATTTTCATATATTCATATATAATAAGAGAGGTGTGAGAGAGAGATAAGAAAGAAAGAAGAGAGAGAAAAAAGCTTACGATGAGGTCTACAGGGTTAATAGGTAATGATGTTATCGCCATTTTCGGGGCCAAAAAATATCGTCTTCAAGCTCAAAAACGCATTTGAAGTTTCTAATTCTCTTGTTTTATTTCTTTCTTTATATTTTTTTCATAGAAATTATATAATTTTTTATATTATTACATGAGTGTGATGTATATATGTATTATTGAGTAAATATTTTTTATTATTGCATGTATAATTATGTTTTATATATTACTTATGGAATGAGTGAATAATATACAATAACATATGTTCTTATCTAATTAATTTGTCTCCATATATTTGACTCCATATATCAATCTGACTTAAATATAGAACGTTATAACTATTTTTTAATTAAAATTATCTTTAACGATGGTTATTAATTAAAAATTATTGTTATATTAAAAAATGAGTTAAATTAATAAATAAAATTTAAACATAATAAACAAACTAAATAATCTATTAAAACCTATTAAATATAATAACTAACTAATAGGAAAAAAACACCTAACTCGAGTTTCAAACTCGGGCCATGAAGCTGGACTCGAGTTTGAAACTCGGGTCTGGCCAGCGTCGCAAAACTCCAACTGTTTTTTATCAGTTAAATCGATTTATTTATTTTATTTACTAAAAAAATCTGAAACATATTGGCTTGATCAATTAGGGATGTTTGGACCGTGTAAAGAATACATTGCTTCAAATATTTCAGCATGATTTAAGTTTTTCTCTGATCAAATAATCATTACTGTTGCTTCAATTGTACTCAGGTACTTCAGCAGCGAACAGGGGATCGACTAGCTCTTCTTGGATGAAACCCTTTGTATTTCTCAATTTGATTTTGATGTCGATATGCTTTCTATGATATGTTTCAACATATCAAACTTACTACAATTTTACTTTGTACTCTGAATGTTAAGATCTTATTTTGATGAGTATTTTTTACATACATTTCATGGCAATATATGGACGTTCAATTAACTGCTGAAAGTTTGCAGCAGGCTAAAAAATTTCGTAGCTTGGATGCATGTTTTAGTAATGACAAACTCTTTCACTAATATGATTTTTGAAGTGACAAAAATATGTTCTGTTCAACACATCAATCATTGAAAGAAAGAAGAAAAGTTTCCACGTGGATTACGTGCCTTCAGTTCTGAAAACAAAACAGAAATTTGTCTTATTCAGAAAATATTTTTCAAAGCTATGTTTGAATTTTTACTTGTTTGAGGCCACAATGTATCACCATATGCGGCTCTGCCATAGCCACAAACCCACAAGCATTGCACATTTGGTCTCATGATGATACAAGATACAATTACAACATTTTGTGTCAGTTGAAAGTTGAAACTAGAGATGTAAGGATGAAGAAAGTCTCTGAAGTAGCATAACTTTTTCAGTACCCCCAAAAAAATCCAAGAGCAATTCTATAACTCATACCATATACCCTGACATGTTCTTCCACTTCTCACCAGCCTTTCCTACTTCAGTAGTTCTTTATATTCTGTAAAATTATATATAACATTATCAGGATTATTCTTGTGGCTCAAAAGAACACACAAAAATATCAAAAACATTCCAGAAGAGAAATAAATATGAAAAGGTCACAAAGTAGCAACTATTAAAATTTTGGCATGCTTTGCCACAACATATATGAACACCGCAGCATATAAGTTAACATAAATAATTATTGGGTATATATAAAATATCTTAATACATAATTATTCTAATGATGATGAATATCTAAATTTAATGATATATTTGGTAGTTTATGGATAAATTTGAAAAAAATTTAAAGGGTTTAAAGATATATTCGATATATTAATGAGTATATAAGTAAATATGAACGATATAAAGAGTAAATGGATAAATATAATATATTAATAGGTAAATATAAAATTTAAAAAGAGTTGAAAAGTAAATATTACATTAACCTTTTTTTTTGATGTAATAGGCGAAAAAACTACTGTTAATTTTTATTAAAACAAAATAAAAAAGAATCGATAGATATTAGAAGGAAGATAAAGAGAAAGAAAAAAATGCAAGGACATGTGAAGTACAAGTATATCCCCTTACACAAACAAAGTAAAAGAAAAAAATAGAAGGAAAAATAAAAATGTCAGCTTGATTCTTGCACTATTTGAGCTTGCCATGGGATTCCAAACGTCTGCGAGGAGCTGATGCAGATGGGGTCACATTGAACTAAGGCGATGTAGGCAATTGAACCTAGCCGTAGCTGATGATGGTGCTTGCCAATGGTGGTTAGCCATCGTTAGGGAGGGAAAAAGGGTGCGGCCCACCCAACCGGAAAAGGAAAAAGAAAATCGATGGGCCCGATGCCGATCGATTCTCCTCGTTCCCGTTTCACCTTCATTTAAGGATTGTATAACATATGTCGCTGGCCGAAGTACCAAGCATCCTTGTTTACCCTTGAAAGTTTCAAGGATGAAGCAACTGGACAATTAAGGATAAATATCAATGATAAATCATGAGAAGAAAAAAATAAAGGCAGGTGATGGTGGGGGCCACCGGCCGGAAAAAAAAGTCGCTGCCGAATTCCGGAGCAATCTTATTTGTCCCACAAGGAAATCCTGAATCCAGAACAGGAGATATATATACCCCAGTATCCACTGTACCCTCGGCGTGGGTGACAACCGGGAGACTCAAGAGAGATAAGAGATCTCTCGGGTGTCACCCATGAAATCATACTTTTCTGACAAATGGGTCTCACCCCTCAGTGTTGGATATCAATAAAGTCAAGATCAAACCCTAGATATTGATCTTCAAGCAAGCCCTATGAGCTGAACCAATACAATCCCTATACTACATGAAATAGTGTCAATGCTAAGCCAGTATTTTGATACAACCAATCATAAGAAATCTCAATATGATTTTGCTTTCAAGGCTGACCTGATGCCAAAGCTGTGAGCAACCACCTAACCATGCTTTGATTTGTGTCAATTGCTGATAAGTAGTCAGATCAAATCACCCTCATGTTAAGGGATTGAAAGTCAATTTCACAAGACTAATCAAGTGCCAAAGCTGAGAGCAACCACCTGATCAAGTCTAGATTTGTATTAATTGCTGATAAGTAGTCAGCATTTGATCAAATCAAACCCTAATAAGCATCATTATTGGTGTTGATTGGGGAAGAGTTTCTGCAAAGAGAATATTTGACAGAGACACTGAGCTACAACTGATAACTAATAAATAGGGATTTTATAATAGGGAAATAAAGGATTTTCTTGAAAAATGAATTTTTAATACAAGGAGATAGGGGTAAAAGTGGAATTAAAAATTACAGGAGTGATCATCATAAATTTAGGATTTTTGATGAAAATTTCATGATTTTTGATAAGTGGAGCTATCAGAATAAAATCAGAGAAGATAAAACAGATTTAACAGGCAGATCAAAGGGCTGAGATTTGATCATGGCCTCTCTGGGTATAATTTGGGGATAGTAACATTTCTGGGTGCAAACTGAGGGTTCCAAACATACACACACATGCATGATTAAAGAGAGAAAGAGGGTGCCACGTGGCAGCACCTCATTAGTCCACCTCAGCCATGTGGGTCCCACTACTACACTGACCTGACATGTGGGTCCCACCAACATGCCACGTGGCAGGCCACGACAGAGCCACCTCAGCACTTACATGCCACCACATGACAATACAACAACAGAACACACCTCAGCAGATTAAACTATACCAATTGCCACATGGATGCATACCATTGGTGCAGTTAAGCAGTGTGGGCCCCATAGGTGACACGTGGCATTCATTAACAGGTGCCACCTCAACACATATTAATACTATAACAGATGATTAATAGGGTGATTAAACAGGTGGCCCTATAGGATCATGCCAAGTCAGATCTGTTAGGCCTAAGTAGGCCATTAGTCAAGTCATAATTGAATATATGGGCCTAGACTCGATTACTTACATAAGGGGCCCATCTGTAAGGTTTATGAGTGTACAACTCACACAAGTAATCATGCACCAAGACCATGCTCAAATCTAAATAGAGATTTAAATCAAAAGGAAAAGTCGATGTGTACCTGGCTCATTTGTGTTGCGCCTCTGACAGTGGGCCCCAGTGTGTTGTGGACTTTGTACGCCGAGCGCAGCCCCTTCTCTTCCTTCTCCTTCTCCCTCCCTCTCTTTCTTCTTCTTCTTCTCGAGGCGAAAGGCGCCATTGATGCCGATCAAGCTCTCCAAGGCTCACAACTTTAATTCTTTCAGTTAAAACTAGCCTATACATGAGAGAAGATGTGTGAATGATCAAAATTGAAAGATAGTAAGCGAATAGGGTGATTGAGAGAGATGAATACCTCGAATGATCAATGAGGCACTTCGATTCTTGTGTTTAAACTCAAAATTGATGATGCATACAATCTCTAATTACCTAGATGATGTTGTAAATGAAGAGATAGACAACAATTAGGCATTGAATTAAAGCAATTGAGATGAGGTGATGAAATCGGACAAATTGAGAAAAGTTGAAACCTTATGCTATAGACTCGAATTAACAGTGCTTATAGCTTCTATGCACTCACACGATAGTGCTGAGATGATAAAGATTGGCAATGGAATGGAGTAGATATGATTTGAGTCAAAGCTTGAGCTCGGATGAACAAATTAGAACTTGAGAGGTGAATTGTAATGGCAGAGAGCAAAGAGGCGCCTTGGAGGCATTTAAATGAGTATATATAGTATACTGAAGAGGCTAGAAGGTTCTATGGACAATGAAAAATGAGAAGATAATTGAATCGAGTCAATGGTCAAAGATTTGAGCTTTGGATTCTTTAAATGGGACCCACATCGCAACAAAATGGATAACAAAAAGTAAAGACCATGTTTATAGACCAAGGCAGCTCAATTGATGGAGTTTGAATGGTGTATGGCTCTAATCCCTTTGTGCACCACTCCAATTCCTTATATATATCAATTATCAAGAACACTTGAGAGAGAGAAGCAAGCAAGAGAGACACATACATAGAAAAAGAGAGAAAGATTCTTTGAGACATATACAACAGAGAAAGACAATCGAGAGAGAAATTGATTGCAAGAAGATAAGAAGATCAAAAAACCGATTGATCTCAGTTCTAACTTGAGAACTCGGTGATTATATCTTCAATTGTTCACTAGAGGTAAGTCTCGAGCTTATACTTGATTGAATTTGAAGCTTCAGCATTTTTTTAGTGTAATTATTGTAATTGCATCTGAATTTGGGATAACAGTATAATCGTGATTGAATTTTCGATTCTCTCCTTCCAATTTTACATCTTCTTTTCTTCTTTTGTTAATACTTGACTTAGATTTTATTTTTTATTTTATTTTTTAATTGAATTTCGAATAAGAACATGTAATTGAGTTGGTATAATCGATTGATCTCGGTTTATACAATCTGAGAACTCGATATACCAATATCCCACCCTTTCTTTTGATTAATTATGCAAATTAAGTTGGTTATCACATATACCAAGTGTACAAGTGTTTGAATTTTACTCTATAAGTTAATAGATCTCAGTCAAGGCTTGAGAACTCAGCGATATCGCATTTCCATAATCGATCGCGATGAGATTCTAGTAAATTGATCGATAAGTCATTGAGATAGGATAAATCATATAAGTTATTTGCATTACACTTGATACTGTGAGTATATGGAGTGACAAAGGTATTAACATTATAAAAGAGTGAGTGATTGTTAGATATTCTAACGATTTCAAACCTGGTACCAATCGGTACCAAGTGTTATCGGTTGATATCGAAGCTTAGCATGATTTCAGAGTGATTAGAATTGCTATAACTGCATCAAGATACATTATTTCATTAAAACGATGAGTATTAAGCTTAGAATTATAGTAATTGTTGCTTAATTCGATCAAATTTGTCGAATAAAACTTATCGGTACCAAATTGAACTAGTACACAGTGAGTAGTGGTGGCATTCATGGTGATTCATCGTTTCGATCGTTAATCAAGCACAGTAGATGGACTCCTCATTGTGAGACGACGACGCACTCGGACGATCGAGAATCCACCGTTTAGATCGTCGGCGACATCGTAGAATCAAGGAGATGAGGTAACACGAGTATTGATGTACGAAGCACGAACTTTGAAACACATGTGTGAATCTTGGAACAGATCGGATGTTTATAATAAGTTACAGTTCAAAAGAAAATAATAAACGAATCTGGGCCTCTCATCTCATATGCTTCAATCTCAAAATAGATCCGGCGGCCCAAATAAGAATAAAGTTGGATAAAAGATATGCGTTAATCTCGGTGCAGATCCAAATGCCCAGATTAAGCCAAATATATTCAATTAATAACAAAAAAATTAAAACAAAGAGTAAATAAATCATTTAAAAATATTTCTAAACTCTAAATTAACTCAAATTTATTTTCTAAATATTCTTTATTTTTCAAATTATTTTTTATAAGAATATTTTAATTTTGAAAATATTATTATATAAAAAAATAATTTAAAAGCAAAAGACATTATATTGCATTTGTATATTTGACTTAGTTTTGACTTGTCATTTTAGCTATTATAAAAATTTTAAAAATTCAAATAAAATTATGAATCATAACTAGATTTGTTTTACTGACTTTTCAAGTGATTTTTCATAAAAATAATAATAATAAAATTCAATAAGCAATAATAAAATAAATTCTATTCTTTAGTTATTATAAAAAGAAGATAAATAACAATAAAATTCATAAATAATAGTTAGATATTATGTTGAATAATCTTTTCATATAAAAACAAAATAAATAATGATAATAAATAATAAATATACCTTACCTTATTGATCATCATATAAAAAATCCGAAATAAAACTAAATGATAAACAAAGTATATTCTTTTGGTCATTATAAAAAGAAAAATCTAAAATTCAAATGAAAATATAATAATAAAACAAATCTTATTCTTTTAGCTATCATAAAAAAAACCAAAATTCAAATAAAGATATAATAAGAGTTAAGTCATCTTATAAAATAAAATTCAAAACATAGTAAAAGAATGATGATGATAATATAATAATAAAGAATCGTTATAACGATTCTCTGAATCGTTATACGATTCATCAAATCGTTATAACGCTTCACAGGACGTTAACAACGCTTTGACCACTTTCTGACAAGTCAACATATATTAGAGAATCGTTATAACGATTTCTTGAATCGTTGGAACTACTTTATAAAACGTTGAATGATATGTAAAGCGTTGATAACGTTTTGACCCCTATTGATCAATTTTCTGATAAGTCTGATATCTTATAAAAGCGTTATAACGATTTATGAAAACATTATAATGATTTGTTGAAGTGTTGTAACGGTTTGTTGAATCGTTACACGATTTCTTAAATGTGAATGGTCATTAAGGTGATGATATATCTTGATTGTCTGATTGATGAGACATAACATGTATGATAGTTTTTTTTAAGCTCATCCTCTAATAAACATGTCTCAATGTTAGACCAGCCATGAGCTCCAAGTCTAATTTTTGTACACAAGATAACTCTGAATCTGTGAATTGGTTAAATATTCAGAACCTATGATTTAGAGGTGATCAAATATGCTCACATGAGATGATGTGAAGTAACACAATGATTCTTGCACAAGTAATACAACATCAAGTATAGTCAGTTGAGACAAAAACATCTTGATATACGTCGGAGAATGACTATGACTATGACAACAACACAAGAGGGAGAGCATCGCGGTGTCCGAGGAGATGATATCATGATAGCTTTGTGTCGTGAATAAGTAGTTCACGACCAAATAGGCTAGCAAGACTAAACCACATCGTTGATGAGTTTCGTCTTCTAGTCTTGAAGATTGAATCGTTCTATAGTAGATTCATCCTCAAACAGTGAAATGAACCGTTCTGTAGTAGGTTCTTTCACTGACACACGCCTCAACGTCAAGATGGCTTAGTGCTTCAGGTTTGACCTTGTGTGCAGTTGTGTTCCTAGGTTTATGGGTCCGCTTAGTGCCTGAAATCCATGATCTAGAAGATCAGAGAGAAGTACCATGTGGGCCATATCTGTCATTCTCCTGATTCACCAACCTCAAGATCAACCGGCTTAGTGCTTTGAGTTATATTTTGTGTGATTGGTCGTTGACTAGTTAAGATTGAACCGTTCTGTAGTAGGTTTATCTTCTAGATCAACTGAGGTCGAGTCATTCTATAATAGACTCACCTCAAACCCCTCCGTAGAGATTAATCTGATCTGTAGTAAGGTTATCTCTCGGGGCGGTAAACACTGAACCGATCTGTAGTAGGTTCGTCTTTCATCCCATATCTCACTAGATCAACCTTCTGGCGAATCCAGGATGCCCTGATGATCCCCGATCATGAGGGTACACAATCACTTGACTATTATTTAGTTATACTATTTACTTCCCCCTTTCAAGATCTAGAGGTTCTTCCGGGTTAACGGCCAGGGTAATTAACGGTGGGGGCTTACGCCCACCGGAATCTACAAGAACTCACAATCACTAAAAACCCCCTAAATGTACATTCCCACAAGCCTAAAGACGGCGGCACCAGCCGGTGTCGACACCAAGAAAGTTCACGTTAAGGAGGGATCTCTTTATCCTTCTTCCGCATCCCATCGCCAACCGATTCCGGCGGTGCGGAGCGCGCGAAAAAGGGTCGCACAATCCTCTTACACAACTAACATGTTCTTAGATGTATTTTCTTTTATCATGCCGGTGCAAACTTTCGCTATTTTTTTAAACATTAAACAATTGTCGGTAACAAATTTTATTCTAATTATATCCATAAAAAATTCAAAAGAAATAATTATATCCGTAAAACTAAAAAATGATTCAAAATCAAATAACACAATGTATCAAACTAATTCTAAATTAAGTCATCTATTAGAATTAGTTTAAATGAATATATCTCCAATACATGTAATGAAACAAATTTTAAGAAGTTTAAAAATCTTTTTTTCAAGCAATCGGTTATAATAAAAACTATTGTATTTGGTATTTGTTAGATCATATTAGTTGTTGAACACACCATAAGAGTACAAATCTGAATTAATATTTGAATTTATTGAGGTTGAATTTATTAAGACCGTTAAATTTGATAATCTTTGATGAAATATCAAACATTAATGAAATTATATAAAATTTTATATACTATCAATCTCTAAGTAAAAAAAAACATATCTATTAATTTTATTCTATTTAAAAAAAAATAATATTATTTTGAATAAAATAATAAAACCATTTTATTCTCCAAAAATAACAGCAGATTGGATGTATTTTTTTTGTATCATCCCATTTGAATTCGATATCAATATGCTTTCAGTGATATGTTTTAATGAATCGTTAGTACCACAAGGTCCACAATATTGTACTATGTTTTATAAATATTTCTCTGATTTTATTTCTGCTCGTATTTGGACAGATAATTTTCTTTCTTTCTTTTTGCGATAACGGTTCAATTAACAAAATTTTCTAGAAGTAGCGTTATGTAGCAGCAGTGTGGATGGGACTTGGTGGACCTTTGTTTGCACTTTCTAGATTATCTTTAAAAGCATGTGTAAATTTTGATTGATCTTTATCCCCAAAAAGGTTTTCCATCTAGAAGTTGAGGTCGGTCAGATTAAAATGTCCCTTGCTGGCCACAGTATTTTGTCGTCACTTGCATTTAATTATTTATAATTGCACGTCTAAGTAAGAAATTTGCAAATCACCATACAAAAATAAAAGTAATTTTTAAAGGATGTCGTTTTTTTCCAAATCTGCTGCAAATGTAAAGAAAGTGAAAGGAAAAAAAGAAAGAAAAGAAAAATCAACACAAGCTCTTGAGTCATCGTGAACAACAACGCTCATTTCCTTGGCCAGTTATTTGTTATTTAATAATTTAAATATTCAAATTATTAATAATATATTTTAATACTAAAAAATAATAGTGTGTCAGTCACAATGACACTCTACAAAGACATCACTCTAAATGATATTTTTTTAATTTTTTAGTTACTTTTAATAAATAAATAAATAAATAAATAGACGTCAATAAAAGTGACACTCTCACTGGTGAACAAAAATGAAAGACCCCTTTGTAACTTTTAGGTTTGAATATTGGTAGAAAAAAATGAAGGACATCACTAAAATTAATGTCTTTGTACAAAATTATCAATCTCACTGATGTATTTATAAAGCATCATTGTTATTAGCGCTGTCATTTTTAATATTAAAATTATAATTTTTAAATCTTATTATTAATAATTTGACTAATTAAACTATTAAATAAACAAATCACGGCTCCTCCGCCTTCCTTGATCACTCCAGCATAAGCTGAAGTTGTTTACTATATGAAAAAAAAATCATAACAATAAGCAAAACATAAATAAAAGTATGAACTTTCCTTTCCGTTTCTTTCTTTTAATCATTACGGTTAATCTTCTGGATGGCCCAATTAATCAGAAAATCAACACAGGCTCTATTAGCTGTCACTTCATTTGCTGTCAATTCATTTGTCTGACTTTAAAACAACCCTTATCATCATCTACAATCTTTAAGGAGCGAGATAAATCATAACAAAATTAGCTAAAATTAGAGGTGGAAGAAAGCTGTTGCGAGTATGTTTATTGGCAAAGCCGCAAGGGGACGAACTGCCCGCTTATATCAAATATATTTTGAATGAAAATAAATATAAAGATATGCTTTGGTTTCAATATAATTATGATACTCAATTCATAAAATATATACATAGTACGATATGATTTAGCAGAGTTTAAAATATTTTGATGTCAGCTATGTTAAAAATATATAATTTTTTTATATATATTTGTGCAGAACAGCAGAGGCATATGGTGTCTTTGACTAGTTCATCATTGTACCAGCTAGGGGTGTGGAAACGGATCGATTTAATTAGTTTTGAACTGAACTGTTAAATTTTAAATTATTTAGTTCGGTTTTTCGGTTTAAAAATTTTAGTTCGGTTTAAAATTTTAGCTAATTCAGTTTTTATTTTTTGGTTCGGTTTTGATTTTTCTAAACCGGATAAACTGAATAGTCCAAAATTTATCAAACAATTTTATTTTACTTGATATAAATAAGAATTATATCAAAGATAATCCGAATATATTTATTTTATATAGTTTTTATTTAGTTATTTATTTTATTTTTTAATTATTTATTTCTTCTATCAATTTTTATAATTTTTAATATTTTATTTCTCTTTAAATAATATAATTTTGGTTTAACCGAATAAACCAAATAAAATTTCAGTTTTTTTAAAATTTAATTTGATTCATAATTTGACAAATCTAAAAAAAATTTTTGAATATATATAATTATTTCGGTTTGAACTTAACCGACCGTTTGTACACCCCTAATACCAGCAGCTTTTGTGAAGATTGAACCAGGCTACCAGCAAGTTTTTTTTTGTGAAAATAAGTACCAGCGAGTTAATTAATGCCAAGAGATAACATTTACATACAACTTGGAACCACGTGGCCAGATATAATCTCTCATCATCAGTAATCAGTCGGTAATGGGGAGTGGGGACCAGCCGCCTCAAATTTCCGAACTCTCTTAAAAATCAAAATTCAAAACCATTACGATGTTTTAGCAGAATTTTCCCAGTTTTTATTAATAATAATTATTATTAAATTAATATTATTAAAAATAAGAGTGAGAACAGTAAAATTTCAAATATACGAATGACAACGCGCTCATCAAACTGCGGTGGTGCGTTTTTATAAAAATAATGGCAATAGCACTAGTAGAAACGCGTCGCTTTCATGCAAACGTGACATACCGCCATTCATATATTTGAAATTTTACAGTTCTCACTCTTATTTTTAATAATATTAATTTAATAATAATTATTACTACTAAAAACTGAAATTTTCCTGAAGATAAACTCAAAAGGCCGAATTCATCTTTAAAATAAAAATGTCAAATGTGGAAATGTGGTAGTCCGTAGTCCACATATTTACCTTGATAACACGATTACTAAGTCTGTACTGGTTGAAAAGCAAGATTGAAAGCATTAATCAGTAATTAATGATTGGGAAAGAGACGGGGAGAACGAACCTTTTAGCCGGTACGCTGCTTTGCCGATCTTCTCCAACACCTGGGTTATTTTGATAATGATTTCTTATTAAATATAAAAAGTTTAAAAATAGAAAATGTTTATAAGTACATATTTGTTTTATTTATAGATTAATAGTATTTCAAATTTTATATAATTTCATCACCGTTTGATATTCCAACAAAGATCGTTAAACATGACATTTTTTTCTGTAAAGTGCTTGAGAGGATTTGAATTCCTTTTTTTTTCAAGGTCTCTCATCCAGCATGACACTTCAGTCTTTTTAATAAATAGTATATTTTATTTCAAACCAGTTCGGAGATTATCTCCAATTTTCAAAGGTACGGCCAATAAAAAATTTGGAGATAAATGAGGATAGTCATGAGGATATTTTTTTTATAGCATTATCTCCATGCTCATCTCATTGCCAAACAGCGTCTTAAGTGATGTGCATTTTGATTCTTTTTTGAATTTTTATATTTTAAATTCAGGATGAAGCTGCCAAATGGATGGATCAATTACCAAATTATATCGCCACATGGCTGATCAAACAATTGTGGTATGACCTATGCTGCAAGACTCGTGCATCCCTAGTCCCTACAACGGTTACATCAAGGGATCAGGGGGACGAAGTAAGTTCAAATTTATACAATCAAAAATCTCAAAGTAATAAAAAAATTTAAAGTACCAATTTTAAAATTATTCAAGTGTGAATGGAGCCATCAAATTAAAGATGGGTCCGATGTCCATCGGTTCTCCCCGTTCTCATTACACCGACATTTCACCTTCATTTAGGGTCCGTTTGGCAAATCAAGGAATAGCGTTGGAAGAGTGATAGAATAGTATTTTTTTTTTTTGAAGAGTGGTAGAAGAGTGGTATTCTTGACTATTCGGAAGAGCGAAAATATCGTTTGGCAGTTGTTACTCAGAATAGTTAAAATATGAATAATTATGATACTAATAATGATGATAATAATAATAATAATAGTAAAATAATAATCATAACAGTAAGATAATAATAATAAAGTAATAAAAAATAATTATAATAAATAATAATAATATAATAGTAATATAATAAAAATATAAACATAATCATAATATAGTAATATAATAATAAAATATTATAATTATAATCATAATTATAATAATATAATAATAATAAGTAATCATAATTTTAATAATATAATCATAATATAATAATCATAATCATAATCATGATAATAATAATTATAGTCATAACCATAATCATAATCATAAAAATAATTAAAACTAATTATAATTATAATAATATAATAATAAATTAATCATCAATATAATCAACATATAATAATAAAATACAACATAATAAAATAATAATAAGTATTAATAATCATAATCATAATCATCATAATATAATAATAAATAATCTTGATCATAATAATATAATAATAAAATAATTATATTTTATATTCATAATATAATATTATAATATTAAAATTATATTTAGAATAATAATAAAAAATATAATAATACTAATGGTAACGATAATATAATAACAATAATGATAATAATAATTTAATAATAATAATATAATGATAATAATAATAATAAATTATAATCATAAATATAATATAATATTATAATAATACTAAATCTTAATCATTATCATAATATAATAATATAATATAATATAATCAAATAATAATCGCTATTCCGATTTAGAGCTAATCCGGTATTCCATCTATAAGTTGGTATACCGGATTAGCACTATTCTGCACTCTTCTATTTAGTCTAAAATTCGTTTGGCAAATTAATTCGTCGGAATAGCTATTCTATTCCAACTTTTTGCTATTCCATTGAGTGTCAAACACTCCCTTAATGACGCTGGCTGAAGTACAAACGTCCTCTTACACAACTAACATGTTCTTAGATGTATTTTCTTTTATCATGCTGGTGCAAACTTTCGCTATATTTTTAAACATTAAACAATTGTCGATAACTAATTTTATTCTAATTATATCCATAAAAAAATCAAAAGAAATAATTATATCCGTAAAATTAAAAAAATGATTCAAAAATCAAATAACACAATGTATGAAATTAATTCTAAATTAAGTCATCTATTAGAATTAGTTTAATTGAATTTTTTATCTCCAATACATGTAGAGAAACAAATTTTAAGAAGTTTAAAAATCTTTTTTTCAAGCAATCGGTTATAATAAAAACTATTGTATTTGGTATTTGTTAGTTCATATTAGTTGTTGAACACACCATAAGAGTACAAATCTGAATTAATATTTGAATTTATTGAGGTTGAAGCAAAATTATTCTTCTTGAGTATTTTAGAATACAACATCTCAAATAAACAAACTCATTTTAGAATGTAAAGAACAAGAAAATACACACGAAGAAAGAGATAAAATTTAAAAGACTGTCAATAAAATAGAAATAGAGGAAGAAAGATAATGAAGGAGATGCAAATGGGGGGAATTGAAATGATGAATTAGAAAATATCTTGTGCTCTAATTCAAAAAATGATAAGTTCACATACAACTTGGAACCACGTGGCCAGATATAATCTCTCATCATCAGTAATCAGTCGGTAATTGGGGAGTGGGGACCAGCCGCCTCAAATTTCAGGACTCTCTTAAAAATCAAAATTCAAAACCATCACGATGTTTTAGCAGAATTTTCCTGAAGATAAGCTCAAATGGCTGAATTCATCTTTAAAATAAAAATGTCAAATGTGGAAATGTGGTAGTCCGTAGTCCACATACTACCTTGATAACACGATTACTAAGTCTATGTATTAGGGATCGGTTGACAATGGGTTATTTTGACAATGATTTCTAATTAAATATAAAAAAGTTTAAAAATAGAAAATGTTTATAGGTACATATTTATTTTATTTATAGATTAATATTATTCAAATTTTATGTAATTTTATCACCGTTTGATATTCCATCAAAAATCGTTAAATTGAAAATATTATAAATTATAAAATTTTGATGAAGTATCAAATGATAATAAAATTATATAAAATTTAACACACTATCAATCTATAAGTAAAAGTAAAGAACATATATATATATATTTAAGATTTTTTTATATTTATTTAAAAGTCCATTATCATGTTGACAAAATAACCCATCGCCAACAGATCCCACTCTATTATATATCCCCCTGGGAAATATCATGGAAGCGTTTGTTAAACTAAAAAACTTATATATTAATTGTTCAATAATCATCTATTTTTTGAGAAAAAAACAATAATCATCTATTATAATAAATTGTACATTAAAATATATATAAGTCCGTAGATATTTGTACAAATTGAAGTATGACAAAATTTCTATTTGTTGAAAAAAAAGTAAACATTTGTCACACAAAATTAATTAATTAAATATTTTAAGTACAAAGATAATTAATTAGATATCGTAAGTACAAGAAAAAACCAAATAATTAGACAAATAACTTCATAGATAATACTCATTTATTCAATAATTTTATTATTATCATTGACTTGTTATATATCAATATGAATTTGTTATATATTAATACCTATTTATATTTGGATTTCATAAAGAAATTTATTTTCTTAGAATTGTTTTTATTATAATTAAATTAAAATATATTAACATGAATTTATTACATAATAACTTTTATATATATTTGTTCTCACTTCTCAGTGATAGATACCGGTCCATATCACTTTATCAGAATGAACTACCGCCGAGTGCTCTTAAAATAATACCCAGCAACCTGATCAGAGTATCTCAGCTCCAAAACGAAAACAATAATGGCAGACCACCAAAATAACCACTCTGCTTCTCCTCCAACTCGCAAGCTCTTTGTCATATTAATCGCCCCTGTTATTTACTCCATATTTTTATACCAAAATAGCGACTTCAATGCTGGGCCTCTTCCCAAAGAACACTCGTTCGATGCCTCAATTTCAGTTCCAGAGAAGCACAACCAAATCCTCGCCGTGTCAGAACGGATAGGAGAGGGAAGTTTGCATGGACCGGAAGACCTGGCATACGATCCGAAGAGTCGGTTTTTGTACACAGGGTGTGTAGATGGTTGGATTAGGAGAGTTGAATTGGTAGGTGATGGCAAGTTCAAGGTGGAGGATTGGGTTCAGACCAGTGAACATGGCCGACCTCTCGGAGTTGTGCTCGGGTTAGACGGATCGCTCATCATTGCCGATGCTAATGAGGTTGGTTTGATTTCTTTCTTTATCATAGATTGTTCCTTACTTTCTGAGTGTGCAAGGAAAATACATCGTTTATTTTTATCTCAGACCATATATATTTCCGTAAACGAAATAGTTTTCTCCATGATTTATCTTCTAGAAGTTTGGACAATGAAAACCACCCAAAATGGAAATTTCTTGGTATAAAGTTTGTTTATTAACTCTCTGTAAATAATGCAGAGGACGTGGATTCTTTGATACAATACCTCGTCAACATGAGCCATGTTCCTTTTATTTGAGCTGTCATTTTAAGACTTAGATGGTAGGACTCTCAAATTTCCAATCTTTATCCTGTAGTAACGTCACATATGTCGATTGGAAACTTTAATTGCAATAAAAGGAAAACTATAGTGAGGTGATTTGAAATTTTTGCTTTTAAGTAGGGCGGTTATATATTGAATTGGACTACTGACTAATGTAAAAGTGAAATGTTAAATTGAATTTGAAAATATATGGTATAAAATTTTGAAATTTAATGAATTAAAAGAATTCATAATTGACAGATCCAAAACGTACTTCTGCAAATGAAAGGACTTTTAATATATATTGATTGTGTTTGAAAGATTATAAGATACCAAAAAAATTTCATATATCTTATATACGTTTTTGCTCTTATATAGAATAGAGCAAAATTAAATGATAGATATCGTAATGGGTGTCATTAAAGACAAAATGAATAATTTAAGTATAATGTTAAATTCAAAAAATTAAATATGATTTCAATACGGTCAGGATAACTCTTTGATTGCGTTTCATGATTTCATCAAGGACTACAGGTTTTGTGGAAGTATACTAAAAATTAAAAATGGACCGTATCCAATTTCACTATTTAAGAATTCCGAAGCTATTCACTTCTCGGGATGTAAATTCGATTGTTAGAAGTTCCAACTGCATAGCTATCTCATATTCCATGTTTTGAGATACTCCAGACGATAGACTCAGACGATCTTCATGCATGTCACCTAAAATGACGCCTGGTTGGTTTGATGAGTACTTGAATAGTATATGTTGAAAACAGCTTAGTATCTATGGTTTCGTTTGACAAATCAAGGAATAGTTTTAGAATAGTGATAATTTTGGAAGAGTGATAGAATAATATCTTTTTGAAAGAGTAGTAGAAGAGTGGTATTCTTGACTATTCGAAAGAGCGAAAATATCGTTTGGCAGTTGTTAATCAGAATAGTTAAAATATAGATAATTATGATACTAACAATGATGATGATAATAAAAATAATAGTAAAATAATAATAATAATAATAATAATAATAAATAATAATAATAATAATAATAATAATAATAAATAATTATAATCATTATAATATAATAATAATATAATCATCAACGTAATAATAATATATTAATATAATGATAATATAACCATAATTAAAATATAATAATATAATAATAAATAATCATAATTATAATATAATAATATAATATAATAATAATATCATAATAATAAATAATCATAATTATAATAATATAATAATTAAATAATCATAATAATAATTATAATAAGATAATAATTAAATAACCATAATAATAATATAATAATAAAATAATCATATTAATAATAATATCATATTAATAAATAATCATAATTATAATAATATAATAATAAAGTAATCATATTTATATTCATAATATAATAATATAATACTAAAATTATATTATTATAATATAATGATAATAAATAATATTAAAATAAATAATATTATAATACTAACAAGATGATGATAAAAAAATAATAATCATAATATTAATATAATAATATAATACTAATAAATCATAACCATAATCATAATCATAATATAATAATATAATACAACGTAATCAAACAATAATCGTTATTCCGACGAGAGCTAATCCGGTATACCACCTATAATTTGGTATACCGGATTAGCACTCTTCCGCACTCTTCTACTTAGTCTAAAATTTGTTTGGCAAATTCCAAACATACTCATAGGGATATAATTATACTAATGGGCCCGACTTAAAGTCAATGCAAGCTCTTAGCCCAACAAAGTATTAGGTCTATACCTACAGTTATGAGCTCGATTTGAAGCCTCACATCAGCCCAATAAAAAAGGAATTAAAGTATTACATGTTGTCATGTTACATGGTTTTGTTTCTTTCCTAGAAATAGAATAAATGCTCACAGCCTCACAGCATTAGATTTTGACCCCCAAGGAGCCTCCCTGAAAAAAAGAAAGATATTTATTACTATTTCTCACAGGTAAACAATTATACAACTTGCATGCAAATTTCCTCAACGGATAGAGTAGATTAGTAGAAAGGTCGAACAATAACTAGCAACACTTAAAATATTTTTAGATTTCGTTCCTCATAAACATCAGTAGGATTGAAGTAAGAATTTAGCGTGTAAAATAGCATCATTAGGGCGACAACCAATGTTTTGTTTAGTGACAAAGACAATACTCTATGTATGGGAGACCACATGTTGAAACTGGAAGTCCATTTTTTATGTGTCTTATTCTTTTGTGACATATATATTTTAAAAAATTTCTCCCATATTTGAAACTGGAAGTCCATTTTTTATGTGTCTTATTCTTTTGTGACATATATATTTTAGAAATTTTGATGCACCGTATTCTTTTGTGTCACAAAATTTTTAGAAATGTTATTCACATTTCAAAAAATAAAATTATTGATGTTTTTCTCAAAAATGTTTTTCCATTATCAATTTCAAATTGATTCTAGTTCGATATACATTATATATAAATAGAACACATCTACAATATATGAACAATATTTTTTAAAAGTACATTGTGCATATACTAAAATATATTTTCTTAATTGACGCATATACTATCAAATAGAAAGTAGTGTAAGAAAATGATAACATAATATAGTAATAAATTTCATACATTGGTTAACAATTATTAGTGAAAATATAAATTATTTTCAGCTATAAATATTTAAATTTGACAGTAGTTAATGATGTGCCCAATAATTTAAAAATGTTTAATTACTTCACATATTTTATGTCTTAAAGCTCAACCACATATATAGATTATAGAATATCAAATTGGGAATTTTTCCAAGGGATGTAAATAACCAAAACAGGGAATAGAAAGACCAGTAATTAAACTTTTATCCCAATATAAAATTTAAGAACTAAAAGAATTCACACATCAATAATTTTAGATACCACAACTGATACCATAAATCTCGATACCATAGTCATTAACTTGATATCATATATCGATACCAATTTATTATTGAAATTAAATAAGTTACTATTCACAGTAACAACTTAATTTATTTAATTTATTTTATAAAGTGTTTTTGTTATTCAACTTAAATGAGTTACTATTCAGAATTATAGTATTTGAATTTAAGAACTGAATACTTTACAAAATAAATTGGAGAAGTTAAGTCATTATTGTTAATTACTCATTTAACTTGAATAATAACATGGTATCGATTTGATATCAATTATGGTATCTTTCAAATATTTTCCTTTTAGATGCACTAAAAAGTATCAATTATCTAACAGCTTATGTAATACACGATCTAAGCACATAGAGTAGCCTGAAATGTAGCTGGAGATTCAACTGATCAATAGAAGATTGATAGACAACTATTGTTTTCTTATTCTAATAGTGTAGCTAGCATCTACCTAGTCCAGTGGAGAAACCATAAGAAAGGAAACTCTGAAACCATACAAAACTACTCTCCATTCGCAGCCATGGATAAATTGTTTGGTCCATCTAGTAATGCAAAATCAAAAAGAAAACTACTAGAAAACAAAGCCCCTTCTGACAATTATCTGTATCTCTTTAGCAATATTCATACCAATTTGGGCTGCAATTGTCGTGCTCCATCTTCGAGAATTCGATTCGGTCCCACTACCTCAAGACCAATCTTTCTCTCCATCTATTCTTGTACCAGCGAATGTCGACACAATTATGAATTTACTAAGAAGATCAGTGACGGCCATGTTTCTACACCAGAGGATTTATCGTATGACTACAAGAATGGCTTTTTGTACACGGGATGTGATGATGGTTGGATTAGGAGAGTCAGGTTAATAGGTCATGAGAGATTTAAGGTGGAGGATGTGGCTTGTGTAGGTAGTCTACCGCTCTGGGTTGTGATTACACCTGATAGTGGAGTTGCCATTGCACATGCTCGGAAGGTAGAAAAGAGAGATTTGTTTACTTCATTATATGGATGTTGCTCAAGTTGGACTTTCTCATCTTGTAGTTTTTCCCAAATTTAATCCTTGATTTTGTGTTTCAAAAAACCATTGATCATTTTGGTAGTTTCTGTAGTTTTTCGATTTGTTTGTGCCTACAAAGTCCTATTTAGATACGAGTTGAAAATAGAGATGGAGTGATCAGCGTGCAGCATTGAGGAGTGAGGACTTTGATGTATGTAGTGTTGGAGGTAGCAACAGTGCCTTGAGTAATAATTTGCGTTAAGAAGCACGTAGAGTTTTTGACCTGCTTATTTTGGTGCCTTCCTAATATATATTTTCCATGATGCTCAAATTATCTTCAATTTAATTATTCTTGTGTACTAGTTAGCCGATAAACTCTACTTAGAGGAAAAACAATTAAGAACGAACTATGAGGATGTCATTTTCATTAATTATTATTTTTTTAAATCAGGGTCTACTGAAAGTGAGTCCAGACAAGGATGTCGAGGTACTAGCAGTTGAGGCTGAAGGTGTAAAATTTGGACTCACTGATGGCATAGATGTAGGCTCAGATGGTACAATATATTTCACTGATGCTTCGTACAAGTATAACATTGGCAATCATATGCTTGACATTCTCGAGGCACGTCCCCATGGAAGACTCATGAGTTTTGATCCCTCTAGCAAAAAAATAACAGTACTGGTGCGAGACTTGTATTTCGCCAATGGTGTGTCAGTCGCTCCTGATCAGAAGTCCCTGATCTACTGTGAAACTGTGCTGTAAGTTTTTACTTTTTAATATGAAATCATTCCTTTTAATTAGCATCTGAAACTCATCTGAGTAGAATTAATTAGGCAAATATTTGTGTAACTTGAATTGTTATTTGAAACCTCTTGTGGCATCTGCAAAATTTACTTCAGATTTCGGATTTCTTCAAGTGCAACACTTTAGTCCAAATGAGTAATGATCCATTATTCTCAAGTTGATCTTAAATTTATGCAGTAGGAGATGCAGAAGATATCATATCCAAGGCGAGAAGAAAGGAACAACTGAGAATTTCATCGAGAACTTACCAGGTTATCCTGACAACATTAGATATGATGGTGAAGGCCACTACTGGATCGCCTTCTGTGCGGTACAAAATCTCCTTTATATTTTTTTACCTGCATCTATCCGATTGAATGTCTTTTACTATTTAACCATATGTACAAGCTAATTTTCAACTTTAAATTCCAAACTGAGTGTATCTTTTCTTGTCGGCAAAATGCAGGGGAGGACCATTTTGTGGGATATAATTTTTAAGTATCCCATTGTACGAAGAGTCATCTTTGTGGTTAAACAGTTTGTGACAGTTTCCAAAAGCATGAAGTACTCTGGAGGGATCAGCGTATCATTGGATGGGCAGCCAATTGCTCTTTACTCAGATCCCAATTTGATTCTAGCTACAAGCTTTCTCAAAATTGGAAATTATTTATACTACGGTTCCCTTTACAAGTCTTATATTAGTTGGATTGACCTTACTCAAGCCAAAAGCCATGATAAGTGAGATCCTGGTATCAGAATCTTACAGTTAAACACATCAATCATTTCGTGTTCAAGTCATATTTGTATATTATTTGAAACACTTTGTTTTCAAGATATTTATAATTCATCCCCGTCAAAAGAATTTTTCTGCGACTGCTAGTCATCGTGGACTCCAGAAAATGCTTGAAAAATAAAATTCTGCATATATATATATATATAGAGAGAGAGTAAAGCTATGATGCTTCGCGAAGCACAAAACCTCCTTTGCTTCGCATTTGTATTTCGAATTTCAAAGTTCAAATAGTCGATCCAAACGTTGAACATTATCTTCATATTGAATTATCTTTGGAGATCAAAATTTATATTTTTTTAAAAAAATTTGAACATGATCTTCATATTGAATTATCTTTGGAGATCAAAATTTATATATTTTTTTAATTTTTTGCTATTTTTTAGATGAGTACAAAATCATTAGTTTTGAATGGTATAGAAATCATTAGATCAGCAAATTTTGTATCCATTTAAAAAATAGCAATTTTTTTTTAAAAAAATATAAAATTTAATGTCCAAGGATATTTTAATATGAAGATGATGTTCAATAGTTTGGATCGGCCGTTTAAACTTTCAAATTTGAGATACGAACACAAAGCACAGAAGATTTTTGTGCTTCGCGAAGCACCATAGTCTCACTTTATATATATATATATATATATATATATATATATATATATATATATATATTACAAATCGGGTTTGTTTCTTTTATATCAGAATTACTTTCTTTTGTTTTAGTACTAAAATAAATATTAAACAAGTAATTATGTACTTCAATCAAGTCAGATCCCTGAACAAGTTCAAAAGTTCAAAATCATCCAGTTGAGTGATTTGAAGTTCATATGGTTCCTCTCGGCAAATTAGTGAAACGCAGTGAGCCATTCGACCTTCTAAGCAGACATACACTGATTAAGATAAGGAGATTATATCTATTGGATTAGGACTTAAGTGAGAAGCCTGGTTGCTTCCGTTTTGATGTAAAGGTTAAAAAATTACCTCATTTTAGATTTAGGACTTGCTATATAGATAATTGTCGGTTTTGTAGTGACAGAAATTTGTCAATTGTTGCTTTCAATTTTTTCCTCTTCACTTGGTTAACTGAGGTTATGAATGACATTCTTTAAGCATACAATTATATGGCTAAACAAAAATATCATAATATATACAATCACCGTCCTCAGATCATATCAATGGTTCACTATCTGAAGTTGGAACAACTATCTACAAACCAACATGTCACACTGGTTTGAATAAATTTACATAATACCCAACATATTTGCCAACATCATCTTACAACTTGTTACTTTCTTAGAAAAACCGCCCTTGTCTTTGTCTTCTCCCTCAACACAACTTCTGAATTTTCCCAGTAGAAATCTTGGGGAGCTCTAAGAAAACCACCGAACGAGGTACCATTTAGTTAATAGGCATAATTAAAGTTTAGAGTACCCTCTAATATACTATTAGCATATCACATAACTACTACTACTTGAGAATGATATCCAAATTCTTTATCAAAAGACCTAAACAGCACAAAAATTTCTCATCTGTTGTAACGGTTACCATAACAATTATAACAGATTAAACTAGATTAGTTCAAAAAGTTACTAAAAACCTCCAAAGAAAAACCTATTCACATTCGTTATCAACGGATAAGGATATGTTACAATGGATAAGTTTTTATTCATTTTTATATATTTATGTACACATCTATTTGTAATGGGTGACCTAATCGTTACAAAGGATATAAAATTAATAGCATATTAAATACATTAGATCTTCTACCGTTTCTTTCTTCCATATGTTGCAACAGATGAGCTATCCGTTGCAATGGATAGTTTATATTATATCTAGTAAAATAATGGTCGCGCCTCATCTCCTTCTTTGATCTCAAATTCAACACTTTCTTCTTTCTTCTATTTCGCCTCTCTCTCTTTTTAATCTCTCCTCCTGCTGCAACCTCTCTCAGCCACCATTTTACTTCATCAAGACCATCCCTCTCCTCTTCTTTTTTCCCTCTTTTACCTCTTCTCCTTCATTTCCTTCTTCCTTATCTCCTTGTCTATCTCCAAGACCTAGGCCGGAGTGAAAGTTGGTGAGTCTTGATGCTCTGCTGCTCAAATCACAAAACCAACGCTAGATTCTCACTTGGAGTGAAGTTCTCTTGTCAAAGGTGATCATTTCTCGAAGTATTGACAAAAATCGATAATTTTTACACTAAGGCCCATCTCTCTTCTTTAATCGGTAAAAATGACTCGTAAAAGAGATAAAGAACAGACATATGTAACTAGTACTCGTTATTGTGAAATATATTAGATGAGTGAGGTTATTATGTTTTGTGAAATATAATGGCTAGTGTGTTTTAGATTCAGAACTTTATTTTAAATTAATATTACTGATCTAAACAGTTCAATCTAATATGCATATCAAAATGTGTGCAAACCAAATTTTATATTTTTAGATTTTTTTTTTTTACTATTTTTGGATGAGAGAAAATTATTATTTTTGGACGAATCAGAATTCTCAGATCAAATCATTTTCTCTCATCTAAAAAATAGTAAATAAATTTTAAATATATAAAATCTAGTTGCTATCATATTTTGATATAAAGATTAAATTAAACCATTCGAATCGATTATATCTAGTTTGAAATTAAAATTTTGAGAAACACAATAGCTATACTCCTATCAGACCTTTTTTTTTCTTTCCATACAAAGTCATCGAAAACAAAGGCCTGATCTTATATACTGTTTTTCATTGGTTTTTCTTTGTTGCGGTTATTTGTCCTTGTAATTTGTGGATTGGCTGCTGACTTGTAGGTAAACTTGTTGTACATACAAGAAACCTTATTGTCACATTTGTAAATTGAAAAAAAAATCCGCTAAAAGTAATGGTTTTTGCAAGGTCAGTTTTGAAAAAATAGAATTTTAACAAAAGAAACCTTTGGAAAAGGAACGGAGAAAAAAGGTTTGCTGTGTTTTCTTTTCTCAAATTGAGTTGACCACTTATTCTTATTTTATGCTAACATTTTTCAGTTTTGATCATTATTTAATAGATATAATATCAAGGGCATAGTGATAAATTTACAATTCATTGAAGATTTGGGAGCAGCTCAATAAGCTAATTTTATTTATAAAAAAGAAAGATATGGAATTCAGTTAGCCACTAACATATTCGTCGAAAAGAAATAAAACAAACTACAAGCATGCAACAAGAATAACCAAACGCAACTTGCATCTGGAAACTTCAATGAATGAGAGATGAGTGCAGCCTGGACATCAAATTATTGAATATTTTGAAACTTTTGACTTAAAAATAAGTTCATATATCTGAAAGTGCAAAGTACACAAAACTTTAACAGATAAGCCCCTTTTTTTTCTGCATAGAGCTCAACTTCTATCAAATTGATAAAATAAGTAATAATTATTCATCTTTTCCGAGGGAAACTTGTTGCTACAAAAGGACGCTAGGACATCCACAACGCGACCTTGCCCAAGTAGATATGCACATCTACATTCATTTTATATTCTGAAACACGACTCATATATCAAAAGATTGTGTCCCTATGGCTGTTCTCTGCTCTAATTTTTCTGCTTTGATATTTCCTGAAATTAAAGCAAGTGGAAAGTTTCTCATGATCTGCCTTCAAAAATCATATAATAATTATTGCAGGAATATGTCCACTGTGGTGATCATTATTTGAACTGAGTACGGAATATATAACCCAATCTCCATAACATTTTCTGTACAAAGACCATGAACTCTGAGGCTCAGTCAGATTAAACTTCACCAGTTGGATCTGAAGCCTGCTTGGCCGTATCTGGTTGCAATGCACACATTTTCGTCAAAAATATAGATAAAGAAACAAGACCAAGAAGGTTTGAATAAAATATCTAACAATCGTTTATTACCACCAGAAATTTAATCAAAAGAGGTAACAGGAGTCTCTCTTTGAATATATCAAATAGGAAAACTCACCATTATCTGCCTCTGCAAAAGTGACCGCAATATGCTCAAAATAGTCTTTCCCTGCATCTGTCATTCATCAAGAAACAACAATTAGAAATCCCTTAACATAATCCCATAATAACCAAAAAGAAATTATGTTTTCTGAAAATTTCAGCACATATACCATGCTTCATGGTTAAAGATGGGTCTTCATCCTCTAAATAACCGACCACATTAGCTGGGTTTCCTACAGCCATGCTGAAATGACAAACAACACAAAAGGCACAAGAAGACACCTATTAGTAATCCAAAACAGAATAAAGATGCAAAAAAAAAAAAAAAAAAAAACAGGATATAGATGGTAGAGCTGATACACCAATTTGCACTGAACTTTCATAACACCAGCATGGTAGCAGCGAGGTAATAATTTTCATCATATTTTGGGTTTTCTACTTCTCATTTATATATATTTTTTTGTCTTGTTTGTTCTTTGACTAAAAATCAGTTAGGACATAAAAGTTGGTCAACCTGTGTGGAGGTAAATCTTTCAAAACAAGAGAACCCGCAGCAATCATGGCACCTTCACCTACAGAAATGTTGCCAAGTATAGTTGCGCCTGCCCCAATTAGAGCGCCTTGCCCAATTTTTGGGTGTCTGTCTCCATGCTCTTTTCCTGTCCCTCCAAGTGTAACACCCTATTAAATCCACCATTCTCAAATTTAGGAGACCACTTATTGCATTGAAGCACCAGTATAATTATATTGCATTCCATACAGCATTGAACATTTATTTTGAAGTTTTACTAAAGTAGGCAACAGTTTCAAGTACCAACACCTTTCAGTGAAGTGGACAAGGTAGAATCAATGGAATTTCTCCAGTTCCAAACCCCCACGGCCCCATCCCAATAATTTAACTACTCTGCTGTAGTAGAATAGAGAGATATCTGAGCACAAAATCACCAACCCCAATAAATTAACAACTATAGAATTTTGAATTTAGAGGCCTTCTTTTACTTGATTTAAGAAGTATATTTCAAGATCGCAAATTGATTCATTTTCATGGGAACCCAGTTTTTACTAGCAAGATCCATTTTCCTACATACAAAGATTTAAAAGGTTAAGACCACCTGTCAACTTTGGACTGTACCACACAAGACTGCTATGGCTACTGCATCATAACCACAAAACCAACAAGCAGATTAGTCAGCAAAGGTACATAACCACAAAACCAGCAAAAAATTAGCCAGCAAAGGTTTCAACATAAACTGGTGTTGCCGAATCAGTTTACCTGCATGAGAGAAACCCAATTTCCAACAACAGCTGTTTCACCAATAACCAATCCTGTTCCATGATCCAATAAGATGCCCTCACCAATATTAGCAGCTGAGAAATTGTGCAATGAAAGAACTAAAGTATAAGCCCACTGTACACCGGAAGTGACATAAAAAAATCATTAGGGGTAGTATGGTAGATGTTTTTTTTTTTGAAGGTTCTAACCGAGGTTTTTAAGCTGGAACTGATTTGAAGTATAGCTAATCTTGGTAAACCTTAGTTGTGCAAGGGAACAGAAACATGCGAAAAGGCAAAGATCTCAACAGTAAGATAATAGAAACTAACTGAGAAAAAAAAAGCACCTGGATGGATGTCAACAGCAAAAACCTAAGCATTAAAGAAAAAAAATTAGTTTCCAAATGAAAACAGCAAATGAGCAACAAATATTGTTAGTTCCTAAGAGCAACACTAGGGTAGAAATATCATGATAAACAAAAATAACCTCGCTGATACGGCTTTGCAAAGCCAAGGCCAAAACTTGACGTCCTCGATTCCACAATGCATGTGCTATCCGATATGATTGTATAGAATGGTAGCCCTAAAAAATATGTTCACTGAGTTCAGTTCTCAGGGATATCAGAGAGGGAAATTGATGCCAATGAAGTAAATTCAAGGAGTACAGTACCAGACATCATTCAAATAGCAGCTAATATTGCCACATGGTCAAAAGAACCAACAGCCTACCCCCAATTCATTTGGGACTAAATGCTTTGTTCTTGTTGTTGTTGGTCAAAATGAACCAACAGTCTAATGTAATGGTAATGGCAGCATAAAGCAAGAAATAAGCATCATCAAGCTCAATTAACCCTCAGTTTATGCAGAAAAGATTCATGCAGCGCTTAATTGAGCTTCCACAAGACTACAGAAAATAATACAAAGCAACATACGTCAAATGCATACTTTTAGATATAACAATGCCCAACTGTATTGTGCACAAGCTGGATCTCTATCTTTGAAGGCCTGTAGAAAATAATTATTCAGACAGTCAGCCAAAATCATCCTCCAAGTGCATTATAAAAAAAAAGAATAAATAAATAACATAACCCTTGCTTGTCAGATCATGTAGGGATTAAGCACCTGAGCATCTAGACGAACAGACTGTTGGATTTGCTTGTCATTCATCATGACATCATCAAAGATATCCATTAGCTGAGTTGCAAGTAGTGTCGGGTTCTGAAGCCTATTTGCAAGTACAAAGGCCAAGGCTCGCTCAAAACAGTCATGAGATAGTACACTGGCGTACAGAAAGCTACTCAAAATCGGCTCCTTCTCAGCCTGAGGTGATAAAAAATTACAGTTGACGGGTCCAAAACTCATTTAGTTTTCATTTGCATATGAAACTGCAATTTGATGGTATAATTGTAGTGGAGCCCCCTTTAATTTGAAAATATTAAGTGTTGGGTGATGAAAATGATTGTGAATCCTCAGTAAATACATATACAAGGTCAATATGCAAAACTTGAAAGGTCAAAAAAAAAGGTGTCGAAAAGAATAACATAGAATAAATAATTGAACCCAGCCCACCCCCCTCCCCCAAAAAGAGAGAGAGAGAGAAGACAAATATTAAAACAATTGATTAATGGGATTATAATTTCATCTGACTGGACAAATGCTTAAAAGACAACTAAAGCTGATTAAAATATACAATTAACCTCCAAGCCGTTAATAGGTACTAACGAAACAAATGAGGCAATTAGACCAAATAGTCAAATACTATCCAAAGCATCACTATCCAACTATCAGCGAATAGACAACAACAGATAGGGACCCACGGAAAGAATAAAAATATAGTAATCAATCAGTCCATAATATGCAATGCAAAATTGTTGAAACAAAACGGTGATTTCTTACCTCGGATTTGGCTTCGGACTTCACGGCCTCCCAAATAGGATCTCCAGCGAAATCTAAAATAGTTCTGGAAATTGAATTTCGCTTATGACTTCCCCTCACATAAATGGGAAATATGACCTCCGATTGGCACCTGTTGGACCCGTTGCTAGAATCAGATCCTGCACCGTTACTCGAACTAGAAGCAACTGCTAAAACCTTAGCCGCTTTCCTGTTCGGCTTTCCCTCTTCTCTCATCCCCATCTCTTGTACTACCACACACTCACAAGGCATCATAAATACAACCAAGTTTACACCGAAAACAAACTAGGAGAGCCAAGTACAAATAACAAATCAGTAGCTCTATCTAAAATTTCGAACGTTTATATATACAAAGTAAGGAATATGTTTAAAAAGTTTGAAGAGAGAGAAAGCAGAGAAAAAAGAAAGACGGGGAATAGAAAGGAGGGGAGCGGTCGCGGGGAATGGAGAGCGCTCAGCCGAGTGCTTATTATGCCAAAGAAGACATTAATGTCGCCAAATTACATATCTGACCTGATGGTGGGGCTGTGGATAGCACAGGAAAGCCGTTCGATGAGAATCGTCTTCTGATAGAGTTGACTTTAAGCGTTGGATTTTGACACATTTTTTTTTTAGTAAATAAAATAAATAAATCGATGAAACTGATAAAAAACAGCTGGAGTTTTGCGACGCTGGGCAGACCTAAGTTTCAAACTCGAGTCCATTATCGCCATTCTCTTGAAATTGAGATGGTCGATTTTTTATTTTTATTTCTTATCTCTTCTTTCTTTCTTATTTTTTTCTCTCTCTCACATCTCTTATTATATATGAATATATGAAAAGGATTGATAATCGTGATATTTTAGTTTTTGAATTTTAATTTTTGGATCGTTAGTTTGGGTGTTGTGTAAGGTCGTTTTTGTTATAGTGATAATATGAACTAACGTACTCGGTGTTAATATTTTCAAAAATATATTTTAATTATTATAACATTATATTTTTATTGTTATTTCGTATAACAAAATAATTAAATAAATATTTTAAACATAATAAATAAAATCGATCCCTTAATGACTTTAATTACATAATTACACATAACAAGATAAACATAATAAGATAATTAAATAGATATTCTAAAATAAGCTAAATTAAAAAATATTAAAAAATCTATTAAAATACATATTAAAATCCATAAAAATAAGTTAAATTAATAAATAAATATTTAAACATAATAAACAAACTAAATAAACTATTAAAAATAATAACTAACAAACGTAAAAAAAAAAAACATCTGATTCGAGTTTCAAACTCGAGTTAGGGAATTAAATCTGAGTTTGAAACTCAAGTTTGACCAGCGTCGTAAAACTCCAGATGTTTTTTTATCAGTTTCATCAATTTATTTATTTTATTTACTAAAAAAATCTGAGATTTTGAGGCAGCGGATGCGCGATGAATACGACTCGGACTAGTCTGAGTAGAACTCTCTCTCTCTCAGCCTTTTCGCGCCGTGTCGTTTTATGTCGGGTTTGCGATTCCGATTCGTGGAGCCCAAAGGTTCACGAATTTTTGAACGTGACGTCATGACACGGATACTTTAATAAAACAGGAATTTGTTAAGAAAGTATATATAAATATTTTTCTTTTGGTTGTACAAATAGCCGTGGACTTTTGTAAATTATATGCTCGGATCAAAGCATCTGCATAAATAAATTTCAAATATTGATGCCGCTTGTAATTTTAAACGTAGGGACATTAAGTTATTTCTAAATCGATAAATTATTTAACAGTATTCCTATATTTTTCTAATTATTTTAAAAGTGATATGAGTATTTCATCTCTACCATTTCAGAAAGTAATTTTATTTTTTTATTCTGAAAATTTTCATATCAGCTAAATTAAAATTATAAGATGAAAATATTATGAATTTAACATTTAAAATTGTCGATTATTGATGTTGTAAATAAATCATTTTTTTTTTCATTGTCGGAATTGAGATGATCGAAGAGAGCAGAATAGCTACTTGATGAGTGCTTTTAATATTTATAACCTTTAGCGGTCAATAGTCGATTTGGAAGCACACAAAATTACCATTATAGCAGTATCAGGGTTGATCATAATATTAGAACTAGATTTTTCAGAATCCAATTATCTTGACAAACTATTTAAAAAGAAAGATTAACTAAGTCCTAAAAAGTAAGAGAAGTAAATAAAACTAAATAGAAGAATTGTACTAAATGCATTTTTTAGGGTTGATGGCTGAACAAGATATCGCCTTATATTTAATCACAATTGCAGATAATATTAAGGATAAATATTTTTCAAAAATATATGTTTCAAAATTTGTATTTATACTTAACATTGTGTGCAAAAAATTATATGTTGATAAATGGTGCAATTTATCACTCTTCTCTGATTTGATATTTTTGAGGGTTTATAATTTATTCGTGACGCTAATTAGTTCTAAATTAACCCAAATTCAGTCCTAGCTGTTTGTACTTCACACATTTTAATTTCACGGTTAAGTTAATGATGCGCTTGATCATCCAATTAAGTTAAGATTGGCTCTTAAATGTTTTAATCTAGCATCAATTAAGATGCAGCGCAGCTAGCGTGTACATAATGCAGGTAGTTCGTTTCAGATGCGTGATTTCCTCAATTTGAGTTATAGTGGCAATTTAATTATTAAAAAAAGTTTCCCTACCCTGAGAAAATCCTCCAGTGCAAATTCTAATAAAATTTCTCTACTTAACTTTTTATTTTTGACAAAAAAAATACATCCTCTATAACTAACTTTTCACATTTGACAAAAAAAAATCGTTTATCTACATATATGAGTCAGACAAATAAGTCGATATTTATATTATGCTTATATCAAAATGAATGAAAAATGAGAATTTAATGGATTAGAAAAGAAAATAGAATGGAATGAAATTGAATAGAATTAGAATTGAAGTTTTTTTTATCATAATGAATTTAAAAAATAGAATTTGTTCGATATCAAATTATAGAAGAAATCACACCGTTTTTCTAATTTAAATCAATGTCGTTATACTTTAATAACTATGGTTTTGTATAGATAAATAAAAGAAAATTAGAAAAATAATTAAATGTTCATAAAGAATCTTTATCTGTCTGGATTTCAAATCTATAATATCTACTGTATTTGTTTTTGTTTAAACTTCACCTGAGGCTACATATCTTTTCACTTGCATAGTTATTCACTTTCAACTCTTATTTATCTCATGAATCACAGTTTTTAGTAATAATAAGTTTTATTAAATTAATATTATTAAAAATAAGAGTGAGAAACGTAAAATTTCAAATATACGAATGGCGTAATATCGCCATATATGCGGCGCTTTTATTATTTTTACGAAACACGCCACGGTTTCATTATTTTTATTTTAAACGCGCCAATCGCGGCGCGTTTGTTTCTTATATATACAAAACGTGTTTCGTCTGCGCGCATCGATGTAATAATACACGCCATTCGTATATTTAAAATTTTACGATTCTCACTCTTATTTTTAATAATATTAATTTAATAATAATTAATAATAATAAAAACTGCATGAATCATCATGATACATGTCAAATATTGTTTTCAACATGAGCCGAAGGTTGAAGTCCTTAACTCTATTATATCTTATAAGCAATCATTTTATCTTGCAACCTTCAAATTGAGAGCAAGTTTTTAATCAACTATATATGCTAGGTGCAATTATTCAAACACGTTTCTGATTTACTCTTTATTTTTTCTTTTCTATTTTTTTTTATCTGAAACCGTCATTTTCAGTTACTTTTCATGACGAAAGCGAATGGGCAGAGATAATCCATCCAACTGTGAGCTGCTAAAGAAAAGAATATGAAAAGAAAGCTGCCAAAAGCTAGCTCCTTTGATTACAAAGCCTAAATCAAGGGACACCATCCATGTAAAGGTCCTGTCATTTTTTGCTGGTGGAGCCATATCTACGATCAGATTTGCGACGTCTGTTTGTGTTAATGACAGAATTTTTCTTGAAAATGTGACCCAACTTGACATTTTTTTAAGAAAAGTTGTGACTGGTTCTCATTTTTACTTCATTCAAATAGAGAAGATAAAGTTCGAGATTCATAATTCCCAATTTTTACTTCATTCAAAGGAAAACACTTGGACTTCCAGAGAAGCGTGAATGAAAATGAAATTGCCGCTACAAATAAATAATATTGAAATAAATAAATAAAATTTACACATCTTCAAACTCTAAACGAACTCAATCATTTTAATTTTTATATTTATTTTCATATTATCATAAATAATTAGAGCTAAAATAATTAATATTTTGTTAATTTTATATTAAAATTTGAAAAATAACTAATATTTATTAATTTAATAATAAATTAATAATATCTTATTAATTTTATAATAAAATATTTCTATTATTACTTATGTTATGGACGAAATAATTAAAATATATGTAAATGATTACATATCGAACTATTACGAATCAAACTCGAACTAGTTCATTAAAAAAATTATTGAATTGAATTTGAATTAAACTGACAGGAAAGTTTAATCAAACACGAACTGAAACCGAATTAAAGACCAAACGAATTACGAAATTTTCTTGCAATCCTAAGATTAGGAGTCTTGCTCCTTAATGTCGAATTTTAGATCGCTTAAGATCTAAATGTAGCCAGACACCCAATAAGCTTCCTTTATCCTTTATTCTAGCTACTTTCGCTTCCATTGGGAAAGATTAGGTCGGTAAAAGTAGCTGTTTAAAAGAGTTATTTTGAAAGGCGTTATGCAGAGGTAAACTAAAACAAAGTAGTTTGGCTTAGTTGCATTTCAAAGCCAAGGCAAGTTACTAGCCAAGTTTTAGATCACATGCAACCTCTTCCTGATGAAATTCAGGAAGGGGGGGGTAGATGCAGTGCTATGATAGCTGAGAAGAGCCATAGTGAAAGAGTGATTCGAATCTGGAAAATTGTACTGAGATGAACAAAGCTCAAAGCAAAAAAGGCAATTGAAAGGTCTAACACGTTCTAAAACGCAATGCTGGAAGGAGACTAGGAGAGTGAAAGAGATGGAAGGTAAAACGGACACTTGGGACCGGTATATAGAATGGCTGAATTGAAGTCAAGTTCCATTGTTCCAGTCAATTGGAAGTAGTAAAATTTGATGATCACTTTTTTGGTCGCTACGGTTGTCAAACAAAATCTGATTGCCAATCTACCTTTTTCAAAGATTGATATATCCATTAAGTTCATATATACACACATACATTTTACAACGCGAAAGAGTATGCTTCACAAGGAATAGTGAGAAATTGGGAGCTTGAGATTTAGTTTAGGACAAATACATCTTATAATACACATTACCAAACAATGAAATTATTAAGTGGAAGAAAATCATTGCTGTGTGTAACAAAATAATACGCCTTCCAAACATGGTTTCTATATCCTACAGTTAGCAGCTGCAAAAAAGCAGGGAAAGACAAACACAAGGTAAATTCAAGCTTCTGAACGTTGCAATTTTGTTTAATTGCCCCTTTTTAAAGATAATGCACCTTTCAAGTATAAAACAAACAAGACCAAGTTAAGCCTCATGGGTTTAACAATTGTTAAAGAGTTTTTTTTGCATTTCAATCCTTCACATTCTAAGTGGAAAAAACAATAATGAATTGTTGACAATTTCCTTGATGTTTCATGCGAGATGCCATGTGCATTGCAGAAAAGAGAACAGAAAGATCCAAGATTGTCCGTCAATTGAAAGGAAATACTTACTGCAATAAATAAACTGGTTAAAATCCAGTCTAACTCATCCTTGTTTGCTTGTATCAAAAGAATTGAATAAGTTCCTGCAAAAGAAAATTATTAGTTTTTACCATGCAATAGTAAGCCTGTTGAGTAAATAATCGATCGTTTTCCGTGGGAAATTTTTATTCGCCGTCAGTACTTTGTTCTTTGCTAAAGTTCTCCCATTTGCGACTGAAATTCAACAACTCTTTAACTCTTAAGCATGTATGTCCCTGTGGTAAATGCATATATAGTTCAAATTAAAAAATGAAAATAAAACTAACTTTGCTGTGCTCTTTTTCTAATTCTATGTGATGATAACTAGGTCAAATATTAATTCATAGAGAGTAAATCCAAACATTAAGTATTGACTAAATATAATTGATTATGGACAAATTTAGGTCCAATCAAAGTTAAAAACACTACTGCGGGCTAGTAAATTTGGGTTTCAGTTACCTTGGTTTTGGAGAAAAGAATTTGCAAATCAGAGTATATATAAAGATTGGAAATAAGGGAGAACAATAGCCTGACAAATACTTGGTTTTGTACGATTCTGATGTCATTCTCGATACAAAATCGAATAAAACCCGTCATTGATTTGCTAGTTGATAGGGTTAATACCCAATCTACTCAATGCTAGGCATAATGAGTATAAGGAAGGACCTCAAAAAACCTCTTTTCGTCCTATGACACTTTAAGGTGTATAAAGTGTCATACTTGCAGTGGAACGATAGAGATTCTTTTAATTTCATTTCACCTAGGTGAAATGAAATAGGCCGCAGGCAGACCTAAGTCAAGCTAACCCTTCTTTGAAAAACTTTGGTATTGCTCTTAGATCAGGATACCTATAATGAATCAGAGCACACGGAACCATCTTTTTATTTTCCATTTTTTCCATAAAGAAAAAATATGGTGGATTAACTGATTCTTTTTTAGTTAATGAAAGAGCCCAATGCAACAAAATGCATGTTGGGTCTTTGAAACAGTTCGAATCATTTCGATAATAAATTAAATAAATGTTTTACCGAGAAGGTCTACGGCTTCAATGATAAGAAGAACAGTTATTCCTATATAATAAAAACATTGATGTAATGTGAAAATGTAATAACAGCCTTATAATTTGCAAATACAGCAGTGCAAATACAATATTTCTAGGATCGCTCCGTGGAGGCTTTCTACAAAATTCACTATTGGAACAGAAAATATTCAATAATCTGAAATAAAACATATTAAAAACACAAGAACATCATCTAGAGGGAGAAATCCTCAGCCCCTGCAAAACCAAATAAATAATTAGTAGGCATTTACACTGATCCGTTTTGGGGTTAGATGTTACATCATGAATCTAGCAAACATGCAATAAGTTCCCTATCATTCACTAGTGCATTACAGAAGATTAACATATGCACATGCACCTTGGCACCTTATGCTAAACTCTAATTAATCACACATTGTAAATGGCGGATACAGTTTTAATTATTTGTCTCATAAAAGATTAAATCTTTTTTCAAGTAGAAGATTATGATATAAGTTAAAATATATAAAAGAAAGTAGATAATTAAAAGAAAATGATCATATACAGAGGGAGTTTTCAGGCTAATAAAAAAACCTTTCCAGCAGTGGAGAACACTGTTTGAACCTACAGAAATAAAATTGAGTTGAAATATGCTACAAGTTGACAGATAATTTCAGATTTTAACCAAAGAGAAATTTCTTCTATAAAAAGAGGAAGAGGACATTGCGAAAGAACAGATATATAAATAAGCAACTGCAAGTGAGTGTCATGAGTGACAAGTTCTCTATTTTAGAATTATCCGGCAAGGTCTTTAAGAATTATCCGGCAAGGTCTTTTAGAATAATCCAGCAAGGTCATGATTTGGGTATAATTTGGGAATAGCTCATTTCTCATGCAGCTGCAAATGTTATTCAAAATATTTGTATTATAAAAATATAAATATTTTGATGTATATCTTCCCAAAACAAAATATGATTTACATTTTTTGCATACTTTTAATTGGTAAATCAAAGTATGATGATATTATTTACATTTGACCATTCTATTTACATAGAAATAAGACAATATTCAGTTGTATGATTAGGTGTAATTAGTGTGTACCTAATTGCTGCAATAATAAACCTCAAAAGTAAATAAATACCCATTGGTTATTTTGCACAAGCATTCCCCCAATCACAAACTGCAACAAATAGATAATCCCCCAATCACCTTCTCCAGATAAGTGGACTCACAAGTCACAACTCAGAGAGAGAGAGAGGGGGGGATGCAAATAAATGTTCATTTCATATGTACTCTGAATGAGAAATGGAAGGAGAAAGATTGGGTGGGGATAAAGAATGGAAAGGGTCCTCAGGTGACTCAACTGGATGCTTTATGCTTTTAATGCAAGGGACGCAACCATGCTATGACTGAACAAAACACGTATAAAATGCAAATTATTAGTTAATTTCATAAAATTAGACAATTAATTGGCAGCATCCAAATTATACACTACCTGTTTACATACAGCCCAAATCAGAATTATTATGGAAACTTGTATTTTATGCATGTAACTGGCATATTCTGTATTTATCTTTTTCATTCTGGTTTATCTTCCCTTGGACAATTGATGGACTTGTTGGCAACAAAACAGCACAAGAATCCAGAGATAAACCTTGTTAGAGCTTCAGAGGCACATTACCAAACAAACATACTTCATAACCACTGCCATCAAACATATGCACACATGCATGCACACTGATGTATATGCAAATGAACATAACCATCAAAGGGATAAACCTTTTTCTCTAGCATTTCATAGGATCTTTATTAAATAACAACAAAAATAGATTTATGAAGTACTGACCTTGAGGAGAAACTTGTTCAGTGCGAGAAACTCGGAAAAATAGAACAGCTACTAGATTAGAAACTCTGCATTGGCATAGAGTTAATAGTAACACTACAAGGAGTACACAAATATCCAAAATAGGTTTTATATGTTCCACAAACAACAGACCTTCAAAAGTTCATGGTGCCATTCTTATCAAAGTCATACATCCTGCAAATTATTTAACATAAGCCATCATAAGTCAACTTATTTGGGATTAAAGGCTTTGTTGTTGTTGTAATTTTCCAGAAACAACATATAACTTTCTGTAAAAGAACAAAGCAGAAAACCTGATCATCTGCTGAACAATGGAGAGAGAAAAATTGAGGTTCCCAGCAGCCAACGCGCTCTATCAATCATTTCAAGGTACAATAGAAATCACCAAACAAACAATTTAGCGACAATTGAGAAGAAAATAAGAAAGTAAAGAGATGTAATGATCGGATCTAAGATTTTGGGACCTGGAGGTGAGAGGCGGTGACGTCACCAGTTCGGCTGGAGTCGACCCGGTCGAAATACTCTCTTAGCACGACCGAGTCATCCATTCTCTCTGTTCGATCGGAGAAGATAGGCAGCTCTTAGCCAGACTACAATATTATGCAAAGGCCTGTGAGCAGTGAGCGCTGAGCGAGTTTGTTTAACAAAATAGCAAATCCACTGGTAACAAGTTAAAACCGTCTAAAATTGGAGGTTCAGAAACTCGCCCCATCTGTGTGGATCTGATCCGATCTGAAAAATCTATTTAATCTATTTAAATTCATATTCGATCATATATAATTTTTTTAAAAAAATTAAATTAATTTATCCAATTTGAATTTAATCTAACTCTATCCGATCTAAAATCAAATAACTATAATCCAATCAAAATTAATTAAAAATCTGAAAAAAAAATAATATATAAATTGATCAAACTCTTCCAGCCCAACCCATTTTTTTCTAAAAAATTAAACTAATTCGACCTAACTTGACCTGACCGAACCCAAATATGACATGACCCGCCCAATTACCACATCTACGAGTTGAGGTGGGAATGGAACTGAATATGAATCTGTTGGTGCAGCAAATTCCTGGCAACGGACCAAATTTTTTTTTTGAAACTGATGTGTGAGTTAAACTTGTTAGTTTAGATATTGAGTTTAAACTAAATATTTGTTGAACAATAATTGCTTCAATTTATTCATTAAGCTGTGTGTTTGGTATTATTTAGGGGTCTCAATTCTTGATCCGATCCGATCTAAACTCGACCCGACCCGACATGATCCGAAAATAAATGGGTCGGGTATGAGTTTGATTTTTTTGAACCCGAATTGGGTCAGATCAGGTTCGGATCAACCCGATCCGACCCGATTAATTATGTTTTTTGAAGTAATTTTGTGATAGTACTAATTAAAGCTTAAATATACACTAATTATGATTAATTATAAATTAATTAATATTTTATTACTTAAAATTATATAAAAATAATTAATAAATATTTAATTATTTTATACGGGTCGGGTCGGGTCGACCCGTAACCCGTCGGGTCAAGTATGAGTCAAAATTTTTTAATCCGAATTTAATCGGGTCGGATTCGGATCAAATCAAAAATAATAACAAAATAATATGACCCGACCCGAATCCGACCCGACCCGACCCGATCCATCCATTGATACCCCTAGTGTCATCATTTTTTTCTAAAATAGAGTGAAAGATCAATATTCTAGAAGAAACCTTCTCCCTTCTTCTAGAATTTTAATTGATGTTTGACAAACTTTTTTTTTGGGAGACCGAAAAATAAATCAAATTGGAGAGAGAGAGTAATAAATAAATAAATAAATGTGTGATGAGTTTTGTGATGTTCTTCGGAAGAAAATATCTTCCATTCCATCAAATTGGTGGAAGAAGAAAATTCATTTTTCATTTTGTTCTTTCATTTTATTTCACGTGTTTGATAAAAATCTTCCAGAATAATCCTTCTTGTTGCTAATTCCAGAAAAAGTGGCGGGTACCAGCGGATTTGGTTCCGTTAATCGATACAATGAGGGTCAAAGAACATCGGGCGGATGATGGTGGGTCCGAGATATTTTATTTTATTTTAAATTATTTTTATTTTTATTTATTTCTTATCCATCAAAATTAAATTTATTCATATATTTATTTTGGATAAATATTAAAATCTTCGCTCATTGTTCTCACTTTTTGTCACCAATGGGTAATTTTCTTATTTGATCGTCTGTAAATTTTTTCTTTTCATTTCCAAAAAAAACGCTAACTACATCTTTTGATGTCTCATGAACCAGACACTATTTCATACAAATTTCTCTCATTCTTTGATGGGCCCGATGGTGGAAATCCAAAATATCAAATAAAATAGTTATTCTGATTTTTCAAGCAATGCTTTTACTGTAAATAACACAACTTATGAAAGTAAATTGGTTAAAAAGTTAATTCTATATATAAAAAAAAAGTTAAATATTTATCATTAACTAATGTAGCAAGTATAAATAAATAACTAGTCCAGTTCTAATGTAAGGTCTACTTAATTATCAATTATAGATAGTACTTTTGATAGATATAAATAACGCGCTCATGCATTATAATTGGTTTCGAAACACTGAAACAAGCAATTTAGACGTTAGATGTTGAAGCATTGAAACTGATGGTCAAATTTGAGGATTTGACTTGGGATAAATAATTGAGGATAATTATCAGCTTTCTTTATTATTATTTTTTAAAATGAAATGATAACGAAACAATAATAATACTAAGAAATAATATTCATATATTAATTGATTTTATTATCATTTATGAAAAAACATTTGAACACATTCATTTAATAGAGACGTATTTCTATTTTACTAATGTAAAATCAAAGATTATAATTGAGTAGTTTTGACTTTTTATATTGAAAAATAAGAAAACTAATTCACACGACTCAAAGCAACTCATTTTCTATTGAAAAAAATAATTATTGCATAGCATAATTATATTTTTTTATCATAATCATTGTTATTATCATTTGTTTACACATTTGAGATATATGATATCTATATTTTTTTCAGATTGAGTTTCATTTCTAGCATATCTCAATTTATTTGAGATTAAAAAATTTATTGTTGTTGTCGTTGTTATTGTATAGCATAATTATATTTGAAAATATAAATTATTTTTAATAATTACTTATAAGATAAGAAATAAGACATAATCTTTACTCATATTTATACTCATTTATTTAACAATAAATATTCACATCATATCCATATTATCAAATTCGATAAGATAAATAAATAAAATAATATGATTGACAACCCAGTGTCCAAATTCAGACTCCTTTATAGTATTGTATGTGTACAATAACTATTTGAAGTCACGATGACCGTTAGATTTGGCTCTTGGACATGACAGTCACAATGAGTCCTTTAGATACATGGGGTAGACAGCTTGGTTAATTACTTTACGCGTACAATATCCATTGAAGGACCAAATCTAATGAGGAGGATGTGATCATGCGAAGGGGTCCGTCTCCTTTCCAATTCAACGGAATTATTGGAGGATCTCACACCTTCCGAATATGTGGAGATCTGTTGAACTAACTGTGTGTAATGAAGAAAGAGAGAGTGCACAGATGGTAACCTCTACAATGTTATCTTGGAAATTATAAAATTTTACTCTTCTATTTTTAGGAGAATTCAACTTTTGATCTCTGAATTTCACAAAAAAAAAATCAAATTAGTCATTAAAATTTTAATTCCATCAAGTTAGTCCTTGAACTTTTTAAAAATTATCGAGTTGGTTCTTGAACTTCTTCAGAAAAAATAAATTGATCCTTAAACTTTAAAGCACACAAAATAAATCCTTAAACTTTTACTATAAAAATTAATTTGGTCCTTAAATTTTTTATAAACAATAAACTTAAATTTTATAAGTTTCTTTGAAATATTTTGTAGGATCCTTTAAAGGCTCAGATTTTAATCATGATGAATGCTAGTAATTGTTAGAAGAAACCTTGAAAGACATAGAATCTCAAAATGTAAGATTTTAATTCATAAATTTTAGTTTTGTATTGAAAAAAAATTGTGCAGTAAATCGTTATAATGGCTCACCTTAATACTAAAAAAATTTCTAATGCAGAAAATCTTCATAATTTTGATAGACTTTATCATTAGACAATGATTTGAGATCCGTTGAACGGCTTGAGTAGTTATAACGGCTCACCAAGCTATCACAACGACTTTGTAGAAGGTAAACCTTGTCAAAACTCAAGAAGTACACAATCAATGTTAGTCAAGCCGTCTTAATGATTTATCCTTTTTATACAAGCTGTTATAACGATTTATTTTTCTTCTTGAGTCTAGCAGAGGTATTATTGGCAATTGATAATTAAAATATTAGTTAAATCGTTATAACAGTTTAGGAACCGTTGTAATAACTCATTAGACGAAAAGCTACTAGCCTTCTTGAAGGTGCTCAATTTAAAGGGGTTGCTCACCATAACTCATTTAATCTTAAGTCTCTCAATCTTTAGCACTCACCTAGCAGTACCAAAAGAGTATTTAGAGCACTTATACTCTCCCCTTCAATATACATCGACTAAAAAAATATTAGCTTGAGTTGAATCTCAGTTGTACTCTCGAGCTTAGTTTGTGCTCACTTTTTCTTAAGCTCTTTGCTCTCATTCTTGAGCTTATTATTCATATTTTTACATAGCCTTGAGTGTTTTTTTGTTGTTGTTCTTTTTGACTCGTATCTCATCTTTTACCTATGATTATAAGGGAGCCAAGTTTGTTACCGTTTTAATAACCTTTTGTTAGTAATAACTTGACACTCCAATTAAGGATCAAGTCCCAAAAATGTAGGTCTTAGTATCAAAGTCGTTAAAATCTTTATGTTATTTACTTTGACATTTCCTCTTATTTGTTGTTCCATCTTGCACTCATTGATAATATGCAATATTCTAATACTTGAAAGATTGTCTCTTTTTTACACTAATTGTATAGTTTAGTAATTATTATTTTATTCATTTACTTGCAAATTTATTTTTAATTATTTAGTTCTCACATTCTACACTTGTATTGTAGTTCACATTATTTTGGAGTGTTTTCCATTGTTTCTTTAGTCGTTTAGCTAATTTTATTATCACCAAACTGATTTACCTATTGGTTATCCAACTCTTGATATTTGTGGTTAACTATCATTACTAGCTCTCATTTTATATCATATTTTATTGAGAAAAAAAATTATCAGATCATGAGTCCGGCCATGTTAGGTTGAGTCCGATTTTGGACCATTCGAGTTCAGATCATGTCACAACGACCAACTCGAAACTCAAACTGACTCGTCACCTAATATTTTTTCATAATAAAATATGTTTATTTCTATTTCATTTAAACTTAAAAAATAAAATAAAAATATTAAAATAAAAACTTTAAAGAGTTAAGGACTAGTTTAGTTTTAAGGAGTTAAGGAATATTTTTTTCTTAGAAATTTCAGAGATCAAATTAATTTTTAAATTTTAAGGACTTTTTTTTTAAATTTAAAGACTAATTTAATATTTTTTAAAGTTCAAAGATCAATTGAATACAATTGAAAATTTAAAAACTAATTTACATTTTTTTTGAAAATCTAGAGACCAAAAAATAAATTCTCTCCTACTTTTCTCTGAATAAATTTTCAATCAAATAAAAATAAAAATAAATTCTCTCCTTCTACTTTCCCCTTCCGTCCCATCTAGGCATTTGTTAATGGGTACCGCGGTCGGGTACAACTGCGTCGGGCGACGGGTAGGGCGGGTATGGGCACAACGGGTAGACGGGTAGGGCGGACACAGATAGACGGTTTTTTTTTCAAAACGTACCTTACCCGTTTCATACCCGTGCCGTCTCGGGTACACGGGTACGGGGGCATGGGTACGGGGTACGATACGGGTACTCGGGTTTTTTGTTGTTGTTTTTGTTTGCTGTTTCTATTTTTTTTTTTTTATTTTTGTAAAATCTGAATAATATACGGGTATAGGCGGTGGGTACACGGATACAGGTACACTGACGGCGGGTAAACGGATACGAGTACAACATGTTTTTTCCAAAAAAAAATGGTAACCGATCCTTCTCAAACCCGTACCCGTATATTCGTTTACCCGTCTATACCCGAGCACGAATACAAATATCCCGGATAACAGGCACAAATTCACGGATACATATTATATCCGCCGGGTTTTAGCAAACCTCTAGTCCCATCCAAACAGGTGTTAATACAACACGGCGAGGTTAAGTATAAACATTGTTTGTACGAATATCCTATTTCTTGCGAGCAAAGTATTCTATTGCTGCTCTTTTCCTTTGTCCACAATTCCAAGTCCGAATCCACTGCCCCCCCTCTCTGAGCCCGATCCGTACAAACTAGGGTTAGGGTTTTCACTCCGATATTTCCATGGGCGGTGGCGAAGGAGTTTCCGGCGACGAGAGAGGTGCACCCGTTTCCGTGGTGACCGTGCACATAAGGTGTTCGAATGGGAACAAATTCTCCGTACAGACGGAGCTTAATGCGGCAGTTAGGGCTTTTAAGGCTACCGTTGCGACCAAGTGCGACGTACCGGCTGAGCAGCAGAGGCTGATCTACAAGGGTCGGATATTGAAGGACGAACAAACACTCTCTAGCTACGGTACAATTTTTTGTATTATTTTATCCTTTTCTACTTATTAAATTGCTTCAGATTCGGTTAGGATGCGGGGAATCCTGTTGAATGTTTATGCTAGTTTGAATTTGGAATTGACGAAATTAATTGTTTTGGAGCGGATCTGTTTTTGATCTGTAATTTAAGTCGTATATCTCTTCTGATATTTTTTTTGGAAAAACTATTTCTTTTAACTGCAATATTCCTGTGCCTGTGTGATGTAATGATTGAATTTATTTTAATTTAACTTTTGATCTTGCATTGCCTTATATCACAATGTAATCAAACATAATAAAAAGAGATTATTATGATCTAAGATCACTAGAGGAGCTTGATGAAAATGTAAGAGGGGTCCGGCTGTGCAAGTGAGTTCGGATCCAATGCAGTTTAGACTTGAAATACAAAGGCTCGCATGTATTTTTTTTTTTATTGTGTGTGTGTGGGGGGGGGGGGGGGGCAGGGGGGCATAGCCGCATAACCCAAAATCCTAACAATAAGCTACGCGGTGCCTAAGATATGTAGGAGTTAGAATTGGGCTAACGGAGGATATGATGCATGAGATGGGGTAAGGATTGGAAATAGTCAAGAAGAAGATGATGCATGGTTTTGATGTACTTATAATGCTATTAGCCTAATTCTCCAGATTTGATGTGTGAGATAGACTTTTAGTTTCCTTTTTTTTTTAAAAAAAGAAAGAGGTTGTTTCTCCTTTGTAAGGAACAATGATATAATGTCCAACTGCACTTCCTAGAGGGAAAGAAACCAATGAGGGTAAAAAGTTAGGTAAAGCTAATCTTTGTCAGCCCTTGTTTGATGCCACTCTTTTCTCAGAAATGAAAATTCATTTTATGTTTTATCAATGGTACTTTTTGTTTTTAAGAAAATCTTGAAGGCTAAAGAAGTGCCTATATTAAAACAAGTATCAGTAGTAGCTTTGCATCATTAGATCTTTTCTGCAAGCAGAGAATTATATTATGTCAATTAAATGTAACGGACTACTAGTAGCCTATTACAATGTACGTTAATTTTCACACAATCGTGTGTTATTTGGCAATAATATAATGGACTTTTAATAATCTATCGGGAGCTTCACCAATGCTGTTACCTAAAAAGATATCACTAAAATGCTTTACATATATGTTGAATGCCATGTGTAGCTTGTGTGAGAAGATCTATCTCTAGTTACTGACCTTTCTTTATTAAGAACAATAATATCCTAATAAGTTTTATATGTTTCCTTCTTTTTTCTTTTAATGAGTAACTATTTTGGGACTTTTGATTAGGTGTGGAGTCAGATCACACAATACACCTAGTCCGAGCTTCACCTCCAATGAGCTCACCTGACACTACAACCACAGGCAGCCAGGGAGCAGCAACACAGGCACCTAATAGTGGATCATCACCAGCACCTGGCTCGGGGGGCTTCCTTTTTCCTGGACTTGGTCTAAACAATTTGGGCTCAAACAATTCCAGCCTCTTTGGTGGCTTACCTGACCTTGACATGATGCAGCAGCAGCTGAGCCAAAACCCTGGTATCATGCGTGACATCATGAACACTCCTGCCATACAATCACTAATGAACAACCCTGATTTAATGCGCAATATCATCATGAACAACCCTCAAATGCGCGAAATTATTGACCGCAATCCTGACCTGGCCCACATTCTAAATGACCCTGGCATACTACGTCAGACTCTGGAGGCTGCACGAAACCCTGAGCTGATGAGAGAAATGATGAGAAATACAGATCGGGCCATGAGTAACATTGAGTCATCTCCTGAAGGTTTTAACATGCTGAGGAGGATGTATGAGACAGTTCAGGAGCCGTTTCTGAATGCCACTACAATGGGTGGAGAGGCAGATACTGGTTCTAACCCATTTGCAGCGCTTTTAGGTAACCAAGCTGGAAATCGTGCAGGGACAAATCAGGCCTCTAACACCACAAATACGGGTTCTGATTCTGCTAGTCCTTCTCCTGCCCCTAATACCAATCCACTTCCCAACCCTTGGAGCACAAACAGTGAGTTGCATTTTCTAATATATATTTTCCTTTTCTGCTGTATCTTGAGTATGAACGAGGCATCTGTTATGAACTAGTTGTGTTAGTGAAAAAGAGGAATTTTGTCATAGGCTCATAGCATATAAGTAGAGACACCTAGTATATCTTAAGGAAAGATGCTTCTAGAAAAGTTCTGCAACCAACTTACCATATGTATTAACTCGAGGAATTTTGACCAACAGTTAAGCAGAATTTACGAGTGTTCCCATTGTTTACCAATTCTCACTTCATAATTGATACCATTGAATGTTCTCTATTGGCTGATAATTATCCATTGAGATAATTTACAAGCGTGGTATAATTTACAAGTTTGGGTGTTGTAATTCTACATATGTAACAGCTGGAGCAGCACAGGCAGGTACAAGGTCAACTCCAGGTACTGAAACTCGGTCCCTGCCAGCTGGTGGGTTAGGTGGAGCCAGCATGCCTGATTTAACAAGCTTGCTTGGTAGCTCCATGCCTGATCCCTCACATTTCAATCAAGTCTTGCAAAATCCAGCCATGATGCAGATGATGCAAAACTTGATGTCTGATCCTCAGACTTTCAATCAGGTAAATAGTCTGCACTCCTGTTTTTCTTTTTTAAGCTTTGACAATGACAACAATAGATATACCAAAAATTCCTTTGAAGTTCATTATCCCAGGAAATAGTTCATAATCAGTTTTTCAGCCAGTACATCTGAGTAAATTTCAGCTGGTTTCTACCACTGGTTGACATCGTTTTTTAATATGTTTAACAGTTTAAGCATTGTTTTGAGCTCATACATTTCCTGAATTAAGCAATAAGCAACAGAGGACAATAAAAAAAATTAAGGACAAACTAAATGGGGAATAAAAGGTATGCATGTGCTACCCTGTCTGCCACCTTCTCTTAAAGGAGAATTATTCACAAGCAAATTAGATTTATCATAGAGAGGCTTTTTGTTAGCAAAGTCAAGAAATTTACATTTGTTAGAGGTTGTTGTGAAGTAACACTTAGCATACTGCTTTTTTTGCTTTGTAGTTGCTTGGTTTCAATCCCACTTTGCGTAGCTTGTTGGATACAAACCCTCAGTTGAGGGAGATGATTCAGAACCCTGACTTCATTCGCCAGCTAATGTCTCCTGAAACTATGCAGGTGTGTTTGTGTATTACACACTTTTTGCAAATAGTGCCCAAAATTTCTTACATTTATAACTGACATATACTTGTATTATAAAACAGGTTGATTTAATTGATAAAATGGCCATTTGTTGACTTGTTTCTGATCGTTCCATCAAGTTAGGACCGTACATTCAAATCTGTTATTTGCTTGATATTGTTCAATTTGTGTTCACTCCCTGATAAAAAGGGAAGTGCTTTTATAACAGAGTAGCACAATGCTCTTGACTGATGTGTCATTTGCGCAGTCCCGAAATTGGTGTGTGCCAGAGCACACTATAAATTAGCATATAGTTCCCAGAATGTATGACAAGCTATGGGCACATTTTTAAATTAGCCTACATTTTTGCACCCAGATCTGTATGATGCTTATTCAAATCTTTCCTTTCAGCAAATACTGAGCTTGCAACAATCTCTACAAGGGCTTGCGCAGTTAGGTCGGCAGCCATCAGGCCAGTGAGTATTGTTTCCTGTACAATTTCTTTATAATTAAATAAAAATAATTTCCTTTTTGATGAGCAATTTTGTCATTGTTTCTACAATTTATTTCTCAGGGAACAAAACCAGACTGGCGGTGGCACAGGTACACATTTTTAGTCCCATGCCTAACCCTCTGATCGATTATCCATTTACCATTTGATACGTACAATACGTGCTGTATTGCCTGTTAGCTCCAAATTTGCATTTTTGTAGATTGTTTGGCTCTTCCTATGTGAGTCCTATTGAGTATATTGACAATCAGTACAAGGAGTTATCCTACCTGAAAGTAGTTTTCTAGTGCTTAAATTTGTTTTTGAAAAAAAAAATTCCCAGGAGCTGGACTTGGGGGCAATGCTAATCTAGAGCTTTTGAGGAACCTTTTTGGTGGACTTGGTGCAGATGGCTTTGGCGCTCCGGCTAACCAGTCTAATGGTGAGTGCTTTCTGCTCCTTTTCCTTCTCCTTATAATCTGCACTGGCGGCAGAGGTCCATTTTAGCAAGTACCTGAGTGGCTGCAGTTAATACTGGGCTATGCATGAGCCGCTAAGTCTAATGGGTTGAGCTTGAAGAAAATTGAAGCCTTATTTTAAGTCTGTGCGCTGGTTTTTTTATTGGAAGAACAGCTGCTCTCTAATTCTTTGGTGCAATGAACTGCTTCTTCCTTTTTAAACGTCTACAAATCATTTTGCTTTTTGGAGCTCATTGTTCAGTGGTAGGATTAAGAGTTAAAAATTGAAAATACGCCTGTATGAAAAGTTGGCATTTAAACTGGATGCTGAGATACTAATTAGGTTCATGTGTTTTTTCTTATTGTTTTCAGTGCCCCCAGAAGAACTGTATGCAACTCAGCTGACACAGCTGCAGGAAATGGGTTTCATAGACACGCAAGAAAATATCCGTGCATTGATAGCCACCTCTGGAAATGTGCATGCAGCAGTCGAAAGACTTCTGGGTAATTTTGGCGTTTAGGTGTCATAGTTGCTTGATACATTATATATTGGGTACTGGCGTTTAGGTGTCATATTTATTGTATCATTTGATCTGTGCTACCTTGTTTTTTTTTTTTCTAAAATAGCTCATGAGATTTGATGACAAAAAGATTAAGGTTGCTTCCTGTTTTAAGATGGAAAATAAATAGAGGGTTGGTTGGTTGATTTAAGGACATTGAAGTCGGCTTTCTGTTCTTAGATTATGTATTTTTCCTTCTTTGGATCATTGTACATACATATCTAAAGCCTTTTTTTTTTTGTTCTGTATTAAGTGTGTGTCTGCTTTAATGCTTCTGATATGCCAAACCCTTTCGAGCCATCTTGATTTAATCAGTAAACCCAACATTTTTGTTTTATTTGAATCTGTGGGCATTAAAAGAACAATCACAAGCACCCCCTGCTTGTATTTTTTGTCAAGATTCTTGGGTGGGATTGTCGCTAAGGTGTTACTTGTTAATTGCAATTTTGGCCATTTAAATATTTGTACTAACTATTTCATCATTTTAGGAAGTTTGTTCGCTTATTTCTGTTTTAAAAATGTATTATGAACGGTAACTTGCTTATTTGTGGTTCCACAATGTATTAGGCCCCTCTCACAAACGCCCCCAAGTTCCCAACAGAAAACCCGTGAGAAATATTTAAGAAGGTTGTGTTTGAACTTTGAAGAAAGGTGGAACGAGCAATTATGACCATAAGGCGAGAAAATTAACGATCGTTGAGGGATCAAATTGTTGAAAAGTGACCTATATTTGTACGCATGTTGCTAAGTCAATAGCAACGGGAAGTTATCATCATCAATGCATTGTTGTAAAAGAAAGAAAACATAGATGCAACTCGGTGGCGGATCCTGAGATAATCAAGCATGGCACTAATTAATAATAGTAATTGACTAATTGTAATTGAGAAGGGGTCAGAGGCTCAGAGCCTCTCCTTCATTCAATATATGTGGTAAATGGTAAACCTCCAAAATTATTTCACACTGTGCAATAATAAAATAACAATCGCCTTGCAATCATTAAAAGTTGAACTAATAGATTTTAGTTTTTTCTAATTGTAACATTTCACGGTGAATTTTCCCACTCGGTGGGGAGGAGCAGAACATACCCTAAAATTTCAAACATGAAACCTCATAAAGAAAATACATCTTAGTTATTAAACTGATTCCTCTATCTTATAATTAATTTTTGTGATTCATTTATTTCACATTATAATTGCAGAAAATTTGTTTTACTTGGGTTTCACTTTTCAGGCCTTGAATTAGGATATCAGGCCCTTGCAGGAAACACCCCGGTTTAACTGCTGATATATACAGAAGCCTTTAAAAACACCACAAAGAACCTCCTGACAAAGTACAAAGTATGGACTCCTTTTCTTCTGGTAATTAATCAATTATCAATTCATTTTGGCGGTTGCAATGCAATTCCTGGAGATATGACGGGGATCACCACAGAAAACATTTTCAGGTCCTTAAACCCCGCAGGTGACTTTTCAAGACTTCAAAAGCCCTTAAGCCACACGCGACCCATTTTGTACTTGTTCTCTCCTGTGGGCCCAGCCCATCGTATTATCTGGTAAACTGGTACCCGCCCCTGTATCCACAGTCCAGACCACAATTTACCAGTTACGCTGTCTCTGTCCGTCTCGTTTTCCCCCCTTTTTCTCCCTCTTTTGGGGGCCCAAACTGTCCGGGGTTTAACCAAGCATATTAAGTCATGCCACGCGTTTCACGTTGAAGACGGACACGTGGATGTCCATGGTTGCAGCTTGCAAGAATTTGTTATAGAAAAAGCACAATTATAGAAAGAGAAGACCAGGTTGCCATCTCCACTCTGACGTCGTCAAAAAATTTTGATGTCGTAAACTAAATAAAAATCAAACTACTGAGGCTCTGATATTTATTATCGAAACAGTCAGAAAGAGTCCTACACAATGAAATGTTATTATACTCTGGTAGCTTATTTATGTTTTTTTTTTATATATTTGTAGTGTACCGATTGATATTAGTTGTATTAAATAAGAACAATAATTACCTTCAGGTCCAAGTTCAGCTTCAAGTTAGGGAACCAAAAATACACGTCCAAATACATAAACCTCACACAAATATTTACCTATTTATCATACAATTTCTGAGTAGATTTGTGTTCACAACTAGAAGATCGAATATCTAGAGCTGAACATTAGGCAGTTTATTTAATACCGATACATAAATTTTTTGAAAATGTTTACACTTTTATTTGCGCCACAAAAAAGAAGCTCATAGAACTTGTTTGTGTACACACTGCACATTATCATCACATGTGAAAGGAATCTCAAAATCCCATATTCACTTCCTCTTCGTTCCCACAGGCCACAATGTGTCCTCTCACGCAAACCAAGACATTTTATGGACTTTTCCCTCATTTATCATCAATTACAACTATTTTTTCTGGACAGTTGAGAATTGAGGGTCTGTCATCTGTGGATAAGAATGGCTAACCGTCTTATAACAACTAATATCATTAACAAAAAAAAAAGCGTTACGCACGAACTTCCTATGAATCTAGTTCACAGAAATTAATGTGGACCATTTGTTGTACTAAATATGGGTCCCACTTTCAAAGCAAGTTGTGTTGCAAATCTTCCAATGGCAGCGTGGAACGGTTCTGGCCAGCGAGTAGCTGGTACCCAATTGAGTATTGACCTCGAATTCGTTTCATCCTGGTTATCTCGGCCGTACATCATGGATGAAACAATACAAGTTTTTTGGTAACTCGGAAATAACAGCGCATAGCGTGCAATATATCGAACCGTTGATCAAACACTTGCCCGAATCTTGAAAGAGTGATGGTCGGACGATAGCCAATCGAGCCGCTCCGTTTAATTTCTTTGTTACTGTAGCTAAACTCGATACAAATAAAAATCGTCCCTTCTTTATAAATCCTCAGTTCCCACCCAAAAGCGCGAGAAGTTGTGGAGGTGGTATTTGCGAGGAGGAGAGAGAACCACAGTGAAAGGCCTGGGAGCTGCTGCCAAGCCTTTCAAGGAAGCGAGAAGCATACTCAGAGGAAGAAGAACTAAAATTTGCCATGGATCCGTACAAGGTACATCATCTATTCATGCTTCGTTCTTCATTTTTTATTAATCGGAGGTAAAATAGTTGCATTGGTATGAGGATCCCGGGATTTGTTTTCATTGTCAGTTTGCGATGGTGGTGGTAGGTAATTGTGTGTAGACGTCGAGGGTGTTATGATCGTTAATTGAAAATTTGTGTCTTACAGAATTAGTGAATCACTTGTCTAAATCGATAGTCTAAACTATTTTCTCTGGGCGTAATGGCGTCGTCTTCGTCAAGCATTTCTGCCCATTTCCATTGCGATATTCTGATGAGTTTTTCATTAGCTGCTTTAATTAATTCTAGTGTATGTAGTATGATTCCGAGTTTGTACAAATAATTGCCATTTGGTGCTTGACCTTTGCGCAATTAAGAATTTCGGTTAATTTAATACTAATAGTTGGCGTAGCTTTACACATATGGAGTAAAGGATCTCTTTTGGACCTTTTAATGCTCCAAGGAAAAAGGAAAGCATTACTCGTAGTTAGGACCAAAGATAATATATTTCATCACAGAGGAAAATAACCTATTCAAGGAACAATTGAATGTCAAGTAGATGAGAAGAAAATTGGAGACCTCTTTTTTATATACTTATGATTGAATCATAAAAAAATTCAAATTGTTTTTGGCCTTAATGAGGAAGGAAAGGTGATAGATTCAAATTTAATTTATCAAAACTCTTACCTTCACATTTTTTAACACTTACTAATAATAATTATGGAGGCACAATTTTTAGCAGTGAATGCTTGAAGAAACTAAAATATCTATTTCTTTGCTACGTGTTATAGTAAATAAATACCAGGTGCAAATAGTGCTTGTTGGACAGTTGGAGCCTTAGAGGGCTTGTAAGCAATTAGTGTACAATGATTGAGTGATTGGAGTCCGATACAGGACAGTTTTTAATTGTGGAGGGGCAGGAATTTTGCTCTGTTGGGCCTGTTTAGCTGTTTATATGCGTTTGTTGAAACAATCAACTAAAAGTTTTCATGTTCGCGACCAAATACCAGTCGCAAGCAAGTTTTGAATCTATTTAACTAGATGATCACTTATTGACATATCAAACTGGCTCTGCCACTTTTCTAAGATTGTAAATTTATTATCATTGCTTGTCATCTTTTCAACACTGAGCTCTGACATGTTGTTGTGTCATAATAATCAATTGTATCAATGGGCTAATGTTATGTGCAGTACCGCCCAGCAAGTTCCTTCAACTCCCCCTTCTGGACCACCAACTCTGGTGCTCCTGTCTGGAACAACAATGCTTCTCTTACCGTCGGCTCCCGGGGTAATTTTCCTTTTAACCCTTGCACGATTTGCTTTGTGCTTATTATTTCTTCTATAACTTATGTCCTGCATCTAGGTACTTCCAACTTTTTTGGATTATAACACTGCATGGTTCACAATGAAAATTTAATACTTTCAAACTGGTCATGGAATTCTTCCAAGTTCATTCATACTTAATCCAAATTCTGTCTAATAATGATGCAATCCAGAAAGACGATATAGTGTTCTCTTGAACTGCTTCTGTAGCAACATTTGGTCATTACTGGATGACCAACTAATTGATAAATTAAAATATCTCTGCTTCAGTGTTGACTTAGAATCCTGTAAGCATGTTTTTTACGTGATAGAGCCCTTTAAACTATACTTCATGATAAAATTGTTTATATCATTAAAAGGTCCAATTCTACTTGAGGACTACCACCTTGTGGAAAAGCTCGCTCAGTTTGACCGTGAGCGCATCCCTGAGCGTGTCGTTCATGCTAGGGGTGCCAGTGCCAAGGGTTTCTTTGAGGTCACACATGACATCTCTCACCTCACCTGTGCTGATTTCCTTCGTGCACCCGGTGTACAGACCCCAGTAATTGTGCGTTTCTCCACTGTCATTCATGAACGTGGCAGCCCAGAAACTTTGAGGGACCCCCGTGGTTTTGCTGTAAAGTTCTACACAAGAGAGGTGTGTCCACCTTCTTTTCCCCTGTTGTAGATACTTGTTTGAGGATGAGCAGAGAGCTTAAATTGTTCAATTCACTGATATAGAAAGTTTGTGCCAACCTAGCCTGATAGATATCGATTTGAAAATCAACTTCTGTTGTTAACATTTAATTTGTGTGATATTTTTGTTGGTGTATTTAAACACTGAATTGTATACCAGTGGGAACTAATTACTAAAATTTCTACTGGTGATACTTTGATTAGTGATTTCCTTGTTAGACTTTAAATTCAGTTATCTTTAGTCCAAAGAAAAATCAAAGCCAGTATTGAAAAGCCTGAAGCTTTGCACATCCAAAATCCAAGTATTATTTCTGTCAAGTAAGAGAAGGATTGAAGTACAGGTTTGGAGGAAACCCTCTCATTTAACTAATACGATACCTTGTGATTACAGGGCAACTTTGACCTCGTTGGAAACAACTTCCCAGTATTCTTTGTCCGTGATGGCATGAAGTTCCCTGACATGGTGCACGCACTAAAGCCTAATCCCAAAAACCACATCCAGGAGGACTGGCGTATCCTGGATTTCTTCTCACACCACCCTGAGAGTCTCCACATGTTCACCTTTCTCTTTGATGACATCGGCATTCCAGCTGACTATCGTCACATGGATGGTTCTGGTGTCAACACCTACACTCTCATCAGCAAGGAAGGCAAGGCTCACTATGTCAAGTTCCACTGGAAGCCAACCTGTGGTGTCAAGTCATTGTTGGATGAAGAGGCTGTTATTGTTGGTGGTATGTTTTTACTTCTATCAGTCTATGCAAACACTGAATTTTGCAGGAGTAAGGAGTTGAATGTAGGTTTGCTGCGAAAATTGGAGTTCAGTTCTGTATTGTGGGAGTGAAATGTGTGGGCTCTCTTTTAATATCTATTTTTATTGTTTTCTGCTTGTTTGGCAATTATATTTACAATTGTTGCCAAGTAGAAAATTTGTTTGGCAATCATATTTACAATTGTTTGCTGTGAAAATATTTCTACTTCTAGAACAGTTGTAAGCTTCATTGGGACTAGCCCGTTCAGGGAGGCAATGTCAAAGCTAGATTGCCATCCCTTTTCTTATTAATAGCTACATCGTTTGCAGCAGAAGCAAAACATTTTGACATTGACAATTTTGCACCATTCATATCCACCAGGTACCAACCACAGCCATGCAACCAAGGACCTACATGACTCTATTGCAGCCGGTAACTACCCTGAATGGAAGCTCTTCATCCAGACCATTGACCCGGATTATGAGGACAGGTTTGACTTTGACCCGCTTGATGTGACCAAGACCTGGCCTGAGGACATCATCCCTCTCCAACCAGTTGGCCGCATGGTTCTCAACAAAAACATTGACAATTTCTTTTCTGAGAATGAGCAACTTGCATTCTGCCCCTCAATTGTGGTCCCGGGTATTTATTACTCTGATGACAAGCTGTTGCAGACCAGGATTTTCTCATACTCTGACACCCAGAGGCACCGTCTAGGCCCCAATTATCTCATGCTACCTCCAAATGCTCCCAAGTGTGCCCATCACAACAATCACCATGACGGTTTCATGAACTTCATGCACAGGGATGAGGAGGTAATTTTTTTTTGTTTTGAACTTTTGATTCAATTGATTGTGTGCTCCTTCTGTTGTTGATCATTATATGTCAATTTTAATGGCTTTTCTGATCATGTTTTCTTTTGACTTCAGGTGAACTACTTCCCATCGAGATATGATCCTGTCCGCCATGCTGAGAGGTTCCCAATTCCACCGCGCGTTTTGACTGGCCGTCGTGAGAAGGTATAGTTCTTTTCTTTTCATGTGGTGATTTATTAATGTGCCTAATTCAGTCATATGGTTGGTTGGACATTATTGTATTTATAATAGATGAGACGGTTTCCAACTTTTTTCCCCTCTATTGCAGAGTTTTGTGCTGGACAATTTGTTATTGTTCTTTCTTTGCATAATGTAATTGTCATTAATTTATATTTCAAAATGGCTGGCAAAATTATGCAAATAATATAAAGATCAAGGAAAATCAGTCTATTCTCTTGCAAGATTGCCATCATTTTAGTATACTAAACGAGTCTCAACTTCTTGTGGAATGCAGGTGATGATTGAAAAGGAGAACAACTTCAAGCAGCCTGGGGAGCGTTACCGCTCTTGGGATACTGCAAGGTTTTGCCTTATCTTTGAGACTTTGACATTGAAATTCATTGGAAAGTTCAATAATGTTGTTTCTTTTTGGAGAAAAGTGGCAAAAGCCACCGGTTTCATTGAAACCATAGCAAAATAGTAGTGTTGTGTCTTAATTTAAGATTCAGTGCTTCCTTGTTATGTACTTATGTTACAAAATGGTTGGCGCTTTGACAGGCAGGAGAGGTTCATCAAGAGATGGGTAGCATCATTGTCTGATCCCCGAGTTACCCATGAAATTCGCTCCATTTGGATCTCCTATTGGTCTCAGGTTTGTATTTTCCCAAGTTTGTTTTCCTTTCTTTTGGAACACTGGATAGATATGTCATAGGTAGTTGACACCAAAGTATACGTAACTGAAATTTTGTGCTACAAGTCTGAACGACACCAGTTCATCATGCATAGTACCAGATTTTACAGCAGTCGTCAAAAAATAGAAAAGAAGTCACAGTAATTGATTTAATTTAGGACCTCATTTTTGTCTCTTCTGAATTTTTCAACTTGTGTTGGTTCATAAGGTGGTTGTGAGGTTGTCTAAGAGTTCACTTGATGCCTATACATTAAAATTAGAGTGATGGTAACTACAAAAATAGAAAAAAAAAAAGCCACAGGAATTGCATCCTAAATTGGCCCAAATTTGTCGATGATTGATGCTAATATTTATCGATGATTGATGCTAATATTTATCAGTGGAAGTATAGATCCTTGATCGTGTAGTCTTCAAGTTAAAGAGTGATATAATTTTTTATTTTTATTTTAACTCATGCAGGCCGACAAGTCCTTGGGACAAAAGCTCGTTACATATCTCAATGTGAAGCCGAGCATGTGAGGTGTTGTTGTGCAAATTATTTGCAAGGAACTTGTAAGTTGTAATCTCTGCTATACCAAAGACACTGGAGTTCATTAACTAAAGACGGGATGCTCAATTTATCGCTATAAAGTATTTAGTATAGTGTTGTAATATGATTATCAACATGCAGACCTGGATGTTGTTTTGGCATAATATTAATTAGTTCTATTAATACAATTGTAATAATATATCCACATGGCATTCCAAAATGTTTATAATATATTGTTTTGCGTGCCATTACTCTGGTACATATAAATACTTCCAAGTTCAAAGCGCAAAAACTGGTAACTACACATACTGTTTAGGTAATATAAAGTAGAACAAATCATTTGTTGTAGAAGTTGGTCCCGTTTCTCTCTCTTTGAGAGGGATTATCTTTTTTCTTTTTTTTGCACGGGGAAGATAAATTTTATCTTCTGTACTTATTTAGAGACAGAAGCAAGGGCGGATGTAAGAAGGCTCACGGCAGCAATCTATTGAAAAAAAATTACAATTTTTTTTATAATTATGAATATTTTAAAAAAAATAAAAATATTTGTATTGAAGTAAATTTTCAATTTTTTTTTCTCCGAAAAAAATTATTTTTTATTCTCCTGAACATAATAAAAATTATATTTTATTCTTTTGGTTGGAAGTAGTACCGACCACGAGTCACGAATTCTCCTCTTAACCCAAAATTCATTTGGATCCATAAGCATGGAACGCCCTTGTGCTAAAATTGACATCTTGGTATATATTTCGGCTAGAAACTTTAGAATATATAGGGTGAAAATGATGGCAGCAATATGAATGAACTGTCAAAGAAATTGTCTAAATGATTTGTTGGCAAACCTGCTCTGAATCTGGCAAAAATGCTTTAATTTATTTATTTTTTACTCTCTTTCAAACTTTGATTTCGGAATAGCTAACTTTGGCATTTATTAAGCTGACTTCCAATATTTTCAAATGTCATCATAGAAACGACTAACGAAGATGACAATGAATTTTTAGGGGTTACGTTTATATATTGGATCCAGCTGTTTTAGACTCGGTATATTAAACTGTTTTGCACTGTAAACTGGAATTGCAATTTATTTTCTGTCTTAGAACAAAAACAAACTATTTTTTTTTGGTAAAATTGAGTATATACCTTTCAATATATTTAAATTTAGATATTTATCCCTTCAAATTTAAAAATTAGATATTTATCTCTCAAAATATTAAAATCTTAAATATTTACTCAAAACTACTATTATCCTCATAAAAATTAAATTAATAATTAATTAAAATTATAAAAAAAAACAAAAATACCCCTCCATTAGTCAACAACTAACCTCAATTTCGCTAAGAGCTTCATTTTTATCATTTGATCAAATTGAATAGTATGAATTTTAAACTTTAATTTCCTTCATCTCTCAGATCTCAAACTCTTAACAAATACATATCTTTTTTTTTTCACGGTCAAGATCTAGAAGATCCAGTTATATGTGTCTCAGAGATGCTATTGGAGCTCAATCAATCTTTCAGTGAGGCTGATGGTTGTGTCGAACGTTGTTGATTATTCCTTCTCAAACTCATAAAATTCATGAAAAAATAAATGGCAAGATTATTTAAAAAAACTGCTATAGATTTAAGCAAATAACGATAATAAAAGAAAAAATCTTTTTATTTTATTATAATTTTGAAAAAGGTGTGATTCATTAAGTGAGGGCTCATGAAATTTATCTATATCAAAGCATATTTCTATTGCCTTTACGTACTGTACCAGACATATCTGTATAGCATTTAGGACTAGGACACTAGGTCATTATAAGTACCAAACCAAACCAAATATTTAAATCCGATAAAATTTATCCTAATCTTTTTTGATGATATCTTTATTTTATTTAGAGCCCAGATTTAAAGTCACACCAAAAACACCTTACTTAGGTTATGGAAAAACTGAAAGAAAATCAGCTAAGTGCTAAGAGGTCCAAATGTAAATTTGGCATAAGCAAAGCATTCAATGTGATCAATAAGTTAGTAGGTGTATACTAAGCATCCAATGGGAATAGGGTAACTCTGATGATAATAATAATAATTATGAATAAATATTTAAGATTTTGATATTTTGAGAGATAAATATCTAATTTTTAAATTAAAATGTATTGAGAGATATATACCTAATTTTACTTTTTTTAACTGGTATTTTCACTACAATAATCTTCAAAAGAAAACTTATCAATAAGACTGTCTTATTAAAACAGTTTGTGACAGCTGAACCAGATCTACTTGCACCGAAAAAGAACAAAAAGCAAAACAAAGAAAGACGACCGAATCAGATTTCCAACCCTCGTTTTATTTAGAGACGTAATCTAATATAAAAGTGCAAGTACTTGTAGCATTCTTTGTCGTATATTTTAAATATTGTACAGATGGAGAAACAACCATTATCATTATATCATATGATTCATATACCAATTCATTGTACAGATAATTAACAAGTATTGATGTGGAGATTTAATTTGGGACGCTATTAATTTTCATTTGTGAGAAACCCCATGTTACGTTTGAATGACGAAAATACACGCAAAATAACTACATCACCACAAACTTATTTTCTTTTTGTTAATGTTCCTCATTAGTGTTTTTGTCATGTAGCGAAAGTGAGAAAATGATGCACCCGTAAAGCATGTTAATGCTACCATCTTAGGCCAAATGGAGATTAAAAAAAAGTTTAGCACTGCTTGCCACGTAGTTCGTCACGCTAGTACCTTCTTATATGCTATATGGAGTAAAATATTTTTATAATTTAAAATACGATTTTCAACGTGTATGTGGTTAAAAACAAGTATGAGATGCTGACTATATCAAGAAATGCTTCCTGCTTAACGCAGAGGCGGATCTTTTTATAATTTTTTTTTTGTAATTATATGTATTTTCAGAAAAAATAAAAAATATTTATTTTAAAAAAATAAATAAATTGTGACTCCCAAAAAAAAATATTTACCTCCAGATCAAAATCTGAATCCGCCCTTAACTTAATGATAATTAAAATTGAGGGTGTAATCCATCATCCCATTAAAAATCTAAAGATTAATTTAAAATGATTGTATTAAGTGGGGATTATTAAAGTAAAATTATAAAATTTTAAATTGCATATTCGATATTCCAAACTAAAGTTTGCTGAGAAATATTTTCTTTAATTGTAGAGCAACTGTGTTAGGTTAATTAGGTCCAATCATTCAACCAACCTTGCATGACTTGATACAAAATTAAGCGCAACTTCTATTTAAAAAAAAATAATCACAACTTGGTTTACAACTCTCTATTATCCTTTTAAATAACCCAATAAGGCAATAATTAATCAAGTGTCTCTGGCCAGGGCGCCAGGCATGGCGTGCTTCCCAAACCTTGGATCTCTTTCCCAATTCGAAGCCCTTTAGCTTGGGAAGGCATATGTGACTATGTGAGCGGGTAGGAAATTTTTTTTTAAGTGCAATTTTTCAAATGATCATTAGCTTGGTCAAAACTTTTCTATTTACTTTTATGATTTTGGAGTTTTCGATTCAGTTTTAGACAGAAGATGGGAGTATGAGACGAGAAATACATAAGAAAATGTTGTTGTTATGCAAATAAACTAATAGCAAAGCTTTTACCTTGTCCAAATGATATTTACTTCTTTATTAGCTCAAAAATTTAAAATACTCCTCATTATATTTTTAATTTTTAATTAGTTTATCACAAGTAAGAAGCATGTATCTGATTTCTCGAACATGTCTTTGTTGTCTTTTTTTTTTTCCTTTGGGGGCGGTAGTACGCAAATTTTATTGTATATAATTGCCTCAATGCATGGAGCAATGGTTCCCAACTTCCCATCATGGTGACAGCACGGTTGTCTGGTAATATATTCTCGTGTGGTTATTTTCTATAAATTGAGGTATTTGGGGGTTTCTGGGAAAAAAATAATAATCTGAGCTGCAATTAGCCCACCCACTTCCGAGCATTATTAATTTATTACCTTCGGTCCCGGACAAGATTATTATTATTATTATTATTATTATTATTTATTTTATTTCCACAGAATCTCTAAAGTCTAACGAAACAATTAGTGCCTTTTGGGCGTGAGAAAAATAAGAAAGCAATTGGATCCCAATGTTATCTATGACTCCGAAAATTAAATTGTTTGAAACAGGCATCTGTTGCGCTCCTCCCAGAGTCCAGAGATTCCAAAATGTAGCAAACAATAGTGAGTCTAATTAATTTGGTCCTGAGTGTGAGACTGTGAGCCAAGCAGAAATTGGGCTCTAGTGTGTCATTGATGGCAAAAGCATTGCCCATATGCTTCAGATGAAGAGGGTATCCTCTTTTGTTTTTATTTTTTGAGAATGATGAGGGTTGACTGTTGTGTTGAGGATCCTTTTAAGGGGTTTAATTTAACAGAATGAATCATAAATGACAAGGCCCACTGATCATCCAGCAGGCAAATTAAAATAAGTGGTGGTTCCTCGTACGTGTTGCGCTTTCATTGGCCATTGTGCTTCTTCTTTTGTTGGTCACTAACTCACAATATTTGACGCCATGCTAATCCAGTTTTATTGAGCCAAATCATTAAAAAAAATAGGAAGCATGACTTCTCTTTTGAAGATTTTATCTGCACAAGAAAAGAAGTCACATAAACAACCTGTGAATATTAGGACTTTATATTCTGATGATTAAACTAAAATTTTAAGAGGAATTCCCATAAAAAAAATTTGAAAGAAATTCAAAACATCTAAGTTCAGAAAAGAGTTTACTTAAAATTCTCAAACACAAGCAAATTAATAAATAACTAGATAATTGGTTGCGTTGCGCCATTACCTCTATGCAACATGAATATATTTTTTATTATGCATCAGCTGTCAATGGTATGGTACGTGAACCTGATGTTATTGACAATTATTGCTATATTTGTAGTTTTGTACAAATCAACCCTCATCAATCACTGCAGTGCTAATCTTCTGATAGAGTTCATTTAAAACTTCAATCACTCTAACTAACTATTTTTTAAAAAAAAATAAAAGACGAAAACGAAAGGTGTACAACTCACGCATCCCTGACCAGGGATTGCGATACAGGATTTTGGTCAGGGATAATTATCGGATTGTAATAATTTATTGGGTTCAAACCCATTAACTAATCGGGTACTAAATAAAAATAATAATAATTTAATATATATATATACTTAACTAATAAAAAAATATTAAAATAATAATAAAATTAAGCTCAAAGTAATAGATAATCAAGTTGATGAAGAAAGTTTTCATTTACATGACTTTATATTTTGATATCTTTGCATAATTATTTCATTATGCACGATATTAAATATTTTTTTCTCAATAAAAATAATCAGACAATCCAGAGGGACAAAAAAAATTTCGGGAGGGGGGAGGACAAATTACCAAAAACCACTATTTTTTCACGTCCCCCCCCCCCCCCCTGAAATGTCCGCCCCTGCACGTAACAATGGGTTTTTCAGATTTTCGGTAAAACTTCAATCACTGCAGTACTAATCTTTTATTTTGTATTTTGTATGTTTCTAAATGTTGTTTATATCTAATTTTGATATACTCTATCTTACTTTTTTTTGCATATGTTATGTACTTTTTTTTAGAAAAGAAAAGAAAGAAAGATCGTGGCAACAATGATGAAATTTTTTATCTTGTAATAAATTGATACTAACAAAGGAATCTCTCTTAATGGAAAGATATAGTTTATTTTTTGTGCAGTCTACATTGTAAAAAGGTTGAAGTTAACCATTTATTAATTTTGAAAGAGAACTTCATGTGTCAATTAATAGTTGGCTAAATCCAGAGTTGGTAGGAATTTTTTGTCCATGTTGGCGGGTGATCCGGTTCCATCAGCATCCTTGAGGAGAAGATAGAAAGAGAATAAAAATCAATGAAAAAAATACGAAGAGATAGGACAAAAGATAGTTTAAAATTTTGTTCAGTATTTTATCTCTCAAGTGTGCACTGTCTAAATTCAAAAAAAAAAAAAACACAGGCGTATTTTTGTAAAACAGGCGTGAAACGATACAACACCGCATGGCACGTTCTGCTAATATTTATTACTCTAGTTTATTTTTGGTAATGTTTTGGAAAAAAATACCATTTTTATTCAATTTTTCATTTAAAATTAAAACAAAAGAAGAGGATTTGTATAGAATTAGTTAGAATTAGTTATATATCCTGAAACGATACAACACCGCATCGCACGTTCTGCTAATATTTATTACTCTAGTTTATTTTTGGTAATGTTTTGGAAAAAAAGAAGAGGATTTGTATAGAATTAGTTATATACCTTGCAGCAGACTCTTTTATTTAAATATTAAAATACTATAAGATAAAAAAATTCGCATTGATGAGATTTTCTATACATTATGAATTAATGATTCATGGGTTTATGGTAAGAAAAATGAATTATTCTAATATATATTATCACTATTAATTTCTTACCAAGCATGCACAAGGTTGCTAAATAAAAAAAAACTATATTATAAAAATAACAGTATAGATGAGAAAAAAATGGAGAGAAAAAAGAGATCAATGGACGCGATTACATACGTTCAATCAACCAAAAATAAATATTATCCGTCTAATTGAGGGATAAAATTGGTATAACAAAAAATACATGAACCATCTAATTCTTATATATTTTATATAATAGTATAGATAGATATAGATTTTTCAATAAAAGCATGGTTATGTTTAAGTTTTTGGGAAAAAGAAAGATATGTTTGGCGTTTTCAAGTTTCTTTTATTGAAAATATTGAAGGGGAGGAGCCGAGAAGGTATATGTGACTATTTAGAAAATACATGATAATATTTATTAAATTAGTAATGCGAGGGTGTTCGAAACTTGGCTCCGAATCTGCTCTTCGGATCTGAACGAAGCTGCTCGAAAAATCAGATAGTTGGCGAGCAAAGAAGAAGATATCACTCTAACATCAAATAGAAGAAGAGCGTCGTTGAATGACTTAAAACGCTGCTCGGATAATTTACAAGCAATAGATTTTATGTCTCGAAACTTGAGCACAAATATAAGAGTATATTTTTGGGAAAAGTTTTCTCTTAGGGCTGAACAAATAACTCGTGGTTCGTAACTTGTTCATAACTCACTTAGATTTTAGCTCGTCATAACTCGAGCTAAATCTGGTTTGAGCTAAATCTAGCTCGAGCTGACTGACTCGTCTACTTTTTGACTCGAGTATGAGCCAGGGTTGGCTTGCTCGGCAACTCGTCAATTGGCTCGTATACTTGGGCCTATCATATTTCATACTTCTATTTAAGTATAATTTTTAACATTTAAACTTATTTGGTTACGTAATTTATTTATTTGTTATATAATTTATTTATAATTTATCAGTTATTTTGTTTTCAGTTTTTATTTTGAAATCAACTGACAAATTAAAATATAAAAACGAGCCAACTCGATGAGCTATCTCGAGCCAGACACAAACCGAGTTTGAGTTAGACTTCTAGCTCGAACTAGTCTTATCGGATCGAATCGACTAAGCTCGTATAACTATTGGCTCGAATTTGAGTTGCCCCTACTCGGCTCTGCTCGGCTCCCTCGTTTGAACAACCCTACTATTGCTTTCTATTTCAGCAGGAGGGGGTTGAGTACACCATGAGTGCACAATTTAATTGTCTACTCACTTTTTTTATCGTTTGAGTCAAACATTAATTATACAACATTATAATTAACATCACTCACTCCTCTTCTCGATGCATGCATTACTCTCTCTTCAATTCATATTCTCTCTTCAATTAAATTTTTTAATGAAATATACAATTAGTCACCGTGCCCCCAATTTTATAAAAAAATAAGATTATTCTTTTTTTATTTTTTTTATTTGAGTAACTTAACATTCTATGAAGTGATGAGGGTTCAATTGATATGCATTTTTTTATTATTAAATAAATATTCTATTTTAAGCGGGCTTCTAATTATCTACATATAACTACAATCAACATCATTAAAACACACTTAATAAATAATTCTAGTATAAAACTAATTTTTATGATAAAAGTTTATTTTAAATATATTATTCAAATTATTGCAGATGTGTTTTCAGTTATTTGAATTGGAGATCTAATAAATTTAGACTAACTTGAAAACTGTATCATCTATCAAATATTCAATAATTTTAAAATTTATAAAAATCAAATAATTAAAAAAAATTGTTATAAAATTTTAATAAGTTTATAATGAATGATCAATAAAAAAAATTAGTGCACATGTGTAGCAAACAAAAATGAAGTAAGTTAACATTACCCATTATTAAATAAGGTTTGGTATGAAATTTTCTAAAATAATATGATGTAAATTAAATTGAAAATGAAATATGAATATTATACAAATACACATTGCCGCTTTACCAATTTTAAAATATTTAATTTCATTAATGAATACACATCTAGCTTTGTGGATATCACACTATATAACATATATCTATGAATATTTTAAGTATTATATGGAGTGCAAAAAATTATATAATAATTTGACATATTAACGGGGAGATTAGTTAAAAACATAAAAAATCCAATTACATACTTGTTGGCAAAAACAAAGACTATTTCAGAAGAGAAAGGATCTGATTCCACTAGTTTTAGTGATATTTGATGCAACTAATTTATCTTTTAATTTATATTTTAAAGTATGATATTTAAATTTTAAATCCAAATCATTGATCTTATTCATTTTTATGATAGATGTATACTCATAAAATTTTATAATTTTTGGAGATCATTTTATACTATATCAAATGATAATAAAATGAACGAATCTAATTAACTAAGATTGATTTATTTTTATGCCTTCACTTTGTTATCATTTGATCTAGTGTAAAATAATCTCTAAAAATTCATAAATTTTTATAAGCATACATCTATCATAAAATTAAACAAGATCAATGATTTGAATTCAAAATTTAAGTATCAAACTTTAAAATATAAACTAAAGATAAAGTCGGTGATATCATATACCACTAAAGCTAGTGGGACCGTATCCCTTCTCATTCCAGAATTAATGAAGTGTATAGACTAATAGCTTGATTATAAAAATTATTTAAGAATCTTTTAGCAGCTCAATTTGTTTAATATATAATGAAAAGTGAATTAATAGATGAGAGAGTAAAAAGTTAGCATTTAATAAGAAGGAGAAAAATTGCAGATCTAGTACAGATAATAATACGTCTCATCTATTTGAAATAATAAATGTTGCGGTTTATAAGAGTCTTATTTAATTTAAAAAAAATAAAAATGAGAAAATTAATGAATGTGGAAAATAAAACGGTTGTCATTATAAATTATAAATGTACAATCAAAAAGCACACTGGATACCCGCACCGTCCCTATTTCAGCGGAAGGCAATGAAAGCCAAATAAAAAGAAGCATCATCTAAAGATCATCGCATCATCTATTTGAAAGTTTGTAACCTCTACAATACTACCTGGTGCGGAAAAATTCATGTAGAGATAGTCCAGCCAAATATTTGTGTCTATTTTTCAAAAATAACCTTCAATTACTAAAATTTTATTTTAAACTTATAAAAATATAGTTTAAACATTACTTGTGTTTAAATTTGATTGAATATTTTTTAAAGAAGATAGGACATTTACAGACCCAGTATATATTTTTTTTATATATTTTTAAATTTAAATATATATTACTTCATAGAGAAATGAGAGATATATTTTTTTAAACTTGGCAGAAGCTGACAAATTGGCGAGATGAGATGTGTTATTATCTGATATCTGTCCCTGACATTGTGTGCACTGTGCAGTAAACAGCTCAAGCGATCTTGATTGCTCATTTTCAGTCGCTAGTAGATTACATAATAAGATCGGATAATTCACCTTCATGAAATACTTCAAAACTAGCTTGATTTTCTAAACACATCATTTTTCTTCGATTTTTTTTTTTAATTCTGGACAGCAAATATTAACATGTTAACAATATACCGCAAACTACACAGCCATGTTTGTACTACATTAAAGGTGTCAATTATTGATTTGACTCGATGGATTAATCCGATCCGATCTGAATCTGATCAGTTCCGAAAATAAATGGATTGAATATGGGTTTAATTTTTTGACCTGAATCGTATCGGATCGGATTTGAGTAAACCCGACCCCACCCGATTAATTATGTTTTTTAAGTAATTTTATGATTTAATACTAATTAAAGATTAAATATACATTAATTATATAATAATTAAGATTATTTATAAATTAATCAATATTTAATTTCTTAAAATTATATAAAAATAATTAATAAATTTTTAATTATTTTACAAAAGGGATCGGATTCAAGTTGAATTAAAATAATATGATCCGACCTGATCCATTAACACCGTTGTAACTACATCCATCCCGTCGTTCAGAGAGCATAATATTAGAATCCCAAGATGAATTTTGGAAAAAAAAAATGAAAGTCACAACATATTTGTTACATGGAGAGCATTGTTGAAGAATATTTTCAGAAAAATTATAAGACATAATCAGTACAGCTCGAGAAATTCTCAAAGAATATAAAGATAGATTCTCAAATTAGCACAATTGGGTATTAGCCGACAGCAAAATTGAAAAAACTGTACATCATTTTACTTTCCTCCTTTTTTCTTTCTCCTTGGTGTCTATCATTTTTTGTACATCTTAATCACACCTTAGTAATTGGCAATTCGACATTAATAAAATTTGAAAGCATGATCCTCATTTTTTTTTCTCAAAAAAAAAAGTTTATCAAACAAAATATAATGAAATAGGCCTATTGTTTTAGTTATAACAAGTAACTCGTGTGTGGGCTTAATTTTTTTTCCTGGATCCACCATTGCATCAGAGGACGTGAAATTCCCAATCTGATTGCATTTGAGGAGTAATTAACAATGGAATGTTTTTAAAAAGAGAACTCTCAACTAAAATAATAGTTGATCATACTTTTCTCGCGGAACAACTTAGAACTTTTTCTTCTCTTTCTTAATGGAAAAAAAAAAACTAAAATTTTATCGCACCTCATCGCTGCCCAAGTCAACAATTATTTGTGATATACAGATGCGTTTACGCTCCTCTATGCGGTTATTGTCACGATCACGATAAGCATAGGTAATTTTACTATTTCTTTTTTACATGACATATATAATAACCTCATCTAGTAGCCGAATTTTAAGAGGAGATGCATTTGACATTGGTGTACACGTCACAAGAATTAATACAAGATACTTTGACTCTTTGTCTCCATCTCTCGACCTCCGCTTATATTGGAGCTAGAGTTCCTAAAAAAATCCGGACGGGTCAGATTCGACTCGCCGAACCCATGATCGTGATCTGACCCGTTCTGATCCGTGACCCAACTCATCAAACCCATGATCCGTTAGAACCGACGGGTCTAGCACGGGCGCGGGCAAAAAAATTTCAAAAAAACTCGTGCTAGATCCGATCCATTTTGGACCCGTCCCGACCCGTCCAACCCATGCAAACCCGCCCCCGACCCGTCCGGGAACCCGGGAAAATTCAAAAAAATGCAGGAAAAAATATTTTTTTTGGTAAAAAAAAATAAATAGTTATATATTTTTAATAATTATTTTTGAATTTTTTGAAATTTTTGAGAATTTATTTGGATTTTATTGGATTATTTTTGAGTTTTGAAAAAAAGCATTGGACCCGACCCGACCCAACTTGACCCGCCGCACCCTTAGACGCGACCCGATCCGACCCGTCCGACCCGACGGGTCTAAGACGGGTCGCGGTCAAACCCCTCAAAATAAATCCGTCCTAACTCATCCCGTGAAAATCCGTTGACCCGTCTCAACTCATCCCGTCAAAACCCGCCGACCCATACAAACTCATCCCGACCCATTTTTAATACACTAATTGGAGCCATGAATGAAAATGTCACCTTCTTTGAGATCAATCAAATCATTTCTTTTAGTTAGGGATCAATCGTATAGTTTTGTTCTTTCTTTTAAAAATATTCAGCAGCCATCCTTATTTTTGGATCCATCAAACACGGGGGGGGGGGGGGGGATTGGTAATTTTCATCCAACAGCATCAAATGAAATTTATTCTCTACATCACGTCTCGCTCCATGTTTTAGTCTATTGATTAATGTATGTCACATATGAGTATGTAGTGTATTTGATAAGAAATATATTATATGAATATATATTTATATATTTACATGCATATGTTTTAACATATTACATACTTAAAAAATATGAACACACATATCTAAAGTATATGACACGTTTAATATGTCATGTTAAATATGTTTGATACGTGTTAACATTTAAAATACATATAAATTTAATAAAATTTAAATAAAATCATAAAAAAAAAATCAGAAGATCGTGGAATAATGACAAAAATCTGAAAAGAATGAAAATTCACAAAAAAATGAAAGGAAAAAAGTTTGACAAACATAGGGGTTGTACCATCAAATTACATCATTTAATAAGTCATATTACTTCACAGAAAATATAACTCTTCCACTTGATCTGTGGACTCTTTCGGTGTCCAATAAGGAAGAGCCACATATAGAGTCAGAGAACTGAAAACTCTCACTCTTTCCGCTCCGTATTTCAAACTTTTACATGCTTTGTTGTATGTAACTCGTTTGCTTTCCTTGCCTGACATCATATTTATTATTATTTTTAAAATATATAATTGCATGTCATTGTGTGTCTGAGGCATGCTAGATGTGTCAGGCGTGCTAAAATATTATGTGTCATGCGTGAGTATATGTATTTGTATTCAACATATTTGACATACATCTTTAACATGTCATGTTCAAACACAAATATATATTTATGTTTGTGCACGTGTAAACACACGTCGGACACATTTATTAATTCCCCTACTTAGTCCTAATTAAAAGTGTCAATGGATCGGATCGGATCAGATCATTATTATTTTTTATTTTTTTACTCGATCCAAACCTGACCATTTTACATTTGGGTCAAAAAATCATGATCCATATCCGACCTAACCGGGTTATGGGTCGACCTGACCCGATCCGTATAAAATAATTAAATATTTATTAATTACTTTATATTATCTTGAATAATTAAATATTAATTATTTTATAATTAATCTTAATTAGTATATAAAATTAATGTATATTTAATTAGATATTTAATGTATATTTAAGATTTAGTTAGTACTAAATCATAAAATTACTTCAAAAAGATAATTAATCAGTTCGGATTGAGTTGATCTGAATCTTATCCGATCCAATTCGAATCAAAAAAATTAAATTCATATCAAACCCATTTATTTTTAAATCATATCGAATCGAAATAGATTCGAATCAGATTGGATCGAGTTAATCCATTAAATCGGATCAATAATTGACACCTCTGATCCTCATATAATCTACTTTGCTATTAGTTGAGCTGACGTGGCATTATTGGTAACTTGCATCTCAAATAACCCTTTGCATTCCCTCTTAATATGACTTTTGTGGCCATTATATGTAAACAAATAAACAATCGAAGAATTGAAAAAGTTAAAGTTGGTCTTCCTAGATCCCAAAGAAAAGAATCTTGTTGTGGGTATGGAATAGAACGGAAGGAAAATTGAATCTTTTTGCATATATTTTTTGAAGATTACTTTTGCATATCTATTTGATGTGGTAAAGTAGAGGTGTCAATTATTGATCGGACTTATTGAGTTAATCCGATTTGATCTGATATGATCTGAAAATAAATGAGTTATTTATGAGTTTAATTTTTTTTTATATGATCTGATCGAACTCGTCCCGATCGGATTAATTATATTTTTTTAAGTATTTTATGATTTAGTATTAATTAGAGCTTAAGTAGAAGAACATATTCATAAGATTTTTTCTATTTTTTTTTTTTTCATATTTGTTTAAAAATTCATTATCAAAATTATCAAGATAACCATTGTCAAGTGATCCCTTCTCAAAATAGAAAGTGCAAAAAATTATTTTAATTCATCAATTTTGTATAAAAGATCTTGAATTCTCATATATTATGAAAGAGTTAACCATATAATATAAATAATACTTATTCATTTAAACATTTTTCATAAAAGAACAATTATTTACGAACTCATGTTTCAAAATGATTTAAATTTATTATTATCTCCGTACATAAATTATAAACCTAAATTTTAAATACTATATGAGTATATCCTTCTGAATAATATTATATTTCTGACTCACAAATGCAATAAATTAAGTTATTTGTCTTAGAAAACTTTAAATTTATATATAAAAACAATATTGTACTACATGATTAAATATATATATATATATATATATATAATATACTACAATTGTTTCAAAAATCTATAATCAATTCAGTTGGCAGTCGAACCGATATTGATTCAGAATTTTACCGAGTCGATGGATGATTTGGTTCTGATATAGAATCCCTATGAACATAGACCATTTTATTCGGACAGAGTTATTATTTTTTTAATTTAATTCTATTATTTTATCTCTTTTTTCCTGTTCGAAGTAAATGTTCTTTATCCATAGACCTTCCCGTTCTGATAACATTACTTGCACCGTATAATGATCAAATTATCTGCCCTTTTCTTTGTCAAAAGAGCAGCTATTAATTTGCTCTTATTTTATTTCACAGATTTGAAAGTCTGTCGTGACACACACCAGTGGAAACCTAAACCAGATTATTATAAATCATAAAGAGAAAAATATTTGATAAATACCATCATCGACTATTACCAATATCAATTTTATTATTCATATTAATAACTTTATGATGCAATTTATTTGTATAAAAGTTTTTTATTATTCACTTTAAATATTAGTAATCTAAATAATACCTTACTTAAGTTAAATAATAAAATATTATATAAAATAAATTGTATCATAAAATTATCACCAATACATATCAATTATGATATTTATGTATCAGCTCCAATCATGAAATGAAAGTTGAAAAAAAAAGAACTACAGTCAATTATCCATCTGGCATCTGGCCATCTCAATAATATTTTAAGATTATATTTATCAGAAAAATAAACATAAAAATCAAAGAGTAACTTTCTTGATAGATTATCTTATTTTAAAATTTCAATAAAACATAAAATATTTTGTCTTTGATATCAGAGCTCTTGGTTTTAGGTCACGAACCGGGGGGGGGGGGGGCTTAAGGGTCAAAATGGGAAAGTCAGAATATCTCTTAACTTTTTTTTGAGGAAAATAATCTCTCTTAGCTGCAGCAATATAGCTTTTAAATTAAACAAATTTCTTAGCTAAGAGAGATTCCCTCATAATTTATTCACGAACCAAGGAGGAAAGGGAATGATAACTGGGGGCCAGAAACAGACAAGAGAGAGAAGAGAGAGGCGGTGAGGCGCAGCAAACTAGAAAGAAGATCCATTTCGGAAAAAATAAAATAAAATAGAAAGAAGATCGAAAGAGAGGGGCCTCAAGCTCCCTGTTCCATTGTTTCACAGAGAAGAAACTGTTGCTTGGGGTTTGATCGTCTGATTCAGTGATTCCTCTCTCACAGGCTCGTGTGAGAGAGGAAATCTGTCCTGACATTCTCCTCATAAAGGTAAACCATTTACTTAATTACTTTTACTTATTTTCCCTTTTGTTTTCGATTTAATTTTTGTTTCTACTGTGGGGTCTCCACTGTTTGTGCTGCTTTCATTATATGAATTAGTGGTGGTTGTTTTAGTATTTCTTTGTTTCCTGTTACTTCTCGTTATTTCCATTTTCTTTCTTCCTCTCTCTATCCCCTTTTGTTTTTGTTGTGTCCCCCCCCCCCCCCCCCTGTTATCATGATTTTGATGTATCTACCACTCAACAGAAAGAGAAAAGGAGAGAGAAGAAGAGCGCTCTTTCACCTTTGTTGACCACAAAAATTGGTTTTTTTTGGTGGTTTACATGGTGCACACTCTGTTAGTGTTTCCTCTGACTGAAAGTTGTGATCCAAATTCTGTTGTCTGTCATGTTTAGCAAGACTTGACATTCATTTCTTTTCTGTCTTCTCTTCCATGCACTGCTTAATTCATATTTGCAACTTTCAAGACACTTTGATTCTGTTTCAGTTATGTCTCTTATACTGGAATGAAGCTGTACCGGGATATTTATCCATCAATGGATAGCAGTGCGAGTGGGAACGCCGGTACAGGTACCTCTCCGCTTCCAATTAATTTCCTGACTGATATACCAGACGTCATGCCTGATTTTGATCCTTTAGAAGAACTGATGTTGGGTTTTGATGGTCCACACCCAAACCCATCTCCGCTTCCGAGCCTCTATGCTGCCATTGGATTTCTTGACGACACAAAAGACGATTCATATGAACAACCTGAAACCCAAACCCAATTAGCCTTTCCATATCCGGCAGCTCAACTGTCGGGTCCATTCACATCCATAAGAGATCGTTTGTCTTATGCTTTAAAATACATAATGGAATCACAGCCGGGTCGTGAACGCCTGGTGCAAATTTGGGTACCCACAACAATCGGCGACCAGAAAGTGCTCACAACTATTGGACAGCCGCACACACTTGACTCTAGCTCATTGCGGCTTGTTAAGTACCGTTCAGTCTCGAAGGAATTCTATTTCTCAGCGGACGAGGGGTCAGAACAGGCGCTTGGGTTACCCGGCCGGGTTTTTGTCGGGCGCATGCCTGAGTGGACCCCAGATGTTAGGCTGTTCAGAGAATTTGAATATCCTAGAGTTGGCCATGCTCGATCATATGATATAAAAGGATCAGTTGCGCTGCCAATTTTTGCAAGGGGAAGTAGGAATTGTTTAGGGGTAATTGAGCTTGTCACGACAGTGCGAAAAATTAATTATGGTTCGGAGATTGAGAGCATCTGCAATGCTCTTCAGGTACTTCAAATATTTCTTTTGTTCAGGGATTGTTGTGGATTTTTGGTTATATTTAATTTGAGCTATATTTCATTTTGTTTTATTTTAAAATTTTCTAAAATTTAGACTATCATAGTTAATTACTTGAAACATTAGCTAACAGTACTTGTAAGCATTCTGATGCTCTTTGTGTGTGTGTGTGTGTGTGTTGGAGATTTCTATGTTTGTTCTTCAATCCTTTTCTTGTGTGAAATTGATAATATCTTGTGATTGTCAGTATATTTAAAGAAATTATTTCTTTACTTCCGAGGAGAATGCTCAGAATTTCACTGATGCCTGGGAGAAACTTTTGTTACCTTAGTTAAGATTAGCTCGAAGATTCAAAGCAAGTTTTTTTAATTCTGGCAAAGATCTGCTACTTGTTTTAATCACATTGGAAGTACTAACTTTTCTAATTAGTGTTTTTAGAATGTCAAACTTTTTGCATTTGGCCAATAAATGATATATTTTTATCTTAGATTTTTTTTGGCACTTTTTCTTGTTGTCCAATATTGTCATGTAATATTTAATTAATTTAAAAGTTGTAGAGCTTGCGTCCATGCTATCTCTATAGTATTATTTTAATGATGTATTTTATTTTGTAAGTAGAAAGTATTAGTCATCGTGAGACCAAGCTGTCTTCCGAGCATAAAGTCTTTTTTGGAATATTTTAATCTGAATGTTCTAGATGGAGCTTCTTTTCTTGATTGACATTTATAATTTCACTTTTTTTAATATGTTGTATTTTTTTATGCAGGCAGTTGATCTTCAAAGCAGTGGAGTTCAAACAGTCCCGCGTTTAAAGGTACCTTGTACTGTTATATCCAATCTTGCCATAATTTCCTGTACCGGACATTTGGTTCTGTTACTGTACTGCAGAATGCTTAACTTTGTTCCAATAACATCCCAGTGGACACTCAGTTCTGAGAAGAACATTTAAAGGTCAATCTTGCCAGCAACACCAAAGTATGCTTCAATTAACCTTGCATTGTGCTGTTTGCCCCCAAATTAAACTTATATTGTGCAATTCATTATTATTCATCTCAAGTTAACTGTAATAAACCCATAAAATTGTGTGAATCAAGCATAGAAAGATCAATTAAAAAAAAAAGGTAACCAAACAAGCACTGCAATTTTAGCTATAAGTTCAAGATTTTTTCAACATCATTTTTTAATTTCCCTTTCCAGTTAACGGAAACCTCTTACCAGTTGGCCTTACCAGATATCCGATCTGTTTTAAGATCAGTATGTGAAACTCACAACCTCCCCCTTGCCCAAACCTGGATCCCTTGCATGCAACAAGGCAAGTATGGTCCCCGCCACTCAGATGAGAATTATGCCTGCTGCATCTCAACTGTCGATTCGGCATCCTATATTCAAGATGAGACCTTCCTCCCCTTTCACCAGTCATGCTCAGACCACCACCTTTTAAAAGGAGAAGGCGTGGCAGGCCGTGCCTTTCTGACCAACAAACCATGTTTCTCTCCTGATGTGACCTCTTACAGTAGAATTGAATACCCCCTTGCACACCATGCAAAATTGTTCAATCTGCATGCTGCTGTCGCAGTTCGGCTGAGACACATCTGCACAGATCAAGTAGATTTTGTGCTTGAGTTTTTCCTTCCAGTCGATTGCACAGATCATGAATTTCTGAGATCAATGCTCAATTCCCTGTCTCTGACAATCCAGCAAGCTCACCATGGCTTGCGAGGCCTCACAGAAAAGGGGATGGAAGAAGAGGGGAATTTTGGTAATTGTAGTGCTGGTTCTGATTCATTGAGAGCAAGTGTAATGGAGGGTCCGTTGAAGGATGGACAGCAGGTGTACAGTGGCATTGCTGGTTGGGATCCATCTGGTGATAGGATTAACTTCTCTGAGTTAGCTTTTGGAGAGGATTTTTCGGTTAAAAAGGAAGTGGATTTGGGCGTCCAGTATATAGGACAGCCTGGATACTTGAACAGTGAGGGAACAGAGAAGAGGCGTACAAAAGCAGAAAAGAGTATAAGTTTAGAAGAATTGAGGAAATATTTTGCAGGAAGCTTGAAAGATGCTGCTAAGAACCTAGGAGGTGTGATTCTTTTATCAATTATTTTGTATCATTTAATTACTTCTTGCCGGTCTTCTAACTGTGACCTGTACAGTCTCTGCTTCTTATATGTTTCCTTTATGACAATAAATGGAGGTTAAATGTTATTATTAGGTTAAGTCATTGCTTAGGTATGATTTGATGATTGTGAGAGAGCTCAGAAAATTTTAATTGAATTGAGGCTTAGTTTTCATGAGGCTGCAGAATGCAGTTGTTTTATTATTAGGTTAAGTCATTGCAGTATTGTTGTTGGTCATTCCTGTCATAACTATACCCACAGTAGCAGATGAAATGCAAACCCCCATTTTGTTATTTGATTATGGTTGGCATAATGCAATGCTTCAATAAGTGAAATTAACAAAGGATCTCTCCATGATTCTGTTTCAGTATGCCCAACAACACTGAAGAGGATCTGCCGGCAACACGGGATCACACGGTGGCCATCACGAAAGATAAAGAAAGTCAGCCACTCTTTACAGAAGCTCCAGATGGTCATAGATTCAGTACATGGGCCAGAAGGCAGTGTCCATCTCAGCTCTCTATATGACAATTTAACCAAGTCTGTTTGGTCTGAAAAAGAATCGAAGGAAAGTACCTCCTCTTCCGCAGAGAAGCAAAAAGAAATCCTTGATGGAAATATTACTTTCCGTAACTCAGCCTCCAACTCATCATCCTCTTGTAGCCAGAGTTCCACTTCCACTCTCTGCTATCCGGTGTGCACAAATCTGGAAGAGAATGACATGCCCATTTTAAAACAGCACCTCTCTTTGGAAGAGAACATGAATGTGTCTAAGATAAATTTGGTTGAATACAACACAGCTATTCTGAGACCTCAAATCCATGAAGTTTCAAGTGAGAAACAGAATAAAAATGATTCCCTTAAAGTGAAAGTGATACATGGGGAAGAGAAGGTGATTTTCCGCTTAAACTCAAATATGGGATTTGAAGGCCTGAAACAAGAGGTGGCTAAGCGGTTTAGATTGGAGGACCCGGATTTGTATGACCTGAAGTACTTGGATGATGAGTCTGAGTGGGTCCTACTGACTTGTGATGCTGATTTGCATGAGTGCATCGATGTGTACAAATCTTCTAGTGCGCATGCAATCAGAATATCACTATGTCCCAAATCTCAATGTCAGGCATTCTTGTCTTCTTCTTTTGATCACCTCAGGTCATCATGAGTGCAGAGTATTGCAAAATTTGACTATCGTTTGGGATTGAAAAACCTGAGTTTTGTTTCATAGCTGTTCTTTTTGTAAATATGTGATGGTGTGGCTCATCTCTATCAATATGTTTCAATCTAATTACAAATATGTAAATTCAATCTGGTCTCAGTTTGATATAAATGCTTGGAGGGAACAAAAGAGAATGCAACGCACTAAAAAAAAGAAAAAAGAAAGAAAGACTGCCCTTGTTTTTTGGGCACTGGAAAAGTTCTAAACAGTTCAATACTTTGAACTTCCAATTCCTTGTTCCTGTGATATTAGAGAAATGCAGGAGGCGAAACTGTAAGTGATCTTTTAAAATAAAAAATCATCTCTTCCACTGTATTAATGTTTTTATTAACTTGTCTTAAATTTTTTTGATACAGATGTAGCAAGAGCAACACAGACCCGTTTCTCTTTCATTTAATCAAGGTAGAATCCAAAGGGCTTATGTTTAATGTGTTATGTCCAAAGGATGTTCCAGATTACTGTAAGAAAGTACTAAAATAATTTGAAGTAGGAGATATCATGTGTCTTGTACAATGAAACAAGTTCATTATGACATTTATGACCAACACAAGTCTTTAAATTTGAAACAAAATTGTCAGTATGTGCTTTATACTATTGTACTTTCTCTGTGTGTGTTTTTGAGTCATGGTCATTTTACTGGTGCAACATTCTAATATAACCTAGCAATAATAAGATCAAGCCTCAGCTTGCTCTTCCCACCATCCAAATATATATTATTCCTATCATCCTGAGCATAATGGTTGTCTGGCAAAGTAATTCATCTTTCACAGGCCGAAACCTTATAATGCTGCCTTCACAGGATAAGGCATTATAATTAGGCAATGAAACAGTGATACAGCAAGTCGATGCAACTTCAGCAAGTTTTGAGGTTTAACTTGTCTCCTGCTCCAATGAAATGAACTATGTACTCCTGGGTTAGTGCATGTATGAGCTGGAACGCTGGATTCAGCACTGATAAATACTAGGAAGCCTTCAGTGTAGAAAATTTGAAGTATTTGTTAACCGAGATGGAATAAGTGCTTCCAAAGATTAACTTGATAAATGTGCAGATTAGGTATTAGAACTCAAGTTACTTGAACTAATTCTCTGGACAGATAAATCTAAAGCTACTGATTATTAGTATATATGTCATCTGGCACGTGGACACTCAGTATCGATAAATTGGCTTATATTTACAAAGGATAATTACGAGATTGTTTATGGAATCATGGTGTACAATTTATGCAATTCTATTCGGACTGAAAGTGGGAAAAGATTTTGCGATAGTATAACCTTGGCATGCGGAGCATTCAAAAGAAAGAAAAAAAAAAGAGAGAAGATATGGCACATATTGAAAGGAATATGTAGGTAATAAGAACTCAAGACAGATATTATTGGCGAGAAGAGCAAGTATTTTTTTCTTAGCAGATGGATTATTGCCTCGTTTATGGAGTTAGATGCATCTAGCCATATTATCATTGAGGGCCAATTTTCGTTTGTGAGTACTTGAGTCCTATGAACATCAAAATATTTGGAGAAGGCTAAGCGTAACACATAAACTGGCAAGAAAATAATATTATATACCGACTTTTCTTTCATCTCTTAGTTACCAAAACTAGACGTCTTTTGTAGCATTCCTGCACTAGACACTTTAAAATTAAAAATAATAAAGAAATTCATTAATCATTTTTTTTGGTAAATTAGTTTGTTAATCATTATACTCCTGTTTTGGTAAGGAGAATTCTGGGCCCGCTAACATAACTTCAATAATGCAAATTTATAATTTAGCTATCATTTCTGTTTAGGATAATGAATTAATTATTGAACCAGTTATGAGCTTCAATGGCACATTACATGCACCGTGGAAAGTTTTCATACAACTTTTGAAAGAAAATGTATGCATTTTCTAGTAAGACCAATATAATATACGCTTTTGCACTGATATGCCAAAACTATAATACAATCACCTCATACTTTTACAAATAACAACAGCTTTTTCTTGAGGGAAAAATTAATGATCTAAAAGAATTTACGAAAATAATATTTAAAAGCAAAAAGGTGAAATGAATTCTCTTCTACATACAGTCACCACCTAAAATGGGTCATCTTATCCTCGGAGATGGTTGACCTGGCCCTAAACCTGAACTCCCTCTATTGTTCCTCCTAGGGCCCGGTGCAGGTGATGCAGCTCCTCCCTCCTTAGGCCGGGATTTCATGCTTTCAACCTCTTCCAAAACTCCAAGTACCTCTTTCATAGACGGACGACTTTTGGGGTCACCTGAGAGGCAACGAAGGGTGAGTTGTGCTGCTAAAACTGCCCCTTTTGAAGGGTATCTACCCTCGAGGCGTGGATCTAGGAGGCGGGCTAGTTTTCGGCGGTCAGAAAGGTATGGCTTGGCCCAGTCAATCAAGTTGTGCTGGTCACTTGGTCGGCTTGGGTCGAGTGCACGAAGGCCTGTGAGCATCTCGAGCAGTACCACTCCAAACCCATAGACATCACTTTTCACATATAGATGACCTGATATTGCAGGATAAGGTTGTTTAACTTTTGCAAGAGAAAAATATGAAGTGTATAAGTCGGACTTGGGAACAGTTTGAAATGGTCCCTGAAAAATCATGCTGGTGACAGACTATATCCTGTACACTCACAAGTCACAACAGTTAAGTGGACTATGGTGGTATATGCAAATGGAGTCATTGGAAACCGTACCAGTATAAGTAGCTATCATTCTACTGCCCAACAAGAGAACAGTACCTGTTGCAACATATTCCGGTGCAGCATATCCATAGGTACCCATAACACGTGTGGTGACATGGGTGTTTCCAGCTGTTGGCCCAGGTTTTGCCAGACCAAAATCTGAGAGCTTCGCATTAAAATTCTAGACAGAAGAATGGTTAAGAGTTACTAAAAGAACACTAGAAGAAGGAATTTCAATAAGGAAAAGAATCCAAAGCCCACAAGGATAGAAAAATCAAATTTCAGCATAATCTCTGTCATGCTGAGTAGGTGACCAGCATATGCAAAAGTTTCAGTTGAGTACCCATCCTTTGGATTTTCTTTTTATTTGGTTAAATTAAAGATCATCTGAGGTATAGTAATTGCAAGTTTGCAACATCTTACATGGAGCTTAATTGCAAAACAAGGCTGTATATGAACTTGGTTGAGGCTGATCACAACAACCTTAGCTGTGGTAATTAAGTTTACCAAACTCGATTTCAGGTCTCATTTAGAATATTCATGTTACTCCAATAAAGGAAGGCAGTATAGTTCCATATAACACAGATATCTTTTGTTAGAGGAGAGGTTTACAGAATCTAGAAGGATGTTAGAGGCCTTGAAATCACGATAAATAACATGCTTTTCGGCTGAATGCAAGAAAGCAAGACCACGTGCTGCACCTATTGCTATCTTCAACCTGAGGCTCCATGACAGTGGCTGAAAGGCTCCACCTTCTGTTAATTGGACAGCAATATAATAATAAGAAAAAATGGAAAATATTCTCAAAGCAACTGCTTGACAAGACACGGGATAAAAATGACAACAGGCAATAAAGACATAATAAGACGTAGTAAACCGATACAGTGTTTCAATCAAGGCCTTCTATACCACCCAGTATCAGTATTATTTACCGAAACTAACAGGCGTGATACATCTTTAGTCCATTACTATACCTCAAGGATTGTATAACTTTGGTTTAATTACTAAGAGCAGAAGCTGAAACCAAAAAAAAAATTCAAGACGTCATTGAAAATGAGATCCAAGTGGTACTGATTAGTCCAGGATACATCTTACAAAGTACACTTTACAAAACAGAAAGTTTAGTGTTAAGGAACTGACTCCTAAAAAGGTGATTTTCCAAGCTTCCTTTTGGCATGTATTCATAGACTAGAAGCAGCTCTGTGTCCTCCCAGCAATATCCCAACAATTTTACCAAGTTCGGATGAGACAATCTCCCCAAGAAATTTACTTCAGACTACAAAAGTAATAGAATATAACAAAATTTATAAAGAAAAAGAATGGAGAAGGAAATTTGCAGAGCTAAGGGGAAAATGCACACACATGACTTGTATTTATGTTCCACACTAAACATCACCCGTGCATTAAAAGACCCAAGTGGAAATTGAACTAATGGAGCGTTGATTGGTATTCAGTATTCACACCAAATAAACAAAAGTATCTAGAGACAAACTCAAATGGTAAGGAAAAAATACATCAGGCAAGTTTTTAGAGGCATGCCAAATATATCTCCTTGTTAAGAGTAGTAAATTATACTATGATGTTTCACAAGGAACAGTTGAAAATTTTCATTGTATATATCTGTCAAGAGTTAATAAATTCTATCTAAACCTAAGTAACAAAAAAAAATCAAGTAGAAGATATCAAGTACCACAGTTTATAATCCTGTTATGATGGAAGGGCAATTTTGTATTTATTTGATTTATTCCTGGTTTACAATTTGATGTCAGTTACAAACATATTAAACCCCCATGATATTTATTTTGAGTGTAGCTTATTAAGAGTTACACAAATGCACATTAAATTATCACCCTCTCACTGTTGTCCTTGAAATTTCAAGTTCTCACAATGATCTGAACATCTCATGTCATACCAAATTAGTCATATGATTATTTCTTATCTATAAGTAGGATGACAATCAAGTCATAGTAATTAAATGCCCAGAAAATTTTAATTTTCCACCTGAATATAGAGTCATGGACTAATTGATACAGAAAAAAAACAATCACCTGTTTGGTCCTAAATTTTGTCTAAAGCAATTGTAGAACTTAAAAAGCATCATTATAATTGCAGTCAGATTTTTAGCTGTACATTTCTCATCATCTTGTCCAACCAGATTTTTACCCATTGATCGAACATGAATGAAAGACCAAGTTAGGCAAAATTCCAGTCTTGACTATCATACAAGAAATCTGGGGTTTTGAGGGAACCAGGATATGAAAAGGACAAAATTTAACACTATGCATGGTATAAGTTTTAAGAGATATACACACAAAAAAAAAGAAGGAAAGAAAAATAATGTCTATCACAGTATCACTTAGTATCATGATGGAGAGACTATTTCAGCCACAGCCACAAGCTAAGGTAGCAGAGAGAAAGAAAAGTACTGTATTAAACAAAATACCAGTAGTCGGTAAACTATGTTCTTTGCTCCAGAAATAATCAAAAGCAATCAAATAAACAATCTGCTAACCTGCCATTCTTGTAACCCCTGCATGCTCTCAGAATTCAACTTTTTAACCGCAACCACCATGCCGAGACCACTCTTTGCTGGGTTTAGGGTTTTCTCATCAACCCACCCTTTGTATACCCGGCCAAACCCACCTTCTCCCAATATAGTATCAGGCTTGAAATTTCTGGTTGCACTTTTCAGCTCTGCAAATGTGAAAACTCTAAGATTTGGCGTCTCTAAAATTTTTCCATCACTGTATGAATAAGACCCTTCGCTAGTGCTGCTTCCTGTTAAAAGATAACATTATTGTTCTTATCAATATAATTTCAGTTTTGTTTAGATTTCCTTATATATTCATAGAGAGTCAGAGACATGATAAATGCTAGCCACATTAAATTTGATAACATAAACAAAAGTATTGGATCCAATATTATATTCTTAAACATTACCAATGGATCGACCATAAGTGGAGCTGCTGGTACTTGTATTTGACACTTTTCCTGTCGTTGCTATGCTGCTAGGGCTCCTTGTTGGTGTTCCTGAAATCAAAATACAAGGTTATTTTTACAAGGTCTGGAATCAACTTAGTTTAGCGAATTAACACAGCGGAAATGACACCGATTGATTAGATCAATAGTATTGAGTAGTTCAACAGCAATTCTTGTTGAGATTTTTATATAGTTTGAGCTGGAAGAATCGGATATATATTCTTCTAAATTTCACAAGAAGAGATTTTCCTCTGTTAAATAGTTTCCAGTTAGAAAAGAAAGATATTGGTTGTGAATCCAGGACAAAAGGTAAGGAACTTGAACAAGAGAGAAACATGTACCAAAGTAGATAGAGAAAATTTGAGTGGAATTGAAGTTCGTTGCTTGGCCAATTGAGAATTTAATTCAATCAGCAATTCAAGTGAAACTTAACGAAACATTCAAAGATGGCTAAACAAAAAGAGAAAGCTAATAGAGTTAAACTGCACATCCATAACTGAGCACATTCAAATTTAGATAAAAATCCTGAACCCCCATACTAAATAGGAAAGGAAAGTAAGAGAAACAAATCAACAAACCATCATCAGAACTCTAGAAGTACCTCGGTTTGGAGAAGGCTGGTAAGTGGGTATAGGTGGACTTGGATACTTGTCATCTGAAGTCGAATCCAAGCAATTTCCCATATCTCTCTCCTCTTACCTTTTTTTGTCCGAGTAAGGCCTCTCTCTCTCTCTCTCTCTCTCTCTCTCTCGCTCGCTCGCTCGCTCTCGTCCTTTTACCTTTAGGTAGTCTTTTCAAAATCAAAGGAAGAGGGGAAGAAACAAAGAGCTGAAGGGAACAAAAATATATTAGAGGGGTTAAAATGTGTCTTCCTCCAAATTCTATTCTCTCTTTCTTAATTTGCTTTTCTTTTTGTTTCAATTTTTTATTTCTTTTGGTTTTTAGAGCGACCTCCTCTTTCGTCTCTACGCGTTGACTCTTCGAGCTTAAACAATAGCAGCCAGGGAGGTGGGACGTATAAATGCTTTTAAACTAAAAAGTGGGTTTAAAGTTTTTAGAGTCATTAATTTTATTGAGATTTATATTTTTAATAAATTTAAAATTTAAAATTTATATTTTCAATAATTATTATGAATCTTGATGCAAAATCAACGACTCCAGAACACTTTAAACTCATTTTTTGATTCAAATGCCTTTGTACCTCCCCCACTTCCTAACAGCCAGGGCCAGTGTTTTAAAGACGGGCGGGTCGAGGCGGTCCAGTTCAAATCCGAATGATCCAACGGGTTAGGACCAGTGACGGAGTCAGAAGTAATGATTCAAAATTGAAAATGCTTCACATTCAAAATATTGGTCTAATATCGTAACAATATTTTTAATTGTAATATCTGATAAAATACTATATATTATTATTTTTTATTTTTTTAAATGATCCTAAGATAATTGAAAAATATTTACATTGATATCTTTAAATTTTTATCTTCCAAAAATAATTAAAAGTGAACGTAAGATAATAATAATTATAATATTGATATCTTTAAAGTTTCATCTTCCATAAATCATTAAAACATGATAAATGTAAATTTTATTTTCTACAATTATTATTAAGATATTATTTCAAGCTACATAAATTAATCAAATAAAAGAAAAGAATGTAACAAATAAATTATGAAAATGAGCACTTTATAAAAGTTAGTTATATTTTCTAGAAAGACGAAAAGTGATTTAACTTTTTTTCTTTTTGAGCAAGTATTATCATATTTCATATCATATATCATAATTTCAAAAGTAAAGCTGATTTTTTTTCATCTTTCCTGAATTGGAAATATTATTTTTTTTATGAGACATTGAAGGATTAAATAAATTATGATAATGAAATGTCCCGAAACTTACATGCTAACAAAAATTACAAACTGTAAAAGTGAGTTTTAATTTTATCGAATCACAAAGTAAATATTGTCCTCATAGTTTAAAAAAAATTAGTGGGGTCAGTAATGAAAATCTCAATAAATTTAGTGGGTTCAAATTAATAATAAAATAATAAATATTATTATAAATATATTATATTTTCTCAAACTATATAATAAAATTTAAAATTTAAGTAGTGTCAGTTGACACCACTTTCACTAATGTGCTTGCAAATCGCAACATAGAGCGCGCGCTTGTAAACCGACAATTGGAGCTGATACAAGTATATAGATGTCTTTCTTTTTTAGTTACTTGTATGTTAGTAATAATTTTTTTTATGAACTAATTTTATTTAGTATTATCATTCTTTAATTTATGTGAGTTATTATTAATATTAATATTAATAACATATAAGTTTAATAATAGTACAACTAATGAGTTGCATAAAAGTCATGAATATAAGTCATAACTCAGTTAGTATAAATAATAAGGATTGTATCGACAACGATATCTGTAATACTTTTCTTAGAAGAAACATAATATGCAAATGCCCTGTTGACAATTCCATTTGATCGAAGTAAAAATTCCTACCGCGTGACACAGGCACAGAGATACGACTATAATATATACAAAAGAAAGATGACCCGTAGGAGCATTATTTTATTGCTCTCCTTTCTTTGGGATTAATTATTTTCAGGGACAGAATTATAGTACTATACAATTCAGATAACATGAGAGCAACAGCAGGAGCACCAGCCACACCAAATAAAAGAAAAGAAAAAACATTAATAGTGGGAGCCACGTGAAAGTTAGGAGTGAACATTAGCCTACCATGACTCAAATAAATTTTTAAAAATATTTTTTTATTTGTATGTTTTATAGAAAAATAATATAGAAATATATATATTGATTAAAATTATAGTGAAATTATGCCCGGTTTTGGCTCTGCCCCTCAACATTTATAATATACATGTCTTCTTCAATTATACGAGGCCGTAGTTGGTTGATCGCCTTTGTAATGATTTGCTTAAATCCACAACCCTGTGACATTATAGGACCTAAGTCCTAACTAACCCGTTCAATTCGGTTGTATAAGTTAATGATTTAAGTAGTTACTATTATATTAAAATTTGATAATATAATAAACAATTTTCAGTATAGCATATTTTATAAATAAAAGAAGTAAATACAACCAGTTACTATTATATTTAAATTTGATAATCTAATAAAATACAACCCATTTTCATTAATAATTGCACCCCCACTAAACAAGGGCGGAACAAAAAAAAAGGGACAGCGGCTGCTCCCCTATGATCCTCGGAAGTCAGTAGTATAGAATTTTTTAAACGATTTTAGTGATCAAAATTAAAATTATTTATACCGCTCCTCTCAAAAAGAAAATAATAATAATAATAAATTTGTCTACCGATCCGCCCCATCCTGCCACTAAAAAATCTCTTATTCGCAGTTTAGAATATTTCTTGGTTCAAATTCTTTTTGTGACGAATAATTTGAACGCGCGAATGTGTTTATATAGAAGCTGAAAAATATTAATATTAAATATTTAGCGTCTTTCATTTAAAAAAATAATTTTTTTATAATCTCAGTATATATTTTATTTTTTATATATCTCTATCGAGATTTGAATTTGTGTCACTTCATAGAGAAGCGAAATCCAATATCATCTATAGTAGGTTTGCGGCTCTAAAATTTAAATTTTTATCTTGATTATTTGTATAATAGTTTGGATATAGGTTAAGAGTGTTTATATCAAAGTTAAAGCGTATTAATAACCAACGAAAAAAATTGAGTGTTTATATTGTTCTCAATTAAAACTTATTACTTATGTTAGGACATTTATACTTGTCGTATTTATTATATATAAAATCATTATATGGATTGAAAGATTTTCTCCTCATCTGGATAAGGTGTTAGTGTGACTAAATAGCCGCGCAAGTGAAGACTCGGAATTCCATTATTTTACTGATCTCTTTTAATCTTCTTTTTTTTAATTATCTCTTCTCTTTTAATCTCTATTACTGATGTTGGGATAATTGTTCTCTTACAATCTGCTCATGAGTTCAAAGGAGAAGGGGAAGGATAGATAAAAAAAATGAAGGAGAGACAAATATTATTACAGTCCAGAACATGAGGAACTATTCCTGACAAAATAAATAAAGGGTTCCCTTTCATTTTTCTCCGTTCACCTTCACTCACCTTTTAAAATAAAACTTGAAAGCAAACAAAAAAGAAAATTTTCCCTTACCTTCCTCTCATCCCAATTCTTCCCCTCTATAGCACAGCTTTAGTAGCTTGTCTCCCATTACAAATGACAAGTTCTTCGTAAATTTTATGTGTATATGTTGCATATAATTTGTTCTAAAAATTAATTTGTAAGAAAACATTGAATATTTTGTTAACTGACAAAAAATATTATTTTATTTTATTTAAATAATATAATCATATATCTTTACTTTATTAAGCGTATAAGTGTCATAATTCTGTAGCGAATCAAGATTGACTGAAATTCATTGATTAATTTTTGAAGAGAACGTAAATCATTACATATATCAAGAAAATTGATGAAATGATAGAGTATAATAAAATATTACAAATTTTGTTAAATTTATCACATCCTCTATATTAAAAATTATACAATTAATGATATTTTTTCCTAAAAAAAAATATCATTTTGCTGAAGAATTTACTAAATTTGAATTATAATTATTTCATTATTGAAATTTAATTATATATTTTTAAGAAAACTATGATTACTGTATAAAAATAAATAATTAATTTTATTTATTTATTTTACTTTGTTTCTTATCATATTTTATATCGGAATATGTTGACATTTTAGCAATATATAATAGAAGAAATATCCTCTTTACAATATATTAGAAAAAATATCATATGTTAACAAAAAAAGATGACTAAAAAGATGTTCAAACGATATGTAATAATTTATAAAAACATCATAATTTTAATGTCTACTCTGTTTATAATAACAAAAAAGAAATTAAATTGAAGGTGAGGATTAAATTATTATTATTTATGAACATTGTGCCGTTCTCTAAGAATAATACTATTTAAAATTTTACTGTAAAAATATTATAATATGAAAATCACTTGTATAAAACAAGGGGAATACACTAATATATCTTTAAAAGTTTTTAATTATTATATCATCGTATATTCTCTGGCGCAAGAAGCCAAGAAGAGGAAGTGGAGCAACGTAAGGAGATGTCCAAGTCTTGGTTAGGCGTGCCCGTAGAAATATATTTGTCATCTTGGATTCGCATCTTACTGACATTAAAAAATTGAGTTACTGTCCATATTTCATTTTAAATAGGCCACCGAACCTAAATTTTAACCGATATCTAGAACTAACGACCTGTTACCGCTGCTGCAGTTGGTAGTGGCATTGGCCCTTCAAATAAGGTTTGGGGATCGAGCCCTGTATAAGAGGTAAAGGATAAATTAGAATGTGTGTGGAGTATGTTGCTTACGGGTTTGTGAAAAAAAATGACGACCTAAAGCCATCCGGGCATCTCAAAACGATATCTTCTAGAGAGCAAAAAAGAATTAAATTTTTAACTATGTAAAAAAAATATAAATTTTGATCTACAACTAAATTTTTCTATGAATATCATTTTGGACAGTCGGATTGGCCAATTGAAGTTTAAAAATAGAGGCCCAACACTATATATATAGAGAGAGATAGACTATTGTGAAAACTTTTGTATTTCAGCCGATATGTAAATGCATCAAAAAATATATTTTAAAATCTCAAAAAATATAATTTATGATTTTCATTAAATTTTTCATATGAAAACCTTGTAGGATACAAAAATTTGGAGCATTTTGAGTTTTTAAGCCACTCTTTCGAATTTTTGAAAATTAACACAAACATTGAATATATTATAAATATTATTTTAAATGAGGAGAGAGAAAAATTATATATAAACACTTGGATTCATGTAGATGAAAATATTTAAACAAAATTAATGATAGAGAAAAATAATGATGTGATAATGTTTGAAAAGCTTGAAAATTTTAACTTTTATGTATTTTTTTGTCAAAATCTTCTTTATATATTAAAAATTTAAATATCTCTATCTCTATCTCTACCACTTATTAAGCATGTATGTATTCTGATCCTGCAGCGGTCCAAATTTTTTGTTGAATTTTTAGAACTAATATCACTCATCGGATTGAGTTAGTCATCAAATAATATTACTATCTCTATGATCATTTGTGTTGAAGTTAGAATTTTCTCTCAATTTTATTTGTTACACGAAATGCTACATAATTTAGGAGTATAATTGCTCTATTTTTTTCTTTTTTTTTCTTAAATTGCCATCAATTTGAATTTTAACTTTCCTTAAACGCTGAATGTTACATTTCCTCTTAATTTATATTTATTTTGTATTAATTATGTATTTATGATTGAAATTTATATTAATTATAAAATTATTTTTATTTTTATTTCCTTATTTTTTATATAAAGATATGAATTTTGATATTTCTGAAAGATATCACCGTAACAACGCACAGACAAGATACTAATTTATTATTATTTGTATTAGATCGGTCAAATTTACTATATATAATTTGGATTGAATTGAAGGGTGTTTTCTTTCTCCTAATAAACTACCTACCGTGGAATTTGATTAACAACTCATAAAAGTTCGACCACATGGACTCATTGGTTATTTACACCCCAAGCCAAAAACCAGGCGGACGCCTCCATCTGCGACGCATATGTACTAGGACCTGCAAGAAATATTCGAAGTTCGTAGTTCGTTGTAAGAAATATTCGAAGTTCGTAGTTCGTTCGTGTTCGATTCGAAAAAAGTTCGTTCGATTCTAGTTCGAAATTATATCGAATCAAACTCAAACCATGGTGAGTTCGTTCGAAATGTGTTCGCGAACTATTTTTGTTTGAATTTGTATTAATTATTTGATTGTTTGAGACATTGAGTAGTATGAATTTATATGAAATTTATTAATTTTTGTTGAATGAACTTTTAGTTTTGCATGAATTTGTATTAAATTGACATTTTTTATATTTGATTCTGTTATTTTGATATGAATTGTGGAAATTGTTCACCTAATAATTATATTTCGAATTATTAACGAATCGAACCAAACAGTTTGAACTTTTAACGAATCGAATTTCGAACTATGATTTGAGTTTGAAACTGTCTATCTATTTCGAATCAAACTAATTCGAAATAGATTTTAAATCAAACTCGAACACACATTAGTTCGTTCGTGTTCGATTCGTTTGGAGCCGTAATATGTACACCGGCACAAAAAAACAAACTAAAACCATCCGTCTAAAAGTAGAAATCATGCCGGCCTCGTGAACGGATGGACGCCTCCATTGACACAGTTGGAGTGAACTCTGAAGAGTGAAGAGGTCAAGAGGGTACCATGGATGTTGTCAGTTGAAACTGACTTGAGATGATAAAAGCCAAGCAAGATTCTGTCACTGCCTCCCTGTCCCTGCCCCCTGGTGAGGTGAAGTCACGCTGGCGCGGGACGCCAGTCAAGATAGTGGTAAATTGGCAATGGTAACATGACACGAGGGGAGAAAAAACAAACAAAAAGTTTCTCCCGTTCACATTTTAACTACCCTTGAAGTCCGTTTCATACGCGCTTCCTTTCACCAAGCAACGACCGCGTCTTTTTTCTTTTCCTGGATCCACCGGCCACCGCCGACGCAGGCAGCAATTGGTCTTTTCTCTAAAATATTTAAAAATAACCCTCCACTTGGAACATATCAACAACCTTGCATCAAAATTCGTATTTAGATTTTCCCACAACCGTTATAATTTTTTTGAGCCGTTGTGATTTTTCTACGAAAATCTCCGCAGAAAATATACGCAATACCGATCCCTCCACGATGTCATCTTTCATTACCTTTCCTTTAAAATGATGAACAATTATTTTATTTTCCTTTATTTACACGCTCAAATTTTCATGTAATAAACTTTTCATATAAACTAAGTTTTCGTATGAAAAATTGTGCTTATATTTTATTCTAAATATTTATTTAAAATTCATGTTATTCAAGTCTAATTGATATGTTGTGTCATAAAATAGAAAAGTAAAATATTTTAGTATCTTATTTTAACTTACGATAATATAACATGTAAGTTATAGATCATTATTCTCGTTATCTACATTTCGATACTTCTACGTAGGAAAATATTTCTATACTCAACAATATATATTTTTATCATTTCATATATTTCATATCTCTTGAATATTAGATAATTGAACTAAGAATTTTTCATCTTAGTTTGTGTATGATTACATTATTTAATTATTTTTTTAAAAAAATAGTCTTTATTATATTGGATCTATTCCATAACAAACAATCATTCTAAATATGATAAAGAAAATAACTATCTCTGATTATTTATTTTTTAAAATTAAAAAGAGGTAAAAAAATGCATTTGAAATATATATATATATATATATATATATAATTATTATTTTTATATATAATTATCTCTTATAAGAATACATATAAAATTTTCAATATTGTACATTCAAAACATGGAAAGATTGATTTTACTCTTCAATATTAAAAAAAGAGTAAATAACAACAATTATGAATATTTGAAAAAATAATGCAACTAAAATTTTTCTTATGTAAGAATTTATATCATATCCGCTAGTATGAATTGTCAAGCAAAATTATAAAATCACATTCAGTTGACCAATTATTTTTCTCCTATTCACTAGCATTAAAAAATATAATGTATAGATGAAGGAAAATAAATAAAATAATCTTTTTGACTATTTTGGAGGAAAGGTGGAATGACAGATTTTTTATTATAATTATTCAAATAATTCTAATTTTAATAATACGAGTGGCGTCTTTTCTTTTTCTTTTTTACTTTTCAGTTTTTTTCTTAAAAAAACTGAAATACGTCAGTGAGAGTGACTTTTTTCCTACTAGTGTCAGGACCAACACAAACTCTAAGTTAAAAAAAAATGAAAGACGACACTGGAAGTGATGTTTTTGCACAAACGTCACTCTCAGTGGCATCTTTGCACAAACGCGCCAGTGAGACCTACGCGTTTACACGGCGCCACTAGCAGTGACGTGTTGCCATTCATATTCTTAAAATTTCAATTTTATCACTCTTATTATTAAAATTAAGATTATTTAAATAATTATTATAAAAAAAACTGGTGGAATTAAGGTAATATAGATGAAGGGGAAAAGAGGCGAGAAAAGCTGAAAGGAATATTTTGAAAAGAAGGATAATTTATTTAGAACCGTTTAAAAAAGAATAAAATGCAAAATTACCAATTTAATTTCTCCATCTTCGGTCCTAGCCGTAAATAATAGGTACTGTTGGAAACGTTGATACTTGATAGCGACCGAATAAGTCAGCTCCTATGCCTTTCTGGGTTTGAGGAAATTTCAGGGTCAATTCTATTGCGTGGAATCGGGGTTTTGGATTTGTCTTGTTTTGATTGTTATGGATCGCAGAACTGTGGTTCTCTAAAACATCAAGGCCCTTTTTGAAATTGTTTACTCAACTCATGTCCTGATGTTCGACTGATATAATCATATAATGTATCCATTATTTTTTTATACTGATGAAAGATATGTGCTAGCAGCAGGTGCAAATGGATCGGATATAATCGGATAGTATTTAAAATTATATTTATATATATATTTAACTTTTTAAATATGAATATCAATATGAATACCAATATAAATATGGATATTTTGGTATACAAATACAAATACATATAATTTCGAATATGAATATGGATAATATATATATATATATATATATATATATATTGTTAAAGATAAATATAAATTTTGTTTAAAATTTATAAAATCTAAATATATGATAAAATAAGTTTTTCCATACTATTATTTTATTTAAATTATAATAGTAATTTTAGAAACACTAAAATTCATAATATCTATCCAATTATAATGATGAATAACATTATTTTTTGTGATATATGAAATAATATATTGTATATTTAATATTCAATATGGATGATTAATATTGAAAATTATATTACTATCATTTTCTATATCTGAACATCTATATTTAAAATTTTGGATACAAATTAGATACAATCAATGTATCTAATATTAATCGTGTAAGTTTGCATCCTAGCTAACAGGATGAAATATATTAATTCTTTTCTGAAAACGGGCCTCGGATTATAAATGCGGGTCCATTCCCCTCTATACTAAACTTAATTCAAAGCCACTAGGTTGGTTCTCATGCGATAATGGATCATGGATGCAGCCATGTTATGCAAATCAGGAGGTGGGGAGGTTCAAAGCTCTTTGAATTAAAAATTGAGTTTAAAGTCTTTGAGAGTCATTGATTTTGCATCGAGATTCGTAATAATTATTGAAAATATGAATTTTAAATTTAAATTTTATTAAAAGTATGAATCTCAATAATTTGAAAGACTTTGAACTCAATTTTTGGTTCAAAGGGTTTTGAACCTCCCCACCTCCAACCAGGCATACTTAATAATTCTCTTTTAAGACCACACCATGTGCAGCCGTTCGATCTAACAATTAGAAACTCAGAAATGGGAGCAGAGATAATAAGAGATATTATAGTTGATATCATCTTATTGTTCAAGTTAAATGAATTATTATTCACAATAACAATTTAATTTATTTAATTTATTTTGTATAGTGTTCTGTTATTCTAAATGAGTTATTATTCAGAATTATGATATTTGAGTTCAAAAATAAAATATTATACAAAATAGCTTGAATAAATTAAGTTATTATTATGAATAATAATTTGTTTAAATTGAATAATTATATAATATCAATTTTGTGTTAACTATGATATTTTTCCGAACATTTTCCATTAGAAAAAATGGCTGCTCCATTTGTGCCGTGTGCAAAGTTAGTAAGAGATTTTGTATAGGATCATGTGTGATTTTTCATATATACCGACAATTGTGACAGGCTTCACAACACTATACGTGGACTGAAGTCCATAACGTCTCCATATGATGACTACAACAAATTAGTTTGGAAATTTCTTTTTGTCGAAATTCACTTATGATTTCTGAACTTCTATAAAATAAAATAAAAAATCAAATTAGATCTTTAACCTTTTAGTTGCATCAAGTTTTGCTCCTTAATTGTTTTAGAAATTTTATCAAATTGGTCCATGAATTTCTTTAAAAAAAAATCAAGTTGATCTTTAGACTTTAGACTTTAAACTATACTAAATAATCTTTGAATTTTTTAATAAAGACTAATTTGCTCTCTGATGTTGTTAGTTGTTGATATCATGCACTAACATGTTCTTTGCTCTGTGCATTATTTATAATTTTTTTTATTTTTCTGAATAAAATGTAGTTATCTCAAAATTTTCCCTTTCTTGTGCTCTTCCTGTTTTTAGTATTTTTGTAATTCTAACTTCAAAGCTTCGAGCCCCACGAATTTGCAATTATAGCTACGAGCTTCTCGCTTTCTTTCTGAATTGAATTTTGAATTTGTTAGGTTCATCCATGTTTATGCAATCGGTAACTGAAAGACTGAGGTAATCAATAAATTGAATTCTTTGCACTGACTTCTGTAGAAAATGTATGATACTATATTGGAGCCTGAATGGCAATTTCTTTCAGTAAAATCTAATTGATTTTTAATTGAAACTAAATAATTTATGGAGATATATCAAAGGTATTTATATATATATATTATTTCGTAACTTAAAAGGGAAACGCGAAACATAATATTCTGGTGGATATGCATGCAATTCAATTTAGTCTTCTTTCTTTCCATTGCAAAACTCCTTTTAATGTTTAATAAAAATCGATTGAAGTAGGTTGTGATTAGCGATGTTAAAACTTGATCCGATTTAATGGATTAATCCGATTCAATTCAATATGAAATAATTCAAAGATAAATGGATCGGTATGTATTAAGATTTTTTTGGTCCATTATAGGTCGAATTGAGTATGGATCGATCTGATTCATTTAATTATATTTTTTAAGTAGATTTATGATTTAATCTATATTTATATATATACTATACTATATTATAAAAAGTGTATGAACCGGATGTGTTCAATATTTCAGTGTCTGATATAAGTGAAATATCTAAAACACCCTCAATTGTACGGTTAAAGTATAACAACGGCTGAGATTGAGTAACGAATATTTCCGTCTCTTCTCCAGTTGGATGTTTATTTTGGGCGGCTCTCTTCGATCCGTGTCTTTCTTACCGCAAACCCTTCTCTCTTGATAGAATTTCTCACCCCTGCCCTCATCTCTCTCCCTATAACCGCCTCTCGCTAACACCTCTCTCACCCCTTTCTGTAAGCTCACTCCCTGCTCTACGCCTCTGCTTTTGGTCTCTCCACCTCTCCCTGTCGCTTGATTTTAATGCCAAATGGATGCCTTTCTTTTTACCTCCATGCGATTCACTTCTCTTCACATCGCATCTCTTAGAGAAAGAAGCAATTCGCCCACCCCACTGAACCGCATCCTTTTATCCTTACCCCCTAAAGAAGTTCACGATGATGCTTGTTTGTACTTTACAATAACATATTTCCCCTTCTCTAGATCTAGGTCTTTTGTTGTTTTCATTGTAATTTTCTTGGTTAATATATGAATGCTGAATCTTAGCAACATAAAAATCTAGCAGGACCTTACAATAGTTCTTTACATTTTCATCTGATTGATAAAAGTTTTTAGGGGTAAACAGTACACTGGAAAAACAACAAAACAATGATAAAGGAGGTATACTAAACTAAAATAGAGGCATTTTTAGTGGATAAAAGTATTATAATATTAATATCATAATTGGCATGCTGAAATATTACAAGGCAGCTCTCAAAACCAACTTGCCACAATCTCACAGTCTTATTTATTGACCCGATCAAATCGGATATGAATTAAAAAAAAAAATAATCCGAATTTAAACAAGGATATGGATTAAAAAAATAATAATCCAAATTTAAACAAATCAAAACAAGACGGATATAATAATAATATAATAATAATAATTCAATCCGAATCCGATCCGATAAGATTCAACACCCATTGACACCCTAACTGTGACCCACTTAACCAGTTACCGCCCAAAAAAAATCTGCAAGTTCTCATACATTCCATCAAAGATTCAACATGAAGCACGACTTATTGGGGTTATTTTTAAATAAAAAAATTAAAAAAAGAGGAGTGAAGAACCGCATACCAAGTGCAGCCCAAACAAAATAAAGGTTAAAAATCTTGATATCTTTTATGATGCAAGTTTGGAGTAGTATAGTTGCCCGGTTGGTTCCCTTGCTTAGCCAAAGTTACTCCTACAAATGGTTGTACCGGGTTTGAATTTGGGTGCTCTTTTTTTTTTTTTTTCTTTTTTTTGCAATCAGATTTTGTCTAATGATCACGCTTCTTTGAAAATTCTTTAAATGTACTATAATAATGTTATAAGTTTATGAAGTAACAAAAAATATATTAATGTCAGTTTAATTGATTAAAAATTCATTATGAATTCATGAAAAGTATTAATAGAATGTTGTTATAATCTCTTGTTTTCAAAATTAAACTGACATTAATATATTTTTATTACTTCATAAAATTAGAATATTATTATAGTACATTTAAAGTGCTTTCATATGAATGAAATTTCACCGGAATCGAAGTTCAAACCGAAAAGATATGATAATTCAAAGAAGCATGGTCAATAGATAAAATCAGAATCGCAAAAAATAAAGGCCTTCACCGATATTAAAAAAAATATCAAGATTATTTATATATTAAGCCCGAATCATTTAATTTGCTTGCACCCTTCAACTTTTATTTTTAATATTTTCTTTTGTTTTTATAATTTCGAATGTTTTTTTACATAAAAATAACCCGACTTGTCCCTCATGTAAGTGGTAATCACCAGTCCCGAATAGTTACAGCGAACAAAAATAAAATTGGGAACTGACTCTTACTGTAACAAGAATTTGAAGGAAAACCCAATTAATTCCATGCAAAACCAAAGTAAAACGATCAAAACTCATTCAAGACATTCAAAGAACCTAATCACTCCTTTATTATATTTCATACACAATAGTATATTCGTGTCTGCCGTGTCGGCTTCAAACTGCTACAAAACCTCACTGTTTAAATAATTGACAAGGAGCCCTCTATATCTGAAATGCTATCGAACCACTCGCAACATACTAAAAAAAACACAAAAATCTTTACATATTCATAAATTTAAGCACCGATATGGCAGCTATTCGGTCATATATTTACACACTTCACTAACAATATTGGAAAGAGGATTCCATGACATCTCGACCACATCACAAAGAGTGCTCAATGTCTCCAACTGTTAAAAAGTACTGTCTGCTTCTCCAATCCTCAACTTTTAATTCCTATACTGCAGTACTTATACCCAATCCAAAAGCCAAAACCTACAACTAAGAAGCATCTAAAAGAACCGTGCCTAAACCTGATCACCTGTTCTCAAAACAACTATTGCCGAGAGGCTCCTGTCATTGTCAGTCAGCCCTGGTACTTTAATGGTTTCAACTCTATTGACCAAACAAACTATATTTTTAACTTATCATTCACTAAAAATGTACCGGTCCTCTTCTGGAGCCTCCTGTCATTGTCAGTCAGCCCTGGTACTTTAATGGTTTCAACCCTATTGACCAAACAAACTATATTTTTAACTTATCATTCACTAAAAATGTACCGGTCCTCTTCTGGCATTGCGTTTACGCGAAGGAGTTGCAATGGGGGAGACGGCCAAAGTCGGTGAGTTGATAGCCGTGCTGGGCTCAGAAGCATACCGCTGAGACGCCACATGGTTGAGAGCAACAACCACATCTGCAATGATCGGACGAACATGGGGTTGCTCTTGGAGGCACATTGTTGTAACCACAACCATCTGGTGGAAGGCGCGATGTGGGAAGCGGCCCTGTAAAGCTGGGTCCGCCAGCTGGTAGAACTTCCTTCTGTCAGAAAGGTATGGGCGGGCCTGAATTGTTTCAGGGGTTCAAATAATTTTATGAGAAAAAACAAAAGGATTTGTACAATTAGAGAAGTGAAGAAACAAGATGACAAGCAATGGCTTGTATTGCTAAAGGTTTGGTTGATGAACAGTCAGCAATTTCATTATGTGGACTGAAATGTTAAATCTTACCAGAATCAGCCTATAATCCTGAAATGAACTAAATGAGTCGATAAACAAGCATAACCCGGCAGGTTTTTTTATTATAAACCTTCCCAATAAGTTTTAGTTAAACTAAACCATTTTTTAAGCTTCTTTTGCATACTAATTCAAAAGTTTAAATTAGATGCAACTGAACTGTCCTCATAGGATACCCTAAAAAAAACAAAGAAGATGACAGAAAAACTAAAACTAGAGAATTACGGGACAAATGACGTCCTCAATCTTAAAAGCAAGACATTCCCAAATAAGGAACTCAAACACCACAAACAAACAAAAATTATCAAAGATGCAAAATAGACAAATAACATAAACACATACCTACTTTTTCAAAAAACATAAACACATACCCATGACAATAAATTCTGCTCCTCGCAAACCTTGTTTGAATCATAAATTCTGCTCCCAGTCAAACAAACAAAAATTATCAAAGATGCAAAATAGACAAATAACATAAACACATACCCATGACAATAAATTCTGCTCCTCGCGAACCTTGTTTGAATCATAAATTCTCCTCCCAGTGATAAGCTCCAGCAGGAGAACACCAAAACTATATATGTCCGACTTGACTGTGAGTTTCCCACTGAGAACATAATCAGGAGCAGCATATCCATAAGTGCCCATGACTCGAGTCGAAATGTGGGTGTGGTCTCCTACTGGTGCAAGCTTCGCAAGCCCGAAATCTGAGAGCTTCGGGTTGAAGTCCTCATCCAGTAAAACATTTGCAGCTTTCATGTCCCTGTAGATGACAGGTGGGTCTGCCACGTCATGAAGGTAGGTCAGGCCTTTGGCTACTCCAACTGCTATTTTCACTCGGGTGTTCCAGTTCAGCGGCTGCTTCTCAGGCGTCAAATCTAATGCAATTGTACAAAGATTTGGGTAAAAGAATTGAGATATTAGATTCTGTTAATACACTAAAAGTTTTTTTTTTCCGATTCAGCTTCAGTTGCATTTTGAATTTGAAATGGAAGTCTGGAACTATTAACCAAAAGATCTCTTTTCGATTCAGGTTCAATGGCATTTTGAATTTGAACTGGAACTTAGTTTCGGTTGAAAGGAGATGCAGCTCAGAACTCCAACACGTTTTTTTAGCCCATGAAGGGTTTAAACTCATGGCTTCTTACTTCACCGCTTGAGCTGCTTAGTCATTTGCTGATGTGAGCTCAATTGAAGTTTTCTGCTTGGCATAAATTATGATGAAACCTTGTAGCCTTCTTCACTTGACCAAAAATATATAAAATGGCAGAGCACAAAAGAACTTCTTTCTGAACTTCAAGGTAAAACGCCATTAAACTATTTCTGACTCAAAGGTCATTTCTGTGCCAGTAGCTTCTAAAAAACCTTCAAATTCCTGACAATGAATAAGGTAGAATTTTCTACATCTGAAAAATATGGGTTACCTTGGAAATCAAGCATCTGGAATTACAGTAAAATATTTAGATATTTCCATGCTTATTTTACTGGAATAGTAAGAAGTTGTGAAATACAAATCTTCAAAGCATACTAATGTAGTAATGCTGGGTGGCATGGAGGTCCAGTCGGCATAGAATTAGTGAAAAGGAAGTTAGGATTTCATGACTAGGAATACAAAACTATGAATTTGTGTAAAAGAGGACAATTACCACAGTGCCAATGGAACCCAATGATATACTGCCAACATGTTGTTGACAAATCAAACAATACAGCTATTACACAAACGATTATATAATTTTCACTTGATTATTGGGCGCAACCACGCAAGGATTCATGTTAAGTTTCACTCTGGCCCTTGAAATTTTCAAATGAACATAGGTAAATAAAAAGTTTATCATATTGAATTTCTTTCCCCTATGGTGAGATTGGAAAAATAATAAAGCAGCAGCAGAGAGCATGTAGCATGAAATTTATAACTCCTTAAAAAGTAAAAAAGAATGTAGTAAAAAATATTAAATATTCGAAAAGAAATTACCGAATAAATGATCTTCTAAGCTTCCTTTTGGCATGTATTCATAAACCAGGATCTTCTCATCTCCTTCGGCGCAATAACCAATCAAGCTAACCAAATTTGCATGCCGCAGCATTATAAGCATTAATATTTCCACAAGGAATTCCTTGCTCCCTTGCATTCCATCTCTATTCAGTTGCTTAATCGCCACCATCTACACATCAAAAATCTTCACAAATTTATCAAAAATGATGGATGGGATACCATAAAATTTGCCAAGCATAATATGATTTAAGTTTTTTGGAGGGTTTACAAACCATTTCAGCACTCAGTCAGCTCAAGCAAACACGCAAATCAGCAGAACGTAAATTCTAACTGATAAGCTTGATGATAACAACATGGATCTAAATGTTTGTGATTCACTATGGCGCCTAACAGAACTGCATTGGTACTTCAGTAAAATTAAAATTCTAAATTTCCAGTAAACTATAAGAGGCTGAATTACCTGTCCATTTTCGAGTCGGCCCTTGAACACACGCCCAAAACCCCCTTCTCCAATCAAATTTATGTTATTGAAATTTTGAGTTGCAAGGGCCAGATCCCGAAATGTAAAGCTCTTTGCTGAAGGACTCCGTACCAGATTAATCATTGCTGACTTTCTTTTCTCCTCTGTAAAGAGAACGAATACATGATCTACTGAAATCCGAATAAACATAAATCATCTATGCAATTCAATTACTTGCCTGGAGACTCAAGACTTAATGAAGCATTGGATCGAGCACCGTTGCAGTCCTCAATCCTATTTTTTGACTCCTTCACTCGAGGATTGAAGCATGCAAAGCATCCCATTTTGATTCCTTTTCTATGCGCCTAAAATCTCACAGTATGGAAGATTTTGGCACAAAAATTCGAATAATTACCAGATTCCCATCAATAAAAGCACAGGCCAGGACAGGATACAAGGAGAGAAAACACCAGCTCCTGAAAGAAATTCATCCAAGGCAGAGAAAGAACTGAACTTTTTCTGTAGAGAGCGTTAATCTCGCCAGAAGTTTGCTCTACACGACAAAGTTATATAAGAAATGGCACTCCAAAGTGTGTACCCAACAGATATCATACACGAGACAATGTACCACCCGTGAAGGAGATTCCCATCTGAAAATAAAATACTTGATTGGAGGGGGCAAGAGAGAGAGGAGCGAGGTGTTTAATGGAGGTGAAACGAGTTAAGCTGATAACATACCGTAGCGACGCGGAAATGGCACCCTCTCCTCCCCAACTCTCGATCTCACTTTCTAGAATATTGCGCATCCAGAAAAAAAGAGAGGGAAAAAACAAAAATATGCGAGGTGCCTAAATTTAGTAGGCGGCGACCTCCTTCTCAGTTCTCACCGTGTCGCTTTTCCATCTTGATTTTCTTTTCTGTCTCCTTTATCTGTTTGTTGTTAGGCGTTTTCCTGGGACGTGGGGAGACACGGACAAGGGGCGCAAAAAGAAGTAGATTATCAGGAGGGGAAGAAAGGGAAAGGCCATGGTCTTTTCTCTTTTGGCTTCTATGCACTCCCTGTCCCTGAGCTTGGCGCACGACAGTCTCTGAGACATTGAAAAATGTTTGTATACATACTACATAGGCATTTCATATTACGAGGTTAAAACTTCAAACAATCTGAAAACGGAAACATTGAGAAACATTAAATTATTTCGTGAAATCAATTATACTGAATTATAAAATACATTTTTTCATGAGATTTTGTTTATTTTCAACTGTTGTTTATTGGCGCTATTACTTGAGCGAGCAAAAAAAAAAAATCATATGATCATGCAGGTCGGACGTCTTGTAGAGATGCATATTGGTGGCGAATTAAAAGTAACTGGTAGGTATTGTTTCTCATATATTATGTATGAATTATATTTAATCATCCATATGATATGAAATATATATTTTAGTTCTAATCCTTTGTCGTAAAAAAGAGCATTTCAAACGATAAATTAATATATATATATATATATATTCAGTTCATACACTAAATAACAATGGACAAATAAAAATTTCAAAATATGATCTGTTTCAATTTGTTGTTATTTGCAACTCTTGCTTAAACTCAGTAAAGAACATCATTGAAATGTTATATAGTAGCACTTTTCACCGACAATTAAAAATGCAATATAATATGTTATAATTGTTATACATTGCATGCATTTGCACCAACTATACGTAATTATCTGTAATATTCCAAATTTACAAGTTTATTTACTTTGAATTATTTCATAAATTTAGATAAATTATGGGTTGAATTGCAAAATTTCAAAAAAAAAAAGAAGATAAACACGTTACTTGATTTCTTCTAGGCACGTGGCAGCCATGAGTTGGTTAATACTAATTAAATAGTCTATTTCACTCTTTCATTCGTGAATGTGATAAGAATGAATATCAGAGGAAATTAAAAAAAAAAACAGAGGAAACAGAAGAGAGAACCGAAGAGAAAATAAAGGCTGTGATCAAAACAAAATCGTTGGAAAATTCAATTCATGGAAAAGATTTCACAAGAAACGGTTTGGAGATAATTTTGTATGATAAAAATAAAAAGGAAAATTTTTTTATATACCACTCTAAAATTTAAAATTTAGTTATTTGCCATCCTAAACTTTAAATTTGGCTAATTGCCACTCTAAACTCTCAAAATTAAGTTAATTGCCACTTTTATACAGTTAAATTATTTATTTAATTAAAAAATCTCTACAAATACTCTATACTCAAATATTATTTTGTATTTCCAGAAATGCCCTCAGCCCCTCACTAATATTTCCTTCTACGAGTGCAGTTTATGCTTAAGGAATATTAATCGACATTAATCTCACTCCCCACAAAAAATAATTGACTCGCGACGCCAAAGAACTCTAGCCCCTCTCTGCCGCTCTTCCGTCAAATATCAAAGTAAGTTACGAAATTATTTGCAAGTAACCAATAATAATATTTTGAATATAAATTATTTACATCAGACAGACCAACTAGACCTTCTCAAAACAACAAATAGCATAATCATCAATAGTGTTACAGTAGCACTGGAAGAATGTTAACAACATTCTGTGATATAAAAAATTTCTAATATCATTCACAATAAATAACATTAATATCAAGAACATTCTCAAAATAAAAATAGCATTCTCAAAGGGCATGAAGTAATAAGCAATAATTGCTGAAAAGAAAATAAATAACGCATTCTTCTAAGTCTCATGAAGTCTTCCTTGTTCTCTTCATGTAACCAAGCAAACAATAAAATTTGTATTCATCTCACCAGTGTATTAATAACCGCAGTAGAAAAGAAAGGGATAACGAAGATGAGAACTGAAAGAAAATAAGGAATCATAAGATATGAAAGCACAACCGAGTAAGATACATATAAGAAAATCAAAAATCTCATATGATTATTATTATTTAGGGTTTATTCTTCTTATAGTGCATGATGGTGTGTCATGTGCTAATAAAATATGTCCTAACGATTGTAGTATAATCAGGGATCGATTCGTAGGGATAGGTTTTGATACTAAGTATTTTAATTTTTAATTTTTAATTATCTAAATAATAGAAAACACATTTGGTAATTGGGAGAATTGTTTCTGTGCCACCTCAAAACACCAAAATTAGCAAAATGCCACCCTATAATTTGGAGTTATCTAAATGCCACTCTAAAATAAAATTAGTTTACTAATTGCCCTGCCTGTTGTATAATTGAGATGTACAAATATAACAATATTGATCTGACTTTTATACCCTTGAAATTTTTTAACAGAAACAATACTCTCTTTATTTTATTTCCTTTCGTGGGTGACTTTTCCAATTCTGAACGTTTCCACTTCTGAAGATTGTCCCCGTTGCTTCTTGGAGAATCCTCATCCGAGCATCTGCCATTTTCTCTATCGTCGTCCAGCCACATGGTTCGCCGCCTGGCCCGCCCCTTGGTCCGCCCTCTAGTCTGCCGGATATTTTATCTATTCCTAGTCGATCGTGGATTCCCCTGTTCATCAATCTATCCTTTATCGATATGGACACATCGTGGATTCCCAATGGGTACATATTTTCAAATTATTTTCTACTCTCTGCTAACACCGTGAATTCCCCCTGTTTGCTGTCTACTAAAAGAGATTTTTAATATCAATGTGTTTTCTGTTAAGTATTTGCACTATCCACTGAAATTAGCAAATACTGTGTGGTAGAAAGGAATACAACAGAATTGAAGGTTATTTAATATAAGGGAACATTTCATTGTACAGGGTTGACGAAGAAACTGCATATCGAGTAGAACTCGAATTGAAGGTTATTGGAACAAACAATGTGATGGTAGAAAGGAATACATCAAAGGAAGAGTATTAAAATGGATAGTAGATGCAGATAGATTTTCTTTGTGCGATATGAACAAAGATTTGTCTGATGAGATATCTTGGGGAAGTTCTCAAATACCTAAAATATGGTATTTCGACAGAAATGTGAATAAAGAGGTGGTAGTTGGGTCCGAGTCACAAATACTGACTATGTTTAAGATGTACGAAAAGGAAAGAAAAATCTCACTTTTTGTAGTTGTGTGTGACGCTGATGGTAGTTCAAAGTGCAATAGGGCAAATATCTCATCTAAACCAACAACAAATGTTGTTATTGATAGCCAAGGAGGAAGCATAGAAGGATGTAATATTATTGAACACATTGATAACTTCGTGGGATTTAATGAAGAGCACATGTATGGTTCAGATGGAGAGACTGGCCTTGTTCATGATAGCCATATCAATACTATACATGAGGAACAAATTGGTCTAGAATGCATTATAGAAGAGCATGTGTCTCATGAGGAAACTATAAACGATATAGCAGATGCTGAATATACTATTGCATACGACCCTGATAATCCTAAGATAGAGCTCAATGCATTGTTCTCAGATGTTGATGCCTTTCGAAAGGCACTAAGGCATTATGCTATAAAAAATGAGTTCGAATTTAGCACGGTAAAGTCAGATAAAAAGAGATTTATAGGAAAATGCAAATATGTGGATTGTCCTTGGAAGATTCGTGCTTCAAGACTTCAAGATAACAAAACTTTCATGGTACATTATATAACATGAGTACACATTTCAAAAATATGGTATGCATGAAATTTATTGTATTATTTGAATTGCAGGTAAGGGTGCTGCCATATGAACATACATGTCCATCTACTAGTATGCTTCATGGAAAGATGACATCTCGGTCCTGGGTATCAGACAAGGCGGGCGATTGGTTAAGAAAAAATCCCTCAGCTGGAGCAAAGGATGTAAAGAAGAAGCTAGAAGATGAGTATCATGTCACACTGACCTATAACAAAGCTTGGTCGGGAAGAAGAGCTGCTCTAAATCAAATTCATGGATCATGGGAAGAGAGTTTTCAATTGGTGTATAACTTCAAGGCTGAGCTAGAAAAGAGATGTCCCGGTAGCATCATTGAGATAGATTGTAATAAAGTTGGTTCTAAAATATTTTTTAGCAAAATATTTATGGCTCTAAAACCATGCATAGATGGTTTTGTGCATGGTTGTAGACCATATCTTGGCATTGATTCAACTCATTTGACAGGTAAGTATAAATTTTTCTTATTCATTATAGTTATGGCCATATTTCTAATCTATATCATTTGTGGTATAATCAAATTCAACTTTCATTTTTTTTGGACAGGAAAGTATAAGGGTCAATTGGCAGCGGCTGCAGGTATTGACGGTCATAATTGGTTATATCCAGTAGCGTATGGAGTGTTCGATTTGGAAACAAGTGCCAATTGGGAGTGGTTTATGGAGCAACTAAAGAAGGCAATAGGAACTCCACTTGGATTAACTATTTCATCTGATGCATGTAAGGGTCTAGCAAGTGCTGTTGCAAATGTATTTTCTAATGCGGAGCATAGAGAATGCATGAGACATTTGATGGAGAACTTTAAAAAAAAATTTCATGGTGATGTGTTCGACTCTGAAATGTGGCCCACGGCGAAGGCATACACTGTAGAGCAATGTGAGTTCCATTTGAACAGGGTTGCAGAAGCATCGCCTCAAGCAATTATATTTCTTGAAAAAAATCATAAGTTGCTTTGGTGTAGGAGTAAGTTTTCTGAGATGAGCAAATGTGATTACGTGAATAATAACATATCAGAGTGTTTTAATAGTTGGGTGAAAGACTTAAAGGATCTGAATGTAGTTGATCTCTTAGATCAAATTAGACGATGTATTATGGTGACATTTGACAAGAGGAGAAAAATAAGTAATAAATTAAGTGGTATAATTCTTCCAAGTGTGATGCGACTATTGAATGCAAAGAGTAGGACTGTTGGGAGAGTGAGTATCGATAGAGGTGGTGACACATGTGCAGAGGTGGGCGGAATGAGTTCGGATGGTACTAGTTGGAGGCACGCGGTAGAGTTGGATAAGCAAAGTTGCACATGCAGGGAGTGGCAACTTAGTGGATAACCATGCACTCATGCTATTGCATTTATTTGTTCAAAAAGAGGAGCAAAAATGGAGGATTATATACATGAGTTTTATTCGTGTTCCAGATTTAGAGCTGCATATGCGGGAGTGATTAGTCCAATGACTGACAAGTCACAATGGATTATATCTGATATCGGATTTAAAGTTCATCCACCTGTTATGAAACGTCCACCCGGTAGACCTAAAAAGCAAAGAATACGTGGTTGTCTCGAGTTGGTAACCAAGAGACATCAATGTAAGAGATGCAAACAATTTGGTCATCAACAAAGGACATGCAAAGAGCCAATTGAGAATCCAACATGTGTTCCAAATGCAAAAAGGTATTGTTATGTATATATTTTGTAACTATCATGATATCATTTGTCATGTTTGCTTGTGCTTATTTTTATTTTTTTTGTCATTGTAGGAAGAGAACAACAACGGAAAATTAGTTTGATATCGTTTCAGTCTCGGATATCAATTTTGATTTTATATTTATTTTTGTGTGTTGTTGGATACTATGCAAAGGGTTAATTTTTATTATTGAAAACCCAATATGTTGGATACTATGCAAAGGGTTAATTTTTGTTATTGAAAACCCAATCTGTTGGATACTATGCTTGTACGTTAAAGGAGACAATTAATTTTTGTTATTGAAAATCCAATCTGTTGGAAAATTTTACTTGTTAGCTCTTGCTTCCAGTATGCAGAAGTTACAATTGGAAGTTTTCTGCAACAAATGCAACAAACGAATTTACAATCGGTGCAGATTAGCAAAAGGAAAAGAAACCAAAAGAATTTATAGTCTTCTACATTCTGGTACTGTGAGTATCAGTACAGGTTAGTAAAAGGCAAAAAAAAACAAAAACAAAACAAAAACTCAGCACAATTGAACCAACTGGTACAAGCTTGGTAGAACTGCTACCGGGAATGAGAATTAAAAATGTGGAGCAGAGCGGAGAATTAGAACTGGTACCCAAATCACGCAAGAAGGGAGCAGAGTGGAGAGAATTAAAAATGTGGACCAAACAGTGAATTAAAAATGGAGGGTACAGTGAATTATAAATGAAGGGTAATTATGTCATTATAAAAATACAAATTAAAATACAATCAATTCTTTTTTTTTTAAATCAAAATGTATAAAAATACAACAGGCAGGGCAATTAGTAAACAAATTTTATTTTAGAGTGGCATTTAGATAACTTCAAATTATAAGGTGGCATTTTGCTAATTTTGGTGTTTTGAGGTGGCACAGAAACAATTCTCCCTTGGTAATTTACCCTAATTTTACGCTAAATTAAATATAAGAAGTAAATGTTAATCCTAAATTAAAATAAATAAATATAGAAAGTTGAGAAGGGCTATAATTAAATATAAATGCTAATTTAATCCAAATCAAGCTGTTATTTTCTCATACAATTGCTATTGAGGGTTTATCAATCCTAATTTATAATTTGCCCACTTTCATGTTGTAGTCTCCTATCTAGAGCCAATTTTATTTTGTGTCATACCTTAAATGCACTAATTTCTATGATTGACCGGGTTGTAGAGGTGACAATCCAAGGGTGGCCTGGGTCGGGTTCGGGTTTGGGTAGGTCAGGTAAGTTTGACCAAAAAGATTTGTCAGGTCACGGGTCGGGTTCAGGTCGATTTGATCCGGGTTGGGTCAGATTTCAGGTCGAACACTATCGGATTTTTTCGGGTCTCGGGTCATTTCGGGTTGGGTCAGGTCGAGTTTTGGGTTCTTATGAGATTAGATCATTTCGAGCTTCGGATCATTCGGGGTCGGGTCGGGTCGGGATACAGGTCATCTGATATCGGGTAGTCTCGGGTTTCGGGTCGGGCCAGGCCAAATCAGGTTCTTTTTTATCATATTTTATTTCGGGTCGGGTCGGATTTTGGGTCGGGTCAGATTTCGGGTCGTTAGACTTAAAAGAAAAAATTTAGCTAATTTAATTAAAATACACAATAAAAATAATAAAAAAATTATGGATGAAATAAATATACAATACATAACTGTAGTTCAATTTTATTTAAATCTTTTAAAATCGGGTCGGGTCAGGTTTCGGGTCGACTGATCTCAGGTCATCTCGGGTTTCGGGTTGTTCGGGTTCGAGTCGGTCGATTTTGAGTCGTCTAATTTTGGGTTGTCTCGGGTTTCGGTTGTTCGGTTCGGGTCGGGTCGATTTCGGGTAGTTTGATCTTGGATCATCTCGAGTTTCGGGTCGTCCGGTTTGAATCAGTCGGATCGGTCTCGGACACTTTAATCTCGGGTCATCTCGGGTCGGATTGGGTTGGGTTCAGGTCAGTTTGATTTTTTGAAAAAAATCAGGTCGGGTCGGGGTCGGGTTTTTCGGATTAGGTCAGATTTTGCCACCTCTACCGAGTTGTATACTTGAGTCGTCGAATCCCTTAGTGGACTCAACAACAGGATTCAACCCTGGGTCTCCGAAAGTACTAAGACATCTAATGAAACTGTTTTCCTAAGTCTTAATTTGGATCAGATAATCGACATCTCCTTTCGGTACTTAGTCTCAAACATAAGATTTTGCATAGAAACATCTAAGTTGGTCAATTCTTATAGATGTTTAGGCATTTGCAACTACCTAAACATATAATTTATCATTCAATTATCATATCATATATAGATAAATTACAAACAAAAATCAAAGCAAGGAAGTCATTAAAATAACATCATAATATGAATCAAAGCAGTATAAGTATCCTAAACTCTAGAAGAGGTAGCATAGCCTTTCATGAGATAATAAACAATAGGAGAGAAGTAAAAGATACATATAAGAGAGAACAAAAGAAAATAAATTTGGAGAAAGAGAGAATAATTTTCCTGCTCTAATTCTAAATCGTCTGATTGTTTCATAATTTTTTTTGCTTATTTTTAGATGTGTTTCAGTTATGAGACCTTAATGTATTATGTTATTCTCATTGTTAAGAACGTAACAAGTCTAAAAATGTTAAAAAACTCTAAATATTTCGCTTAAAAACTCTAAATAACCGTCAAGAGGTATTGCTAAAAATTGTTTTGTTACAGGTCGCACGTGGGCCTAAACATGGTCGGCAGATGACTCTAAAAATTCATATTTTTATCGTTTCTTGCTCGATCTTACTTCAAATCGCATCTAATTTATTTCATTATTCTTCTCCTATATTAAACATCAAATATTGGATAGTAAATTGATCTTTAACCCTAATTTAGCGAAATTAATTCATTTTGGTCAAATTTTCTTAGTTTAATCATATAAAATTCTCAAATAATTGTATGTTAATTTGGCTTTTATCAGTGCACAAGATAAATTTAAGAAAAATATATAGTATTTTCATGTCGGACCAAATGAGTCGCATCAATTTAGTTGCATATAAAAATAAAATAATAACATAGCTGTGAGGTTTGGTGGGAACCGAGTAGAGGAATAAAAAGAAAATAATGAAAGAATAAGACATATTTTAATAGAAAAATAAAGGAAAATTATGTTAATAAATATTATTGTGGTTCGGATAGGTATCGCGATTCAAAAAATGTTGCATATCGAGATAAGAATTGAAATCATATTCATATCATGCAACCAAATTTCTCTACAACATGTATTTGATGCTTATTCATTGTTATGGATTGATTGATATTTGATTCGTGATATGAGATGATGACATGAATTACTTGAATTGATTGAATTTTGTTAAATAAAATTGTGATATATATTGATACTGAATTTGAATGCATATATGATAATTTGTTATTTAAGCAGTTGAATGCTTTTAAAGCACATAAAAAGATAGATGATTGTTTGAATTATGCATAATTGTATATGTCATAAGTGATTTTTTTTCGTTAACTTGAAAAGGGTGGTTCGCACAATCTATAAAAGGTTGTGAAAATAAATAAGTTCCGCGGATTCCTGCTTATTAGCGGACAAATGAGATATATATCTCTCATACCACTGATTCTGATTGTGGTCTTCATGTATATGCATAATTGCAGATTTTAGTAATAATATGTTTTATTAAATTAATATTATTAAAAATAAGAGTGAGAAACATAAAATTTCAAATATACGAATGGCGCGCGCCACCGCATGTGGCGCGTTTGAATTTACGAAAAACGCGCCACCGCCGCGGCGCGTTTCCTTTTTTTTTTTACGAAACGCGTCCACGCGCGCTGGCACGTTTCCGTTTTTTGTACGAAACGCGTCACCGCGCGGGCGCGTTTCATTTTTTTTTTTTTGAAACGCGCCACCGGCAAATGGCGCGTTTACTTCTTATATATATACAAAAACGCGCGCAGCAGCGCAAGTGAGATGGAGGCGCTAGCGCGGCGTTTCATTATTTTTTTTGAAACGCGCCATCGCGCTGGCGCGCTTCGTCGCGCTTACATCGACAGTGCGCGCTGCCATTCGTATATTTGAAATTTTACGGTTTTCACTCTTATTTTTAACAATATTAATTTAATAATACTTATTAATAATAAAAACTGGCATAATTGCTTTTATAGATATGCTATTATGGGTCCTCTTCTCCATCAAAAGTTTGTATATCAAAATGTTTTTTTTTATCCACGCCTGCTCTGTTTGTATCTCTGTTGAAATCAAAATTAGTGAAAAAGAAACAAACAACAAACTGTTGATAATATTTGAAAACTAACTGGACGAAAAAGAATTCTCTGAATAGAATTTACTGGAAGAATGAAAATAGAAGAACTGAAACTGGTATTGTATTGTTTACTTTATTCTTAAATACCAGTTTCTAAATACGTATAATCTTATTTCTAGATGTCTATTTAACATATTTTTTGTTGTTGTGATGATTCTTTAATCGATCGTAATAAATACATAATTTCATCAGCAGTATCTTTATGCACTGACCAATAAATTTTGCAATGATTACTAATGATTTTAATCTTCACCACCAACTTTATATAAATTCGTAAAAATGAAAAAGCTTTATACATATAATCTTAAACTTATGAATTGGATGTGTTTTAAGTTTCATATAATTTGAGTGTCATTTGATATTTCATTAAATAAATACTGAAACTAAATTGTTATAAATGTCGTAAAATTTTAATATTCTTTGATGGAATATATTTGCATGAAATTATATTCAAATTATAAGAAACTTCAAACACAACCAATTCATAAAATTAAGGATATATTTGTAAAGTTATTTATTTTTAAGATTTTTTTTAATTTATATAAAATTATTTATTAAAGATTGTCAAAATAATTATTTGTCAGGGATTCCCATCCTACCAGGGTATTCGGTAGCTTGGGAATTAATGGATATTATTGATAATTTCTACACGATCAATTTATTTTCCCAAGTGTGAGTTCAGGGCAGTCCTATGCATAGGCAAGTTCCGGACGGTGTCCGGATTTGATTTTCAAAGATATTTGTAAAATAATAATTTTTTTATTTCAAATCAGGAAAATATAATGCAAAACTATATGAATGTCTAGGTTTAATTGAAAAAATTATGTTTTAAGAATTTACTTAGTAAGGAGACTGAACCTCACTGCGTGTGTTCGGTTATCACTTGTATTTAGATGAGAATGGATAGTTTTTTGTGACATAACACACAAAAGCGGTGATTCCTTCGAGGAAAAAAAATCAACTGAATGGGACTCATTTTCTACGTAAGAAGTCCTATTCATGACCTATCAAGCACGCTTAACCTCTGTATATATCATGTGTACTCGGTATATGTATAATATTTGTAACCATTTTTTTGTGAAGTATAAATTATTTTAATTTTTTAATATACACATTCACGTTTATAATATTTATCATGACGTCATCATTATAATCTATAATATTAAATAATCATCCAAGCAGGAGTACGTGCAAATAATACTCTCATGACATTATGAAAAATCTTTTTTTTTTAATTATTTACTTATTTATCATATTTTTCTGTTGTAGAAAATGTTGGTGGGAACGGTATTATGTCGGCGTAAGGCACCAGGTGCAGGGAATCATTATCTATTTTCTGAGGTTGGTGCATCGTACGTCGGTTGTCTACCCGCTGGTCACCTCAAAGATTTGGTTCCTTGTATTTAATGGATCATCGTTAATTAGCTGAAAAAATTGAAAACAAACCACCCCACCTTACGCTCCAGTATTAATTTTTGGAAGAACAACTGTTATATTCTTATCACCTCGCATAAAATGTCGATTGAGTCATTGAGTGATTCTCTCCTTTCATTAGCGTTGGAACTGGAGAGGAAAAACTTCTGAGCAACTTCTAGTTGTTTTCTTAGACTAGGGGTACTGGCGTACTGCGTCCAGTCAATGCGAGTATTTTTTTTTTGATGAAAGGCCCGTAGGCTTGGATATATAACTAAATGTTACGATTACATGGTTTCAGACTGAGCCCAGACGATAGCTCAGTATCCTAATTGGAGCTAGAGTACACTAGTGCCATAATATCTAACTTACGACATATGTGTATAACTAGTGCCGTAATACCTAAAGAAACTAAACTACATAATTAGGTAAGAAAAGAAACAACAACAGTGAGCTAGCAATAGTCTGTAGCCCATGCGCCTCTTGAGATTTGGTTGTAACAACTCTTTTGCCTCTGTCTGCCCACAGCTTGTACGCTTGCAACATCGCCAATCCTCAGCCCCCATCATCTTGCACAACACGAAACACCAGCCGATCAATTTCTTCTGTTATGTTGTTCTCGGTCAAGAAAACCTTTGTTGGTACTCCTTGATAGGTATAGCCTTTCCTTCTTGCCAGGTTTGCCAAGTTATGGGCTGCTATGAGATGATCTCTATGAGCATAACGAACTTCCAGTTTACCAGCATTTGCATTTAGTAGCCGCCGCAGCCTTAGGATTTCTTCTTCTGCCTTCCATGATGTCAAATCTGAATCACCCGCGTTTTGTATCTCTTGTACCAGGTTTTGGCAATCAGTGAAAAGCACACAACCTCGCTGAGGCCCCTTGCTATAAAATGATCTAGTGCCATTGAAACTGCCATGGTCTCTGCATGCATGACGTCCCCCACTGTACCGGGCAGCAGTGAATGGTCGGGAGCTTTCCTCTATGATCATACGAAGGGCTCCCATGCCGCCCTATGTGATACATCCCAAGATGCATCCACCAAAATTATATCCCGACCGTTGTAGTGGGTATAGTAAGTGTTTGTTTTTGGCTTTTGCCGATTTGGCGGTTTCATAATTTCGGTATTCATCCCTCCACTCGTAGGCACACTTTATATGGGTTTATTTTGCTCCCTTCAAACACCTCTCGCATTCCGTGCTTTCCATAGACACCAAAGGAGGTTTGCAATGTAATTTCGTTCCTCGGGACTCCTTCCTTCCATTATTGTATGCAACGCTGGTATGAAGTTTATCGGGATGCTCTCAATTCGCAAGTTAAGTCTTGACCCGAACCATACAGCCCTTGAGCTCTGGCAGAAAAAGAACATGTGCGTTAGAAATTCATTTTCATTACCGCATCTGGCACATTTTGGGTTTACTGAGGCAATTCTTCTATGCATAGCCAGGGCCGTTGCTAATCCGTCATGACAAGCTTTCCATAAGAACAGTTGAACTCTCGGTAGCAGTCCCTTCAAGCCCCAGACAAAAGCCCATATTTCATCTTCTGGTTGCGATTGCCCTTGCATTCGTCGACTTAACATTCTATATCCCGCCTTCACTGTATAATTGCCACTATTTTGCAGTTTATAAATGAGTCGGTCCCTTCTTAGGCTCGATTCTGTAGGCAATTGCACCGATTGAATAATTCTGCCAGTCTGATCTGTTCCAAAGATCTGTACCATTTTATTGCAGTCCCATTGGCCATGTGACACCAAATCTGCGATCATCACCTCTTTGTATTCATTTGGTGTTTCTAGGAGTTGTTGCCAATCGTCATGCCATGGTTGTGATAGCGCTGGGATTATGGTCCCGTTAGCGATGCTCCACCATACGTGGTCTCTCAGGTGGTCTTTAATTTTTTGAATGTGTCTCCATAGCGGACTAACTGCTCGCAATCATGGACCCAGCTTGCCAAAAGTCCGAGTTTTGACAGTATTTTGCCATCATGATTCCTACCCATAGCCTCTCCTGTCTTGATGCTATCTTCCAAACTAGTTTGAGCAGCATTGCGTCATTTATCCTCCGCAAATCCTTAACGTTCAGGCCCCCCTCTTCATATGGTAAGCATATTTTATCCCATGCAATAAATGCTAGGTATCGTTTCCTATCCAGCTTACCCCAGAAAAATTTCCTAAGCAAGGAGGTGAGCTTGTTTATTGTATGAACCGGTAGATGGCAACATGACATATAATATACCGGTATTGAGGATAAGCTTGACTTCAGCAGTGTCAGTCTTCTGTCTGGGGACAACACATTCGTTTTCCATCCTGCGAGGTGTGCATGGAATTTCTCTTCAAGCATTTTATCAGTACAATCTCGCAATCGGCCATTCTGTTGCACCATGATGCCCAGATACTGCTCAACATCTTTCGCCACCTCAGCCTGCACCTGTGCTAAGACCCTTTGCTTGCAATGGTCTGAACATCTCTTGCTAAACCAAACTATGGATTTAGCGGGATTGATCTTGAGTCCCGAGCATTTCCAAAGTTTTGCAGGATCTGTTGTATTGGCTTACCTCATTTGTATCCGTTTTTGCAAACAAAATTAGATCATCCGCATAGAGGGCATGTGTTAGTACAGTGTTGTCCTTGCCACCCGTTATGCCGTGGATTTGGTTCGCACATAAGCGCCTTATCAATTGCCTTTGTCAGAAATTCCATTGAGATAATAAAAAGATATGGTGAGAGCGGACATCCTTGTCGGAGTCCCCGGGTCGGTCTCAAGAAACCATTGCCTTTGCCGTTGATGAGGACCGTGATCTTGCTAGAACTCATACATGACATGATAAGGTTGATCAAATTTGTCGGCACATTAATCTTTTCCAACGCCCGTCTGATGAAGGACCATTCGATTGTATCAAACGCTTTATTTATATCGGCTTTTAGAACAAAAGATTCCTCATTGTACGAATCCAGGTTTAGTGAGTGTAGTACTTCTTTCATCAGGATCGTATTATCCGTAATGCTCCGGCCGCGGATGAATGCTGTTTGGTTTAGTGATACCACACTTGATATGAATGGTAGCAGGCGATTTGTAATGATTTTGGCCAATAGGCGATACAGGATGTTCCCTATACTAATAGGCCGATATTCTTTTGGTGTACTGGGTTCATTGATTTTTGGAATTAGAACAATGTGGCAAGCCGTCCACTCCGGAGGGGCCTGTGACAGCTTAAAGGCTCTTGTAATGATCTTAATTATGTCGGTTTGCAGTACGTCCCAATTTTCCTGAATAAATCTTGCCGTTAGTCCGTCAGGTCCGGGGGCCTTGTCGGGGCTCATTTGAAAAGCAGCAGCCTTTATCTCATTAGGATCCGGTACCCTATCAATGAAGCGCGCCATCTGTTCAGATATTCTTTTTCCTTCGGGAACCACGAACTGCTCCATGTATTGGGACACCATAATTTCCGCTTCGACTGCTGGGGTTTGCGTCATGTACAACTCCTGGAAATACCGGATGAATACATTGGCTATATCCTTCTCGGCTTCAACCCTCTGTCCTGCCACGTTCAGGACCGAAACTATTCTATTGGTGCGCCTTCTGTGTGTTGCTGTCGCATGGAAAAACCTCGTGTTTCTGTCTCCTAGCGTGTTCCACTCTATACGAGATCTCTGTCTCCAATATATATCGAGTCTTGTTTCAGCTTTCTCATATGCTTGAAATAATTCCTTCTCTTCCTCAGCTGACTGCAACAAAGGGTGCTGCATTTGGAAATTTTGTATCTTCTGTTGTATTCTTTGCACCTCTCTGTATGGTGTCTCATTAGATGCGCTCCACTGTAGCATTTGGCTTTTCATATCTTTATATTTTTTATCCCAAGCCTCTTGATCATGTGTCATCCATTTCTCACTCCATGCTTTCTTAAAATCATCGTTTGTGAGCCACCAGTGCTCAATTCTGAAAAGGCCTCCTTTCCCGGGGATATTTTTTGTTCTCAATAAAATTGGTGCGTGATCGCTATGTGTCCGAAACATATGATTAACGTATGCATCGGGAAAAATACTACTCCATGCCGTGTTCACCAAGACTCTATCTAGCCGTGCATGAATCGCATCCGAGGAATTCGGTTTATTGGTCCACGTGTACGCCGGCCCTTTAAAGCCTAAGTCAATTAAACCAGCATTAAAAATAAATTCCCGAAATTTAACACTGTTATGGTTGAGTGTCCCATTCCCCCCCACCTTCTCTTCTGGACTGGAGATGGCATTAAAATCCCCCACACAACATACTGGTCTATTCCAACTCATTAACCGAGTTATCTCTTCCCAAATCATCGGGTTTTGGCGATACGATGCATCACCATACACCACCGCCAAAATCCAGCTGGGTCTGTCCATACTATGTACCCATGCAAACATGAAGAAACGATTTTTTTGAAAGACATTCATCGTGATATGTCCCCCCCACATTAACCATAGTCCACCCGACAAGCCTTGTGCAGGGACTAGATCAAAAGAATTCATTGACAAACTTCGTAAATAGCGAATCGATTTTCGAGTCGAGCTCTTAGTTTCTGAAATGAAAGCTATGTCTGCTCGAGTCGAAGTTAGGAGGTCTCCCAGGAACCGCTTTTTCCGTGGCCCTCCTGCACCACGGCAGTTCCAAGAGATGATGTTCATTGGGCCCACGGCGGTGGAGCCCCGCTCCCCGCCTTCATTCTTTTGAGAGTCGATTGTGATGACAAAATTTCATCACCCCGTGCGCTCCCCACGGTTTGTTTTGGTGCTTCTGGTTGGATAATGGTATCTGTCAGTTTAGTTCTCTTGTGGTTTTGGTTCCTAACATTTTCTGGAGGCAAAGTTCGACCTAGTGTAGAGTTTAGATCGAACCTTTCATTTTGGGCTGGACTTGGTTCCTCTGTTGTGTTCTGTGCGGATGATTTATTGCTAGCACTACCTCTTTCTCTTGCTGGTCTAGTAGAATGGGATGGTGTGGTTTGTGGAGGTTCGGGGTTTGCCATAGACTCGGTCCGCAGGCCATTGGTCCGAGGTAATCGAGCTGTACTAGTGAGCCATGAGCCTAGCTTTGGCTCCAGGATCTTATCCATCTCTGGTCTCCCTTTATACCTATCTTCTATTTTCAGCCTTGCCAGCCTTAGCCGAGTTGCACAGTTTCCCATTTCATGTCCAATGAGTCCACAAAAGAAGCATGCCCTGTTTAACCGCTCATAAACGATATAGGAGGTGATTAAGCCTAGGTCTGGGTGTGATGTCACAATGCGGTCTTTGAGTGGTTGGTTCAGAGGTAGTAGTACTTTGGCTCTATAAACCTTCTTCCCATTGAGTAAGAAATCACTTACCTCAGTCAGAACTGTGCCAGTGGATTCCATCATGTGGTATATGCCTTGGGGTGAGAATGTTTCGGGAGGTATGTTATGCAGCTGCACCACTAGTTCAGCCGAGTGGACAAATTCTTGTGTGAGATCCGCCGGCTTGGTTGCTCTTCTCAAGGCCACTAACTCTGTTCGATAGGTCCATATGCCCTTGTCGAGGACGTTATACATCTCAATGGTATCCGAGAATTGCACTAGGTATGTAGCTTTTGCAACCGCCTCAATGGAGCTCTGTGGGCTCAGGTTCCAAACTCTCATCATTGTATCCACGAATTGGGTGTCCATCATCATTCTATCAGTAATGACCCTTGCCACTGCACAAAGGCTCCAGTTTCTAGTATTAAGGGCATTTGGGGGCATCATGAGACGGTCAGCTTCCCCCGCTGTGCCCCCAGCATTGAGTGATGAAAATTTGGCGATGAGTTCGTCATCACTGAGATTCATGTTAGGCCCCTTGTTGTGTGAGAGGAGATTTGAGTCTGTTTTCATAAAGGAACAAGTTCTGCTGGGGATTGGCTTTGGGCTTTTATAAGTTGGGCATTTAGTGTGGTGGGTAGCCTCGCATTGAAGCCCTATCGCCTTAATTTCGTCTGGGCTTGGGTGGCCCAGAGAAAGTGTAAAGCTGCCCGGAGCGGGGTAAAAAGGTTCTTTAATAATGGTCTCTACATATGGTAGATCACATGCTAACACTATGATCTGGCCTACTGATAGTGTCAGTTTTTGGGAGCTGGTGCCTGGGGTATCGAGATAGCTGAGAAAAGGACCTGTTGTTTCTTGTGCACTATCCTCGAGGTTTGTCTCTTTCCATTTTGGTAACGCCTTGTGCATCATGCGTGTAGTGTGCCCCTTTCTTAAATGGAGGCAAGGAGAAAAATCAGTCAACTGCTCCCTCTTCACATCCCCAACAGGTAAGACCTGCACAGTCCCCACATTAATGACATATGTTTTTTTGTGGGTTTCAGTCCCCTTTTGGCAGTAGTAGGGTTGTCTCCTGGCTCGAGGCAGGGGAAGAAGGTCTGCATCCATTAGCCAACTCGCCTTCCTATGTGGATTGTGTGGGTTTTCCAGCTTCGAGCGGTCCGCATGTTCAGACAGGTATCCCTGCTCCTGGTCTATGCACCGAGGCGCTTCTTTGGTCAGGATATGCAAGTAGGAACGACCATGCCCAGGGTCCCTCGCCTCCGCAGCCGGTGCGGCCGTCCTAGACGTATAGAATTGTGTCCATCTATCATGGTTCTGCAAAAGCAACTGTAGCATAGTAGGTATATTTGCTGAGTTGGAGTGGCCATGGTCATGTATTGTCTCTTGGGTATCTTGCCCCTGCGGAGAGGGTGGATCCTCCGGTGGTGAAGGACCTATGGGGTACCATGTCTCAATGGTTACTGGGCATTTTATCCATTTTCCGTCACAATCAAGCACTAGATTTTCTGGGATGCGGGTGGGTTCTCGACAGTGAATCCATGCTCGCAAGAATGCTCGTTGGTCTTCAGTTTCATTGACCTCGTGTACTTCTACCAACTCCCCCATGGATGCCACAGACAGTGAGAAAAAATATTGGTGCCACAACGTTAAAGGGAAATTAGTTATGCGTAATCGCACCATATATGTTTGTGGTATATGAAAAGGCCGTGTTCCATCATCATGCACCATCATTACTATGCCAGATTGAGCAGCCCATGGTCCACATTCTCTTAGCACTGCTTCTCTATTGAGCCATGCGGGTAGAGTGATGAGGATCGCACTGGAGTTGTATTTTTTCACCTTGTAATCCTCAAGTGATCCTCCATACCTCTCTATGAGACGGCGTCGAATCCCATTTACTGTCCAGATGTGGTCGTGAGATCGTGCCTCAATGCGAATGGTATTCCGCACCTCCGTTTGCAAGTACTGGTATATTTGGTTGGCCGGGAGATGGACATAGGCATAGGTAGGCCTTACTATTGGTGCTGGATATCCCTGCATTATAGCCTGTCGGATATGCTAGCACGAGGTTGGGTTGGAGAGAGAGGCAAAAGGGTTGCAAAAGAGAAAAGACTTGGGTATGACGACAGGGAGAAGAATCTCAAACAATAAATGGTGTAGTAAAGTAGTAATAAATGATGTATGGCAATCTAGAAGGTTTGGTTAAGTAAACTTGACTGCAAAAGAAGATGCCTCACGTCTCCTTCACTAGCTGAGCTTCCATCCTCCCAGTGGACGGCGTAGTCGGTTCGGCTGAGAGATTTGCCCCAGCTCCTTCACTAGCTGAGCTTCCATCCTCCCAGCCTCCTTCACTAGTTGTCGTTGCCTCATACCTCCTCCTCCCCATGATCCCCCTCTCCATCTCTCCATCCCGTGGAATTCGCATATTGTGAGGCTCCGACACCTTCCTCGCGTCGCTTCGTCTATTACTTTTTCCCTCTCGTCGCTCGATGCTTGATCTAATATTCCTCTTCCATATATCCAGTCAATGCGAGTAAGTAATGGGTACAGAAGCAGGTCCCACTTTCTAATTTCAACGAGGGACTGTCTTTTCGGTGCGTATTGGATGTTTGCATTCAAACACTCCAACACCGGTCGTAGGATTGTAAAAGAGTCGAGTTCGCGTTAAGCCGAATTTAACTCAACTTAAATTTTTATAAAGTTAAATTGACTTTTTAAAATATTTTGAGTTTAAAAATGATTTAAATTTAGTTTGTCACTATTTAAGTTAGTTTGCGAGTAGTCTTATGAGCCAATACATATGAATTAACTTAGCTCTGTATTAAATTTGATACATCTATAAAATATAAGATCAATATATCTATAATATTGATATAATAGTTGATACAAAATTGATATATTAATAAATTATATTTTTAATAATATGTTTACATCACTAATTTAAATGATGGACTCTAAAAAAACTATCAAGCTAAATATACAAATTGAGTCACAAGCGAGTATGCTGAGACGATGAGAGAGAATGAAAGAGGAGTTATCGGATTAGAGTTCAAAAAAAAATATAAACTATTATTATTCGAGCCAAGTTAAGTCTATCTCAACTCAAACTCAGCTCATTTAACTACCGAGCTAAATAAACTCAAGTCAGATTAGCTCAAATCAAATTAGTTCGAGCTTGAACTAAGCCACAAACCCGAGTTTTTTATGCAGCCTAATTGAGCGTAGTTTTAATTTAAATTCCTCAACAAAATTTTGCTATTTATTTATCTAACTAAACTAATTAACAAAATTAACTATAACTCCTCCTCCAAATAACTTCCATTTTGCCTTGATTAGACTAAAAATGTCAAAACTCGCTCCTTCAAAACTTTTAGTGTAGATGTAGTTTTTTTTACCATTCAATAGAAAGTCCTTGTTCTTTCATTTGCCGATTCCAAATAAAACAAGGGCTGGTTATGGAAGTGAAGATTAGATCGAAAACAGTGCGTAATGAAACTACTGTTAATTTTGTTGAGGAGAAAAAAAGAAAATGAAAAGTTTTGCAAACGAATGATTGTTTAAGAAATCATTAAAAAGTTTTGCAAACGAATGATTGTTTAAGAAAAGTTTTGCAAACGAATGATTAAATAAAATGAACCTTTTCAATAATGCAAAATATAATAATTTTAATGTTGCAATGAGATGGTAAAACAGCCTACGGATACATTACGATGCTGTACTTGTGCATTGATTTGAAAGTGTTGGAAGTTATTTGTAAAATGATTCGTTTTAAATTGTCAAATAATTTTATTATTGATATTATATTTTCCTTACTTGGTTCAATGGGGGAAAGAAGAACCATTATCAGGTGACATCTAGCGCACTTTATAAATGTAAAGCAATCATTTCCATCCACACCAAAGTGCTTTATTAGCATCCAAATTCTCAACGAAGAAAAAGAGAAAATTGTTGTAATATCAGAGTTCATCTATTTTTTTATATATAATAATTATATTATTAATAATAAGAGCGATAAAAGTAAAAATTTTAAATCTACGAATGGCAGCGCGTCACTGATAGTGGCGCAGAGCAAACACACCACTGCCAGTGACGCGGAACAAACACACCACTACAAGTGACGTCTTTACTAAAACGCGTCACTCCCAGTGAACGTCTTTACTGAAACACGCCATTGGGAGCGGTGCGTTTGTCTCCTACAAATAACAACCGCGCAGATAGATATATGCGCGTGTATTTATAGTGATCAAAAACTCATTTTTAGGCAAACATGTCACTCAAGGCAAACACGTCACTGACGCACATTTACACAAAGACGCCAATGTCAGTTACGCGTTTACACAAAGACGTTACTGACAGTCGCGCTACCATTCGAGATTTAAAATTTTAATTTTATCACTCTTATTATTAATAATATAATTTTTATAATTATTATATATAAAAAATCTGCAGAGTTCACGTCGAACGTCAGAAAGTAGCGAATGACAACGTTAGGTTTACTTTGCAACGATGTCATTTGCTGTCATAATTTTTCAGACGTCACATGAGATTTATATGATCTGATTTAGATTTAAGGGTGTATTATTTTAATGGACCCCACTCATCATAGATGCAAAACAATCAATAACCATTGTCATTCTCTGCCATAGAAAAAGTATGATAGCGGATACGTTTCTGTGATTTTACGTTTATACGATAATAAGCTTCTTTTTATTATAAATAAAATAATTATTTTAACATTTCTTAAATTTCTTCCCAATGGAAATAACAACCAAATTTAATTAACATGCTGCTATGAACAAAAATGGAGGAGGAAAAGAAAGACTCAAACGTTGATTTTAAACGGGATTAGCGGAGGGATTGCAGGCGTGAGCACTGAAGTGAGAAGCCTTGGTGGAGGCGTGGAGTCTGTGGGGACGCGGGCATAGTTAAATTAAGGACGCTGATTCAATCACGATGATTGCTTTTCTGTGATGAATTAATCAGGTAGGATTAGGAATGTAGATCCAAAGTTCCACTAGACCACTAGCACTTGGTTTTTTCGAAATTAAGGGTGTGGTCCGTAGTTTGTACCCGTACCGTAAAGGCGTGGCGTGAATGTGATGGCTGATAGGCGGCGAGACTAACGGGTCGTTGTCCTGCCTCTTTTATTACCGATACTGGTACTCTGGTAGTGGTAGGGTCGTCCATGTTATATATAAATATAATCAATCAATAATAAGTGAGCTGAACCATGTATGTGTCCTGTGAAATTACGAACATTATACTTCAGATGAATGTATCCCCTTCTGAATCATGAAATGCAATTAAGTATTTTCTTCTACTAAAATTTTAAACTAGGGATTATTTAATAATGATTATTCTGACAATCCTGACAACAAAATTTTAAATAAATTTGTAAAAGTATCTTAAAAATAAAATTAATATATAAAATTTGGAGTTTATAGATTAATTATATTTTTTATTAAATAGAGTTTAAATAGTCTATCAAATTTATTTCGCGGTAGTGAGCCAGCGAGGTCTTAAAAGAAATCAAGCAAATTCCAAGTCAAGGGCTCAAGGCGCTGTAACGCAACAAAGGACCGAACTTTTGGAAGTGGCGTGGCAATAATAACATGGATAATACAATTCGGTCGGTGACACGGATTTATATAGTGCTTCGTAAAGAGGTGTTTTACTTCAGTTTAAAATATCTCAGAGAATGAAATTTTAAATTTCCAATCTAATTCATTCAATATAAATTATATATTTAAATTTTATGGGATATCAAATTTGATTATATTTAAAAAAAAATTAATTATTTTTTTTTCGGATTTTTAAAAAATGCTCCAATAATAATAATAAAATAATGATAGGTGCACCTAAAAATTTATCATATTTTAAAAATCTAAAAAAAAATAGTTATAAAGCTCCAATAAGTTTTTAATATCTAGATTATTGTTGATTAATTAGATTGATATTTTGAGTTTTCGGTATATGAGATTTAAAACTGAAGGAAAACGCCATTTTGCTTCACGAAGTATCGTAAGGTCTTCATATATATATATATATATAGTAAAGATACTGTGAGCTTAAGCTCATGGAGATCTTCCATGAACTTAACTAAAAAGTATACAAATCATATCTAAATTTTAATTTATCATGTTCATTAAATTATTTATATGAAAATCTTATGGGATGCAAAAATTTGGAGTGTTTTGAGTTTTTTAAGTCACCGTTTTTAATTTTTAAAAATGATATTCAAACAATGAATACTTTTTTATTATTTTTAGAGCCGATTTTCAAAAATTTAAAACGGGGACTTAAAAATCTCAAAACACTCCAAATTTTTGCACCCCACAAGATTTTCATATAAATAATTTAATGAGTATGATAAAATAAAATTTGAAAATAATTTGATATACTTTTTAAGTTAAACTCATAGAAGACCTCTCTGAGCTTAAGCTCACGGTATCTTTACTCTCTCTATATATAACTAGTCGAATTTAACATCTTAGCATAATTTTCATGGATGAATCTACTTTTAAATCAAATTTTGTTTTTTTTATATAATCATTATGAACCATTTAGAAAAGTGACTTTTTTACTATCCTAAAAACAGCAAGAGAAATTTTAAATGATATAAAATTTGATAAATAAATTTATTTATGAAGATATACATATTATCAGAACCTCACTTTTATTGTTGTACCTAATAATTACAAGCATTTGTCTTTGCTATATAAAATAAACACTAGGATAAATTTTAGAAGCGTCATGAACAAAAATCATACAACAAGTTAAAAAGTCATAGTGTTAGGATTTCTATAAGGCCGTCATATTCTAGTGAACCCCTAATCATAAATTAGGTTACCTTGATCCATGTTGTCGATCTTTCAGAGAGACACAACTCCATTGATCACTACACTCTTTTAAGCCTTCCAGCGATTTTCCTCTAATCCGATGGAGCGATTGAGAGGACCGGCGCAGACAATATCTTCTCTTCTGGAACTCTGTTTAGAGAGAGATGAATCTCTATTTGAAAACGAAAGGGTTTTCTATAAGGCCGTGATCCTCTAGTGAACCCCTAATCATAAATTATGTTACCTTGATCCATGTTGTCGATTTTTCAGAGAGACATAACCCCGTCGATCACCAAACTCCTTTAACTCTTCCAGCGATCTTCTTCTAATCCGATGGAGCGATTGAGAGGACTGGTGCAGACAGTTTCTTCTCTTATGAAACTTTGTTTAGAGAGAGATGGATCTTTGTTGGGAAACCAAAGGGCGACAGAAAATGGAGAAATGCGAATGGTTGCGAAAACCAGCAGTATCCCTGTAAATATTGGACGCCATATAACTGAGAGCAGTTACATCTTAGCGGGTCCATATCGGATCCAAAACTCTCTTAACGGGTTCACTCCTTAAACAGAAAACTGTCTATAATTGTGTTCTCCAAGGACCAATAACATAATTGTATTATTATCAGGTTTTATATAATTCAGACCATCACTAAATCATAAAGTCATTAATACGCATTCTACATATTAAATAGCCCACTTCTTATGACACATATTAAACTCGATACAGAATTTGATCACTTCATTACGGATATAATTTGATAATTTATTATATAATATATATTTATTACATATAATTAATAATAATTAATTCCAACACATAGAGACAAATTCAAGGAATATTACTGGCCAAAACATGTCAAGATTAATGACATTTTCGAAAATTACAATGCATGGTTATATTGAAATGTCTTCTTGTCAGTTCTATAATCTCGTTTGTACACAAGTATCGACAAATAATTAATCATGAATGTAATCTCAGAAAAATAAAAATTAATCATGAATATCAATTATCGTAGAACAGGAACATAAATTAATATTATTTTTAAATTGAAGTGCTTTTTGTCCAAGACCTGTTTTTGTTCTTTGGTAATTTGTCCGTGGTCAAAATGTCAAAGAAGGGAGAATTAGTGTGCCGGACCAAACATAAGACCAAGGCCTGCGAACATAAAACGGAGCCCATTAAACTGAAGCAAACTCTAACAGGCCCAAATCTCGCTTTCAACTAATTAACCCAGTCTCCCAGCAAAGCCCAACCTGTGAACTGGGGACTGGAGAGGTTATCACTTTATCTGTTTATCCGCTTCGCTCGTGATTCATACCCACATGGCCACATAGTTGAATTAGGTACGCACGTTCCGCTGATCTCGACCGTACATACTGTGGATCGTGTCGTGGGATTGCAACAGCAACAAGCACAGTTTGGGTGAGAAAACAATCAGCCAATAAGAAACGACCTCGCGGATCGCTGGCGTGGATGTGAAAATTCAAGATTCCCGCCCAATCGGAGGTCTCTCGATTTTCCCAAACAACATCCATTACATTCTTACATGCTCCTGGATCTCCAGCAACACCGCAGATCTACGGTTACTGACATGCGCGAAAAGCACGACTTTTGACAAGTCCGTACAAAGCCAGGTGCAGATCAGTATATATTTCCTTCGGGAGAGTTTAGAGAAGGGCATAGTCACACCATTAAAGCACACTACTATCCTCTATCCTCTATCCTCTCCTACCTTCTGTGCAATCTCGCTCGAATAAACCCTAGTCTCAAGCCAAAGTAAATTTTTTCCCCTTTTTCAGATTTAAGCTTTATTTTGTACGATTCATAGAGCACGTTTCCTGATTATTGTTTTCTGAACAGTTCAACCCAATAGCGATGAAAGAAACCAAGTCGAAGGGTGAAGTAGCAAGCAAGGCCGATTCAAAGTAAGTTTTACTAAGATCTGTATCTTCCTCTAATATATTTACCGTTTATCGATTCAATTTGAAGAAAAGTCACAAACCAGTTACCATGCCTGGGTAGGAGAAATAAATCAAGCTCAAACTTCGATTTCTTCATCTCCTCGTGAAACTAAGTCGGATCGCATGAGTATAATGATGTCCTAGTGACAAGTTGCTGCACACCTTCAAGTTCAGGTTTCCATAGCAGTTGTTTGATGTACGTTTTGTTTTTATGGTTGATAGGCTTGGTGTTCAAAAGGGGAAGAATCCTGGTAAGGGTGCTAAAATAAAGAGGCCTCCCTCTGCCTTCTTCGTTTTTATGTAAGCATCTTTTTTTTTAAAGTAAATCTAATTAGCTCACTTTGACTATGCTTTTGTTGATCATTTTGGTTACCTGAATTCTCATTCGAATCTGATTTTAAATTTGTGTGTATTTTTCATGAAGGGAGACGTTTAGGATTGAATACAAGGCAAACCATCCCAACAATAAGAGTGTTGCTGCCGTAAGATATTTTACCTACTTTTCAAATGTTTCTTTTTGTTTATTTTATAAGTACAAATATAAATGATATTGGATAATTAAATTTATGTAAAAATAGTGTGAATACGTTATCGATCCTTTTCCCTCGTAATTTGCTCTGTGAACTTAAATCCATACATAGATTTGTAGCTAATAACAGAATTGTTGCAGATTTACCTATTTGCACTGTACACGTGAGATTAGTTTCGTTGTTGCTTCCAGTGAAAATTATAGCTGGCTCAATTATTATGGTGATGACATGAAATATGGATCTTTTTATTTAAATATGAACCAGGTAGGCAAAGCTAGTGGAGCCAAATGGAAATCTATGTCAGATGAGGTGAGTTTTACATTTTATTGTAATAGGCTGAAATATGATTTTTTCCTGGATTGTTACATTTAACTCTCTTTATTATCTTTTTTCCCAAATATAACCAGGAGAAGGCTCCTTATGTGGAAAAGGCTGCTAAGCTCAAGTCTGAATATGAGAAGCTTAAGAATCGGCAGGTATTGTTGTTGTTCTTCTTCAAAGCCTTTATTCTCTCTCTCTCTCTATATATATATATGGTTGTGTGTGTTTATCTTGTTCTAAATTTGTACTTGTTTGGATTAGGCTGAGGATGAGGCAGCTGATGCCGGGTCTGACAAGTCAAAGTCTGAGGTTGAGGAAGATAACGATGTAGGTGCTGTTACACGTTGATCTGAATTTTGTTATGTTGCTTTTGCCAATGCATTCTAGAATCAAGTTCTTGAAAACATCCCATGAACCTTTTTAGTTTTGCTGCTAATTTTTGGTTTTTTGGCTTTATTCAGGATGAAGCTGATAACTAAAGTGGATTCAAGTTACCAAGTAGCTGATTTGTTAGGGTTTAGAACTTCAATTATGTTATATGAGCTGTTTTGTTAATTGGGGGTGTTTGATATTATGCAAAATAATTATAGGCTGCTTAGTTGGGGATACTTAATAGTAAGGTTGGGGTGCTTTGTTTTAGTTGGGCAAACCTTGGGGTTTTTATAGTTTTCTTTAACGAATTATTCTAATCCCCCTTTTTGTTAACAGTTGTATTTGCTGAAATGTTGATATCTGCGACTAGCCATGCAATTTCAGAGATCTTACCAGAAATCAACAAGTAGTTGGACACCGTTGGCATTGACAAACAAAAGCTTATTTAGAATAGCCATGCAATTTATATATAGTTCACAAATAGTAAATTAGCAGAGGTCCAGCCTTCCGTGGGATCTGTTGTCACAAATAAAAGATCAAACTCTTTTGTTTGGAGTTGGATTAAAAAAGAAGGTAGATTATAGTGAACCATCGGAACTGAATGACAAACATGGAATTTTTGTGCCTTTCTAATGTGGACGACTTGCAGAGGCCTTTCTAGTTTTTGCGATAGGATTTAACGCGGCTTATTCAAATGTGCTGTTTGTTTTTACTTCCATTTTTTCCCCTGTTGATATTATTGTTGACCCCTCATTTTAGTTTTTACGATAGGAATTAACGCGGCTTATTCGATTTGCAGCTTATTGATTAAGGACCTTCATGTAGATCATACTAATTAACGATTCAACGTTTGAAAATGATAGATTTTGGAAATTTAACCATTTATTTATTTTTAGTCGAGTATAAATATTTATACAAGTGCCCTAGTTTTCTTTTCTATATTTAATGTTCTTGAAAAATATAAGTTACGCTTATCGATTTGAAAGAGCATAAAAATAAAGGATGTAATCTGACAAACATTTACACTTTTATAATATGGCAAAAAAAAAAAATGACTGATTTACACTTTTCTCCAACTGAGACTTTTGAGTTTCGTACGAGTCAAAATCTCACTAGTTGCGAAAGAGAGACGATAAATTGAGAATTGAGAGAGCCCAATGATGATTTATTTTGTTCTACAAACAAAGTAAACTAAGATTACATTCTAAGATCAGAGACACTGTCCTACTAACAAAGTAAACTAAGATTATATCCTAAGTCAGTCTGCAAAAACACTCCTACCTGTAGAGAAAAACCCGCTACAAAAGATATCCAAATAATAAGTTGATCATCATTCAACAAGAAAGATAGGAACATAGTAGCAGCATCAGTGTAAATTAAAAACATACAAAAAAACCTGATGGAAATATAATAGGTCATGACTCAGCATCAAAGTCTACACCAGACATGGGATGAGGTATTGGTACCATATGCAAATCTATCTGTCTTATTTCCGCTTCCTCAATTACCTGAAGATGGTTCAAAGTCAGAGGACTGATAGCCCCCCTACATGTAATAAATCTTCTGTGTTTTTAGTAAAATGAAGAACAATTTTAAAAGATTATTATTACCGGAATGAGTACATCAGAAAGAGGCTAGATTGATGATAGGTAAACCTATACTTCTAATATTTCTAACCTAGTTCCAGTGAAATATATTTTATTTCTTTCTAACCAAATCACCCATAATACTGGTCCTCTTACTATCTCTACTGGTATGGAATCTTTGAGAGGAATGGAGCAATCTATATACCATAAATCATGCAGGGAGGTCCCTTGAAAAGTAAAAAAATATTATGCCTTCCAATTCATTACCATATAAAATTTACTAAAGGACAAAGCATAAAAAGATGGTCAGTTGATTCAACCTCTGAACAAAATATACAGGAGGTGGGGGATCTGCGACCCTCTTTTAATTAAATTAGTTTTTGTCAAAACTTTATTTCTCTTAATCAACCAAAGAAATATTTTAATTTTGAGAGAAAATTTAGTTTGCTAGCTGAAATTCTAGATTTTTCACACCCTCAAATTTAAGTCATCATACAAAGAGTGCACAATAAAAAGATCATTGCAGGACCATCTCTATTTACTTTGATCTAAAACTAGAGGTTCTAGTGTAAAAGATTGTAAAGTATCATATAAGAATTATCATTCATCTAAATAAACTCCATCAAAAATAAAGACAAAGTGTAAATTAAGAGAGCCAGATGAAAAGACTGAGAAGACAGTAATGTTAGGATGGGAGGCAATTGAAAACAAAGAAGGATAAACAATGACAAGTGTAGTATGAGAACAACATCGATCTGTCCAAAAACTAACTGTATTGCCATTTCCAACCACCTTATCTATACTTATATCCATAAAAGGTTTAGTATACACAGGATATCTTTAAAAAAAGAAGAGCATGAATGTCTAAAAGAAGAGTTATTATATTTAGTAGTAATATCAATTTTCAAAGACCTTGTTCTTGAGGATTCATATATCTAAATAACCATTTAACTAGTAGACTTAAATTCATAGTTTTTAGGTCTAAAATCTCTAGACCTCCTTGATCTCTATGTTGACATACTATTTTTCATGCAACCAATATATATATATATATATATATATATTTGACTGAATTACCTCAATATTACAAAAAAACCTCTTTATTAATTTGTCTATCCTTAAAATGATGTTCTGAGGTAAGTGATATAATGATAACCAACGGAGAGGAACGGAGGAAATGATAGAGTTTAAAATGGTGATTCTACCACCGTAAGACAAAAAGGTGCTCTTCCAATCTTATAATTTAGATTTTATTTTTTCAATTAGAAAATTTCAGTCAGAAGAAAGTTGCTTATTATGTAAAAGAAAACCTAAATATTGAATAAGTAATGCTTCTAATTTACACCCAAGTTGGGATGCATATAACAATCCTTGTTCAGAGAAAATATTGAAAGGAAACAATTCACACTTAGTGAAATTGAATTTCATACCTGATAATCGTTCAAATCCAATCAAAATCCATTGAAGAAGTTCAATATTTGTATCATTAGCCTCAGAAAATAATAAAATGTCATCTGTAAAATGCAAGTTTAGAATTCTAGGACATGAAACACATATTTGTGTGCCTAGCATTTCATTATCCTGGGCTCTTGTAATATTCTGTGAAGAACATCAGTTACTAAATCAAAGAGGAATAGAGATAAGAGATCTTCTTGTCTTACTCCTTTTTTTTACAAGTATTCATCCAACTCACCATTAAAATTTGTAAATGTCCTACTGCTATACAACAAATCTTTGATCCAGGAGATCCATCTAACACCAAAATTCCTACATTCTAAAGTTTCTAATAAGAAATTCCAATTGACTTTGACAAAAGGTTTTTTCAATATCAATTTTGGATAAAAATATTTTATTTTATGGATCCTAATAGAATGGAGAGTTTCATGTGCACACACCATATTATCTAAAATGATTCTACCTTTAATATAAGCAGTTTGAATATGAGCAATTAAATTATCCATAAGGGGAACTAGCCCTTCAGTTAATATTTTAGTAAGAATTTTAACACTATAATTTATCAAACTAATAGGTCTATATTGAGTAATAAGATTGGCAACTATTTTTTTGGTATAAGATAAATTACAGCCATATTAATTCTTTTCAAATCTAGTGAATGATTATAAAAGAAAATAACTAATTTCATAAAATCTTATGAAATTACATCCCATAAGGATTAGTAGAAAAGGAAGGAGAAGCCATCAGGCCCTGTGACCTTAGTGGCGGTACGTAGGAAAACTACATGCCTAATTTCATCTATAGAGAAATGTTTTTATAGCAAATTTTATTGAGCAATTGTTGGTTGATCTGAGACAAATCAGAAATCAGAATGGAGAAAAATACATTTATCAGAAGCTCAACCCAACGAGGATCTATAAAACTCATTGACATGTCTCTTTAGAATAACTGGATCATAGACAGTAATACCATCAATTTCTAATGAAAAAAATATAATTTTTATTTTTCCTTAAACTAGCAGTGAAATGAAAAAAATAGTATTACTATCTTACTCTAAGAACCACTTAAGTTTGAATCTTTGTTGTCAATACAATTCCTCCTCATCAAATATTTTTTTCTAAATTAACATGACTTCCTCTATATTGTTCTTCCTCAATAGAATCTAAATGTCTATCCTTTTGTATGTGCTCCAACTGAGCAATATTGAAAATATACTGAGATTTTTTTTTCTCAGCTTTAAGATTTTTATTATAACCCCTGAATTTTTTTTCTTAATAAACTGAAGTTTTAAATGTCATTGATTTCCTATATCAATAATAATGGCAACACAACCATAGTAATATTCAAACTAGAAACCTTCGTGAGATAACTAATTTTTCTCAAATCTAATGGGATGATGTTGTGGAGGAGAGAGAATGCCTTTGTAAGATGAGAGGATTATGATTCTAGGGAGAGAAAATAACACATGGAAAAATGTGAGGTCCATGAAAAAGTACAGAAAATCTATCTAATAAGACAAAAGAATCAGTAAACTTATCATTGAGTGATAGTTCAATAAGATGAAGATCATTAATTATAATATCAAAACGATGACTAGTTACATGATTATAAGATTTTTATATATTTATTTTTTATTTTTTTCCCAGCCATATTTAAATCCCCTTCAAGCGTCATAATCTAATGTCATAATGTACTCTAGTTCTTTAAAGAACAAAGATCAATTAGAAACTATAACAGGTGCATAGATCACAGTAAATGTTATGAACTTGAGTCACAACAATGAGAATTGAGCTCGTAGGACTCAATTCTGATACTGGATTCACTAAAATGAGAATCCAGAAGTGTAAAACTGGATAAAAAAAAGACAAACGGAAAGAAAGCCAAAATTGAATAATAGTTCTCAAGATTTATTCAACATATATTCCCCCAAAATCCCAAGTCTTGCGGTTTATATCCTCTTTATCACAATTACAATCGTTGCAAATAACTAACTCAACAAATTCTAACAGAAAATTACAATTCATAATCATCTCCGCTCCGCTCTATATCTCTCGCTTCTTTTAACTCATCAACTGGAGAGGAGAGTCTTCGTGGTTATAACTCGCCAACCCGCCTTCTTTGATTTGAATTACTATTGGCCGCTTCTTCAATTGTTTCAATTTGTGTTTTCAATTGTTCATCTTCCCTCCACGTCAGCACCCATCCTTACCTCTCCTGCTATGTCAGCGGCTGTTACCATTGCTGACATTCCCCTTCTCTCAAAATCTAAGTTGTCCTCAACTTTAAAAGATGGAAACTGTTGTCTGATCTGTAAATAATCTTCCCATGTCGCATCTGAATCAGGTAAATTGGACCATCGTATCAGGATTTGGGTACATGGCTCATTTCCTTTCTGTACCAGTTTTCTGTCTAATACAGCAACCGGTTCTACCTTCAGCTGTCCATGCTGGCCCACTAATGGCAAATCCGGTGTTATTATGATCTTACTTCCTACCTTTTCCTTTAATTGTGAAACATGAAAAACCGGATGAATTTGAGATCCAGCAGGTAAATTAAGTTTATAAGCTACTTTCCCTATCTTCTCAACAACTTCAAATGGCCCATAATATTTGGAACTGAGTTTATTAGATACTCTTCTTTGCACACTGGTTTGTCTATAGGGTTGCAACTTCAAATAAACCCATGCTCCTACTGAAAAGTGTCTTTCATGTCTTTTCTTATCAGCATACAACTTCATCCTCTCTTGTGCTTTAATGAGTTATTCTTTGAGCTGAACCAATATAGTATGTCTTTCCTTGAGCAAGTTATCCACTGCCTCCACCTTACTGTCAGGAATTGAGCCCATTGGAATATGTGGGGAATCATATCCATACAGTGCCTTAAAAGGGGTCATGTTAATGGCTGTGTGATGATTTGTATTATACCACCATTCTGCCAAATAAAGCCATCTCATCCACTTCTTTGGTTGTTGACCCACCATACATCTAAGGTACTGCTCCAAACATTGGTTAAGCCTCTCTGATTGCCCATCGGTTTGTGGGTGGTAAGCCGTACTCATATTAATCTTGATTTCTAACTTGCTAAACAGCTCTCTCCAAAAGGTACTGGTAAAAATCGGGTCTCTGTCAGTAATGAGCTTAATGGGCAGCCCATGCAATTTATATATGTTTTCCAGAAATGCCCTTGCTACTTCAGTCGCAGTGATGGGGTGTGAGAGAGGAATAAAATGCCCATATTTTGTAAACTTATCAATGACTACCATTATTATATCTCTATTTTCACTTCTTGGAAGACCCATTATGAAATCCATAGTAATTGTTTGCCAGGCTCCATTTGGAATTGGTATTGGATCCAATAACCCCGATGGCAGATGGTGTTCATGCTTATTAAGTTGGCAAGTATCACAAGCCTTCACATGTATAATGACATCTTCTTTCATCCTGGGCCAATAGAACATTTTTTTGGTTCTTTGATAGGTGCCAAGAATTCCATCATGACCCCCAACACTTGAGTCATGCATCCAATTCATAACCTTATCTCTCCATCCTTTGGCTGAACCAATGTAAAGCCTTCCTTTCACTCTTATTATTCCTTGATGAATAATGAGGTTCTTTTGAGATTGTCTCACTTGTTCATCATGCAATGCCTCTTGAGCCCAAGCATCACCCTCATAACTCTTTTTAATTTCTTCTATCCAGGTTGGAATCAATTCAGTGATAGCCATGGCATTACATTCATCTTGACTTTAAACTCAATTTTCTAGACAGTGCATCAGCCACATGATTTTCACAGCCCTTTTTGTACTGAATTGCATAATCCAATCCCATTAGCTTCATTAAGCTTTTATGTTGTGCAGGGGTTGTTAACCTTTGCTCTAACAAATATTTCAAACTTAAGTGATCAGTTTTGATAATGAAAAAGTTACCTTCTGGTAATCGCCGCCACTTCTATCGTGACACAAGAGCCGTAGCTCTTTTTCATAGGTAGAGAGTGAGTGAGATTTAATTCCCAAAGATTTGCTAAAGTATGCTATGGGTCTGCTAGCTTGCATTAGTACTGCTCCCATACCAGTGGCACTTGCATCTGTTTCTAGTATAAAAGGTTGATGGAAATCCGGCAAGGCTAGAACTGGTGCCTGACACATTGCCTTTTTTAGCTCTTGGAATGCATTTTCAGCTACTTCATTCCATTCAAAAGAATTCTTCTTGAAAGCAGCATGGTAAGGGGCTTACTAATTATTCCATATCCCTTCACAAACTTCCTATAGTATCCAGTCAAACCAAGGAATCCCCTTAATTCTTTGACACTTTTTGGTGCTGGCCAATTAAGCATAGCTTCAATTTTCTTAGGATCAGTGGAAACACCCTTGTTACTGATAATGTGTCCCAAATATTCAATTTCTTGCACTCCAAACTCACATTTACTCTCCTTGGCAAACAATGAATTATCCTTGAGTACTTGCAGCACTATGGCTAGGTGTTTTTGATGTGACTTCATATCTGCACTATATACCAGAATATCATCGAAAAATACAAGCACAAATCTTCTCAAATGAGGCCTAAAGAGATCATTCATCAATGCCTGGAAGGTTGCTGGTGCATTGGTAAGACCAAATGGCATTACCAGGTACTCATAGTGACCTTCATGAGTTTTAAAAGCGGTTTTAGGAACATCTTCTGGTCTCATTCGTATCTGGTGATAACCTGACCTTAAATCCAACTTTGAGAAGTAATTGACACCCTTCAATTGATCTAGAAGATCATCAATCACTGGTACTGGATACTTATTCTTAACTGTACACTCATTTAATCTCCTATAATCGACACACAATCGCCAACTTCCGTCTTTTTTCTTAACCAGTAAGGCTGGAGAAGAATATGGGCTGGTGGATGGTTGAATCACTGAGTTTTTTATTAATTCCTCAATTATTTTATCCAACTCCATCTTTTGATAGTAACTGTATCGGTATGGGCGTTGATTGACAGGGATGATGTGTGGTTTTAACACAATCTGATGGTCAGATGATCTTGAAGGAGGCAGACCCTTTGGTTCCTTAAACACGTCACTGTACTGTTGCAACACTCCTTTTAACTCATCTGAAATGATATTGTGTTTGGTAGTCACTTCTTGAATGAGCATAACCTGAGCCATCATTACCTCATTGCCACCTTTTAATTCTTTAGTAACGTTTATATCATCACAGAAGTTTATAGTTGGTTTTGTTGCTTGAACTTGCAATTTTACCATTTTTCCTTCTTTCCCGAATGAGACCCATTTATCCAACCAATTAATCTTCATGGGACTGTACTGCCTCAACCAATCCACCCCCAAAATGATATCATAGCCTTAGATATTAAGTATTCTCAAATCACCACTAAAATCGTTGTTCTGTAATGAAAATTGCAAGTCTATGCATTTACTATCAGTGACTACCTTTGTTCCTTCTGCCACCATCACCACAATTGGTACTGTATCCACAATCTTACACTTAACTCCTTGTAAAGCATTTGGATTGACAAAACTGTGAGTGCTCCCACTATCAAATAATGCACATATCTCTCTTGTTCCCAATTTGCCCTTGAACCGCATTGTTGACAATTGAGAGTTACTGGATATGGCACACATGGACACAACTACATTGTCAATTGAATCTTCTCCATCCAACTCCTGTTGCTCTTCCTCATCTTCTTCTTCTTCTTGGCCTACCATCATGTGTACCTTGACTTTGCATTGATGGCCTGGATAGTATTTTTCTGCACACTTAAAACACAACCCTAAAGCCCTCCTTTGATTTATTAAACTGTTTCTTGCTTGTTCTTTAACAGTAACTGGTTTAACCTCTTCTTTTTTTCCTTCAAAAAATTATTTTTAACACCAATTACTGGGGGTAAGGCTGGATTCTTGTACACTGGTTTATTCCTCTTCTGTTGATAGTCCAGTGCTATTTCCATGTGCTTTGCATATTGAAAAACATCCAACAATCTATGAAATTGCTGAGACATGACCAAATGCTTTATATCCTCCCTTAGACCACTAATGAAGGCAGTAACATAGTGATTTTCGTGCAAATAAGGAAATTCAACTCCGTAACTGCCTTAATAATCTCAAACCGCTTCATGTATTCTCTTACACTTCCTTCTTTGCACCAAAGATTTTCATTTGCTCATAAGAACTAGTCCCTTCACCCTTTGAGAATCTTATCTTCAATAATTCAACTAATTCAGGCCAGGGTGGATGCCCATTAGTGGCTCTATAACCCCTATACCAAGAGCCAGCTTCCCCTTTAAAGTAGGCAGCAGCCTGGATTGATCTGTGTAAGTCTGGTATATTATACAATTCAAATAGGTACTCACACTGAGCTACCCATTCATCGGGCTCCTCACCATAGAACACAGGAAGATCAATTTTAGAGCCCTGAACTAAGTACCTTTGCGTTTCTTGGGTCCTGATAGGCGGTGGCATTCTAAATCCTTCATTTGAGCCGTACTGTGGAGTTGATGCAGAACTTCCAGCCTTTTGATCAATCTTGGCTGCAAGATACTCTACTCTTTCTTGTAATTCTTTAATGGCGTTTATCGGAACTGTCGCCAATGTAACTCTGATTTGATCATGCACCGATTTCAAGATACGATCTTCCATCTGAGCTTGATCCTCCTTCAATTGAGTAAACATTGCATCCATTCTTTCCACCAGTGTTTCCATAGTCATCACTCCCTTTCCGCTTTTACTCATAGTTTGACTGACTTGTGTTAGCGTGGTAACCTGACTCTGATACCAAATTGTTATGAATTTGAGTCACAACAATGAGAATTGAGCTCGTAGGACTCAATTCTGATACTGGATTCACTAAAATGAGAATCCAGAAGTGTAAAACTGGATAAAAAAAAGACAAACGGAAAGAAAGCCAAAATTGAATAATAGTTCTCAAGATTTATTCAACATATATTCCCCCAAAATCCCAGGTCTTGCGGTTTATATCCTCTTTATCACAATTACAATCGTTGCAAATAACTAACTCAACAAATTCTAACAGAAAATTACAATTCATAATCATCTCCAGTTCCGCTCTATATCTCTGCTTCTTTTAACTCATCAACTGGAGAGGAGAGTCTTCAGGTGGTTATAACTGCCAACCCGCCTTCTTTGATTTGAATTACTATTGGCCTGCTTCTTCAATTGTTTCAGCTGTGTTTTCAATTGTTCCTCTTCCCTCCACGTCAGCACCCATCCTTACCTCTCCTGCTATGTCAGCGCTGTCAGTTACCATTGCTGACAGTAAATAACCAATGCATCCCCACTCCGGCCAAATGCATCCTGTCACTAGCCCACCTGTAAGTAATTTAAAAGGAATCGCTTATTTCGCATGCTCACCCTCGCTCTCGATTGAACCCTAATGAATCCAAGCAATTATTCACAAATCCTCGTTTGCAGGGAGTGGTAAAATCAACTCTGGTGACGAGAAAACACTGAGAGCATCTCAGCCTCACCTCAGCATCCGTGGCTTCTACAATAGTACTTTAAACTCTCTACTGTGCAGTTTTCGTTTTGATCCCACTTGATTAACTGCATCTGATTTGAAGTTAGTTTTCTGGTGTTAGGGGAGGTTAGAGAGGGTTCTGACAGGGTTGGGTTTGAAGTGGTCACGCTTGACGATAGAAATGGGCCTCTTGCTTCTTCTAAAATCTCTAGTAGTTCTTTTTTTTTTCCATTGCTTTTAAAATTTTGTTTGTCAGAAAAGAAATTAGAAATGTTAGAGTTTATTACTTGCCTTTAGAAGCTCTGGGAGTAGAAAATTCTGATACTGGTTTTTCTGTGTGTAACTTGGGGTAATGGAATTGTTGATAGAAATTTTAGTCGCAAAGTGAAATTTCGAATTAGAAAAACAAATAGAGCCTGTACCTGATATTAATCTGGACCTTTTAGGTTAACTCTGATGTTTTGTGATGTTATAGAAATGTATTTCTCTTGTTATTTTCTTTCTAAAAAGGTTTCTTGACTGTTATTATCAATTGCAGTGCAGAGTCTCAGAGATGGCCTACTGTTGGAAAGTACAAGGTCAATGTGCAGTCTTTTGAATCCTCGGCCTTGCCTGAGTTGCAGGTATGTGTAGTGCCATGATCTTGTGTTGTTGTCAGAAAGAACTGTAGCAAGTGAATCTGTCATGATAGTCTAACTGGTTTGGCAGACAGATTTGTGGAACGTTAAGTACTGAATAAAGGCATGTATTTGTGAAAAAGAGCAAAAGATCCATAATACCAACTGAAAAAGGGCGAAAATATGGACACAACGCCTGGATTCTAAATTTCACTCAGTTCAGTTCATAAGATAATTCTGTCCTCCTATGTCCGTTTGTTTATACTTAACACCATTTCTGTTTTTTTATGTGACAGTTAATAATAATGTCTAACAATGGGCTGCCTTAATCTTAAAAAGGCGTCCTGTTTGGCAGATAAAATTAAAACAATATTACAGCTGATAGTAAAATTAAAATATATGCAGGATGGATGAAATTAAAAAGTTCCAGCATCTACTGGCAGAACTTGGTAGTTTTTATTCCTGAACTGGTACTGGTATCTGCTATTGAAATTAATTGCAGATATACAGTATGTTTATGTCAAAGAGATCCAGTTATTGAAAAGAAGCTTCGACAGAAGGTGCTGCCATCCATATATTTAGTATTATTTCCTTTTAATCATGTAAATATCAGGTAAAGGAGGGTACAGATCTTTTTATAATTGACAAAGTGGGGAAGATGGAGCTGTTCAGTCCCACTTTCTTTCCAGCTGTAATGCGGATCTTGGAGTCGAACATTCCAATTCTTGCATCCATCCCTATACCTAAATTTGGTCGTGATATCCCTGCAGGTGCAACTCCTTTCATTATATTTAATTTTCAGACTTGGCTGAACCATGATTATATAGCGTATAGCAGCACTTGCAATATCTAAAAATGTCAATATCAAGGTTGTGTCATGCAAAAGAAAAAATTTCCTCTCAGTTTTTCTTATATTCAACTGGATATCTGTACCAATTACAAATAACAATACAGTTTGTACACAACCCAACATTAGTTGGGTTAAACCTAGTCGAATTTGGTCTTGGGTAAAAGAAGGAAATAGATGGCCAAACTTGTTAAAATTAGAAATATGCCTCTATTTGATTTTGTGTAAAATTCAAAGATCTCAAACAATACTGGGTGCTGAATATATATTTAAGAAATAATATGTTTTGTTGTAAAAACAGTAAATATTCGGCAATCTGCATAGTTTACTTGAACTAACAAAAAGAATAAAATTGATGAAAACCAGACAAATGTGCACACAAGAGAAGATGAATGTAATTGAAAGTAAGATAAGATAGATTTTTTGGGGAGCAATTTTGGCTCATTTTTTCTCATTATTTTGGGTCAATCTTTCCTGGAGATGGTCATTTGCTTGATTGTGATTTCACTTGACACAGAATTTGTGTTTAATTATTTATGACCTCACAACTTCTCTTTTGACCTTTTCTTTTCTAAATTAAAGATGTAACCGACTATATCACCAATGTCCTCTTAAACAGAATAACTATTTAATGGCTATGACACTGGCTGAAATAGTATACTGTTCCTGTTAATAAAAACTACAGTCAATCACTTACCATTCGTCCATTGTCATATGCTGCACTGTACCGTGGGGCTTTCGAGTAACATTACCCCCAATTGATGTTCATTATCTTTGTTTCTGTTTCAGTGGCTAGATTGAGGAACCATCCTGGCACAATGATGTTTACACTAAATGCTGCAAATAGAGACGCCATGAGAGAAAATGTATACAATCAGTTGGTGAATATGTTATGCTTGACTTGATTTAAGCTCATTTTGAGTTTAAACTAATTGTAACTCCCTACTTGATTTCTGTTTTTAGTAACATTTTTTTCTTCGTTTAAGAAAATGAAATGAAATCAAACAGTTCAGACATGCCTCAACCAGTCAACTTTTTGTCCGATTTTGTGGTATCCAAGCTGGAGGCAGTTATATAATGGGCCAATTCAATCCTCAATGAACTTGTAGTTGGATTCCGGCTCAAAACATAGCACAAATATGGCCACAATTAAACATGTTTACATATCTTATTGTTCATTTGGTATTTAGTCTCGCAGCCACAGTATGGGCGAAGTTCTACAAACAACTAATTTTGAACTACTTAGATTGCTAATAAGAGGTTCTTTGACAACTTCACATTTGCAACCTCTTTCAAAACAGACAGGCCAAAATGTGCCTAATTGATTCTGATTTTTTTTTCGCATTCTCTTGATGACTTGATGTAATATAAACATTTTTATTTAGTAATAACATTTTTGAACTACTATTAGTTATGTTCTTTGGCTGCTTTGCTCTTCGCAGGTAGACCCACGATGGTTTAGGCTTCATAATTATAGTTGCTAAGAGAAAAATTAGAAATAATAGCTTTATATCGAAATCTTACAAACGAGCTTTGCTTTTTATTACTTGCCAGGTCTACAAATTTCGTAAGTGGAAATATATCGTCGCTTATACTTTTAATTTTAGGAGCTTATGTACATATACGGTTGTTGCATTGTTGTTGATATAGACTTTATTATACGAGTTAAATGAATTATTATGCATACTAATGATTTTATTATGCAAACTTATTTTGTACAATAATATTATTATTTAATTTAAATGAGTTATTATGTATATTAACAACATTTAAATTGAATAATTGAAGTACTGTACAACTAATAATAACGGATAATAAAATCCGTGTCTACAATAATATCAATATCAATACTGATATCTCCAAAATATTTTTCTTTAATTATATATTTTAGCAAAATAATAAAAATTCTCGAATTAAAAAAGTTGCGCTCCAACCCTAGAAAAGCAGATGGGAATTCCATAAAAATCCAGTGCAACATAAATAAATAGTAGCAGGCATATTCGTTTCCAAAAGGAAAAAAGAAAAAGAAAAAAGAAGAAGATAAGAGTAAGACATGCTGCAGGATGCTTTAACCAAAGTGGGATGAACTTTCGATAGCATGTGCATGTGCTTCAGAATTTCATTTATGGAACGATTCGAATCATTCGTTATTGCACGAGCATAAGTTTCAAGTTTATCGTACACAAGTAACAGAAATACAATTGGCAGAAAATCTTACTAGGGAGTCGTGCCATGTTCAAACTGTCATTTCTTGGAGAAGCTAAAATCTAAATCGAAGCATTGAGCATAACACAATGGACTATGTGCTCTTGTTGTTGTTGTGTACTTGTGTAGTATCAGGCTCATATCACAGCGGAACTAAGCTATGCCTAATTAAGTAATTATTATCAGGGCGAACCTAGCTGTTGTTGTCAGGGCAGTTATCTCAATTTTGAAAAATAGTGTTTTTAGATAATGATTTTGGTAATTTATCTCCCCCTCAGAAATTTTTTTTGCTTTCTCTGAATTGTCTGATTATTTTTATTGAGAAAAAATATTTAATATCGTATATAATGAAATAATTATGTAAAAATATCAAAATATAAAGTTCCATAGAAGAAAAACTTTATTCATCAACTTGATTATCTATTATTTTGAGATTTATTTTGTTGTTATTTTTAATATATAAAATTTTATTATTTTAATAGTTTTTTATTAGATAAGAATATATATTAAATTATTATTATTTTATTTAATATTCGATCAGTTAATGGGTTTGAATCGATAAACTATTACAATCCGATAATTGCCCCTCCTTGACCAAAATCCTGTATCCGCCCCTGATTATTATTGATTAAAAAGTTCTAGCGCGCATCCCAATTTTATATACAAACTAGCACATATTATATGGTTAAAATTTTAAAATAAAAAATTTGGTAATTTCCCTCATTTATTGAAGAAAAATGTTATTTTGTCAGTCTACTTCAATGGTAGATGGACAGAAGAGTATTTTGCATTAAAAATGTAAATATAGAGATAAAATAATTTGATCAAAAAGAAAAAATAGAGATCAAATATTCGATTTGATGTTATTAACGAAAAAAATGCTTGTATTCTATTTATTAACTAAGAATAATTATTCTGAAAATACAACAGGACAATATGCACATAAGGAATTTTATGCACGCTAGAATTACATTTTAAATTATATATGAGATAGTTTAAGACCACAATTCACTCGTCCTGATTTTCAAGGCAAATACGAAACACTTTATATATAAATATTTTGCTCAGAATATAGATAGCTCGTCAAAAAATAATAATAATAAAGAGAATGTACAAATATGGTTTCAACTTCTGATTCTATTTTTTTTTTGTTGTTGGGAGGGAGGGGGTTGTTTTGTTTTACAATTTTTATTTTTTGAGAATCGTGACAACCGTTACAAAATAAAACTTAAATTTGCATCCAACATTATATTGTTAGAATATTTAGTGTTATAATATTTAACGTGTGATCTACTAAATAATTATTAGTCAAGTTTATTTAGGAATACTTACTCAAAGGTGCATCTAGATACATCTGAATTTTGATAAAAAATTTAGTTATCCAAATTTATTATACTAGATCCCAAATACTATCTCAGATTTTATAAAAAGACTCATATTCTAAAATTTTTGGACACTCACAATAGGTTCGTTTACTAATGAAAATAAAAAAAAAGAGTTGAAGGAAAAAAAAAAGACTTATTAGCATCATCATGTCTGAGAAAATATTTAAAATTCAGTATTTACGTTTCCGTTTCAAAATATCTGCTCTTCGAACTTTATGAGTTCTAATTTATATTTTTATTATTTTATATGAATTAGTGTTCTTGACTTATAATTTAATAATAAAATATATTACATTTAAATATATTTTATATCAATATTCACATATTATATATTATAAAAAATGATAAAAAATAATTAATTTATGTATTATCATAAATGAAAGGTTATTAAATAGAGTGATAGACTACTAAGACTTAAAATCATTCCACGAACTAGAAAAGGGAAGTTGATACATGGATATGGCCGTCGATAGGGGCTTAATTTGCATATTAAACAAGTTATGATGCATATTAATATTTTTTAATATGCAACTCATTTCATACTGTACTAACATTATACACATTGAATGAGTTATTATGCATAGTTTTATGATATTTAAGCTGATTAATAGAAGTGTTATAGTTGCATATATAATATAAATATTAATATGCATAATAACTATATATATAATTATGACGTATCGATATTAAAAACATATTTTATATATTTTCCTTTAAAAACACACACACACACACACAGTGTCAAGCATAACTCTAAATTCAAAACATCAATTTCTACTTCAACGGCTATTCTAGGCAATATCGTCAGACGCATCATTATAAAAAATATTAGTCAAATTATCGCAACCCATTATATATGAAAACACTTATTCCAGTAAAATTAATCAAAAACATGTCTTGAATATTTTTTTAACTCAAACTATGTACGATCGATCCTAACAAAAATTTGTGTATTCTTTCCAATGGTGTTAATTTACTTCTACAATGTTGTTCTCTATTTAGCTACTTAATTCAATTATTCCCAACTATTGAATTCTGTTATGGCACAAATTCCTTACCTAGATCCATCTATAGTTCTATATTCTATACTCATCAAAAGGATCTCTTAATTAATTAACAAAGGAAACCGTTTTGGTGTGAGAACTGGACCAACAACCTACCTGTATACAATCATGGTACCAATTACAAGTGGGCTTATATATCCTTGAAGCAAACAACCTTCACATGACACACGTTCCTGTGGGGCTTTTTCATAATCTCAACGATGGGAAAAATCAGAAAAAAAAATAAGGCAAAAGAAAGCCTAATCTTTCAGCATAGCTTTCGAAAGGAGGCATCGTATGAAAGTAGGTTCTGTGATCATACTGTGCTCTCTCGCAACCTTTTTTGGGTACCCCACTAACCGAGCCACTCTCCTCCTTCCCTTTCGTTTGGATCTTGCTTTGAAGAATTGGGGTGTCAGTTTGGGCCAACCTTGTCATGCGACCATCAAGCATCCTTGATGTAAAGCGCACCTTTAACGAGCTTGCTAAACTGGACCCACCAGGGATGCTGAAGTGAAGTTGTTTGGTTCCTCTATTATATACTGTATGCATACAATAATTATCTAAATTCACAATGATCATCAGATTCAGACTGCGGATAGAACAATCACAATGGTATCTTTTAAATTTACGAGGCTAAAGAAGTGAATTTATATTGAAAATATTACACGCGTCACAATTGAAAAAAAAATATTATGTTTCATCTATCATCTATTATGGATATTATTTATTTTTGTGTAAACTTCACAATCGTAGGTGTTAAGTGAAATGAAAGACAATGTACAACAGCAATTGAAGTATATAAAATGTGATTACTTTTTACTATAATAGAGTCATGATCGATAATTATGATATTATGAAATATATGAAATAACTCAGCCGTGGCTCATTTTACTCAACAAATAAATAAATTAAAATCGCATAGATTCCTTGGAGATCATTAAAAGTTCCTAATTTTTTTTATTTGAATTATTTTACTTTACTGTTTGTTTGAATTAGTTATTTCATTAATATTCTATCTATTGCACAACATATTTCTGTTACTTTACTTTGTTATGCTGCTTATCTTTTTTTTTCTTCATTGAATTACACTATCTCCACTTTCTCTCCACTAGCTTTTCTTTTTAATATTGTTTAATTACTCTATCCTCTTCATCTTTCATTCTCTCCATTCACATTCACATGAAACTTCATGTACATTAACACAACTTACTATTTTTATGGTACATTCAGTCTTTACAATATTTTTTTTGGCAAATATTATTCAAATGAAAAATAAAATTATGGACATGTTTCTAATGATTTAGATAGAATGTATATCAAATTTAAAATAATTTAGAATTTGATTGATCATTTTATCACAAATTCATTGAATCTCACTAATTAAAATTTTAAAATTATATGATGGATGACAAAACTTCTTTGAAATTGACTAAAATTTGATACATATTTAATTTATAGTGAAGAAATTTGAAATACATTTATGATTTAATTTTTTTAAGTTGAGCAGTATTTCTCACAAAAATTTTGTAATGTATACACTAGAATTATTTACTGTGATCAAAATGTATTTATACGTCGATAATTATTTATTGCATTCAACAAGAGGTGATAAAATTCGATCTAATTCGAGAAATCTGTCTAAATCATCCGGATCCAAATCCAAATCGATTTGATTTAAAAAAAAAGTCAAATTGATATGATCTAACTCGATCCGATATCGAGTGATCTGCAATCCAAACAAAATTAATCTAAAATGTGAAAAAAGTCAATATATAAATTGATCTAATTCAATCTTAACCCAATCTTATCCGATTTCTTCTTAAAAATTCAATCCGACCTGTCTCATTGCTACATCTAATTCTACATAGATGCACATGGGATCATAGAAGCATCAGCATAACAAACCTGGCTATTTCACTTCTAAATATCAGCATTTACAACTCAAACCCAACGACACCGTTTATAAAAATAAAGATTTGTATTGTTATAGAAAAATTGACCAGTTTTATAAACAGTACCGCTAAATGCTCAAGTCTAGACTTCAAAGTCTGAGCTATGTTTGTTCATAAAGAATAGGCATTCGCTAGAGTTCAGACTATAGAATCTAAATTGAGACATTCAGAGTCTGAATTTTGTCATTCAGCCACATTTTGAAAACATATCAAAATTTTCTGTTCAACATGAGTCTCATTTGCAAATTTTTATTTCTCTGAACAGCGACATTTGAATTGAGTTGTGAACCTCCACGTTTAGAAAATTAGCATATTATCTTTATCTTTATATTTTTATAGAGTTAGAATGCAAAAAAAAAAAAAAAATCGTCTACTGGAGGTTCAGTTGCATTTATTTTGAGGGGACCCGCCATGTGATATCTTGATTTAGCGGATCTAACCAGTATGTGCGAGTATTATATTTATACATGCTTCTATTATTTTGGGCGTGTAAGTTGTAAATCCGAAGCGCATTATCATGCGGATGACTGGATGAGCATTCTTCATTAACTGGGTGTTCCATGCCATGCATTCTTCTCCCTATAATGGTTTCCTATTCTGATGATCCTTTCCTATTTCGAATCTGTCTCTAATATAAATAGTCTAAAATAAAAAATAATGAATAATGAATAATCAATTTAACTAATATCTCAAAAAATATCCTTTTGAATTAGATAGAGTATACCTTACAAAAAATACTGTATAGATCGAGCATATCCAGAGATTCTGCATGTGTATGGGCTTAATTTCGAAATAATTATATAATCCGTAAACTCATTCTATTTGATCGGAATGAATTAAGCATGATCTGTTAGAAATGGGCGAACTTAATAATGATGATCTTTAATTTGTACCTTAATATAAATAAAACTTATGTTTATTAATAGACATAATCTTTGAGTACTGCTCCTCTCCATTCTGAATGGTTGACGCATTGACGGTTCTGCAATGAAGATTTAAAAGAAAGTTTTTGAGTTTGAATTTGCACTGATTTTGAAGCTAACGATTGAATGGATATGATTTGATGATCTACGTACACAGAAATTTTCATGCGACACGCGAGGTGGATTTTTTTTTTGAAAGAGTAGATAAATGTTTATTTTAATCTTTTTAAATATAAATAAATAAAAGTATCTACGAGAGCTTAAATCCTCATCTAAAGACTATAATCCCAGTGCGTAATAACCCAATTGGTTGCTACTTGCGAGGGGTGAAATTCAACTCATGTTCCTTTTTCTTAATTCTCTTTCCGGAAATAACAATTGCAATCAATGTTTTTCTAAATCAAGAAGGGAACGCACAAGTCTTTTTTCTTCTACTAAGAGCAACCGCATGTGCATTGCTTGGCATGGAGGACAAGTTCCAGCCTCATGTCAATAAAGTATTACTGTCATGCAAGTACAAACTAAAGGAGGCCATGTGGCCGGCCGGGATGCATAATTATTTAATTTCAGTTGGATTAATCAGTGGAATCGATAAAGAAACAATCAAAGGACAAAGTCATACCTCGATTTGACAACGTTTTCCTAAAAATAAGTAGCAAACTAGCAGCACTAATAGTTTATTTAGAAACAAAATGGTAAATATGTTGGTTAGTATTTGGTACTCCTAAGGGAAGGCATTTACTCATCCGAGGTATAATGCACGGATGCTTTGGCAGATGTAGTACAGTTCATCCACAAATGATTATCTTATATTTTAAGGGGAATGCTAACTGCATATGTATAAAATATATGAACATCTTTTAATAGCAATATGAACATCTTATATTATAGGATTGAATTTGGAACCGACAAAACATCGATGATGATTATCCATCCGTCGAAAAAAACACATTTCGCCCAATTCTCAAATTAGACATGTATTAAATTAATTAATTATTATTTTTTAATTAACTAAGTAATAAATTAATCCAATGCTAGTGTAAAATTTTATCTCCCCATTCAGAGTGTCTTGAAGAGAGTGTTCATAACACCTTTAATAGAGTGTTCATAGCACATTATGTGGGGTGTTCAAAACACTTTTTGTAAGGTGTCATAACATATTTTGTCGGGTGTTTAGAGCACTTTCAAAAGAGTGTTCATAACACAAATATGTGAGGATATTTAGAGCACTTGCAGAGCATTCGTTTTGGTAAATATTCATAGGGACTTCTGGAGGGTGTTTAGAGCACTATATGCATTGTGTTCAAAGCGCCTTTGGATGAGTGTTCATGACGCCTTCAAAATAGTATTCATAGTACCTACTTGTGGGGTTCACATCCCCTGCCATAGGTGTGATGATAGAGTTCTATCACTGTGCCTATGGCAGGTGGGCCCCACCAAAATAAAAAAAAAAATCATCCCCTATTAACTAAATCCGACCGTTTAAATTTCTTTGAACCGTTGCGATTGTCCCATAGTAGAGCCCTACCTCACATTAATGGCAGCAGTTTCGGATCCCTATTTGTGGGTGTTCATAATACATTATGTGGGGATGCTCACAATATTTTTTACAGGGTGTTCAGAGCGCCTTCTACACAGTGTTCAGACATGATAATTAATTATGTGAGTTTAATTAATTTGTCCCCATATCGAAAGGACTGAGAGAGTGCTGGGATTATTCTCAGAAAAAATGAAGGTGATATAAATTACTTGTAATCTTAATGAATTGATTGCATTTATAGGTGACAATATGATGGGGCATGTCGGGGTTGGGTTTAGTCGGGTCAGTTTGTCTTTTTAGAAAAATCAGGTCAGATTGGGTTGGATCTGGTCGGTCAATTTGACTTTTTAGAAAAATCAGGATAGATTGGGTTGGGTTGGGTCGGATCAATTTGAATGTTAGAGTTATGGATTTTAAGTTGATTTCAGTTGAATTGCATGCTATTTGATTTTGGTTGAATTGCATGCTATTTCATCTCGGATCGGGTTGGATTGAGTCGGATCGAATCATATTAGTTTCACTTTAAAAAAAATTCAAATCAAGTTGGATTCGCGTTGGATCGAGTCGGATTTCATCCCTAATTATTTGCATTCATCATAATACTTTAAAATTTTGTTGAGAACTGAAGCAGTACAACTATGGGTGAAATAGTTGGCACTTCAAATATGGGTGCGGAGAGGTCACACATTGTTAATCGGCGACTGGCGCGGAGAGGTTTGTAGGAGTCAAAGACAATTAGACGTGTGTGCTAAATGTTTTTAACATGTATATATATATATATATATATATATATATATATATATATATATATATATATATATTAGGTAGCAGACTAGATAAGAACGGAGACGTAACTGGGGATCTAGAATGGGGGACAAAAAATTTTCCTCATATTTTAAATGATTTCTTAATTTTCATTCTTGTACTTTGTATTTTGTATGCATGTACTCCGTTTTCCTTTTTTTATTTGAAAAAAAGGTATGCTACTATGCCACGTATAACTGAATTCCATATAACATCTTTAATAGGATTGATTATAGAAAGAACCAACATTTCCAGTTGTCACAGATGATGAAGGAAGAAATACATTTATATTAGATTATAACTTTTGGTAAGTTTCCACCTTTAAATTTACACGATTAATATTTAATATAAATATATATTAAATTCTGAATATTGAAAAAAAAAAATTGAACTCTCTCCATTTAAATTATCATCCGATTTGTAGATTTCAGATGCATCAATTGGATATAATATATATTTTTTGAGTTCAAATGGAGTCTAAACCATTTTAAAATTTAAATATTTATGAAGGATCCTAATCAGATTTCGAACTTATGACAATCGAATATAATATTTTTTTTGTGAAGGTTAAAAATATAAGTTACTGGCACCAGGAAAGGAACCAAGCAAATGGAATAGTGAAGTGTGTGTGCTATACGCGTTTCAGAGAATAAAAATTGGTAATCTATTATAAAATAGTAAAATGTTTACTCAATTATGAATTTGAGATTGCGATTAATGAAGCGCAAAGGCACGCCCATGTGCACTTCCAGCAAGGCCTAAGCATTGTTCCTATTCACTGATTTTTAATCGCTTTTCTTTTCTTTTGGGGATGGTCGCATTTGTTTTGATTCCAACTTTGCAAAAATGTTGTTTATCTTGTGTTAATATAAATTAGGCTGCAGCTCAAATTCCCATCTGAGTGCATAGCACCTTCACACTCGTAGCTGTATAAATTTAAGAATTAAGATGTTATTTAGTTTAATAGGAATTTAATATAAAATGTACTTGTGATGATAGATCTTAATCCACTTGCCATATACTATATACACCTTAAATAATGGAGATCAGAGTCAGAGAACCCTTTACTGATCCAGGCTTTTTCATAATAGAACTAAAATTGGGGATGCTAAACAAATTTTTTAATTTTTCAAGGACGTAAATTCTTTTTGGAAAATATTAATATAAAATTCTCTCCTCCTACCGCCTACCGGAAGGTATAAGTCATAGGAAATGGCGCCAAGGCACCAATGCAAGATATGAGAGAGAAATATCTCAAAAAAAAGATATGAGAGAGAAAGAGAGAGAGAGCAGCAATAACCAACCAACATCCTCGCTTCATGAGCTGTCTCAAAAGCAAAAAGAAAATTTTCTCTAATAAACAAAAAAAACTACATCATTCGTTTCGCTTCTTTTCTTTTACCCGTTTCAACTGAGGAAAAGAAAAAAAACGCTAATAAGTACTCACTAAAAGCGCCCCCCTTTTTCTCTGACGGCGGCGTGTAAAATAAGCGGAGAAGGCCAAACTGAGAGCGAAAGAGGAAGGAATACCAATAACAAAAGAGAAAAGTTAATGCAAAGCTCGCTTTCGCTTTGATGCGCCACTGTACTAAAGGCTTAGTTCTACCATCCCTGCTAGTTACTCTTCATGGATGCATCATTATCCCCTCCTCCTCCGTTGGATGAAAAGGAATGAAGGTATGATCTCAAATTGTTACAGAGGAGATGTTTTTTTAGACTTTTAGTTTTCGTTATTTGGTTGGGGGCATTCTGTTATTAGGGAAACACGATCTGATATTACTTCAAATGATTGTGCGAGTGTTGATCTTACTACTGATTTTTTTTTTCTCAATTCAGTTTGCTAATATGTGTACACCTGCAGCAATGATTTTTCCTTCTTTTCTTATCTGTTGAAGCTCTGCATCTTTTGATCTGTTTGTTAAGGATTTTATTAATTGGTTTAGTTTGAACTTCCAACGCTGTTTTTCTACTGATTACTAATTTAAATCGTAATAAAAGCCGTTTTGATATGAATTGACTAAGAGGTGTTTGATAAAATGCAGGTAGATAATAAGCTTGTGTGAAGAATCGTTTGGTCCTTCTGCGGATCAATCCAATCAGTAATAGTTTTCATAAACAAAGTATGGCCGGGATATTACAATACTTGGATTTCAATCAGAGCAATGCCATCACATCTCGAAAATTGCCATATTTCCATAGAAGGAATACCGATGGTATGCTATGTGAGACACCAGTTCATACTTTATAGAGTAATTTCTAATTGAAAGGAGTAGATTCCATTTACAGCTCTGGCAATTGACATATCACCTGGTACTGAATGAAACTTTCAGCTCATACATGTTAGTCCTAAGTTAAAATTATTTGGATGTTCTACTAACTAATTTGTTACCCAATTGCTTAGCTAACTTATATCAGCAAAATATCTATAAAAAAAATGAGATTCAGTCAGAAACTATACCCTTTGGCGGAGCTTGGTACAGCAATATACACATTAGATTTCAACTTGTTGTCCCTAAAAGTTATGTATTTAAAAAAGTGTTAGGTTTGAAATTTCTACTTCTGTCTGCTGCTTCACATGAAAGTACTGGGACATTTAATTTATGCATATACATCATATTTCAGGTCTAGAAGCTCCAAGGAATAGTGTTGAGTTTACTTCAGAATCATGTCAGAGCAACAATGTGGTCCATGATGACGTACCAGTTAGTTACTGTTACCTTAAAATTCATCTATTGGTATTATTCTATTGGGTTTGGATCCATTGAAAATGGTCAACTTAAAACTAACTTGTACATCTCGGGAAAAAAAAAGGAAAACTTTCTAATAAATGTCGCCATTTTTAAGTTCATAATAGTGACTTTGTAATAAACAATAAGCTAAACAAAATAAGGTTGGTTGATGTTGGGTGTGCTGTTAAAAAAATTCTACAATTTCCTATTCTTAGGCAACCTATTACTTTCAGTAATAACCAAACTCCATTAATTTATTTATTTCTGCATGTCTAGGATTATTTTTCTTATCTCATGTGTGGCAGAATAAAGGGACTAAGCAATCAAACTAATGATCGATAATTGTTATAATTCTACAACGTATATATTATAAACTTTCTATTGCAGTATTCTCACCATACGAGACATTGCTCCAAATCGAGCTTCTGGGAAAACAACATGCCTGTGAAGAAATTGATTGAAGAGGAAATCTCCAACAAAGCAACTGATGGTTTTAAAAGACCAAGTGTAGTAGCCCGATTAATGGGTATGGACCAGTTACCAAAAGAAACAAACAAGGAATCCATACCCAAAAGAGATCCAATTGAGGATGGTGCTTCAACTTCTAAGAACAGAAGCAAGACAAGGCACGAATTATTCCCTTTAAAGCCTCACTCAAGAGAACACCCACAAGAAGAGGCCCTTCAGAAATTCAAAAAGGAATTTGAGGCGTGGCAAGCCAGTAAGCTCCTAGAACAGTCCAGAAGCCTTGAGTTGGAAAATTTCAGCAAACAGAAGTTTGTTAGATCTCTTTCTCTCCATGAAACAAATAAAGGAAAAGATGCCATTTTCGAGGAGAAGATTTCATGTTCTAAACCCGGATCCCATTTGATCCATTTACCAACTGGAGAGAGATCCACCTCACCAAGAAGGATTGTGATCCTTAAGCCCTGTTCTGATATGGCATTTGACATGGAAGAATCAACAATACCATCACCTGAGATAATGAAAAGGGAAAATAATATGATGGATTTTCTCGAGGAAGTAAAAAATAAACTTAAACTAGAAATAGAAGGAAAATCAAAAAAAGAAAAAACTGACCCGAAGCAGATTGCAAGAAACATAGCAAACCAAATAAGGGAGACAGTCGTACAAGACTTGAATGGTACACTCACCCGTTCTGAGTCTGCCAGGTCATATACAAATGGTTCAATTCATTTGCAAGAGAATGGGGACACAAAGAGTTTGTTGTCAGAGAAAATAAAGAGTGTGCTGAAGAGGGAGATAGAAGCCGCTGCTCCTTTAAAGAGTAGAAAACCAACGTATGAGATTAAAAGGAGGGGCAAAAAGGCAAAAGACCGAGAAGAAGTGAGATCAGCAACCCAATCAGACACAAAATCTTTTGAAGAAGGGGAAGCATCACCAAGGAATCTTGTGAGATCATTTTCAGCACCGGTATTACTAATACCAATATCATTTGGTAATTTTCAATGAAGTCCTTGAAATTTTGTCTAGATTCTGATCTGTAGAATTTGTAATGACAGGTATCAGGTACAGCTTTTGTGAAGCTCCTGTCCGAAGAACCGCACGTGTCGGTGGGGGCCCGCTTGCAGAGAAAGCATGAGGCAGGGTGTGAGCATGAAAGGAAAACAAGAAAGGGTACATTTGTCCCAAGCAATAGGGTTGGTAATTCGATGCACAATCTCGGTTTGAGGAGGTGGCTCTTTCGCAAGAGGATTCAATCAGCAGATGAGGAGACTATGGAGGGTTTTATGCCAGTACGGACTTTTGTGACAACTCCATCAGTGATCATGAATTCAGGATTCATGCAGGTTTGTTTTAGATGGCAAGGATTTTAGCTTCTTCTTTTGCTTTGTGCTGAATTTATTCATTCTTTCCTTCTTTGCTAGGTAGATATGTGCCCTAGCTGAACTAGATGGGTTTGATATCTGGATTAGATGGTTGCTACAAGGATCAGTTTGCTTATAGATATAACTTGAATAACTGACTAAACAAGTTTATATAGTATGAAGAAAATTCAAGATTCAAGTTTTACTACCATGCCAATTAGTTCTGTTACCGACTCACATATACTACCTAGACCTGTAAAGTAGCCTCTTTTCCCTTCATTTTTCCCACCAGTTTTCTCCCTGATTGTAAGGTATTGTGAGACCTGGATATCAATGACCAAATAAGATTGTCAATACAAGGTACTGTTTAAGTGAATAGCGTGCCAATTTTTGGTCTTTTACTTTCTTTGATACCATGAGGATATTCTATTAAATACTTGTGTTCATTTAAATTTATTCAATGGCGGCAGGAAAACTTTACAGAGGTACCACCGAGTCCAGCATCCATATGCAATAGCCCCAGGGATGAGATGTGCAGGGCTGGGTACCCAAGTCCTGTTTCCCCACTGGATGCTTCTTTCACTGACGAACAATTCCTGACAATACCAACAAAAGAGGTGTCATTAATCAGTCCCAGTAAGATTTGTTTTCCCCTTTTGTGTGTTCCCCCTTCATTTTGTTGGAGTATGGGTAATTCACCAACAGTAGGCAGTTAGTCAGTGTTATAAATAACGTAATGCGCTTAATGGATAGATGCAGCAATACTAAGTGATTAATCATTGTGTGCCGATTAATTGGATTTTTGCAGATAATTTAGTGTTCATATTTTAATATATAAAAATATTAATAATTCCAACAAAAGTCAATTTGATAATATTTTTGTTTATTGGTTTTATTTTAGAAATTATAAATAGAAATTAAATTATTGAATCCATGGTCTTTTCAGTCATTTTGGGAAAAAAAAATACAATTTCATGAATGTCCGATTGAGTAAAAAATTAAAATTAATGAAGTCTAATTTATATAAAGTCTTTAATTATCAAAATTAGAGTTCAGATAAAATTTATGTGATTTAAATATAACAATATGTAGGCTAAAAAATAATTGGCCGACTATGATACGTGACGGTTTACCTACCGATTACAATTAATTGGTCAACTAATCAGCCTTGGCGACTATTTTTACAACACTGAGTACAATAGCCTTTGCTACATAATCTCAAAATGGCGGAAGTCTCTAATTCTTGCTTCTCCATCTATTACAGGTCCAAGATTGTTGCAGGAACAAGTTGACCTCAATAAAGCTGAGGAACCTCAAATTGAAAAAACTGTAACTGCTTCTGAAACCACCACACTAGAAAGCCATGAAAAGGCCTATGTACAATGCATCCTTGTCAAGGCTGGATTGTATGAAAACCAGATGTTTGATTCAGGTATTTCAAGGTGGGACATGCTCAACAAGCCAATTCCAAAATGGGTCTTTGATAAAGTTGAGGAGCTCTTCACTGCAACTGACATTGAAGAGGTGGGACCTGCAGTAAGCCACAGAATGCTATTTGACTTAACCAATGAGGTGCTAATCAAAGTGTTGCCATTCAAAAAATGGCACATGAGTGTTCCACATGGCAGTAGGTTATTGGATGAGTCATGGAACTGGATCGAAAGGTTCGTCCAGCCTCGGAAGTGTGTACCGCATACTCTGGATGATCTGATCTGTAGAGATTTGAGAGAGAATACTTGGTGTAATTCATTTAGCCAGGAATTGAATGAATTAGAAACGGAGATTGGATTGGAGATAGCAGATGAGTTAATAGATGAGCTATTTTGGGATGTGCTCGTTAACATTGGTGAGATTACACACAAGTAGGGGGACCATGAATGTATATTTCTACTGTAGAGTTTTTGATTGAGCGAACCACAAACTTCTTAATTTCTCATAGTTGTTCGATCAATTCAGGTCGTGTTGTAAATTTGTGTTGTACATTTATAGAAGGAAAAAAAATGTTTAATGGCTTGGATATGTTGGAATTTTATTTTGCTGTGCCGAGCAAAATACTAAATTCCATTTGCCATGACTTGGCATAGGCTTACAAAAAGAGTCCATCCAGTTAATACTATCTTCAGGAGATGTACACATGGAACAACTCTAATGTTCACCGTTTTCTTTTTCCTTCAATTCAAAGAGAGGCATGGTAGACTGGTAATACAAAGAGACATGCAACCAACCAGCGACCACTTCCATAGATGCGATGTGTTGATCGACCCAGAATACTTACTACTGAGTACACATATTGTGCAGCACTTGTGCTATTTGAGTAACAAAGAATTCGAAAAGAGTACGCCTATATTGAGTCAAATTTGGTGTCGATTGTCGATTTGGAATTTTTGCGAGTCGTATCTCTCTCTACGTTGCATTAAGTAAGCGCATTATTTTTCTTTCTGTGAGGGAAATAAATAGGACTAATGAAGATCCAACCAAATTGGTTTGAATGGGTTACGGCGCGCAGCGAAGAAATTGGTTATAAATAAATCTCCAAAGAAAGACTATTAAACTCTACCCAACCTAAGTATCACTTACTCCTTGTAATGAATGAAGAACTAGAACTTAAGCGGCGGCGAATCGCAGCTATTGAACGAAGAGAAGAATTCCCAGCCTGAGCAACAGGCGAGTAAGCAGAAATAGGAAAAGTTTTAGCGCACCTGCGGCCTAGTTCAATCTGCTCTCTACTCCTTATTTATTAAACACAATTATAAGTATTCTAATTCTATAACGATTTAAATTTTTAGAGTTAACATCAATCATTAAATTAATTATTTGTCAAATAATATTACTATCTCTATAATCATTTGTGTTGAAGTTATAATTTTCTTTCAATTTTAATTGTTACACAAAATGCTGCATAATTTAGAAATACAATTACTTTACTTCATTTCATTTTTTCTTAGATTACCACCAATTATGAATTTTAACTTTTTTTAAATTCTAAATGATAACTTTTCTCACAATTTTATATTTTTTTGCATTAATTACATATTTATAATTGAAATTTATATTAATTATTAAATTATCTTTATTTTTTTCATATAAAGATATGAATTTTTATATTTTTAAAAGACATTACCGACAAAATACTATTAACAGATGCATCGTCTTACTTTCCAACGTCGGCGAAATTAGATTTATTGAAGAGGGAACCTATGATCTATCCAAGATTTATTGCTCCTCTTAATATGTACCGACGATTGGACAAATTATAATTTGTTGTAATGATTAGTGACCGTGTAAAAGGAGCAGCAATATAAAGTTGTAAGTCTAATAATTGTGGTAACATTTATTAAGATATTTTGCTTTACCCTCACGGAGATCGAAGATTTTAAGATATCTTATGAATAATTGGGTGGATCTCTTAATAAGAGGGGTGACAATTATTGATCCAATTTAGGTTAATTCGATTCGATTCGATTCGATATGATTCGAAAATAAATGGATCAGATATGAATTTATTTATTTTATTAAAATCGGGTCAGGTCGGGTTCGGATCAATCTGATCCGATCCGACTAAATTAATTATATTTTTAAAGTAATTTTATAATTTAGTATTGATTAAAACTTAATTTTTCATTAATTATACACTAGTTAAGATTAATTATAAATTAATTAATATTTAATTACTTAAAATAATATAAAAATAATTAATAAAAATTTAATTATTTTACACGGGTTGGGTCGGGACGACCTATAACCCGATCGGGTCGGATATGAGTCAAAATTTTTTGACGCGATAATCAGGTCAGGTTTGGGTTGGATCAAGAAAAATAATAAAATAATAATGACCCGACTCGACCCGAACCATTGACAACCCTAATTTTGAAAATCTTAACATTCAACTTCATATAAATTTATAAAGAAAAATTATAAATAGAAAAATTATAACCATATTCTTAAACTTATAGATTAATTGTGTTACAGATTTGATACGATTTTAGTGTCGTTTGATATTTCATCAAATATTATATAATGATTTTAAGAGTTTAAATTTAATTATCCTTGATGAAAATATTAAATGACACTCAAATTATATCAAATTTAAATCACTACTAATCCATAAATTTAAGAATATGTTTGTAATTTTTTTTAAAGATTTTCTATAAATTTATCATAAAATTGATTCTCAAGATTGTCAAAATAGATAGTTGTCAATGGATCTCTATCCTTATACATATTTTATTGAACTTATAAATTGATGGTATTTTAATTTCATGTAATTTAAACATTGTTTGATACCCCCAATAATTACCACCAAATTTTTAAGTAATTTGTAATAATTAAAATTTGATGGATCTTTGATGGACTATCAAACAACACTTAAATTGACACTTATGAAATTTAATACATAATCAATCTATTAGTTTAACAATATGTTCATAAATGTTTTTTTTTTGAATAATTCATTGTCAAAATAACCGTTGTTGATCCCTCCCTCTTTTTCTTAATCTTTTTTTAATGTATGATGCAAACCAATTTTGGTATGGCGCTTTAAAAGATAAGTATGTATACTACACCCACGCACGCACACATCAAGTTATATATTTTCATATGCAAAATTATTTTACTTCGCCTTCTTTTTTTCCTGATATCAGAACATCTGAAAAATCAATCGATGTACGAACTACGACATAATAACGTTGAAGTATTAGATTATAAATTAATGTAATGACATCAAATAGAATTGACCACTTACGAAATATAGAACGATAATATAGATCAACCTTATTGGTTTTGGAGTTTTTATTTGACTTAGAAATTAACATTTTAATGTACTTTTGGGGGAACCCGGAAATGGATATTTCATAAGTCGTAGCATGTTTGAGGTTTTATAAGGTTTTGACTGAAATTGTTCCAATTTTTGAACGGGGAGATGAATTTTCATTTTCGCCCGATCCCCTCCAAAATAAGAAATTCAGTCCTTTTTATAAAATAGAAATCAAGCGTCGAAGCGCCACATTCTCTTTCAACGCGCGCTTTCTTTCTCGCTTGCTCATAAGAGAGAGCTAGAGATGGAGAATAATGTGCTCGTCCCTTGTGAAGAACCCGAATCAGAATCGCCGATCTCATCTCTCCTCATTGGTAATCTCCTATAACATGAGCATCTTTTAGTTCTTAGCTTCTTCTCACTTGTCCCGGAAGCTCCGATTCCGATCTGATTAATTGATCACAATATTTGAATTTCTCATCAGACATTCTAGGAAAATTCTACAGAACTACCTCATTTTTCTTTGATTTTGAATCTGGAGATTTAGAAGTATCTGTTCAATTCGTAATTGAATCTTGAATGTATAACTTTGGTAACCAGCTGAGTTATGTGATTAGATCAACTGAGATCTGCTCGCACATCTCGAAGTGTATTTCATACTTGATTGTTTTTTTTTTCCATCGATTGCATGGCTAGTTTATTGATAATGATAAACGCGTTAGTATTATTTCCAATTCACAACAGTGAAAAAAAGAGTTTCGAATTTCTCAATTGTTGTCATCTTTTTCGATTTTGAAGCTAAATTTTTTGAATAATTGTTGTACTTGTATTTCAATATTGTAATATGAAGCTTTAGTAACATCTGACTTGTGATTGAGAATCAGATGAGATCTGCTCATATATTTCGTACTTGACCGCTAATTGTGCTCAGTTTATACAGCTGAATATTTGCCGATATCAGTAGATATATCTTATTCGCTTTGGGACTTGCCTAAACCACTACTCTTGTTTTATGTCTCAACGTTGGTAAAGTACCGTAGGCACATAATTAATGGATCTCTTCAATATCTTTGGTTATCTCAGATCTTTTCAATACAGGGTCAATATTGAATGTCATCAAATTGAAATATCTTCAATTGAATTGAAGTCTTCTTTCATTTTCAATATTAAATTATGGAGGTGAAGATTCTTATTTTGTGCAGTTTCACAGTTCAAATGTATCAATCAAAATCTATCTCACTTTTCTCCTACTTATGCATCATCATGATATTACTGAAACATATCAAGTGCAACACAGTACCTACTTTCTGATATCTATTGTAAAGTAATGAGCAGAAAATCCAAGGCAAAAAGAAAAATGTTAGTACTTTCATCATGTAGTGCAGTAGCCATTGGACATTTATCACCTAGCCGCACTGTGGCCATTCTGTTGAATTTGGGTCCTTTGAAAATAACCTATGACTAGAGTGATATTTAAGATTAGTCTCTTATAAGGATATTTTATATTCTCTCTGATGTGGCAACAACAGATATATCAAATCAGCTGCAGGGAGCAATGCAGAACATGCTCAAGATGACTAGGTTCGTTTTTGTTCGGATCAAATTCTATGTAAACTTATTCAAAATGGTGTATTGAGTTATTCCTCTCAGTTAGTGGCAATATATCAGTAACATTTTAAAGATGTCCGTGGTAGTATTAATCATTAATGTAGTTCTTAACAGGCTACTGGTAATTCTGTTTAGTCAGTATATCAGTATATATCGGAATTATTTTTTTAATTGAACCGATTCTTTTGAAAAACGTGTGAGCAGTGAAGTGGACCAAAGCATAGCAGAGATAGCAGCTGACATGGAGAAATGTAAGGAGAGTGTTTCCGAGAAAGGGAGAATATTAGAGGAGGACAGGGAGCGATTCCATAAGGCTGCTCTGGCTGCGCTTGATATGCTCAACGGAGGTGGTACAATTTAAATCTGGGAGGTTCTGGTGAAGTTTAAATAAATAGCGGCGATATTTTACATAAGAAATGGGCTTTGATATCCCCCTGCTTTGGTAGAGATTTAAGAGTTTGTGATTTCCTAATAGTAGGTATACGGGTCTTTGAGAGTTATTTTGCTTTACTTCGTTCGAAGTTTTTCCAGATGAATTGTATATCACATAATCATAGTCATTGATAATGCACACAATAATTTGTAAATGGCTGCTTGTTTCAGCTGACAAACTTTTGCTTCAGTTCTGTTACTAACTTGTCTGGAGCGCTTAGTTGCAGAATGCATGCAAATGAGACTAAACTGGGTTAAAAGAAATCAATTTGTTTTGGGACTTCCGAAATTGAATAGCTGGTCATATAGAATTGTTAACTTTGTAGTGATGAAGCCTTCACTGTGACCTTTGAGCAGTTTATATCTGCTGCATTTCTCTAGCTGCCTAAAATTTTGCTTAACTGATAATGTAATCTGTCTATTAGTTTTACATCAGAAGTCTTTTATTCAGTTAAGGAAACTCGACAACAGGTCTAAATATGGTTAGAATAATTAAAATTACTTTGACAATATACGGTCAGTTAAGGAAATTACTTTGGCAATATGGTTAGAATAATTAAAATTACTTTGGCAATATACGGGCAATATTCGACAACAGGTCTAAATATGGTTAGAATAATTAAAATTACTTCGGCAATAATTAAAGTTACTTGGGCAATATGTGATTAGAATAATTAAAATTAAAATGTGGCATGGTATGGCAATGTACGGTCAGTTTTCGGGTAGATAGAATTTACTAGCTTGTAGGGTAGATATTATTGAAGTTCAAAAAATACTATCAATCAGACCAAAAACCAAGGTAGAGGAACTCTCTATAGATAGACAAACAACAAATCAAAACACAAAATCAGAGAATGGAGAAGATGCAGCATCTAATCTGAGGTTTGTGCTGGTGCCCTTGCTTCTTTCAGAGTCTGTATGGTGTTTGAATAGTAAGCTGACAAAAACAGAATTAAAAAAAAAAAGAACGATAAGACTTGTTGCTGTGGCACTGACCTAACCTACCAGTACAGCTGTATTACTCGGATACTTCTCATAAGCTGCCCTATAAGTATCCGATACATGTCGGATACGGATTCGTATCGGACGTTATGTGACGTATTCAATTATTTAATTCCATTTGACCGACGGATTCGGTCACTGATACGGGATGAAACGCCGAGATACGGTCACAGTTGGTCTTGATACAGTCAGGACACTCTCTCAGATCGCGTTGTTGTCACACGAACTACGCCACATCAGACCCCTGAAGACTAGACTGGTCTTCTATGCCTATGCCACAAAGGATCCCTAGCAGCGCTCAAAATTCTTTTAAAATCAAAATCGTCAGAGCGCCGGGATTCGGACTCGGAACTGAGCGCTCTCACCGCGGTAATACCACTGCGCAAATGCTATGTTCGTGCTAGCATAAGTTTTGCATTATATATATATATCATGATCGAATAAAATTTGGGAATGGATTAATTTCTTAATGGCTTGAGACTAAAATTTATTTTAAATTTTGTTTCAATTATTGAATTAGCATTGAGATTGAAATAAAAATAAAATAAAAAATGAGTTTGCATTGAAATTGGTAAAAAAAATTGATTCAATGATTAAAACAAGGTTTGAGACAAATTTTAGTCCCAAGTCATTGGTTAATCCTAAAATTTGTGCCAAATTGTTAACGTGAGTTTGAATTAATGTTTCCTACCACTCCATGCACCAGAGCTATTGCATCTGTAATTCTCTATTATTTATTTTATTTTAAATAAAATTTATTATTATATAACCGCACCCGTATCATGATGTTTTGAAATTTTTCATATCCTCACATCCGTACCGTATCAGATACGATATCTGCACCCGCACCCGCACCCGTACAACATAGCAATACAGTTATGTTGTAATTTGTAAAGTATTAATAGTTAATAACTAGTTAGGAGTAGAATAAATCCCTACTGATATGGTATATCAGGGTTGTGACACCAAACTTCTGTTTCTAATGAAACGGTCAGATGTCGCTTCCTAGAAAAAAAGGTCACTGTTTGTCTACCCAAAAATTAAGAGTAATATCGCTCACTTTGCAGCCACTGCAAAGGTGAATATATGATATGAAAGTATCAAATACAATAATTGATGTAGGCTAATATTAGCAGCAACGTAGGCAATCAAATATATTTTTACCATTTAATTATCATTGAATAGATCTATGATCTTATATTTTCATATTAGATTTCATTTTTAGTCTAATTTAAAATTAAAGACTTTTCTTGTTGTTGTAATTATCATTGAATAGAAATTTTGGGAATTCTCGAATCCAAATACAATAGAGGATGTAACACGTGTCCTCTATGTGTAGCAACATGCTGGAACAAAAGGGTTTTCAGAGTAGAACAAACAGGAATGTGGTGTTTACTGCAACAAACAGTGCATGGAATTCACCAATGGATAACATATTGTCGCTAAATAAAACACAAGCTGGCCTAGGTAGGTTGCGAAATGTATCAGCACAATATGCTCATTTTTTTTGCAATTAAAACAATAAAAAAAATCAGGATATGGTAAAATTAACTTATGTTTTACCTAATTCAGTTTGGACCGAGTTTGATAATCGATCTCAGCTATTTGGACCGACATTATTTTTTATTTATTTATTTTGTTTAAATTTAAAAAGAAAAAAGAAAAGAAAATATGAGACATAGTTTCAAACTCGATCTCAACTCCAAATATTATTCTACGCCCGAACCTCCTCTCTCTCTTCTCCCCACTTCTCTGTTGCCTCTTCCTCCATTAATTAGTTTTTTTTTTATTTTTTTTAATTATATTCACTCATTTCAACTCCAAAACTGATTGCACCAAAATTTTTTGAGGGAGAATTGAAATTAACCCCCGAATCCGTTCATTTGGCCAAATTTTAGAAGGTAATATTTTTAAAATCTGAAAATTTAAAAAATATTATTTCATTGGTTATAATTAATTAATTTAGTGTAGGTAGTTATAATTAGGTTTATTATACCATCTATTAGGTGTAATTTAATTTAATTAATAATTTACTATAATTATTAGTATTTTAGTTTAATTAGATATATTTAATTAGTAAATTAGTTTAATTATAAATATTTAATTTATATAGTAGTAAATTAGTTTAATTAGTTTAATTGTAGTACTATTTTAGAACAAATTAGTTAAGTTCATTCAATTGTAGTTTAAATTTAGAATAATATAGTTTAATTTTTAGAATAATGTTGACTACTTTTAGCATATGTTATAAATAATTGTAGATATAAATGGAGTATCCCTAATTGCTTATCGTTCCACGAAATGAACATAGTCAAATAGGGCCGCAACTAATGTAAGTAATTTTAATTTTATAATGCGATGTTACATATATTCCGTTATTAATTTTAGCATCTCTAATCTAATGTTTTATATTTTACAGCCGCATAATACTCTTTGTTTGAATACACATCATCCGAAGATACTATACGATAAAATGATGGATCCATATCTGCACAAACTCAGGCTATATCAGATGGCAATAATGGGAGATCACCAACTGGATAAATCACTATTACAATGCTTGTTGAGATGTGGAGACCCGAGATGTCGATGTTTCATCTACCAGTCAGCGAGATGATGGTGACGCTGAAGGATGTTTGTTATTTATGGAGATTGGCTATTCATGATATTTTATTATTTTTATATATTAATTTTTAATTATTTTTTAAAGATTACTAATCTAATTTTTAAATATAAAAAATACAGAAAAATCAATAATCGATGTCACTAATGAAGATTGGAGTGGGATACTGGAGATTCTCCTTGGGCTAAGTGACAATCTATATGGTTATGAGAGCATCACTGATAATCCTTGATCATTCGAGACAAGCAACAAGGGGAAACAAAATGAGTACCTTTAGATCTTGACTTACAGTATCTGATTTGCGTTCTTGCAAAAGAATTTTCAAGAATTATCTGTCAACTCTGATGATGAGACCGTCCAACGATATACTTTATACAAGTATGTTAGTTTGTAATAATCTTGAAGTCAATAATACGATAAATTGGTTATATAAAGCTTTGTTCATGAATTGGATATTTAAATGATATTTTGTTTCCTTGAGTATTATTGAATTTATGAATCATTCCGAGTTCATGACTGGAATTGTGAAACTTCATAATATAGAATATACTCTTAAAAGTCACTAATCAAGGTAATTAGCAGAAACACTAATTAACCGTTATCAGGTTAGTATGTGGATTAAATGATGGTCAAATTTTACAGACCATAGACAAAGAGTTGTCATTTTAATCACATAGATAGATGTTCTAGGAACATCGTATTTGATAGACCCCGAATGAAACATTAAATGAAATTGTGTTCGTGTCATTAATGTTTTCGTTCGATGTATTAAATTCTAAAGTATGAGGTATTCATCTTTCCTACATAAGATATGTATGTGTGTGATTTCTACCAAACGTTATCCGTAAAGGTGGCTATAAAGGTAGCTCTTCTGGTATACATAACTTATGCGGAGGAAGAGATGGTTTGCCAAAAGTACTATTGTCCCTCGTATTTCTATACGAGTTATAGCATCATTTGGGCCCCTTGATAGAGTAAGATTATCTCGCTAGCGATATAATTACAAGAGTAATTATATTTGATAATTTACTCAGGGATCAAGAAAAGATTAAGTTTGCAAGGATGACACATACCTACCTTGAAACTGATCGATAATTATGAGACAAAAGAATTAAACACAAGTAAATAGTTTACTGGATCATGATATTGTACAGTACATCATCATCTGTGTAATTGGATGGTCATAGTGCATTCTGCCAGATGCCTCCTATGATTATAGAAGTTAAAACGGTTTTAACTCTATTTACCAACATAACACGGATCCCGTCGGTCACACCGTATAGGAGTTAATCGGAGAATCTTATTGATTAATTATAAATTGTTTATAATTAATAATAAGATGGTTATAATTAATTATATATGATATAATTATATTTGTCATAGATATGACAAGAAGTAAAAATCGATTGAATTTATAACGTGTTGACACGTCATATAAATTCAATAAACAACAATGAGAAAAATATAATTGTAGATGACAATTATATATATTTGATTTGGATTTTAAATGTTAATTATGGATTTGAATTATGGGCCAAAGCCCATTTATAATTAAAGTCTTAATTAATAATTAAAAGCTCAAAATCAGGAAAGTCCAAAAAAGCCCAAAATCCGAAAAGCCCAAAAAGGCCCATGAAAAGCCCATGATGACCTCCAAGGATATTTTGGTAATTTGTCCAAAAGCCCAAGGGTATTTCGGTAATTTGGCCAAAAAGCCCAATGGCGTTTTGGTAAATTGAATGAACTTTAAGGGTATTTTGGTCTTTTCACTTTGAAACCTCCCTACTATTCACGAGGGCATTTTGGTAATTTGTCAATTCCACTTTTTCTATAAATAGAGGGGTAGGGTGAGAGAAAAAGTTCCACCAAATCAGTTCTACTTTCTCTCTCTCGGTATACGGTTGTTTCAGAATTCACGGGATCGGTGAATAGTGTTTTTACGAAAGTTGCGGTATTTCTGCACATTTGTGAAACAGAATTACTGCGAGTCGTGAATAGTACTATTTCGTCTTTTCTCGGGTGAATAGTGTTTTTGCGAAAAACCGCGGTTTACGGTATTTCTGGCAAAAGAAATAAGCCGCTCTGCAGTCGATCCTGGTGGATAACCTACGAGGCATCAGACGTTTGGTGCTTCGAGACAAGCCGATTTTCATTCCAATTGAAATTTGGAAGCGAGGTATAACATCTTATATTAATCTATTTAATTGTTAAGTAGATTAATATTTTAGAAATCAATCATGGAGTAGATCAATAAAGGTTTAAAGAGGTGTGTATCTCTCGGTAATCATCCGACACATCACTTTAACCCTAAGCTTAAGTTAGAAGTAAAATAATATTTTACCGTCTTTTGTAAAGGATTAAATGTCTGTAACTCTCGGTTATTATCCGACATACTTTAATCCCTAACTTAAGTAGAAGTAAAATTTTTGTTCTACGGTCTTTCCGCAGCTTGAGCATTAATGGGATTTGGGCATTCCGAATCCCTACAAAGTCTTCATATGAATCCGGAGGATATTGATGTCACTGCTGATTTTTCTCCGACCGACGGCTCGCCTGATCTGGTACCGGAGCCGATGACTGATGATTATAATATATTTCAGAGAGATATCATATTGTACTCTCAGCTTATGAGTCAGATGACCATCGATCAAAGTGTCGGTACCTCTAGTATCCAATACGAGCCCCCTCGTGCATTATCATCTGATACCCTCGCCCCTCTACCCGAGTTCCAGAGACCCAACTACATGAAGTCAAAGGCACAAATGACCTCACCGTGAAACCCGACCGAGAGACACAAATAGTTCGTCTCTAATTAGGAGAATGTTTAATCGGCAGCGTTGATATAGTTTATTTTATTTTACATAATGTAATTTATTTTATAGTATTGTACTTTATTTTATTTATTTTAAATTATATTTTTTTTTATTATTTATGATTTATAATTTAGCTAATTATAAATACTAAAATATAACAACATAATTCAATAAATATTTAAAATTTTATAAATCACTAAATAAATAATAAATAAATAATTAAAATATAATAAATATCTAAACAAACAAATAAAAAAAACTAACATAAAACTGAGTTTCAAATTTGGTTCAGACTGGGCGGGATAAACGCGGGGTAATCTTACCATATCTCATTTTTTATTATTTTAATTACAAAAAAGCTGCAATATGCTGCTTTGATTGCGATTTTATTTGCTTTATTATCAGCACTGTGGTGCAGCATTACTACTTAGCGGTGCTTAGCCTTTTAGTATAAACCTTGTAAATATTTTTCTTAATTCCAATTCAAGGATAGCTGGTAACACCAGCTACTTCAAAAAAACACGTGTCCTCCAAGTGCCCGTTTAAATTTTCAATTTGCGTGACTGATTAACGAGTCGGCAGTTGAATATATTTTTAGATTGACACGTTTATCTTCATTTCAAGAGTAAGTGTTATAAAAATGAGAAAAAATTTTATACCTCAACTTTCATGTCTCAACTATTTTAACTAATCTAACTATTTTTAACTGTTATTCAATTTAGATTTGAAAGAAAAATAAAAAAATTGCGGGTCACATACTTGACCCGTTTGAACCAAAACTCCAATGATACATCCCTCATCTTTGAGAGTTATCATTCATGCTATATATCGTTGAAAAGTTAGCGATGAGAAGAATACAATGAACTAAATTACACATTAAATGGATCAATAGTTTAAAAAAAATTAAGGGAGAAAGTATATTGCACGGGTCACGTATTTAACCCGTTTGAACCAAAACTCCAATGGTATCTCCCTCATCTTTGAGAGTTACCCTTCATGCTATATATCGTTGAAAAACTAGCAACGAGGAGAACACAATGAGCTAAATTACACATTAAATGGATCAATTATTTGGAAGAAAACAAGGAAGAAAGTATCTCGGTTAGAAATTCAATTGGAGCGATTTAGTGCGGGTGAACCTCAATCGATTGATCAAATATTTTCTCTAGGCAAATAAGATGATATGTGAAGATTGAAGCAAGTTCTCTAATATTCTAAGTGTTTGAATCATCATTTCACTTCTTTGTGAGAATGTGTTGAAACTCATATTTTAAAACTCGGTTGATTAAGAAGTGAAATTAGATCAATTTTTGGGAGTAAAAAAAATAAAATTTGAGTATTCATTCGAATGAATTGGTTGAGATATAGGAGAGAATACTAATTTTTTTTTGTTCCACTAAATATATATATGCGTCAGACTTAGTATTATAGATATAAAAACTTAATTGTACTAGATATAAAGTATTATTATACAAACCATAAAGACTTGATTGTAATATTGTGAATTGAGATTGAATGAACTTCAACACAAAACTAATAAAGACTATATTGTTTGTACTAATAAAAATTTAGACTAAACTATAAATTATATTTTAAATGATATATTAATATAAATTTTAGTCAGTAAATGTACAGTACATATTGAAACGTGTATAAAATATATGCTTAGATTTATTTATAATGGTGAAAATTAAGACTAAACTATAAATTATATTTTGAATGACACATTAAGATATGTTATGGTAGATATTAAAACTTATTTTTATTAAATATTAAACCTATTTTTGTTATAATTATTCTAAAAAATTTATTTTGTGTTACATATCTATTATATATTGTTGAAAATATTATGACTTAATGCCTTAATGATATAATATATAAAGATATTTTTTATTATTTATTGAGATTATTTTTATTATAAATATAAATTATAAGGTCTTAAGATATTAAAAAATATTAAATATAAATTTATCAATTATCAGACATTAGTTAAGATAATAAGAATATCTACATTCAGAAAATATTATGAAATTTTAAATTCATTAAAGTTAAATATGATTTATTAATCAGTATTAATAATTTAATTACTAAATTTTAAGATGAGAACAATTAAGTATAGAGATTTGGCTCTAGGAGTGTTTGATAAATATTTTTTGAATTATATATTATTCAAAGTTAAAAGTAAGATTTGTGTTAATATATATTAAGACATCAGATGAATGATCTTAATACTTCTAATGCTAGATTTTAGAACTTTATTTATAAGATTTTATATCAAATGTAAATTACGTAAAAGTATTATTTTAGGTAAAGTTTAGTAAGATTTTATTTCTTAGTATTATTTTTTTAGTTTATTAAAAAAATTCATAATTAGTATACAAACTTCAGACCGTAAGTACAATAATTTTAAAATGCAAATATTAAGGCTGTTCATACTGTAAGTATAAAAACTTCAAACTAGCTCACTTTCTCACATAAAAATTAGACCGATGAAAAAATTTATAAGTGATGATATTTAGATAAGAATATAAACAAATAAAAATAGATATATAAATAAAAAAACTTAATTTAATAGATATTAAGATATATTTTAGTAATTATTAGGAGTATGACTATTAGTTACAGTGAGTTTAAAGTTTATAGAAAGTTATATTTTTTTTATTTTTGATTTTCAATGATTGTTATGTGGTTCATTAATATTTATTCGGATAATCGATATATTAAGATCTTTTATTTAGAATTATGTTACGTATTGAGAATTACATAGATGAATATAAAGACTTAGATTGATGAATATTGAAACTTAGAAAATATATTTTTAACATGTTTGTTCAGAATTAATATAATCTATTATATTGCATATTGAGACTTTCATGGATAAATATAAAGACTTAGGGTGGTGACTATTAAGACTTAAAAGATCAAGTTCTGTTATATATGACTAGTGATAAATTAAGTTCTTTTGTTTATTAGAGAATGAGAAATTGATTGAAGCTCCAACTAGTTAGATGAATTATAAGATATTATAGTTTATATATATATATATATATATATAGAGTGGAGATAATACTTGAACATCATTTTCAAAAATTAAAAACGGCAACTTAAAAAGCTCAAAACGCTCCAAATTTTTGCATCCCATGAGATTTTCATATAAAGAATTTAATGAGAATGATAAATTAAAATTTTGAGATGATTTAATATATTTTTTGAGTTAAGCTCACGGAAGGCCTCCGTGAGCTTAAGCTCACGCTATCTCCACTCTATATATATATATATATATATATATATATATATATATATATATATATATATATATGATGACGTCGAAATATAAATTTTAAGTTCAAAATATAATTTGTAATTTAGATTTTAAGATGTCATATTTTTCGTGTTAAGATTCCGAACATTCGATTTAAAGACTTTGGTTATCCAAAGTTAAGACTTAAGACATCTGATTCAAAGACTTCGATGATTGTCCATATGACGAATCATCGGTTGATGTTCAAGAACGTGGTCAATGTGGTAAATAACTTTTTCAGTTAGGCTTAATTAATTAATAAGTATTAAGACATGTTGAGAGTATAGTTCTTAGTTATAAATAGTTCATAGCTGAGGCTATCTGGTTCACCAAGTCATCATATCACGTCTCCCTTTCAAAAAAATATATTTTTTACTCACAATCAGATATAAAGTATATGAGTATTAAGGTAAATAAAGACAGATATGAAAGAAAAAAATACTTGTATTAATAACTATTAAGGTATATAATATTAAGTATTAAGAGTAAAATTATTAGGTATAAAAACATCGCAATTTAGTGCGGACATGATGTTCCAGACTGTGAAACGTCTTCAAAAATTATTTCAGTACGTGGTCAATATATTTAAGTTGGGATATTTGACGGAATACTGAACTTGAGGTACAATTATCAGGTTCTATAAAAATATATATATAATGCAGACCTATATTTGGCTCGAGAACTGCTGTTGCATACGTACAATCATTTACGCCGGAGTTTATTTTTATATATAAAAAATTGAAATCATAAAAAAAATATAAAAAAAAAGTCTGCGGCTCAAAATGACCTAAAAAATTTAGGCCGTACATCCAGTCCACGGCCTAACTCTTAGCATCAATTTCTGACATTCATAATTTGTTCATCATTTGTTGGAATTTAACATTTTTATATTTTTTAAAAAGCTAACAAAGTAATTTATAACATGTTAAAATTTCATTAACATTAGAAAACCAATTGAGAGAAAAATGTTCCAAAACATAGAAAGATCTAAAATAATGTACTAAAATTTCAGTGGCCATTATATTGGAGTGTTTTTCTCTCCATTGACTGCTTCAATATTATTGAAATTTTAATAATTATAGAGTACTTTATTATCTTTTTAAAAAATATAAAAATTTAAATTATGGCAAACGATGAGAAAGCTATAAACATCAAACTTTTTTCTAATTTTTTATAAAGTTTTTCTTTTGTAATTTTTATTTTTATTTTTTATATATAGAAATAACCCTTCACACTGAGAATGCTTTGGCATGCAGCATGCTCAATTGAACACAGTTCGTTATAAAAAAAACTGATGACAATCGCCTCGCTAAAGAAAAATACAGAAAAGATGATTCAAGGAAAGAGTGATTAACTTCGTGTGATGTGAGAAATCAACTCCAACGAAAGAAGAAAAGAAGAAAAAAAATAATATATCCATAGCCCCCAAGGTTTCAGTTTGGAGAAATTTTCTCCCGAGCAGAGAAGCCAATAAGAAGATTTTAGAGACAAGAAATTTCTGCTATTTTAATGTAATTGTTACAGAATGAGGGGGAAAAATACTAAAGCCTTTTTCTATACAATGATAGATTTTATATCACAACACCCAAGGAAAACTTGGTAAGGCAAAAAAGAAATAATTTTACTCTCATTTCAAAACAGTTTTCAAATAAAATAAAGAGCAGAGAAAAAGAATACAAAACAAAAGTCTTCTTCACATACACAACCTATACTAAACCCTTCACCTCATAAACGGGAATCATATTAAAAAGAAATCTGACACGCAGCTTTACAAAAGCCATCTTTATATATTCACCATTGCACTTTGGCAGCATCTGCTTCGCACAAATGTAAGAATGAAAGAATGCTTCAGAAAACATATAGAAAATTCAGAACCGTGGAGGGGATCCAGAAGCCTTGAAGGGTCCAGTAGAGCCAAATGGGTCATTATCATCGAATGAGTCAAATGTGCGCCTGTGACCATAATCTGTAGTGCTTCTCATAGAGTCGAAGCGAGACAACGTGTCCCCCTTGGAACTGGCCATTGAGTCGAACCTTGAAAAACGGTTACTATCCTGCGGGAAGAACCCACTGTCTTCGGTCTTGAATGAATCAAACCTGCCGTAGTTGAAGGAACTGTTATCATTGAACTTGGGTGAAAAACCAGCAGTGCTCAAAGAAGGAGAGCTTGGGACAGAATCATCGAAGAATGAGCTCTTTTTCTTGCCATAGACAGAAGCAGCGCTTGGCGAGTCTGTGCGGATTGGATTCAGCCCAAAATCATCTCCTGAGGTGAAGAAAGAGTTTCTTTGATTGTCTGCATCCTGCATTGGGAGTTTACGAGTAATCTAATTAAACGCCAAGTATTATTCCATTCTGATATCATTTTTATTTAGTTCCTAGAAAAGATATCATTTTTATTGGATGGTATAGTCAGGAGTGAACTTGCCATGGTATTGGCACCCCACACAGAGTCAGTATCTGTATCATCAAAATTCCATGAAGGTCCATCAGCAAAGTTGTCTCCAAAGACACTAGATTCAGCACCATCATGATCACTATAGAAATAATTGAAATTAGTCAGTGATGCCTTGCAAGAAATGAGAAAACTAAAAAAAAGCTGGCTAAAACATTCCCAAACATTTCTTGTACCAGGTTACAGCACATGTCAGCCTTGCTGCATGATGGCATCTTGTTGAGGCTAATGATAGGTGAAGAATTGCCAGTACTAGATAGAATATAGGTAGATCAAGAATTTAACAGTACCAGGACTTAAAGAGCTGGCTCCAACATTGATTATGCCCCTACTGCTCCTTTTAAATTCCCATCCCCACAAACATATTAAGGAAACAAAAGGAGAGAATAATACAAAAAGATAAATGGGGGAAAATAAAATAAGAAAACAATCGGGAAAAAAAAGCAACCTAATAGATAGTCCCAAGTGAGTGGCACTGGTAGTCCTAAAACCAAAATACGTGCCAAATAAAACTGCCTTAAATATACTTGTAAGTTGCAATAACCTTAAAATAAAAACCGAGCACATGGTACCTGAAATCATCTTTTATTTGAGTCGAAGAGACAAATGGGCTTTCGAATGTGCTTCTTCCACCAGGACTAGCCAAAGAACCTTCATTTTGGTCATAGTTCAATTCAGAGTCGGTCACAATGAAACTCCTATTTTCATGATGACCATTTGAAGAGGATGCAACTGGAGAAAAGCTGTCAACCAGTGACTCATCATCATTCCAAAGACGAGGAGTCTTGTTCTCAGATGGAGCCACATGCTCTACCTCTGTTGTATTGGGCTTTACAACGATAAAACCTAGAATATGCACAGAGAAATGTAATAATACTGCTTTTCTCTAGGCTATTTATGTAGTAGTGTTGATGTTAAGAGCAGTATATTATGAGGTTATTAAAATTAGAAGGCCAACTAATTGAGTAATTGACAATGTAAAATGGAGGCTCGATATTTTTTTGTAAATATCTCTGGAATCTTCTCTTTTAGACAACATCCTAAACCATAAACCCAAGGCTCCGTGGGAACAGATCGGATCTGATTGGGTCATGATACGTTGACCCAGACCTCACACATAGCGGATAGAGATGGTAGGACCTGAACCATAATTAACAACCACATTGGGTCAGGTCGGATCCATGAAGACCATGACTGCCACCCTTTGTGAAGTACATTGTGGCACAACTTAAATTCAGCATGAAATTTACAGAATAAAATCACCTTCATCCTCAAATTTATCCCAATCTTCATCCCAGTCCATTGCACTCTCTGGGGCACCAGGTTCCCAGCCTAAAAAAGCAAAAGTTACGTGTGAACATATTGATTATAAAAGCAGACACGTAAAAGATTGCAATTGCAACCTTATGCAGGTCAAGATTGCAGATAATACCAAAAGGCAGCTCAATTGAAGCAGATTGATTGACACTCAGTCCAAAATGCTTGCACCGCTCAGCCAGTGCCCTCTCAAGCTCCTCCAGTTGGTATTGGATCCGATCAGCGCGAACCTATAATTATGACAAGAATAAATAAGACAATATTACAGTTAGGCAAATGTACATTGTAGATATTGAAATCAGTTGGCCACATTGTGCTTCTACAAAGAATTGAGGATTAAACATTAAGTTGTGGCAAAAAGAACCTCTTAACTCATAAAAGCAGATGCGATCACCCTGGAGCAGTCTGTACAATAGTCTGATATGGTAGTAGTACTAAATACAAAAAAAGAGATTTACCTGAAGCAATCCATCAGCACTTCCACCTTGTTCCATTTTAACAATTGCATTTTGCAGTTCAGTTTTCCTTTCCTGTCAAAATAATCATCAAACATAAGATGAGAAGATGGGAGCGATAAACACTCCCTAGAGCAGCTTGTTTCAGAGAGAAAAGAACTAACATGAATATCGCGAATTGCAGCCTCCTCAACGGTCAGTTTAGATGCTATCTCTCCTACTTGCTTATATTTCTCTTCATACTTTTTGCCTAGTGATTCAACCTTAAGTAAACAAGCCAGGTTAGAAAGAAACTTTTAGCAAAAGGAAGTTACAACAAAAACAACTTTTCTAAACTGAACATCTTGGAGCACAACACCTTACTGGTTCGGTATAGACCAACAATGATAAAACAAATTGGTACGAGTTCCGGATTTAATTGTTTCTTTCGCCCAAAAATTGCTGTTTAAGCCCCACTTACAATTCAATTTATTCATACAAAATGGAATTATATCAATCAATTTCTAACCAACTGCTTAACTTCATAGAAAAATACTAGGCAAATTTCCCAATAAATTTATCCAAAATTTAAAAGAAATTTATAACTTGAGAGGGAAATTTGCTCTTTCCATTTAACAGAACAATATACTAAAAGTTATGTTCCTTGAGAAATACAAAAGCATAACATTTACCTCACGTTTATCTGAGGATGCTCTTTCAGTAATTTCATTAAGCCTATTGTCGCAGCGACTTTTGTAAAGAACCTTTAGAAGAAATGGAAGAATCAGAATTATGTGCACAAGCAAGAAACAACATTTTCCAACTTAAGATAAAAGACAAACATATATTCTAGACATAAGGATATAAGATACAAATGCGAGCAAAAAGAGTGCTTACAAGTTCCTGCATCTTGGTGCGGTAATACTCAATCTTCTCTTTGGAATCGAGGATCAGCTTTTCTGGAGCCTAAACTTAGCATTTAGCACCAAAAATATCATTGGACTTCGTTAATAATATTTAACATGACAAAAGCACCAAATACAAATGGAATCCATATTATGACTGGTAAAGGTCACAGATAATGAAGAATAATTAATCACTTCAAAAAAGTAATAAATTTATAACAGGAAAATAATGCAAGTCAATGTAACATTTGGACAATATAGTCTCATATAGGATCTGGATTGGCAAGATGAAAATCCAGTAATGCTATATAGAAAGACTGGGTACTGGAATGTGACAATATCATATCCTAGACAGTTTTCTTGTGGAATAGGCTAAGTTCAAACCTTTCGTAATTGCTGTTTGATTTTTCAGTTGGTTACTACAATCAACTGTTAATTATCAAAGCTTAATATCCTTATACATGTCCCAACAAGCAATTACCCATATTAGGTAATAGGTGTTCCATACAGCAGGGGTACTGTAACACTCTTGGACAATGGTCATCACATAGCCGGTGAAAGAAAACATACCTTTTTGTCAGAGCCAACCACCTCCTGAGGTTCTGGTGCTATAGCAACTGACGCATCCCTACTAACAGCAGTGTAATTATTATTTGCAACAGGCGTGCTTAACTTCGTTTGGCCTGCTTTCAAGTGAGGATGCATGTGCCCTGGAAGTGGGGGCCTCATTGTCCCCATACCCGGGACTACAACAGCTCCTGGAACTCTATTTGCCATTGCTAATCAGACAAGAAAATTAAGTTAGATAGATGTAATAAGATATGACTCTTGACTCAATGTTAGGTGTTTGAAATTTGCAACTTAAAAAGGTCATATCTCAAAAAAATGAAATATTTGCTCGCAAACAATACAAGTACATTCCATACACCGCACCAGAAAGATTAATTTAATAGGTGATATTCCCTCAGATCATCAGTTTTTTTTCACGAATTAAAAGAACATAATGACTACCAGGATTTTGTTGCCAAGTGGGGCCTGCATAAGCTGATGCAGGTAAGCCAGTGGCCTGAAGCAGTGCTTCATCATATCTAAGTGAATCAGGGAGTGATTTTGGTAAAGTAGACCCTTGCCGGTGCCTCTCCATCAGATAAAGTGAAATGCAAAACTCTCTCAGAGTTAGCATACCATCGCTATCCTGGTCTGACAAGTCCCATACCTGCTTTAATATTTCTGTTCATGCACAAAAAAGGTAAATTAGAACAGAATGATGAATAAGTCATTTTGGCCAAATTAAGGATCTGGCAGTGAAGCTTAAAATGTTCATAGAAATATTCTCCCGAAATAACGTACTTCAGGTTTCCTGATAGACTCAAAGTTCAGCTGGTATTTTGATACTTCAGATTAAAATAATGCAGTTAATTAAAAACTAAACAAAGCCCCTCAACTTATTCTGGATTGTGCAATAGAAATTTAAACCCAACTGTCAAAATAAGCATTGATCCCACTTCTGCCTCTACTAGTTCAAAATTCAAAGTTTACAAAATTAAGTGGACTTCACTATCTCAGCTCTGACATCCAAAGTTCTGACTCTAAACAAAGAAACTATATGATACTCGGCTATTTTACAAACTACTCAAAATTCAAAGTTCAGTAAGCCCCTACAACAGTACAAAATGAAGTGGACTTGACTATCTGAGTTGTGACATCCAAATTCAGTTTTGAATCTAAACCAAGAAACCACATGATACTCAGCTATTTTGTAAACTATAGATATGTTCAAAACAAAGCTACAGCATGGGATTCTCCAAATCTAAAAGCATGATTAACTAAGAAATTGCACACCTCTAGGAAGCTTCCAGCTAAGAAACAAATTGCGAGCCTCCATGCCAGTGATCCTCCCATCCCTATCCTTGTCCACCTCATGAAAAACCTTAGTGTACTTATTCACATCAGATTTAGTCATTTTCGGCCACTGGGGTTGTGGCTGCCCTGAGCCCGAACCCAAAACTCCAGCAGCAGGATTGGGTTGTGCCTGGGTCTGTTGAACCTGGTTATTACTGGTGCCACTTGACCGCAAAGGGTCAAGTTGAGCAAAACTAACTTGTGAAGATGAAGCAGGTGTGGTTATGGCTCCACTCAATGTGCTTGACTTTTGCTGCACAGAGAAGAAGTCATTCCCAAATCCCGAGGTAGATGAAGAGAGGCTATTTTGAGACACAACTAATGCTTTCGAATCTACAGCTGGTTGTGTTGGTTGTGTTAATGAAGACAAGAATGGGTCCTGTGGCTTTTGAGGGTTAGAAGAGGCTGAAGTTGGTTGTACTTGCGGCCTTGGAACTGCGCCCACTGTATTAGAAAGTGCTGATAGACCAAAGACATCTATGCTGCTGGTTGGGGGAGTAGCTGGCCTCGGTTGGGCCCCCCCTGTTCTGTTACCAAGCCAATCCGCTGATAGTTCCATTGTACCTGAGGTCAAAGGCCGTGGGCCAGTCACTGCACTTCCTCCAGTCAATCCTTGGGTGACACCAAGAGCTTGAAGTGGAGAGGGAGAAGGGCTTGGTGGACGAGTTCCCAGCCCTTGGCTAATACCAAGTGCTTGAAATGGGGATGCAGATGAAGCTGGGGCAGGAGCACCCAATCCGGGCCTGAAAACTGCTGCCTGAAGTGAGGACGGAGAAGCACCATGCGCAGCAGCCAATCCTGCATTCACACCTGGGGCTTGAGCTGGTGATGGAGTAGCCTGAGGTGGTCTCATCAAACTGGTGTTTGATGGAAGCATCTGCTGGTTCAGACCCAAATTTGGAGTTGTGACTTGTGGGGACCGTGCTCCATTGTACTGGGGGGTTAATGCACCCATTTGACTAGAAGATGAGAGGGGAGGGTTGGTGCCTTGGTGATTAGGGGAGGGGCCAAGGGTCACTTGCGGTAGAGGTGCAGGCCCTGCAGACTTAATCTGTGGAGGAGGAATTTTGGCTGCCGCTGGGCCATAGAGAGCAGATTTTGCAATCTCAGGTGTTAAGGTGCGTCCACTTTGTGCCACAGTAACCAGCCTCAGGGCATTGAAGAATTCCGGGTGACCAAGGAAACCACTTTTGTTCTGATCAGCATACGACCAGATCTGTATATAAGAACATAATGTGCCATAAGTTATGATCTTAGAACTGGTAGCTGTATATTGAGCAAGTACCACCTCAGTTTACATTTTGCCTTTCACATTGTATGGATTAAACCTAAAGTAAAACAGTACAATCATACATGGCAACTGGCAACAAGCAAACAAGTGTTCCTTTTGGGATGTGGGGGTGATTTTGATCTCTTCAAATTGGCAAAAGACCGATGCTCGAACCAGTTCTATCTGAAGTCAGAGCTAGCATATGCGCTTTTCTTAAAACCCCCCTTTCCATTTCTAATTTCAGTTTAGTGTTTCTCCTCAAAAGCTCACTACCAACCGTAATTATTAGTTAAAGTTCAATTAGATCAACGAATACAAAACCAAAAAAAAAAAGGAACAAGCAACCAGAGGTACCTGAGCAAGCACTTGCTGAGGCAAACCGAATCCTTGAAAAAACGCAACAGCCTCGGATCCGCTGATCTTCCCATCCTGATTCAAATCTGCTTTCCTGAAGAAATTCTCGAAGGTCTCCATGCTCGAATTATTGGAAAATACAGCAAACGAGCCAAGTAAAGATGTCGTCAAATCACGTCTAGTAATTAATTTCTCTGATCTCTTTTGAAAAGCAGTGAAAGCAGGGTGACTCTTAGTCACTACTTCAAAAAAAAAAAATAATTTGTCTCTGGATCTGAATCTGACGAGATAAGAGGAAAGAGCTAAGATTCGCTGATCCCGTTGATGAGACTACGGGAGGAGTGGTTGGTAATGGTACCACTGACTCGATGCGAACGGGGGCAACGGAGAAAGCAGGGAGACCAAAATCCAAATCCGCCCCGGGTAACGGGGTAAGTGGTAAAATGCTTCTGTTTTCCACCTGGAGAAGCCTTCTACTCCATATCGAATTTCTTTCCTAGTAATTTGCTTTCCTTCATTCTTTGTTTCTTTTACGTCAGAGCGACAGAGCCTCAAGCAACTAGTTTTATTTAAAAAGAGTAATTACGTTCATAAGTAAAAGTGCCGCTAAATAAATTAATAGTAGTTATTTTAATTCATAAATATTATTTTTTAATCAAATTAAAATTTTTATCGTAACATTCAATACTCAAAATTAAACATTTTAAAATTATTTCGATACGTAGCATAATCTCATATCAAATTTAAATGAAATCTTCTAATTTAATAATCTAAATAATTTTCCCAATATATATAGGAAGATAACTTTTCTGGATTTGATTTTCTTTCCATAGCGGGGTGCGCTCTTATTTTCTGGGAAAATATCTATGGTTCGTATAAGTTCTTCTGTCTATTGATTTTAAATGTTTGTCAACTCTATGCTTATTCTTAATACATGCATTTTGCAATAACATCATGAAGCACATTTAAGACTTTATTTACTGAACATTAGTATTTTTCCTGAGTTTGAAACATTTAAGACTTTATTTACTGAACATTAGTATTTTTCCTGAGTTTGAAATTAGTTTATTGTTGTGCATATTTTCAAACTAATTTTATTATAATACTAAAATAGATGGTCAGCCGTAAGTGCACGATCTACCACGTAGTACTTAGATATCTGAACTACCTACATAAATAAGTTTTTAAGCTAGACAATAAAAATCTGAAATTTTATCTAAACTAATCAAATATAAACTAAAGATTATTTGAACGGAATTAAGGGTTTAATCAAGGGTAAAGAGAACGTAGGACTTCAACATCACTATCCACCTATGCATTAATCATATTATTCATAGATTTATTCTTAATTTAATGAGGGTTATCGTCTATTTTAGTATTATTTTTTTTGTTAGGATTTAGTACCATACTCTAATTAAGGCAAACTTCACGATTAAGTACTTCATTGTTCCTAATTAAAGCATGTTAAGTTTTGATAATTCTAAACTGATCAAAGATTAATTGTTCACGGTTAAGTACTTTCAATTAATTACTCTAAAAGTTCAGAAAATCCCATTTAGCCTAAATTTCACGGTTAAGTTCTTCATCTAGGTTTAAATACCGATTTTGGGTCTAAGTATCGTTAGATTTAGATTAGAAATCTAATCAATTCTCTCAAATAATGTATTGATGTAAGGTTTATTTGTAATTCATGAATCTACACAACTTAGGGTTTCTATTCCTAAGCAGATTACTTATACAAATATGGAATTCAGTTCAGGCACAAGAAGTTCAATCCCAAAAGCAGTTCACAGAAATTAAGATCAAACATAATAAATGAGTATGATTAAAATACAATAAGTTTCAAGTTTACATGTCTATGCCCTAGAACAATATCTACTCTTCCATAGAAGAGAGAAAATCATAACAAATATCAATGAAAAATGGAAAAAAATCATCCAGAGAATAGAAGTTATGCCCAATTTTTTATTTATTCGCCATTTGTCTTCTTTCTCTCTCCTCAAGAAGAATAAAATTTTCTCTATCTAAAAAACTCTAATAATGTCTAGAATAGTTTTTTTACTAATTCCCCCGTTCTTCTGAGAAAAACTGAGCCCAAAAATGCTAAAAAACTTCAAGCATATCTCTCAGAAACTGAAAATAATCGTCAAGAGATCATGCTTAAATCACCGTCTGCCTACTTTCCTTTGGTCCGCAGATGGACCCCTACAGTCCGTAGAAAATGGTCTCTCGTGCTCTGGTTCTGGATTGCATGGTTTGCAGTCCGAAATTGTCCATCTGCGGTCTGCATATACTGACTATGGCACCCGATTTCACTGTTTTGCTTGTAACTTTCTCGTCTGATTTTCGTTTTGCCTCAAATTTGTGTCGTTCTTCTTCATTTCCCATGGGATTCCATCTAATCCTAAAAAATAATAAAATCTAGACAGTAACTTGAACTTGATGATTTTAAACCCTAATTAAACTAAATTAAATCTCATTAAACCCTAAAAAGCTAAATTATGAGATTAAATCACATCCAAAATATAACATTTAAATTCTTTTATCATTTATATGAATGCATATACTCACAAATAATATGTCAGAGTGAGAATTTTATATCTTGCGCATTTAAAATCATGTGTTCACTTTCGAATTTAAGGACGTATGGATGTGCAATAGGATGTAAATACAATCATTTAAATCTCATTGTGAAATGTATGTTGAGTCTGATTTTGTTGATAAAATATATATAGAGTTATTAACAATAAAATTGAGTATATTATTGTTATTCATTAAAAAATTTGAAACAGATAAATTGATTTGTTATCCTAATAATGATTCTATTATGAACAAATAAGTGAAAAAAATATTATTTTTCAGGGAATTTTTTTTCTTGTTGTCTTAATAATGACTCTTTTCACTTCTCTTTCTTTTCAAATTTCTTCCAATTTAGTTAAAACTTTTTTGTCGTTTCTTTGAATAGTTATCGCATTAATAGAAAATATCTTTTAGTTTTTTTTTCCAAAATTTTCCCAAAAAAAAATCTCATTTTTTCGATTTTTTAAGGACACGTGTCTTTTAAAATCTAAATTTTGAAAATAAAAAATAAAAAATATATGTGATATGTTTTGATCTAGGAGTCTATGCCATATAAATGCTACATTTTATATACGATTCAGTCTCAAAACAAAAAAAAAATAGGTTAATTTAGATTTACTTTTAAATTAAATTTCATAATTTCTTGATATTACCATAGCATTATTTATATTTTAGATTTTTAAAGAAAATCCGAAAAAAATAAAGTCTAGAGACCATATCAAAGAGGATTCGTAAGCATCTCTCTTATGGTTTAAGGCCTTCTCTTCTTCGGCTAAAAGACCTCTTCCTTTCTACATGAAGGTCTTTTTCATTCTAGTACCAGAAATTCCGGCTTTTTTCCATTCTACCCAAAGCTCAAAGCCTTCTACCTGGAAGCAGCTTCCATTCAGACCGAAGGCAAATCCAGTTCAAACTGCAGTCAAGTGTTGCCCTATTATTTTTACACTGTTCTGCCCAACGATACACTCCTATCGGAAACCTAACACAATTCAGACCGAAGAGGAGATTGGAGCATGCGCACATAAATAGATTTTTACAATTATTTTTGTTTCTCTAGATTATTTTTAGTGTTTTCTATATAAAAAAAAAGTCCAAAGACTTAGGTTAGAAACATCTTGGACTCTTATTTTAGACAGTTAAAGAGAGAAATGTTTTAGAAGGCAAAAGAAGAATCAAATTGGGAGTATTTTTTATTTTTTATTTGATTTCTTACTCGATTTTCATGATGTATCTATGCAACTTTCTCTTCTCGATGATGGAATAGAACTGTTTTAGGGTGAGATATATAAATCTTGAAACTTGATGTAATAATCGTACTCATTGTTTATTTTATTTACTATTTTGTGAATTACTTTTATGATTGAATTATATGTGCTTGAATTGAATTGTATAATTTGTATTAGTAATGTGTTTAGAATTAAAAATTCTAAATAGCGTAGATTTATGTAATACAAATAGATATTAGAAATTGTACATATTTTGAGATAATTATTTAAATTTTTAAATAAAATATGACAATACTCAAGCCCGAAATTGGTATCTAACTCTAGATGTAATACTTAACCGTGAAGTCTAAGAATGATGAAATTATTTATGAATATTTAAAGTAATTAATTAAAAGTACTTAATTATGAATAATTATGCTTTAATGTTTTAGAATTATCAATACTTAATGATCATAATTAAGCTTTAATGTTTTAGAATTATCAATACTTAATGAACTTTGATCAATAGAACAAAATACTTAATCATGAAGTTTGACTTGATGAGAGTACAGTGCTAAATTCTAACCAGAAAATTAATGATAAATTAAAAGATAACCCTCACAATCAGCAATAAAATATATCAATAAATATAATTAACGCTCAAGTGGATAATGACACTGAAATCCTAAATTCCCTTTTCATCTTGATGAAACTCTAATTTTATGTGTGGATCACTTTTATTTTAGAATTATCTTAGGTTCAACTTGAATCAAATTTTATTGTTTAACTTAGAATATTTATTATCAATAATCTAAATTAATCTCTGTGAGATTGATATCTATTTACTACATGATAGGTCATATGCTTGCGAATATTCGCTATTTTTACTTAGGTTAATTTTATCAATTTAAAAATATCATAACAGTATGTGAAGATAAAGAGGTACGTGCATGTAAGTGTTACTCTTCTCTATATTACAATTGTGTGAGAGAAAGAGTCATCCCTTATAAATCCTTAATAGGGCCTTATATAGGGGACAAGTTATAAGTACGGCTCATTAAAGCAAGTTAATAAGTTAATAATAGAACATATCATGGCGTAAATCAAATATAATGGTAATATCACTGTGCATTTAAGACATGATAACAATAATATTTAATTTATTCTCGAGCTCGAGAATGTTTCACATGTATTGTTGTTGTCTTTAAAAAAATTATTTGTCGATTTTCAAACACAACACTTAAAATTTTATAATTTAGCTTATTTGAGTATCGTGCATGAATTAGAATGCAAAATATATTAGTGTATAAAAACCAAGACTAATGATGAATGTAAGAGCTAAATCAATATTATATTAGGATTAAATTTAGTTAGATTCAAACTGAATTGAATTAGTTAAGATAAATTGAGCATATATAGCAAGAAAAACTTTTTTTTTGCCCAGTAAGCCGTTATAACGGCTTAGGGGCCGTCATAATGGCTTAGCAAATCATATAAAAATTTTGGCTAAGTCACAAATGCTCTCAAAAGAGCCAGAACGTATTGTTGTGTAACGGCTTGGGAAACCATTACAAGGATATGAGTCATCGTAACAGCTCACCAAGTCGTTGGAAATAATCAGTAGATTAATATTTTAAGATCTCGAGATTCATATCCAACAATTATTCTTTTCAAACCATTACAACGGCTCAAGTTAAAAATAACTTCTTAATTAGTTTTAGGATGTTTATATAAAGGGGTTACTCTCTCATTTTCAACTCACTTATTCCATACAACAAAATCTCAATTCTTGAGAGATCATAGTCATATTTTACGTGATGGAGATAAGCCCAAGCGATTGAAAATCCTTACTAAATCAACGTTAGTTTGTAATAATTTTGAAGTCAATAATACCATAAATTTGTTATATAAAGCTTAATTCATGAATTGGATATTTAAATGATATTTTATTTCCTTGAGTATTATTGAATTTTTGAATCATTCCGAGTTCATGACTAGAATTGTGAAACTTCATAATATAGAATATACTCTTAAAAGTCACTAACCGAGATAATTAGCAGGAACACTAATTAACCGCTATCAGGTTAGTATGTGAATTAAATGATGATCAAGTTTTATAGACCATAGACAAAGAGTTATCATTTTAATCATATAGATAGATATTTTAGGAACATCGTATTTGATAGACCCCGAATGAAACGTTAAATGGAATTGTGTTTGTGTCATTAATAATTTCATTCAGTGTTAAATTCTAAAGTATGAGATATTCATCTTTTCTACATAAAGATATGTATGTGTGTGATTTCTACCAAACATTATCCGTAAAAGGTGGCTATAAAGGTAGCTCTTCGGTATACATAACTTATGCGGAAGAAGAGATGATTTTTCAAAAGTACTATTGTCCCTCGTATCTATATACGAGTTATAGCATCACTGGGCCCCTTGATAAAGTAAGATTATCTGCTAGCAGTATAATTATAAGAGTAATTATATTTGATAATTTACTCATGATCAAGAAAAAAATAAATTTACAATGATGACACATACCTACCTTGAAACGATCGATATCTATGAGACAAAAGAATTAAACACAGATTTTAGTAATAATATGATTTATTAAATTAATATTATTAAAAATAAGAGTGAGAAACGGAAAATTTCAAATATACGAATGGCGCGCGCGCCGGGCGATGGCGCGTTGTTTGAATTTACGAAACGCGCCATCGCGCGATGGCGCGTTTCCTTTTTTTTTTTTTTTTACGAAACGCGCCAATCGTCGCGGGCGCGTTTCCTTTTTTTTTTTTTTTTTACGAAACGCGCCCTGCTAGTGTGGCGCGTTTCGTTTTTTTTTTTTTTTTTTTTTTGAAACGCGCCAATCGGCGATCGCGCGTTTCCTTCTTTATATATCAAAACGCACGCAGCGCAAGTGAGATGGAGCGGCTGCGCGCGTTTCATTATTTTTTGAAACGCGCCACCGCGATGCGCGCGTTTCGTCGCGCGCTCGCTACACCGGCTAAGTGCATTCAATTCGTATATTTGAAATTTTACGGTTTTAAGTCTTATTTTTAACAATATTAATTTAATAATACTTATTAATAATAAAAACTGAATTAAACACAAGTAAATAGTTTACTGGATCATGATATTGTATAGTACAGCATCATCTGTATAATAGGATGATCATAGTGCATTTTCCCAGATGCCTCCTATGATTATAGAGGTTAAAATGATTTTAACTCTATTTACCAACATAACACGGATCATGTCGGGTCACAACGTATAGGAGTTGATCGGAGAATCTTATTGATTAATTATAAATTATTTATAATTAATAATAAGATAGTTATAATTAATTATATAAGATATAATTAAATTATATTTTTCATAGAGATGACAAGAAACAAAAATCAGATTGAATTTATAACGTGTTGGACACGTTATATAAATTTATCGAAAAAATAACCGAGACAAATATAATTGTACATGACAATTATATATATATTTGATTTGGATTTCAAATGTTAATTATGGATTTGAATTTTGGGTTGAAAGCCCATTAATAATTAAAGCCTTAATTAATAATTAAAAGCCTAAAATCAAAAAAAGCCCAAAATAGCCCAATGACAAACTTGTAAATTTGGCCAACTTTATATTCTTGCAAAACAAGTAATGTCATTTTGGTAATTTTGGCCAACTTTATATTCTTGTAAACAAGTAATGGTATTTTGGTAATTTTGTCAAATTTTAATGGCATTTTGGTAATTTTGGCAAACTTTTTGAAAGGCTATAAATAGAAGGGTGGGATGAGAGAGAAAAATATAAAATTCAGTTCTATATTCTCTCTTTCTCGGTATACGGTTGTTTCAGAATAAATGGATCGGTGAATAGTGTTTTTGCGATAGTTGCGGTATTTCTGCACATTTGTGAAACAGAATAACTACGAGTCGTGAATAGTACTATTTCGTCTTTTTCTCGGTGAATAGTGTTTTTGTGAGAAACCGCGGTTTACGATATTTCTGGAAAAAGAAATAAACCGCTCTCTGGTCAGTCCTGGTGGACCTACAGAGGTATCACATGTGTGATACTCCGAGACAAGCCGATTTTCATTCCAATTAAAATTTGGAAACGAGGTATAAAATCTTATATTAATCTATTTAATTGTTAAGTAGATTAATATTTTAGAAATCAATCATGGAGTAGATCTATACAGGTTTAAAGAGGTGTGTATCTCTCGGTAATCATCCAACATACCGTTTTAACCCTTCGCTTAAGTTAGAAGTAAAATAATATTTTACCGTCTTTTATAAAGGATTAAAATGTGTGTATCTCTCGGTAATCATCCGACATACTTTAATCCCTAACTTAAGTAGAAGTAAAAATTTTGTTTTACGGTCTTTTCGCAGCTTAAGTCTTAATGGGATTTGGTTAGACCAAAACTTTTAATCAAATCCTTACTTTAAACTCAATTTAAGTTTTTCTTTATTCTCCTAACTTGATCCTACGAGATTAACTCTTTTGGTTTGTTTTTTGAGTGTGTTGTCACTCTTTATTACTGATAGACTTAACAACTTATTTTTGTATAATTATATAATTATAAGACACTTGTTTTAGTATTTTTCGCTCTGCTCCAATTTTGTATTAGTTGAGGGTCTCGGAGACGTAGGTGTTGTATGTTGAACTATGTCACATTTGTACTCTAAATGTTTCTTGTATTCTTTTATGAAGACTAGTACTTTTAAGTTCTTCCTGACAATGGATTCACATTGATGATGATGAATGACCTTATTTATCTTTCCCATACGTGTTTTACATTAACCATGAATTTATCTAAAATAATAATTATCATTTGGCTAATATGAAGAAATCATTTTGATGAAATATATTGAATATTTAAGTGAAAATTTATCTAAATAGTTGGTAATTATTATTAGTGCACTAATAATTTTATCAAAATATTTTTATAGATTTATGCAAAATGATGACGTGTTATTAAAAACTAATTTGAAATCGAGGAATATAGTGAATTTTGTTGATTTTATATTTTATTTTGTTTTGTCATAGTTATTATAATATTTTATTATCTTTATCATTATCATTATTTTTTTTTATTTTTCATCTACTCATATGATGATGCATATATTGAGGTTATGAACAATTAAGTGTCTCACTAGTGCTAAAATAGTACGTATTAATATAGAATAATTTCTTTCTTACTAGTAAAATTATGCATGATTGTTTGAAATGATCTTTATAGTTAGAATGCTAAAATGCCAGATTATTTTATTTAATTGTTCTAAAATGCATGCTTTTATGAAAATAACATGATGAAATTAGGGATAATTTATCGACTGGCTTGAGTGAATACTTATCTGAATGCATGGCTTGAAATTTTTGAGAGTGTCATTCGAGTCGTTAATTTAGAGTGTATACACTATGAGTAGAAATTAAACTAGGGGTAATATTAACCAAAATCTAAAGATTGTCAAGTAAAAATATAAACTGATTAGTAGAAAGTAATACTAAACACAAAAAATTAATTAAGTAAAATACACTTAAAATTAAGCTATAACTTAGCCAAAAAAATTAGTAAGGACGTTAAAAATGCAAGAATATGAAAGAATCAATCAAAAAATAATTAATCGGCGATTATAGCAAGAAATGTAAACTACTACTAATAAAGAAATATAAGAACTAAAAGAATGTAACTATAATAACTAGAGAAGATGAAATTTTAATAGAGTTCGGTAATAATTACCTACGTCCACGGACATATTCTAAGAATGGAGTGCTGAATTTTATTAATTACTACCAAAAAGTGTTTTACAACTGAAATTTTAGCTTCTTTACAAGAATAAGTACACAAAGACTAAAAACTATCAAAAAAATAAAGAGCAAGTGAACACTCAAGACTCATAAAATGATGAGCAAAAGCTTCAAAGAAATCGAGCCAAACACTCAAAGATGAAAGGAGCACTAGAAGCTCAAAAGTACAAATAAGATATTCTAAAGATTTGGTTAGATTCAATAGTTTGAAAGTTTCTTCATTGTCTTTACAAGGTAAGGTCTTTGATGCTCTTTGGGAGTGCTTAGGAATTACTCAGAGAAAGCTTAGAATAGTGAGAGTTTGATTAATTTGAAAGTTTTGAACAATCTCCTTATATAAAGCACTAGATAGTGAGGCATTTATGATTCTTGCACAGTAAACCATTATAACGATAATGCTTGAATTTTAATTTTAATTAGGATTTATCAAGAATATTGCTTGTCAAAACTCAAGAGATTTTATGAAATGTTATAAAGGTTTAAGATGAATAAGATGAACAGTTATAACGATAAGCCTGCTTAATTGTATTACTGAGTTCTGACAACCCTGTTTATCTACAGAGACATTATAATGATTCAGTGAATTGTTATAACAGATCAAGTCATTTAACAACTCTCAGTTGTTAAATAATGATAATCTATGATAATTTGTAAAGTTTTTCGTCTTAGAAAAAATACGAGTATTCAAGTAGAATCATTATAATGGCTTGTGAACCGATATAACGATTTAGATCAACAGAAAAAAATTTTTTCTTGCTTATTGTTCTAGAAACTTGAGCTATTAAATCATACCTTATACAATTATGATCCTAAGTCTTCAAAGTCTCTTCTAGCATTCTTTAGCGGTATCAATCTTGAACGGTATCAATCTTGAAGCTCTTCAAAGGATCCTATAATCAATTTTAAAAAAAATATATTAAATTTAGATATATTTTATAAAATAATAAATTAAAAAATATTTAGTACAACAATATACTATCAACGCTAATACATTAGAATTGAGTTTAATTAACTTCTACTTGGCTTTTAACTCTACCTCTTGCCAAACGCAAAGATACGACATGACACAATCATTATTCACCATCAACGTATACCAAACTCGATTGAATATTTATTAAAATTTCAAACTACTTGATCCGAGCCATACGAGTAGAATAGTTTTTAATTTATTTTGAAATTGCAAAGGAAAACATCCAAAATTGTTAGAGTAGTTTTTAATTTATTTTGAACGTTACTGCTAATGCTAGTGCTATTTATTATAACTTATTATATATTTTTCAAATCAGAATGCCTCGAGATCTATTATAGAGGTCTGTTTGTTCAAATCTAGCTCATAGTTAACTTCTTTAAATTTCCATCAATCTGTAAATAAATTTAGAAACAATATTATTGTTTATATCTAATATTTTTAATTTCAAAGTTTCTAAATTATTTTTTATATATTATCATTAGTTTATTTATTGTACTGAAGTAAATCTCCTGGAGATTTCTGAAGTTTGAAGTTATTACCAATGAGGCAATGACATAGTTTTTTTATGTAAAAGGAATTCATGTGTTGGTTCCTAAATTTTATAAGAACTAAGTTGTTTTATAAACTTTTATTTGCATCCATTTGTATCTAAACTTATACTAAAAAACATGTTACGAGAAAAGCTAAATTGGTTCCTAATTTTAAACTACAACAAATAAGTCTTTGAAAATAATTAAGCCCTAAAAAATAACTTTAAATTACAAAAAATAAGTCTTTGAAAAATTACAACAAATAACTTTTTGGACAAAAAATCTTATTTAATCTCTAACCTTTAAGAAAAATAATCGTTCTCTGAAATTTAATTTGGAACTACAATTTGATGTGGCTACAATTTTATAAACTATTTAACTCTTTTAGAAAGAAATGAACAACCAAAATATGAATTCTCCCTTAAAAAACTGATTGATGCAACCAAAGCCTGATATACATGGACGGAGCCGGACTTTGATATGGAAGTCAAAATGTAGATATTGTTCGAGTGGACCAAAATTTAAAATTTTCTTTCAATATAAATATATATTTTTTATTTTTAATTATAAAAATATTTTGAAAAAGTCAACGATCCCTACAATCATGTAGATCCGCCCTGCTGATATAACTTGTTTGTAAAATGTTGCTAACCTTGATAGATGGTCACGACTCACGAATCTGTTTTAATTCGAACGTGACACGGAAGTAGGAATTAAAATCAGTAGTACTTCGACAATACACGCAAATTATTTTTGAGCGAGGCACTGATGAGGAATGATTTTTATTTATATCAAGTAAAATAAATTTATTTAATAATTTATAGACTATTCAAATTATTTGATTTATTCAATTTAGAAAAATAAAACCCGAACTAAAGAATAAAAATCAAATTAATTAAAATTTTCAATCAAATCAAAAATCTTAAATTGAAAAACTAAATTAAATAATATAAAATTTAATTATTCGGTTCAAAACCACTTAAACCAATCCGTTTGCACAATCCTAAAATGACTACCAGGAATTTTGGATGATATAGTCCGCACCTCCAGTTATGGAGCCTGAACCAGTGTACTTATGCTGTTTTGAATTGGATGCAGGTTATTCTGGCAAGGCAGATCCATTTTAACTATACAACCCCAATATTGCAGAAGGCAAGAAATTTTGACTGAACACTGATTTTTTGCATTGTATTCCTACTGACATGGCTTTTGTTATAATAATACATTGAGTATATTTTCCCTGATGATGTTGCGATGTCACCTAATCTAATGATTCTGGAGGCCTTCTACAAATGGAAAAAACAAAGGGAGTGTTTGGCACTCAATGGAATAGCAAAAAGTCGGAATAGAATAGTTATTCCGACGAATTAATTTGCCAAACGAATTTTAGACTAAGTAGAAGAGTGTGAAATAGTGCTAATCCGGTATACCAACTTATAGGTGGAATACCGGATTAGCTCTCGTCGGAATAGCGATTATTATTTGATTATATTATATTATATTATTATATTATGATTATGATTATGATTTAGTATTATTATATTATTATATTATATTTATGATTATAATTTATTATTATATTAATATTATGATTATTATTTTTTTTTATTATTATTATCATTATATTATTATTATTAAATTATTATTATCATTATTGTTATTATATTATCGTTACCATTAGTATTATTATATTATTTATTATTATTATAAATATAATTTTAATATTATATTATTATATTATGAATATAAATATAATTATTTTATTATTATATTATTATGATCAAGATTATTTATTATTATATTATTATATTATGATGATGATTATTATTATTATTACTTATTATTATTTTATTATGTTGTATTATATTATTATATGTTGATTATAGTGATGATTAATTTATTATTATATTATTATAATTATAATTATTTTTATGATTATGATTATGATTATTTTTTATTATTTTATTATATTGTATTATATTATTATATGTTGATTATATTTATGATTAATTTATTATTATATTATTATAATTATTTATAATTATTTATAATTATTTTTATGATTATGATTATATTTTATTATTATATTATTATGATTATGATTAAGGTTATATTATTATGATTATGATTATATTTATTATTATCATGATTATGATTATGATTATTATATCATGATTATATTATTAAAATTATGATTACTTATTATTATTATATTATTATAATTATGATTGTAATTATAATTTTTTATTATTATATTACTATATTATGATTATGTTTATATTTTTATTATATTACTATGATAATATTATTATTTATTATGATTATTTTTTATTACTTTATTATTATTATTATTATCTTACTATTATGATTATTTTTTACTATTATTATTATCATCATCATTATTAGTATCATAATTATTCATATTTTAACTATTCTGAGTAACAACTGCAAACGATATTTTCGCTCTTCCGAATAGTCAAAAATATCACTCTTCTACCACTCTTCCAAAAAAATACTATTCTATCACTCTTCCAAAATTATCACTTTTCTAAAGCTATTTCTTAATTTGCCAAACGGACCCAAAAAAGTTGATCCAGATGAGGATTAAACCCCTATGACCTGCCTACGGGCCTTCTCTCTCAAAAAAAAAAAAAAAAAAAAAAAAAAAAAAAAAACCCTATGACCTAAGTCCTTGTACGGTACCACTTTCCATAGTGATTTTGCAACCAAGGGTCTCATGTTATCTGATGGTTTTTCTCTTTTTTTGCGCCACTGTACTAGCGTGTACTACCTGGATAGTTTTGGTCATCATCTGAGGTTGCAATTTCTGGTACAGGAGTGAACAGTCTTATACATGATATGGTCCTGTTGTTGAGAATTTAAGCAAAAGGAACACATTCCATCTTTTTCAGCTTGTACCATCAAGTGATGAGATAACAATCCAATTATCATGTACCTGGAATTATATACAACTTCCCTTCTATCAATCAAAAGTAAATGAAATAATGCCAAATTGAATTTCTAACAAATACATCGAATCCATGGTAGCCGGGAACTCAAATGCAAAGAAAAAAAAATATATCATAAGAAATCAATTAATCTATTAAATTGATTTTGTTGCTTTTGCTTGATTTTGATCTCTAAATATTAATTTTTAATCTCTTATGTAGTTTACTTTTATGATTTTCTAGCCCACCAATGTGCTGCTCTCTATTCAAATAAGAAACTGTTATTTAATGTTCAAGTGATTCCTTCACAAGTTATATATGATATAACATAATGAGAATATTACTATCTAATTATGTTATCATCATAGTTTAGCGTGGGCACTATACTAATATTATATAAAATAAGTAACAATAAAGTAAGATATTAATAAGGGGCGGATCTAGAATTTTGATCAGGGGAGGGAATTATCGGTAATAACTTATCGGGTTCAAACCCATTAACTAATCGGGTACTAAATTAAAATTAATAATTTAATATATATACTTAACTAATAAAAAATTTATTAAAATAATAATATTTTATATATTAAAATAATAATAAAATAAAGTTCAAAGTAATAGATAATCAAGTTGATGAAGACAGTTTTCGTCTACGGAACTTTATATTTTGATATCTTTGCATAATTATTTCATTATGCACGATATTAAATATTTTTTTCTCAATAAAAATAATCAGACAATCCATGAGGCAAAAAAATTCAGGGGGGCAAATTACCGAAAAACACTATTTTTAAAAATTCAGGGGGGCACGTGCCCCCCTAGAAGCACTTGGGTCCGCCCCTGATATTAATATATGTCACCGAGTCTTATCAACAACACACTAGTATTTATAAACAGGGGCGGATGCAGAATTTTAGTCGGGGGGCAATTATCGGATTATAATAGCTTATCGGTTCAAATTCATTAACTAATCGGGTACTAAATAATAATAATAATAATTTAATTTATATTCTTACCTAATAAAAAATTATTAAAATAATAACATTTTATACATTAAAAATAACAACAAAATAAAACACAAAGTAATTGATAATTAAGTTGATGAAGAAAATTTCCTACGGAACTTTATATTTTGATAGCTTTGTATAATTATTTCATTATGCATGATATTAAATATTTTTTTTAATAATAAAATTAATTAGATAATTCAGGAGATAAATTACTGAAAGTATTACTAAAATTTTTCAAAATTCAAGAACAGAGACTGGCCGCCGGAACACTATCGATGCGCCCCTGTAAATTATAACGACGTCTTACTGATATTTTCGTTTTGGTTACGTTTCTCTTAAATATTTCAAAAATTCTCATACGTCGTCCTACGATTTTCATTTTGAATTTTTTAAGTATCAAATAAAAATAAAGCGGTCCGCAGTTTCGCTGGTCCACACGGACGACACCTCACTTCTTAGTTCTCGCTCTTGCTATCCAGCTTCCAGCTAACCCTGTAGAAAGTCTTCACAAGTCAAAACGCACGCTCGCTTTCTTTCCACTGTTTCCAACCCGCTTCCATTTGCGTTCCCACCTTAACCGTTCCCTTCTCCTCCAGCCTCTCTCGTTGGCGCGCTCCTGTAGGTCTGGACTGGAGAGCATGAACTTGTCTCTTGTGCAATTAAGCGAAAGCATATCGCCATAGATTCCGAGCGGAGAGGCAGAACAGCTAACAGAGGTGGGAGACTGATTGCTTGTACGGCCTTTTAGGCCATATATTCCAAGCGGAGAGACAGAACAGCTAATACCGGTGACAGATTTTAATTTCGGTAATAGTTCGTCGAATTTCCAATTAGTTTAGTAGGAAATTTAGGTTAATTGATAGAGAAACAGGATCCTGAGCGTGCATAGAAGCAGGTCTTTGCCTTCGGTCATACTATATAACTAAATTCAACAGTTCAATTGAGGAATTGAATTCAATTGTTCTATGTTAGCAATTGAGTCTTATCTCTTAGAATTTTGCTTGTGCACCCTTAAAACTTCCATATGCATATGCGACCTGAAAAGTCGCTGACTGCTCGATAAAAGTTATGGCTGGATAGGCATAGCTATTCTAAGTAGGGTATGATTGTACTAGTAAAGTAAAACTGGTCGTTATGGTTCTCTGTATAAAATGTCACGTGTGAAAATGAGATGTTTCTTTATGTTTTAATCCCTAAATATAACGCCAGTTATTCAGTTCAGAAACTTCATAATTCTTGTTCTCTCAATCTCTCCAAAGTTTTGTCAATTGCTCATTATCTTCTTGAAAATTTTCTAATAGGGTTAATTAGAGACATATGGCTGACACAGCTGATGGATACAATGACTCTTCGACCCACTCTACTGACTCATACCATGAAACAATACACATCGAGCCATTATATGAGGCATTTCTCTGTCCTATCACAAGAAAAATCATGCAGGATCCGGTTACCTTAGAGACTGGTCAGACCTTTGAGCGGGAAGCAATTGAGAAATGGTTAAGGGAATGTAATTTAAACGGTAAACCCCCTATATGTCCTGTTACTAAAAAAGTGCTAACCAGCACCGAACTTAACCCCAGCATTGCTTTGCGAAATACAATTGAAGAATGGACACAGAGAAATGAGGCTGCAAGGTTGGATGTGGCGAGGAGGTCACTTTATGTTGGGAACTCTGAGGCTGATGCTTTACAGGCATTGGATTATGTGATAGACATATGCCGTATGAATCGGGCCCATAAAAATTTTGCAAGGATCGGGGAACTTATTCGTCTGATTGCTGACATGTTGAAGAGCACTAGTCGGAGAGTACGGTTGAAAGCATTGGAGACACTTCGGATTCTTTCTGAAGAAGATGATGATAACAAGGTTTCTTTTAATTTTTTGTGGCTTTAATTCTTTTCTGTGGGTTTGTGAGTTCTTTGAGGTTATAGATAACATCAGTGGACTAGTTATATATTTGCAAAACTTGGGGCCAGCTGGCCAGGTCTGGGGAAGAAAGATAAAGAAGAGGTCGTGCATATACAGGTCAATTCATTGTTGTCTTTTCTAACCTCACTCAGTACTGAACTTAATCTTGTATCCTGCATTGACCGTGACCTTATCAAATTCTTTTGCCAAACATTTTGACCGGAGAGCAGTTTTTACAGCCTACTCCTATGCATGCCCAAATTGGCTTGATCATTTATGTGAGAGTGTGGGCCTTTAAAATGTGGCGACATGTAGCCAAAAGCTGACTCTAGAATTGCAATAAACAGTATATGGTTTGAAACACACTAAAATTAAAGCGAAGTAAATTGTTGTAGCCATATGCAACCAATCAGTATGCTCTAAATACATCTACTTTTCAAGTACACACAATTCATTTGCATCTTTCAAGTAGATGTATTATCTGCCATGATATTTTTAAATGTTTACTAGCGTATTTGGTGCTTCAGGAAAATGTAGCAGCAGGGGATACCATTCGTACAATAGTGAAGTTCCTGTCACATGAGCACTCCCAAGAGAGAGAAGAAGCAGTATCCTTGTTATATGAACTCTCAAAAGATGCATCTCTTTGTGAGAAGATTGGGGATGTAAGCGGAGCCATTCTCATTCTTGTCGGGATGTCGAGTAGCAAGTCAGAGAATGTGTTGACTGTAGAGAGAGCTGATAAAACGCTTGAGAACCTGGAAAGGTATGAGAAAAATGTTAGGCAAATGGCTGAGAATGGACGGCTTCGGCCCCTTCTTACACTTCTACTCCAAGGTACAGCTTAGATCTCCAGAGATAATGTATTGCTGTAGTGGTAATTTCTATCAGCTTTGTGGTATCAATACCTTTTCGGGTACATATATCTACCCAGTTTTTCAGTTGAGGAGGGATCACTTGACAATGGTCACTTTGACAATTTTGACAGCATTTATTCAAATAAAACTAAAAATTGGAAAGTAACTTTACAGGTATGTTGTTGGATGTATATATTGCTTAACAATCAAATTTCATGCAATTTAAGTATGCTTTGACAATGCATACCATTATTTTGGACGTTTGAATTTTTCAAATCAGTTGATGTATGGTGAAACATACACTAAATTCATCATATGTTGTAGGCATGATATGTGAATAATATAGATCATGCCTATAATGTCGGATTTTAGATTTAAGCTTTATTTATTTATTTGTTTTGGTTGCCAAAACCATTATCAAATGATCACCCTTCTTTTAATTTGATCTTTTTTTTTGAGGTTTATGGCTGAAGTTTGGCAAATTTTAGCAGTATCGTTGAGGTTTGACTAAGTCTGCACCAAACAAACAAGTAACAGCATAATAACTAAAATGAGGGCAAACCAGGATATGCTGGTCTGCAGGCAACTGGTATACATTGGTAGTTGGTTGTAAGAGTGTTTGGATTTTGAAAATTTAATCATTCCATACAATATTCATAAACTTCCAGGTTCACCTGACACACAACTCTCCATGGCTGCATATCTCGGTGAACTAGTTTTGAGCAATCACATAAAGGTCTTTGTGGCTGAGACAGCTGGCTCAGCACTGGTGAATGTGATGCGAAGTGGCAACAAGGAAGCGAGAGAGGCTGCTCTCAAGGCGCTCAATCAGATCTCCTCTTATGAAACAAGTGCCAAGATTCTGATTGAAGCCGGTATCCTACCACCACTAGTAAAGGATCTTTTCATGGTGGGCCCCAACCAGCTTCCCATGCGGCTTAAAGAGGTCTCTGCGACTATCCTTGCAAACTTGGTTGCATGTGGGGCCAATTTTGAGTCTATTCCACTTGATCACAACAGACAGACACTGGTCTCTGAGGATATTGTGCATAATCTTTTGCATCTGATCAGTAACACTGGGCCTGCAATTGAGTGCAAGCTTCTCCAGGTATCATGATTAGTTGATGACTCCATTAGCTTAGTTTGATAGGAACAATATCGTGTGGTGTAAGCTCCCAACAAGTTTAGTTGCATGATTGTTGTTGATAGGTCTATTTGTTTTACTAAGTATTTACTATTTACCAATATTTCCTTTATTTTAATTTCTGAGAAGAGCCATGCAGATGCCATGATTTCTGTAAAGTGGTCACATAAGCAATAGTGCACTTATTTTTTAATATAATAATTAGATTAATCATATTATTAATAATAATAACGGAAAAAATCAAATTTTACTACTAAGAATGACAGCGCGCTATTGTGACTGACGCATAAGATATGCGCCACCGGGACTGACGCATTTGGAGGACTGGCATCTTTTTTTTCATTACCTCAATGTTTTAAATCTTTTAAATCCAAGTATCAAATACTTCCGCCAGTGGGAGTGCACTGGCGTGCTTATTTTCTTCTTTTTTAACCATAAAAAATAAAAAAAACGTCACTGACAATGACACACTTTCATTCATACTATTAAAAATTTATTTTTATTATTATTAATAATAATAATATGATTACTCTAATTATTATATTAAAAAATCAGTGACAATAGTGCCTCTTCTTTGTGATGGATATATCATGTATCATATGCTTATTTTCCTTTTCTGTTATTTGTATTTGCCTGTATCTTTGTGGCGATATGTGGGCTGATAAGTCTGGGAAGAACTGTTCTTAGTTCGGGTTATTGTATTAGGACTTACACGGCGTAGCTTTATTCTTGCTATCAATTCACATTAATTGTTTACTTTGGATTGGGGTATTGTATGTTACAGGTGCTTGTCGGGCTTACAAACAGTTCAACCACCGTCTCAAACATAGTTGCAGCCATTAAGAGCTCTGGGGCCACCATCAGTCTGATCCAGTTTGTTGAAGCTCCTCAACAGGAAGTTCGAATGGCTGCTATTAAACTACTTAACAATATATCTCTCCACATGGGTCAAGATCTAGCAGACTCCTTCAGAGCAGCTGGCGGCCAGCTAAGCAGCCTGATCAGTGTCATGGCTGAAGACAATGGGATCTCTGATGAACAGGCAGCAGCAGCTGGTCTACTTGCGGACCTTCCCGAGAGAGATTCTGTTCTTACTCAGCGTCTTCTAGAAGAAGACGCGTTTACAATAATCATCTCCAAAGTCAGACGAATCCGCCAGGGCGAGATCCGTGGCGGCCGTTTTGCCACCCCATTTCTTGAAGGGCTGGTTAGGATTCTATACAGGGTAACTTACATGTTGGATGAGAATAGCTTCATTATCCTTGCACGGGAACATAATTTGGCAGCATTATTCACAGAATTGTTGCAGATGAATGGCCTTGACAAAGTTCAGGCCGTCTCAGCTGCAGCACTGGAGAATCTATCGCAGAAATCAAAGCATTTGACTCGAATTCCAGAACCACCTGAACCAGGCTTCTGCTGTTTCTGCATCGGCAAGGCAACACAGGATACATCCGGCATCTGTAGAATTCACCACGGATTCTGCTCCATCAGAGACACTTTCTGCCTACTAGATGGGAAAGCAGTTGAGAAACTAGTTGCACTGTTGGACCACACAAAAGTACAAGTGGTGGAGGCTGCTTTAGCTGCATTGTGCACTTTGCTAGAAGAGGGAGTTGATATTGAAGGAGGGGTAATAGTTTTGTGTGATGCTGACGGTATTAGGCCAATACTTGAGGTTCTGTGTGAGAACCGAACCGAGGCATTGAGGCAACGTGCTGTGTGGGCTGTTGAGAGGATACTGAGACACGAGGATATAGCATATGAGATTTCTGGTGACCAGAATGTGGGGACTGCTCTCGTGGAGGCATTTAGGAATGGCGATTATAGGACCAGGCAGATCGCCGAGAGAGCACTGAAGCATGTGGATAAGCTACCAAATTTTTCGGGGATATTTTCTAAGATGTCAACCTGATGGATTGTTAAACAAATAAGTTTGTTGCCCCAAATGTTGTATGTAGTGAGCTAGTTGTGTACATTTCTTTATACTTCACTATGGTCCCTTCTTTTTGTTCTTTTTTTTTCTTTCCTTCTCTTTTTGTTTACATTGTTTGGGTGTACTTGTATTTATAATTTTTTAAAACTCAGGAGAATGTGTTGCTTGGAAGTTAAAATATCAAGGTTTTGTAAGTTAAATAATGACAGCAATTACTATACTTTACTTGAAAGGTGGCAACTTTTTTATTTAGCTTAAGACTACATGTTTATGTTTTGCGGGAAGGGATTCCTTGAAAATGGGTTTGACAATAAAAAAAAATTAATAAATAGAAAAAAACTTACAAATATGTTCTTTTATTTACAAATTGATTGTGATTTAAATTTCATACAATTTCTACACCCCAGAAATATTAAATCGGATTAGGGGTGTTTAATTCCGCCACGTACGCACGACGAGACGTGCGTACGAAAGGCTAAATGAATAAAATAAGATAAATCTCAGAATAAACAAAACAATAATAATATAAATATACATGATCATACAATTCAGAATGAACAAAGAGAATACAACGTCTACATAGGCGGGGCTAGCTCCATCGGAATGTGCAGCGATCTCTCAAATAAAAACCCAAAAGAAGGAAATAAGACTAAAAAACCCGATGAATCCTATCCGACTACCCAGCTCACATGCAAATGCAGCGAAACATCCCTGTCATCGCGCAGGACTGTCCCTAGCACTCACTCCAGTAAAATCCCGAACCTGAAAATACCTGGATCCCACAACCACCGTGGAAACGTGAGTAATTTAAAAATTACTCAGTACGGATTTAGATCCAGCCTTAAAATTTGATCTTCTTCCCTATACTGGACCCAAATACCGATACTGTATTTTAAATGCAATATATTAAATCTGTATAAATAATAACAATGTTTTATGCACGTTTGAGAACAACCCCTATATGGATGACATGAAATGAGAAATAAACCCGAAATAAAAAATCTATGGAAATACTGATATAATATATAATAAATATATATAAGGTACGAGATTTAAAACACCCGTATATATATAACCGAGTTGCAGATCATCAGTCCATCCACAAGTGGGCACGTGATCGGGCCCTGGACTTGTGACTTACCTAAGCGGGCACGTATTCGGGTCCAACTTACAAACTTAGGATTTTCGAGTAAGCGGGCGTCAATGCCCTGAATACCCTGGGAAAATTCGGCCTCCCGGAGCGATAACGCCCTAGGAGAGTGACGGCTAAAAGCACGTATTCGGTATTCTGAATCTGTTGATCCACCTCACAGAATAATAATAATAATAATATGAGCAAAAGGGGATTTATAAGTTATGTTTTCAGTTGCCATATCACTAAAGGATATAACTACCCGTGAATTGACAAATCGGAAACAAATGAGAGCCTACACTGTACCAATCAAGGGTCAGAGGACCGCATCCCGTAAAATATCAAAACAAAATATATACAAATGGGAGCCTACACTGTACCCACTAGGGCCAGAGGACCGCATCCCGACTTTCTCTGTACCAACTAAGGGCCAAAGGAGAAAGCCCTTTGGATAATACCAGAATCCTAAATAAGCCGGATAAATAAAATAATATAATATCTCGGAGTAGATTCCAATCTTGAATATGACCGCCCACACTAAATACTGAAAGACACGGTATCCTGATCGCTTAAATTTGAATTAACATTCTTAATTATATTAATAATAATAATAATATAATATTAATCAAAAATTAAACACTCTGACACAGCCGAACCCGCCAACTGACGGGGTCGGTGGATAACCCGACAGGCAAAGATGCGCAGTGCATATACAGACCGGTGGGTCCCACGAGCCTATGAGTCACTGTACGTAACCACAACGGTCTTGTTATGCCAGGCAACCTCAGACTGAGAATTATCCGGTCCGCCTCTCAGCACTCTCATGCACTTAATGCATGATTTAACTACCTAACTTAATTAATAATTAGTAATAGTGATAATATTTTCCTAATAAATATAATCTACAACTTGAATTGCTTAATTTTATCTGATCCTATATCGGGACTATTTCCCGAATCCTACTCCTATCCTGTCTACGTGCAGTATGACATGATATGACATGTGAATGCGAGTATGTCTCAAATATGCTGGTCAATTTATCGGGTGCATATGACAGGTCAGATTTTGGTCTCTAAACAAAGTTTGGTCAAAAGTACCGCATATCAGATTTATTTTAAAAATATTTTATTTTCGGTTTGGGTTCCTAATTCTGAAGAAAGAAGATTAAATCCCAGGAAGCCGCACCTGAGAGTGCTGGTGAGGATCACGGAGTCGCTCTACTCCGGAGGTAGAACACCAGCCTCGGGGTCGGTGTCCGCGTACGTCTGGTCGAGAGTGATCTCGTACTCCTCGAGTGAATCCGAGTCGACTATATCACCTATTTTAAAGTTAAATTAGATGTTTATTAGTTTTAACTTGATTTACTTCACAATTAATAATTAAATTAGATTGATAATTAAACGTTCGCTCAGGTTTTATCGTCTTTTCTTAAAAATTTCAACAACATTCTTGCTGCATCTATACGGTGTCGGAAATTTTAGTTTCTTGTTTATCGATCTGTTTAATTGTGTTTATCGTTATTGATCACGTTCATACGTTCATTCTTTATTTTAAATTTCGAGTTTATGAATTTAATTATCAAATCATTTAATTTAAAATAGAGAAATTGATTAATATATGATATATAATATATCTAATATTATATCCTAATATTCTTTTATTTATTCTTTTAAGTAGAGAGATTGATTAACATATATTTATATATTCATATATTTATTTATATTATTCTATTATTAAATAGAGAAATTAATTAATATAGAATATATATATAATATTTCATTTATTTTAAAAATGGAGAAATTGATTAATATATATTTTAATATTTATTAATTACATTCTAATTATGGTTTTTGCTATATTTTTTTTTAATTTATGTAGTTTCTTTATTATATATAATAATTATTATTATTAGGTTTTTATGAGTTAGGGAAAACAATTTTAAAATTAAAAGTAAAATAAGAAGAAATAAAAGAAAAGAAAATAAATAAATAAATAAAATAAAATAAATGAAAAATAAGTAAAATAAAAGTAAAGAAAAGTTGTTATATTATTTATGTGTTGGTGTTTTAATGAATGAGATCATACGCTGACTACCGAGCTAATTGTGCCTATGCACTGACAACCCAAAATGGGGGCAGTCAGGGAATATAATCATTTTCATCTTCAAGTTTACGTGATTAGTCCATGGATACCGTCGAATCTTTCGGGGCGGCTTCCAATTAAATAAACCCATTTTTAGTTTCAATCACTTTATTATCTTGAGACCTTTTAAATATTGAGCCTTATATTATTTTGCTAATCCTCATCATATTTAAGTTATTTAAGGCTCGTTTATTGGCCCAATATGATTTGATTGTAAATCTTATTTCCATTTATATATATGGGCCCATATTCATTTTCCACCAACTTATCAAATTCAACATTCCAAGTTATAACTTAGCCCATATACCACTTTTAAATTTCTAAATCCATTATTCTCATATGGCCCACATAACTAACAGAGAGCAACTGGGTTATCTACCAACAAAAGCCCAAGTGATCAAGTAATTTCAAATGTGACAGAGAACAACCCAGCACCGAAAATAATTGACCCAGCTATAATTACAGAAAAGACAGATAGCCAACAACATGACACAACATCCCTAAGACAGATCAAGTCTGAGGGCACCAATTTAAGCAAGAGGGTCATATGGAATCCAAGCAACAGATTAATGCAGATTAAGTCAGAACTCAACCAATTTAATTCAAGCTTGCATCATAACAGTCAATTTCAGGCCAATTTGCACAAATGGGTATATCAACATCCCCAACCATAGCACAGATCAGAATACCAGAAATAACCCAGCAACCAGCATAGGGGGAACTAGACAAGCGATTCAACCAATACCAACAAGCCAAAAGAACATCCAATAAGGTTAATCCAAAACAGAATTAGCATCCAATCACAGACAGGCCCAGTACCAGAAAATAAAGGCAACTGGTACTAGTAGGGTCGGACAGAAATTAATAGGGGTGTTCACAAGGCCAAGTCCAGAAATTGTCATAGCTATCCAACCCTAACCTCACTGGTACCCAATGGTACCAGTGTACCAAGGGATAGTAACCAAATTTTGCATCAACACACACATAATAATACATGATAGCAAAGAGGGGTATACAATAGCAGTGTATAGGCGACCAAACCGCCAAATCAACATAAACAGGTGATAAGCCTCACCAATCAGTCAAATACCAGAATCAGGCAGGGGAACAAGCTCCATTCCTACGTCACTAGTACCTCTCGGTACCAGTGTACCAGGAACAGTGCCGGCACAAAAATAACCCAACAAGCAACCCAGCAATAACATTATCCACTGCGAAATCGATCAAGAAATCACATACAACTCTTCAACACCGAAAAGGAAAGGTTTATATTGTGTTTACCAGAATGAGACAGAGGGTAAAACAAGCACGGACCAAGGTCAAAGCTGATCTCCCCCCCCCGCTTCACAACGCCTCCGGCCTACGACCCTCCTCAAAAATTTCAAATTTCTCTTACAAGTATAGCACTGTTCTTGTTAAAAATTGAGTCTAAGTCTCAACGCATGAGTTAATCCAAAGCCAAGAGGGGGAAAAAGGGGAGCCAGGGGCGCGTATTTAAAAGGGGAGGCGGGTACCGGGGTAGGAGGTGAGGTGACAGGGGGTTCCTTAGAAGGGGACGACAAAACAAGAGGGGGTACGAGAGACGACGAGATCTAGCCTCGCTAAGGGGGGCTCAGAGTAGGTCAGAGAGCAACAAGGCAGAAAGAAGGAGAGTTGGTGAGATACTCATCAGAGAGGGAGTGGGGCGATCTGAGCGAGGGAGAAAGATGGAGAGACGGAAGGAGAGGGGAAGGTCGAACGGCTCTCGTCAGAGAGGCAGAGGGCACGAGGTGAGAGGAAAGAAAAAACAGAAAGGTGGGAGGCATTAAAGGGGAAAGAGAGGGGTGCGGGGTTTTAGGGAAAGAGGGAGGAGAGAGAATGAGTGAGTTTTAATGAGGGAGAGAGATGACAATATGGATTCTTTGTGGTAGCCGTTTTATGGTCATTAGCGTAACAAATTGGATTTTCACTCAATCCTGATTATTAAATTTAGGAAATTGAATATTTTATTTTTGTGAGTTATTATTCCCCCATTAAATCCAAACCGGGTTAAATTTGGAGATTATTTAGACAATTTCCGATTATATTGAATTAAATGGGTTAACAATTTTTATTTAATTTATTCAAGGTAAATACTTGTTAACAAAATTAATTGAATTGACTAACGAATTATTTGTTTTAAATTCAAATTTTATTTATTTTTTTTTCATTATTGTTAGATTTAGTTATTTGTTTATTCATGGTTGTATACTTATATATATTTCTTTAATTGTTATCTTAATTTACTTACTATTTGTGTTCAATTAATTTATTGTCATAATAATTATCATTATTCTTAATTAATTTTTTCACGGTTTGACAATTTCATTATTGTTTGATGGTCCGTCAAAGACCATCAAAATATTATGCAATTTGTAATGATTTTAATTTAATGATTTTTAATTGACTATCAAACTATAATTAAGTTATATAAATTTGAATCATTATCAATCTATAAATAGTAGAATGTATCTAAAGTTTTTTTTTCTATTTTTTAGATTTTTTCATATTTATTTAAATATTCATTATTAAGATTGTCAAGGTAGCCATTGCCATAGCAATAGACAGTATGACACAGCATTAAGATCTTAATAAAATTAAAAATGCGATTGAAAACGGCAATAGACAGTATGACATAGCAATATTATTAAGATCGTAATGCGACCATCGCTTCTGTTAAAGCAATATTATTTCTTTGTAATCTTTTTGTTTGAGACTATTTAAGATGTTGCTGCGCCTTGAGATAGATACTAATTGCCACACTTGTAATTTATAATTAAAATTGTAATCAAGAATGTGGATGAAAATGGTCCTAGTTTGTCATTAAGAGTGTAATCAAGAATTTGGATGAGAATGGTTAAGCGGAAGAAGGAATTTTGAGTATTTTTGGGAGAATTTCGATAAAAATGAGGGGTTTTGATATTTGTGGATAAAATGAGATAAAAGGAAGAGATAAAACAGAACCAAATATCAATACAATTTAATTCATTTTGTTTTTTTATATTGATTACAATAAAGAAGTGAGTTTATAATTATATAAATAATTATCTCACCTAAATTTTTAATTGTACTAATTGTTCACACTAGTTATCTGTTATAATATCTTTCTAATACAAATATCTACAATATGACATCCTAATTCCCATGGTTCCGCTGCATCACTAAGGAGCATCAGTGCCCTCTGCCATAGCATACAAACGATACTCCACCTGAAAAATAGCCCTCAGCCCCAAGCCTTCCAGATGCGGTAGTACCATACAAACTCTGGCATGATGTCAAATACTAACTTCATGTCGACCATTGCACTAGGAGTTACAAAAAAGTGCGTACTAATGGAACCTGAGAAAGCTTCATCCTTATTCTGACTTCGCTCTTCATTTCTTTTAGAAATTTGACAGCGCTGGCAAGTATAATTTTCTTTAAATAAAATATAATTACATCTATTATTTTACAACAACATCAAACAATATTATCTAGATACACAACAATCATCTAAACACACAACAACAACAACAACAACAACAATATCAAACATAACTACTCTTGCCTTATTGAGACTATTTAGTTTATGAGTAATTGCAATATTTTTTGTAACGAAAACCCTCCCTAGGGATGTATTTTAACTCTTCTTTCCTTAATACAAATTAGCTGAGCCAGCTACTTCAAAAACAATATTAAACATAACAACTCACACCATCTTATACTTAATGGCAGCAATTTTTTTAATGCTCTCTTTCACTGCTTCAAAGTGCCGAGTAAGAAGAGACATTGTATCCTACTATGAGTCTTGACACTCGTACCTCTCTTCCAAAAGCAGATTAGGTGAGTTGATGATGATCATTCTTTTTCTCTTACCTTCTTTGACAATGGCACACAACAACAAGCCAACGAGAAGATATCAGAGAAATCTATGGCTTCAGATTTTTTTTTGCCAAGGGCCAGATAATGGCAGGAGAGACTGACGCAAAACTCCCCTCCCTAGATTTTGATGACTATTGTGTGAGTTAGTTTCAAAAGGAGACGAAGCAATAGAGAAGAGACAAGAACATAAATGCGATAAAGAGAAATGTGGCTGTTGGGAGAAACAAAAAAAATTGTTTCCCTCCTCCCTCTTTTAGCTCTTTTTTCCCACTCTTCAATTTTGTTTCTTTGATTCAACATTTTGAGTACTTCCTTCCGTGCTTGATATGATTCTAACTGAGATTTCACTGACTATTCAGAAGAGGAGATTTGACGAGCTTTTCAAAAGCCGATATTTCGGGCTCTCCGAATCTCTGTTGTTATTCTGGTAAAAAAATAGAGTTATATTATTTATTTTAAAAAAAAAAGAAAAAAATTTATAGATATGTTTTTTTATTGTAGATTGATAGTCCATCAAATTTCATATAATTTTATTAATATTTGAAATTTCATCAAAGATTATCAAATTTAACGGTCTTTCACTAATATTTGTAACAGTTTTAAATTAACGGTCTTTGATGGACTATCAAACGTTAATGAAATTATATGTAATTTGACAGAATATCAATCTATAAGTAAAATAATATATTTATAATTTTTTTTCTATTTTTTTGAAATAAATAACGGGACTCTATTCTTCTACGAGAATAATAGCAGATTTGGAGCCGATATTTCGCCAGCTAAAAAAGCCGATATTTGTCCAGGTTTTCAAAAGCCGAGATTTCACCAAATTTTTAAAAGTTGACATTTCGCCAACATTTCAAAAATCAATATTTTTCCGATTGGTCAAAAGCTGAGATTTTGCCGACATTCCAAAAACTGAGATTTGTTAACATTTCAAAAGCCGAGAGTTTGCCAATTTTTCAAAATTTGAGATTTCGGCAGCTTTTCAAAAACCGATATTAGGCCAGATTTTCAAATGCTTGGATATCACCATTTCAAAAGCTAATATTGCATCGGCATTTCAAAAGCCGATATTTCATCGGCTTTTCATATTTGGCCCGATTAAATTATTAATAAACAAAAAAAAAAGAAAAAATAATAAGAGTCCGAGAAAGTGTCACGAGCTTAATTGAATATAGTTAGACTTAATGGAGAAAAAAAAGATGAATGATGGTCCTCATTGTTGTTCGGAGTCCTAATTAGTTAGTATTTATAAATGGTAAATTTTCACCATCTTTGAATTGTGGCCCTGTGAAGTTTTTAAACCTAAATGGCTAAATCTTAGAAATCCGTTTCGCGAATCAATTTTAATATGTGTAGCACATCTAACGGGCCTCTTAACGGCCCGGATTGACTGAAGCCATGACCCGACCCAATTACCTCTGGACTCTGGTCATGCCAACCATGACAGCGTGGCAAAATCCTTAGACATGATTGGTCGAACTACGTAATATGAAAGTGTCAAACTTCAAAGCATTTTAATTTGAACACATCTTTTTGTCGCTTATTTGACTTTTACGACTTTATACAAAATATTAGCGTTGGACAATAGAGCCAATTATATTCCTCCGTAAGGATAAATATAAAATCAAGTAAGAATTAAATGTGCTGATATTTGTTCAAAAAAGTGGGAGTCTGAGAGTCTCCTCGATCAAACATGGGCCCAGTATCTGATACTTCGGTGTTTCTTATAGCACCTCCCTCCAATGAAAATTTATAATGAGTTGCTAAATCTTGTGGTAGTTATTATTTTAATTTTTAAATATGAAAAGAATTTTTAATTTATAAAAATTGTAGAGGAGAGTTGCTAAATTAGAAATCTAGTTCTAAACGCCACGTCATTTAGAAACTCACTTGATTTAGCGTTGGAAAACAAAAAATTCAATTAATTATTTTTTTCTCATTGAGTGGAGTGAATAGTAACGCTAATTAAAATTTCTAAAATGGGTTCAGCGATGAAGTGTTTTTTTTTAATTGAATATTTCTAATTGACGCGACCATAATAGTAACTCAAAAATCAATACAGAGTTGGAGATTCTCTTACTGTCTGTCTGTGAGATTGAATCTTTTCTCTAACTACCTCTGCTATTTGGAGAAAATTATATTGAGATAAAATTCAAATGAGCACACAAACTAAATTCAAATGATATATTATAAGATGTTGACATGAAGTTTGTAAACGGACGAAAAATTATTTTTGCAAAATAACTCCAACTAAGAATAAGTTCGCAAAGGATTATTGTTCATATTCTTCCTTTGATACTTCTTTTGCTTTACCCTAAATTATGAATGATATTATTTCTTAAATTTGCTAGTGGTCGCGTAATACGCTTCAATCAGAGTTTTTTTTTTATCAAAAATTATGACCGTTTGAAATTGAAATGATCAGATTTTTATTTTTATTTCTTTAGTCTCTCATTTTTTTCTCTCCGTCTCTCATCTCTCTTTTATATATGAAACATATGGTAAATGAGATGGTAATCCGTGAGATTTCAGTTTTTAAATTTTAATTTTTGAATCATTGAATTGATATGAAAAAACTATTAGATTGAAGAATTTGACAATCCATAGAAGTAAATGTCATTGCTAGGTGGAAGCAAATGTCAGAGCCAAAAAGTAGAATAACCATTTAACAATGATTATTTGAAAGAACCGTTGTTAAATCTCTATCAGAGCAAAAAAAAAATAATTGACCTTTAACAATGAACATTCAAGGAACCATTGTTAAAGTAGAGTTCAAATTTGTGAGGGTCGTTCAATAACTTTTAACAACAGTTATGGATCCAAAATCATTATTAAAATATGTATTTAATAACAGTTTTTTGAACGAAATATTGTTAAATGAGTGTGACATTTTTTTGGTATTCTGGGATTGTATTTTAATAATAATTTTTTTATTAAAAATCATTGTTAAATAATTTCTTAATATTTCAATAATGTTATTGAGTCATTTTAATAATGAATTTGATATATGATCGTTGTTAAATGAATGTTGTCTAAAATCATTATTGTTGTAGTGTTCATTTTCATAATAAATGATGAGTTTAACTAATATCAATTTATCCTGCAATCAGCATTGATTCACTCACTCGTAGTCTTAAACCCGTGGATGATTAGCTAGGTTCTAAATAGTGATGATTAACGTAGCGCTGTTAAAAATAATAATTTTGTTATAGTAGCGAAATCTATTCTACCATCATGTTTTTTTTTTAATTTCAGGAATTATATTTCATATTACCTAAAATTTAATAAAGTAATTAGATAATACAAAATGACTAAGGAGTTATAGTATTAATATTAAATTATTATAAAAATCTAAATTGTTATGCAAAATATTATTGATATTGTAAAACTAATTATTTTTATGCATAATAATCTACACAAATATAAGCTATATTATTCTCTTTATAAAAAGGGTCCACAATATTATATATTAAAGAAGTTGGACCCTTCAAATTGTATAAAATTATTTATGATAAAAAATAATGAATTAGATCGGATACAATTTTATTCCAAAATTTAGCTTGAAAAATGTTAAAGGGCCGCTATACATTACTACATACGCAAGAAATTATATAAAACTAGGGTTTCACCCTCGCGCTTCGCGGCGAGTTTGTACGCGCATAGAGGCTGATGTCTATTTATTTGATACTAATGCCTGGATGACATGTAGATGGGCATGCCATAAAAATATTTGTGCGTTATATTTCTTGCAAACACTATATAAGTTCTTTTCTTATTGGACTGGACCTCAATCGTACCGTTGACCCTGCACATGAATTGTTCGTTATCTATATATAAACCCCTGCTTTTACTTTCCCAGCTTTAATTGAACAGAAAAAGTAATCTCTAGTGAACCGGAAAAAAATACATTGTACTTTCTTCGAGGTTCAAATCATGGTCCCAGCAGAAAGTCTCTCATGCACCATTAATTTAGGGCATGACCTGAAATTGAATTCATCTGAGATTTAACATCGGAAACAATACACATCTAGAAATAATAAGTTAACAGTGCAAACACACAGAACTCTACAGAAACAATCCAACCTCAAAATAGCATGCAATTTTGCTGAACATGATCAATATTTACTACAAATCAGGTAGAATGAAACCAAACTAATGATATCCATAAAAAAACATGTGTCGGTACCAAAACTTGCTGCACAAACCAAAGAATAATAGATTTATTTCCCCAAATAAATTTAGCTTCCATTCTACAGACATCTATGCGGTCACAACCTCATTTTGATAAGCAAGCAAGATCATTTAAAACATATACTTAAAATTTTAACGCATGTTATAGGCTAGGGAGCGAGAACTTGGGGCCTCCTCTTCTTGGGTCTTCTGGCATACAAAAGATTAATTACCGACATCTGTAAAAGATTAATCAGGGTCGATGCATAATATCCTTTTGGATATTCCCCTTTTTATATTGCAACAATCTATGTCTGGTTCATTATCGTATTTCCTTGGTTTCCCCTTTTTATAATCGAAGTATTAGATATATCCAGCAGCACCGTTGTCCTCCTTTACGAAGAGAGATTTTTCTTAAACTAAGAACTATATAAGTTCTTTTCTTATTGAATTCATTATAATAGTAAGCTGAAGAATTGAAATGACTTACAGAAAATCCAACAGCTCCTAAACCAAAAATTGCCATTGTTAAATCCTTCTCTAGCTACACAATATTAATAGTGGCATTGAAACCTTAACAAATGAAAGGAGAAGCATCATTTATAATTATTTTAATTAATAAATAAAAACAAAAATAGTTTGAATCCAATTAAGATACTACCAGAGCAAAACCACAGTTGAGAATACAGACTTTCTCCTGTTGTTTACTTGAGCATAATAGTCAACTAAATTTTCAATAATGTCTCTAATCATGAATCAGTTAAATATAAATAATTATTCACAGAAAAAGTTAGTATATCTTGGAAGCTCTCTGCTTGGACAATATGCTTTGATGCTCTAATATTCTTATGTGAAATTCTCTACAAAACAAAAGATTTATTTCTGTTGTTTAATAATTAACATTGTCTTTTGAATGTTTATTGATTTAAAGCATAAAATATGGCAGACAACATATTGATGATGGCTGAAATAAATTTTAGATTTCAGATTGAATTAGTATGTTGTAGAATACAAAAATATGATTAAATTTACCTTAATATTTTCGGTCGAGCATGTCCATACTATAAAGACTCATGGGTTCCACCTAAAAAAAATAAAATGCATTACATTGAAATAACAACCCCTCTTCAGTTGTATAAGAATATGTAGTAATTTCAAGTTATGCGCATCAGTTATAGAGTTTTAGTACCATATCGATAGGATGGAGATTATACTTTGAGAATTGTTCAAATTATAAAAGAAGCAGATAAGAAAACTGTTTAAAGAAGATGTGACATTATACCTTAGAACAACAGCAATGAGGTCCTTTGGATATATATTCTTGAAACCAACTCTCTTAGATTTGCATATTGAAGTGTGGTAAGCACTGTAATGATGAAAAGAATTAACAATTGCATAATATGAAGCGCAAATAGAAAAAAAGACATAATTTTCAATATTAGTCATCGACCATTTATTAATTTCGCATTTTCACAGTGCACAAAAACTCATCGAGCATTTTTCCGTGACTAACTTGGTCCCAAAAACTACTACTTTGACCATTATAATTGAAATTGAAAATGATGAATTATTTTATATGTAACAATTTGACAAAAATATAATCACATTAGGAAGCCTAAAGGTTGCAACAACATATATTGACTGGAGTCCACACGATCACTTTTTCTCACCCAATAATCAGCTGAAAATAATATATTGTTTGCTTTTTTTTTTTTGCAAAATTGTCAAGGAAATATCTCATATTTGGTACTGATTTTGGTACCAGTCAGTATTGGTTTGTCCTATTCGGTACTGATTTTGGTACCATGTCCTTACAATGACATGAAAAAGGAGAAGTTTTCCTGTCGCCGCACCAAAATCCAGCTAAACAGACGATCAGACAATTTGAAATCACACTACAATAATAATGTGAAAAAAATCAGTTGCACGACAGTACCATAACAGAGTAAATAACGTAATTTAAACTCTAAGTAGATTTTATTGTCATACCATATGCTGAGAAAAGTGCAGCTCAGAAAGTTATAATAGAAAAAGAAAGAAAAAGACATGTACCAGAATAGATATGATACTATTGTGTTCCAGGAGTTTACATAGCAGCAAAATCTTGTATCGCTTAAACCTTCTATACATCTCAAACAAAGTTACAGAGAAAACTTTGATTGTTGATAAGAGCAAACTACTAACACTAAAACTCTATTTACTATATAGATTGATTTTATCATACAAATTATTATAGTATTATCTATGATAATATACATCATAATATCGAATAATAGTACTTATTCTTTAAATGTCAGTCTCGATCTAGCTTTCAGAAGAATATATTCATACAACATTAAAGTATACAACATACTATCTTCTCTATGTGATCCATGACATAATTCATAAGAATAACATTTTCACAATAAATTTTCAGCACTCATCATTTCATATATTAGTATTCTTTCATAACTAGTGATTTCAAATTTAAATCATATTTTTACACACAAATTTATCCTAGATCAATCAGCTTTAGAGTGGTAATCGGGCGGTTCGGGTCGGATTCGGGTCGGGTTCGGGTTCGGGTCGGTTTGACTTTCTGGAAGAAATCGGGTCGGGCCGGGTCGGGTCAATTTATGTGTTTTTTCAGATCGTTGATAGATTTCAATTGGATTGAAGGTCATTTGATCTCGGGTCGGGTCGGGTCGGGTCGGGTTCGGGTCGGGTCGGGTCGGGTCAGTTTGACTTTCTTAAAAAATCAGGTCGGGTCGGGTCGTGTTTGGGTCCGGACGGGTCGAGCGAGTTTGTCGGGTCGGGTCGGATTCTGCCACCTCTAATCAGCTTAGTTACTAATATATTACAAATATCTACTATCATTATATCTGAATTACAAACTACAATAAATCATAATGAAAGATTTACCTCAGTTCATAACCAGCAAGTCACCTCATTATCCTTGTCTTGATAACAATGCAACCACCGCTCATAACATAAGGCAAGTTGCAAAAAGATACGACTATAACAAAAAGAATCAAATTTCACATTATCTCTTTTCTAAAAATCCAACCGGAACAAAATTAGAGAGCCACAATCATTAGAACTAAACATATAATAATCTGTCTTAATTTAGAAATACCATCAGTGATTTTGCAAAAAAGAAAGGAGAACTCACAGATCACACAGTAGATTCGTCCAACCGAGGAGAACTCAGATAAAGAAAAGAATTTGTGTATAATGATGGTAGATAATTATGAATTCTAGTCTGGATAGATGGTTACATGGAGAATAATTTAGAAGACTGAATAATAGATGATCACACATACTGCTCTCCAAATCTATTTATCGAGCTTTTCATTACTGTACCCTATTGGGTGAATAAGCAATCAACTAATGAATTCTGAAATATTTGGATTGTTTAATTATTCAAATCTAATTTATAAAAATAAAAAAAATAACTAATTTAACTTTGTGGGTACCTAATCATGAACAAATCTATATTGCTAACCTTCCTTCTCACCATTTCTTCGTTTGGACAACACCCATGGAGAGACAGAGAGAGGCGCCACCACAATTGAGCTTGCCATTATTGTTGTTGCTTAAGTGGTAGGTAGATAAGCCTTTAGAATTTATTGGGATGCCGTTCTCTTCATGATCTCTTGGCCTAGATAAATTTATGTAGTTTGAACTCAATTTGTACTGATTCTGAGAAGTATTCGTGGTCACCATGAAAATGCATTTATATGAAATCGAAGGAATATTTTTTTTTGTTATATAGAGGCATTACTGATATCGAAATGAATGATCAAGTACTTTCAATTACTGAACCAATTAGAAGAGCATTATTACCAGGGATTACAACTGAATCTGTGTGTTTGCGAAGACCAAACTCTGAGCGGATCTATGGTAGTGCAATCTCTCAAGCAAGAGGAGTAATTGATGAACCTCGAAGTAAAAAGTGAAATACGGAGGCTGTCTCGCTAAACTCGCTACGCCGGTCAAATTGATGAACATCTGAGAAGATCACAGATTAGGGGTCTGGCTTGCGAAACCAACTACGCCGGTCTTCAGATTGGAACCATGAGAGATCTTATGGGTTTGCGACGGCGCCTAAGGTTGGATAGAGAGAGACGACAAAATGGGATTATAGCGATCGTGAGATGGAGGGGTGTTGGTACTGTTGTATCTAACATACCGCCCAAATCTATGCCGCACATCATACAACGCGAATCAAAATGAAGATCTAATGGAGGAAAGAATTTTGATGACGTAGCGTAGTTGAGCTCTCAGCGTTTCTCCCCCCTTTTAAGGGAAGGTTATAAGAGTGCAAAAGCAAGATAACTGAACTGAAATAAAGAAACTGATAAGAACTGGTACTGATAATTGTGAAAATGAGAATAACTGGAAAGCAAATTGATAATCAAAAGCAAAGGTGGCTGTAAAGCCAATAACAGATAAGATTTAGGGTTTGAATTATATCACCAAAAACATAGCATCTCTGTCCTAACACAACTTCTTTTATATCTTAAACTAACAAACAAAATAAATAAGATACAAGGCAGTGCCAGCTGTGCTGGTAGCGTGCCGGTACTGTCCCTAGGTACAACTCATCATATTTGGATGCCAACTACCCACTCAATTGGGCTGAGGGAACTTTCTTAGGCTCACTTTCAGCTGCTGACACTCCACCCCCCTTCAGAATATCCTCGTCTCTAAAGATCAATTCAGGATAATTATTTGCCATATAATCATAATTCTTCCATGCTGATTCTTCTTTGGATGTGTTTAACCATTTGTTCCAAACCTGCATTACTGGCTCCTTCCTGAGCTTGATAATTTTCCTTGCCAGAATAACCGCTGGTACCAACCTTAAACCTATCTCAGGACCCGCTACTGAAATTGTTGGCTCTACTGTTACTCCTCTACTTATCCTTGAATTTACTTGGGACACAGGGAATACTAGGTGTGTTTGAGACCTGAGGGATAAATTTAATTTGTAGGCCGTTGTCTTAATGTTTCCCATCACTTCAAAGGGCTCACAGAAACATGAATTGAGTTTTGAATGTGTTATACCTGCTGCTGACAGTTGTCTGTATGGTTGCAGTTTCAGATCTACCCCTTCACCCACTTGAGTTGTTGTCTCTGTCCGTTTTTAGTTAACAAGTCCTTTCATCCTTTCTTGTGTCTTCATAGGCTGCTCCTTTAATCCCATCAGCATAAGGGGCTTGGTAAACATTCTATTATAGGATTTCTTAATTAACACTTCGATATAAACAATTTACGATAATAATTTTGTACAAATTTAATTCAGATGCATTAAAAATTACTATCTAAACATACATGATCATGATTTTAGCTTTGTGACAATAAAGTATCTTTTTAACTATATTTTAAGTAGACATTGTTAATGTATTGTAAGCTTCTTTTATATTCAAACCCAACAGATCTATTGAATGAAGAGGTTGTCGCATTGATAATGCGTGATATGAGTTGCATATGAATATTAGTGAAAGATGATTTCTCCTATGTGTTTATGCTCATCACTTGTGACTTGAAACTTGTATTCTATACTTTGAACTAAAAAATATATTATATGATATTTTTATAAATTAGTAAAAATAGTTGATTTTTACTTTGAAATTCTCTGTTGCTCATGGATACTAGTATCAATAACACACAACATAATCCATCTGATATGTCACTTTGGGCCTGTCTATACGTCCCAATGTATATATCTATGTAATTAGATTGATAACTCTTTGACATATGATATGTAAAATATGATAATTATCTAATCATACATGCTTGTCTTTGTGGTCAATTAGTGTACCCTATTGATTATTAAGATAAAAGATGTTTTAGAATATTCATATTTATTAGTCATGGAATTTTAAGTCCTCATCTTGAATGATTCACAAAAATATAAAAAAATTAAGGAATAAAATGATAAAATCATCCTCTAATGAACTAAACATATTATACATGTGATCTGAGTCTAAGACACAAGACTAATGGAGAAAACATAATAATAGAAATCAAAATAATAGGAGTCAGAACAACATAAATCGGAACCTCAAAGCGATATCAGACCCAACGGTGCGAATGCAAAAATAATAAATTTCATAAGAACCGTTGCATAAAAAAAGATCATCACATTTAGAATTGCTCGATAACTGTTGATTCGTGCTCTAGTATAATAAATATTTTATAAATATGTTGACTGATTTGTGAAAAGGAGATGAGTCATGACGACACGAGAAACTAAGGTCTAAAATACACTTAGAAGATCGCAAGGTTGATAAACACATCACGGCGATGAGAGGATAACTTACGACGTGGTACCGTTAACCTGGTGTGTTAATAATTATGATGTTTATAACAAAAATACCCTCATCGAGGAGGTAAGTCATTCATTTTATTATCTTTCTTTGTACCTACTTAAATAGATTTAGTTTCTAATTATTTATTAACGATTGTTGGGAATCAGATAGGGTGCAAACTTATACATATAATATTTGATCATATTTGATTCATATTCAAAAAAATTTATATGGAAATTTGTATTCAAATATCCAAATGAAAAATAATACGGATATAATTTTCAATCATAATTGCCCGTATTCAAGTATTAGATATATAATATATTATTTAATATATAACATAAAAAAGTTATATTATTCTATAATTCGATAGAATTATGAACTTTAATATTTTTAAAATTAGTAATATGTTTTTACATAAATATAGTATTGGAAACTTATTTTATTATAGGTTTCAATAGATTTTATAATTTTTAAGTGAATTTTATATTTATCTTTGACAATATATACACATTATCTATATTTTTATCTAAAATTATCTGTATTCATACTTATATGTATATTTAAAAATATATGTATTCAAAAAATTAAAACAAATATAAATATAATTTTGTCTATTATCCAACTTAATCTGTTCTATTTACACCCTTAGAGTTGGGGTGAAAAGAAGTATGAGGTTCATTTAAACGGGGAGGGATAAGCCAGATGTAAGTGCCAGAAACCATAACTCATCAACCTTCCTTGCGATCATATACTTGTAGTATGCACATTCAGAGGTTGGATCAAAGGGAATTCGTAGGTCCATATTATACGCTGTAATTATTCATCAACACCTCATCCGGTGTCTTCGGTGATATGGAACCCATGAAAATGATAGATGCATCATGTTGCAACTATCATACTAGACACGATAAAAATCAACAAAGATAAGAGAAAAAACATAATTTCAATGGTCATGGATGGAATGAATGAATTAACAAACTGCCTAGCTGGTAAAGGGTGTAAACGGATCGAATATGGAAGGATAATGGTCTTATCATATCCGCATCCATATTCGTTATAATTTTTCGAAAATGAATTCAGATATGGATATGGATTGGATATTCGATGGATATTCGATGGATATCCGGGATCGGATACCGAATGAATATAAATATATTTTGAATATTAAATAAAAATATTATATTATAATTGAAAAATAATTATATATTATTTTTTAATAGAATCATTAATTATAAAAATTAAATACTAATTATCACTATAATAATAGTTCAATGTATCAATGAATTATGACAAAAAATATGATATATCAATACAAATTAGATATAAAATAAATTAGAATTATAATGCACGTTAAAAATCTAATTAGATATGAAATGTTTCAGATATGTATTCGAATAAAATCAAATAATATTAAATTCAATACATTCAGATAATATCAAATATTATTGAATAATAGCTAAACGGTCAGATACAAATAGGTAATAGCCGATTCGTATCCTTATTCATTAAAACTTTCAAACATGAATATAAATAAGATAATTTTTACTATTTTTCAGATCGAATCGCCGATAAAATTAAATGTTTTACTATCTATTAACACCTCTACTAGTTGGGCCCAAAAATGATTAAGCAGGGCTCTAACTTTTTTAAAGTAATTTAGGAATAAAGTTATTTAATAAATCTATTAACTATGTTTAAGTAATTTAGGAATAAATTATTTTTAATATTTCATATGATCTGAAATTTTATGTGGTATGAAATTATTTTTATTTCATGGCATATAATTTTTTTCGTCAAAAATCCACATAAACATGCTATTTTTCATTTTATTTTGGAAAATCATGCAAAAATAAATGAGTTCAAAGAAGTAAGCAAACTATATACAAAACAACCAAACCACCAGAGCTAAACAATCAAATCACAAAATATATTTCTAAAAGTTAAAGAACTGAGTTCTGAGCTCCTGGGACGCCAACAAAGGTCAGAACTTCTTTCTCCCTACAAAGATAATCCAAACCAAATTGAATACATGACTATATATGAAATAGATTGATACTTTAAGTACAAAGTACTAAAAGAAAGAATAATGCTTTGTGTAAAGATAACCTAATTCCTCTCATTCCAATGAATCCGGAAAATAACTGAAATGAGTGATAAAATCAACGTTCTATTATGGTCAATTAAAGAACAAGCATAATCCTACATATCTTTAACTGAAGCAACTGGAAAGATAATTTGTATTGAATTATTTTGATTAAAAGCAAACCAAAACTCATGCATTCTAGGACAATGAAGAAATGAATGATCAATTGATTTCATAACATGAGTACACAAAAACACGAGATAAGTCCCCCCCCCCCCACACACACACCTCTTTTAAAAAGATTATCTCTAATTAGAATCTTACAATGCAGTACTAACCACAAAAAGTATTTAATTTTAAGAGGTAAACGTAAGTCCCATAAATGTAGCAAAGAGTTGGAATACCCACTAATCATAAAAAAAAAAGATATACATAGAACAAACAATATATAGCCCCGTATAAGTTAAAGACCGAATAACAGTATCCTGACTTAAGAAATTAGCTGATAAAGATCTTAAAATAGACTCAACTTTTTTACTATGTAAACGTAAACTAGCCCCTATTTTAACATTATCATTATTCTAGACTTGTGCCAATATAATCAACTCAGGTGATTTAGCTTTGGCAAATATGTTAGGAAATAAGATGAAAAATGACACTTCCTCAAATCAAACATCAAATCAAAACAAGATTAAAGTATCAGTTCCAATCAATCGTTTTAAATTAATACACATAAAGGGAATCAAAGAACAACAGAGCTCCAAAATTGTGGTATTCTCCCATGAATCCGGAAATGATATTTAAGAATTAAAATTGATTTCCACAATGATTGACCTGAATTAACAAAAAAATCTCCACCACCATTTAATTCATGTCGTATAAAATTATGTTTTTATTTTTGTAGTTTCGGACTTGATTTTTTATTGTATGGAATTATAAAATTTGTAAAGTTGTGTTTGATGAAAGTGATTTTGGAAAAAAGATATGCCACTTTAATACTTTATAGATCCTCCGTGTCACAAATTAAATGACTAGGACCGAATTAATTTGTCGGATCACACACCCTGATTTAAAAGGAAAAAGAACGCTAACGCCCTTTTCGGAATTTACTGTTTATCTTGGAAAAAAATATCATCTCCTCTGAACTATTTTATTTTTCCACCGTCTACAATAAAATCAGTTCAAAACCTACACCCATACCCATATCCATTCCCACTGTGCAGCCGAACAGAGCCTAAACCAGTCTACGCCATATCAAAATCTAGGCACCTTTTTCCGGTGTGTAAAAATTAATTTTCTTTTCTACTAATAAAAAAACGGCCGTGAGAGGATCAGGAGTTTCCAATTTAATATTAGTAAAAGTATCAAACATAATATTCTATTCCCTATGTTTTTTACTTCGTTAGTATATGCCTATCAGCCTTTGTCATTACTCATTAAGGGTTCGGTTTTTGAATCTGGTTCAATCGATCCTTTAAAAAACTCAGTTTTTATCCGACTCTTATAGATTTGATTCGATTCTTTCTAATGATAAGTTCTAACCATACTCAATCTTTAAAAAATAAACCCTTATAATATGATCATTTTCAAACTCGGTCATTTCTATTCTTATCATGTCATTCCCAAGTCATTTTTTTAATATTTATATTAATTACACTTAAAAATTCAAAAAATAGAAAATAAAATAAAATAAAATGTCTAAATAGAAAAATATAATTTAATATTTTAATATAAATATAAATTAATATTAAAAATACTTAATCAGTGATATATCAGACATTTATCCTGCAATTATAGAGTTAGTAATGCTTGATAAGGATTAGATTTTTTAAAAACTAGATTTACCTTTTAAAATTAAAACCCTTTAAATTTGACCCCTCTAAAATTCTTATCAAATCTAAATTTTATCCAATCTTCTCATAACCTCTCTAGATACAAACGTTCGAGCAGCCCGATCCAGCTCTTAAAGACGATGTGCGATTATGCGAAGTCCAAGTCGTCCCTGCGGCCTTTTTATCCGCCATCAGCAAAAAAGGCCAAGAGGAACCTCACCTCACATCACATGCTGCTAATTGAAAATTTATTGGCAGACGTATCTTAAGATTATCCAATACAAAATTAGATGATCATGTCAGTCTGATGCTACACAGTATTGTACTACATACAAATTGCAAGATTATATAAAGCCACCGTTCCGGAAAAGTCCCGAGTCCATTTCTACTGCTATTATGTCTTATAACTATCACTGATGTTCTTATATGAGCCGTCCGATCGAAACCAGACCAGATCCATTGGTTCTTAGGAATTCGTTCTGGATCATCGCATCAAATCAAACGGCTCTAATTGGATATCGAAACCCTGCATTTCAGGAAAAAACAGATGAAAGGCGTCGGGCGATCTCTAGTTCTCTACACTACTCTCTCTAACTATCTGCAGAAATCTGAATCCGAGCTGCCAAAAAGTAAATCTTTCTACTCTTTTCTCACGCCTCCCTCCTCTTCCTCAGCCCCACTCCCCCTCCCCTCTCGATTCTCATGGCAGCGTTAACTAGAGTCCTCAGATCTGCCCCGACAGCGGGTTCAACCAGGATCTCTCTTTCGACGCTCGCATCCGAGCGCAAAACCGGGCTCCCGGCGGGTCTGGCGGCGCGGTTAGTGCCTACCCCGGCGAGGAAGGGAAGGGAGGAGAGGAATGTCCAATGGGTATTCTTGGGTTGTCCCGGAGTAGGCAAAGGAACCTACGCCAGTCGCCTCTCGCAACTGCTAGGCGTACCCCATATTGCAACTGGTGATCTCGTGCGGGAGGAGCTCGCCGCGTCTGGGCGCCTTTCACAGAAGGTAATAGTGAAAGGTGGAGTTTTCGAGGGGTTCGTGGGTATTTCCTCTGTTTTTAGTGGGAATCATGTTGAATTCTGAATGGATCCTTTTAAAATCAGCATGTTCGGACGTTGTGTGATGGATGTGAAAAATGGATTTTTTTTTTTTTTTTGTTAGTGTTGTTTCAGTGTCATTCAGTAAAATTTTGGCTCTTTCGAGCATATTACGGATTTTCATTTACTTCATTTTTAATTTGAAAGGAAGCTTTTGCTGGTAGCAAAATAATCTAAAGAGAACAATGAAGGAAGATTTTTTAATGTTGTATGACCAGTGAAATTCAGCAATTGGATGGAGATGATTGGCTCTTTAAACTTTAAAGCTTATGACGATTTTGGATTATCTCATTTATATTTCCAGAAAAGCTTTCACTGATACTGAAATAAACTAGAAGACAACAATCAAGGAAAAAAAACTAAATAGAAATTAAAAAGGGGTTAACATTCATTTTGCTATTAACCTTTTCAAAGCATTAACCAATTGATAATTGAATTTATTTGCATTGCAGCTTGCTGAAATAGTTAACCAAGGCCAGTTGGTATCTGATGAAATTATTGTTGAATTATTGACCAAGCGACTTAGCAAAGGAGAAGAAAAAGGTGAATCGGGGTTCATTCTTGATGGTTTTCCCCGTACAGTGAAACAAGCAGTAAGTACTTTTAATCTTTGCCTATAATACAGGACACCTCCATGGCATTTTGTGCAGTATGTTTTAAACGTCTTTTGTTCAAAGAAAACGCCACCATAGGAAAACTTTCTTATCCTCAGGGTTTTTAATAATTAAAAAGTTCTTAGATTCTTAATTTTCAAAATTCTTAGAAAGCGCATGGGTTGGCCTAGGAGTGGTCAAGTTCTTGGATTATTTTCTAAAGGGTGGGTTCAAACCCCCCAGTGGAGCTTTCTTTGTTTGTAAAATGATTAAAGTGGGCCCTTGCCTATTTACCTCATAAAAGAAAGATTCCTAGAAGATGCTTGGTTTAATGTTATTTGAAATAGGGGAATATGCTTGGTTTAATGTTATTTGAAGTAGGGTGTTACACGCTGTGAGAATTCTGAGCTGTTGTATCTTGTTGCCGTAAAAAATCAGTTGCTACAAGCAATATACTCACAAGAGCGAGTAATGATAAAAAAATAATATGATCAGACTAAGGTGACCTTGGCAAAATTTAATATTCAGTAATTAACTTTGCATCTTTATAGGAAATCGTAGATGCAGTTTTGGACATAGATATGGTGGTAAACTTGAAGCTGAGAGAAGATGTGCTGGTGGAGAAGTGCCTGGGAAGGCGCATCTGTAGCCAGTGCCGCAAGAATTTCAACCTAGCTTGCATTGATGTCAAGGGACAAAATGGTCAGCCTGGCATGTACATGCCGCCTCTCCTCCCGCCTTCCGAGTGCATGCCCAAACTCATTACACGGGCTGATGACACTGAAGAGGTCGTCAAGGCACGCCTCCATATTTATAATGACATGGTATTGCTCTTTGAAGTTATATAAGAGATTATGTTTCTTTTTAATCTTTTTCCCCAGAGTGTTCAGTACCTTTCAGAAGAGTGAGAATCCTGTACTGGACAGCTTGGCACTGGTATGATAATTCTGTGCTGCACATGTTTGGTAGCATGTGCGCGCGCTAGCTTCATACATATCAATAACGCCCCTGCCTTTCCTCCTTTTGCTGGAGTTAGTAATTCGTTCATCTGTGCATTCCTACACAGAAAGAAAATGTTGAGCGATTTGGTTATGTTTAATGGATAAGTTAGATAGAACAGATGTACTTGAGGTCAACCTTATATTATATAACATGAAATAAAATTTGGTCCCATCTACTATCTACTCTTTTACAGAGCCAACCAGTTGAGGAGTTCTACAGAAGGCAAGGGAAACTTGTAGAATTTGATTTGCCAGGAGGAATCCCAGAGTCATGGCCAAAGCTACTTCAGGTTCTCAACCTTGACGAGCCCCGTGAAGACGAGCAATTGGCTGCAGCATGATGCTACTTGAGAGTTGAGATATATTTTACTATAGAAAGAATTATTTTTAAATAAAAGATGAACTGATCTACTGAATCTGGATGGGTCATCCTGCCCTTGAGTTTTTTCTTTTACTTTTCCATTTCAGTTGATCCAATCTATTTATTTGATTGGTGAGACGATTTTGCTGATAATTTTGTGAGAAGCAATTTTGATCCAGCTATACGGGTTCCTTTTCTTCTTTCATTTTAATGGGAAGAAGACCATTTTGATCTTACATAATGTGTTATTTCTATCTAGAAGATACTAAAATGGACACGATCTAATTTGTTGTATGAGATTATAATAAATTTGTTCTTATTCCAAATATTAAAGATATAGGAAAGACATCATTATGAGCATATGGTGTTATCATAATTTCAGATTACATGTTTTTTGAAATTCATCCAGATCATATTATGTTATCTTTAGTTGACGAGTACTTGAATATTTCTTCTCCTACTCTCCGCAGCTACTTCGGTATCGCTTTTGACATTTAATTAATACAATCTAATAGTAGACAAATTGTCTGCTACATAAAAAAAAAACCAGTACTTGAAAAACTTCAGATAGCAATTGTGTAATGATTATAATCCTTGAGCGATTGTTGTTCAAATTTCGTCGAGTACGGAACTAAAGATTATCTATATAAATTCAGAATGAATTCTGCACGTTATTTTACAATGAAAAAGAGAATCAATTTTGTATTGGACGAAATTTGAGTGATTTTGCATCCGAATAATTTTTTTGCATCATTAGTGCCTTAGATTGTTTATATTAATATTTTAATTAGAAAATATTATAATAGAAACAACTAGGAATAGTTACATTGTAGTCATGAGGCCAAAAATAATAAAAATCTCAAACTTGTTTAAATTGTAGTTTTTAATCGGAACTGAATTATGTTTTGTATAAAATTAGTGTAGTAGAATATTCATATTGAAGTTTCAATTGAAAAATCTTATAACATATATAATTAGGAGTATTTATACGAATTTATGCATAGTTATAAGGTCAAAAACAATGAAAAACACAAAAAATTGTTTAAACAATAATTTTTAATGCATCCAAATTATTTTTTATTAAAAATTAGTGTCGTAGAATGTTCATATCAAAGCTTTAATTGGAAAATTTTATAATAAAAATAATTAGGAGTATTTATATGAATTTTGCAAGAATTTATGCGTAGTTACGAGGCCAAAAATTATGAAAAACTCAAACAACTTATTTAAATAGTTGGTTCAATGCATTCTAATTAACTTTTATGTGTAAAATTAGTATCGTAGAATGTTTATATCGAATTTTTCATGGAAAAATCTTATAATAGACAAAATTAGGAGTATTTATTTAAATTTGCACAAATTTACGCTTAGTTATGAGGTCAAAAATGATAAAAAACTCAAATAACTTGTTTAATCCATGGTTTTTGAAGCATATGAATTACATTTTAAGCACAATTAGTGTCGTAGAATAACTTATTTAATCCACAATGTCGTAGAATTTTATGCAAAATTAGCATCATAGAATACTCATATTGAAGTGTTAATTGAAAAATCTTATAATAAACATAATCAGAAGTATTTATATGTGATAGATCTTAAAAGCCCTAGGATGATGGTATTGAAAGGTCAAAATAGTGCAAGAATGTAAAGAATAAACTAATTTGGGGCTTAATGTTCAAGTGTAATGGCAGCGGAATACAATTTAAATCAATTCAATTCTCACAAGAATATAGCAATCCAAGAAATGTGAGAAAAGAAAAGTAAAGATAAAATAAGAACACAAGATGTAACAGAGTTCAGCTTTAACAATGCCTACGTCTCCGGGACCCTCAACCTCTAACAATTGAGGTTGAGCCGATATATTAAAAAAGGTTTTTACACTTATAGAACTTGGTCCCTTACAAAAATGGGTTGTCAAGCCTATCGGTAATACGAGTGACAACACACTCAAAAACGTGAGTGACAACACACTCAAAATAAGAAGTGAGCACTACAGCACAAAAAGAAGTTGAGCACAACAGCTTAAGAGAATGTTTTCAAGAAGATCTTGAAGGATCAAGTTGGGAGAATAGAGAGAAACTAGATTGAGCTTGAATAAAGATTTAGCTAATTGAGTGTATCAATATATTGAGTTATCTCTCTCTTGAATATGGCTAGTAAGCTCTCTGGAGTAATGATTTTGCTAGATAGATCATTTTTTTTCTTGAGAGATATAATCCTTTAAAATAGATCTTCTGAGCTGAAGAAACTATTTTTCAGACTGAACCGTTATAACGGTTTACGAATCGTTATAACGATTTAGAAAGAATAACCGTTGGATAAATTGAGCTGAAACGTTACAACGATTTATCAAATCGTTATACGTTTCATGAATCATTGTAACGATTACAGAATCGTTACATAACAATACGCTCTGGTTTCTTTGAGAATGTTTCTGTCTTAGAATATTTTTGAGTATTGAGATGAACCGTTATAACGATTCTCTGAGCAAAAGCATTTTCTTGTTGTTTAAGCTCAATTTAACTTGACCAATTCAACCCAGTTTGAGTCTAACTAAACCTAAGCCTAATGCAGTCTTGATTAAGCTATTGTATCCCAAGACTAGTCTTGGTTCTTGCGCACTAGTCCATTTGCATGTTAATCCCAGCAAAATTCAAGATTGTTTTGGAAATCGACAAATAAAAAAAAATGTTAAGTGTAACAATATGAATTTGTAAAAATTGATACATAGTTAAGAGACAAAAATGATGGAACTTTGAAATAACTTATTTTAATAACCATTTTTCAAGCATCTGAATTAAGTTTTATGTGAAATTAGTGTCGTAGAATGTCCATATCAAAGTTATAATTGTAAAATCCTATACTAGACATAATTATGAGTATTTATATGAATTTGCATGATTTTATGCATAGTTATGGGAACAAAAATTATAAAAAAAAACTCAAACAACTTGTTTATACAAAAAAAATTAATGTATATGAATTAAGTTTTATGCAAAATTAGTATTGTAAAATGTTCATATCGAAGAGTTAATTGAAAATATTATGATAATCATAATTAGGAGTAATCATATTATTAGTCATAATTAGGAGTAAAAATATTAATTTGCATGAATTTTTACGCAGTTATAAGGCAACAAATGATGAAAAACTCAAATAACAGTTTTTAATGCATCAAAATTATGTTTTAATTAGCATCACAGAATGTGTGTTGATTGAAAAATCTCCTAATAGATTTAGTTATGAGTATTTGCATAAATTTTAACTAATTTATGCGTAGTTATGAGGCTAAAAATGAAGAAAAACTCAATCCACTTCTATAAAAAGAACTTTTTAATGTATTTATATTTTTTGTTTAAAATTAGTGTCTTAGAATGTTCATTTATAAGTTTTAATTAGAAAATCTTATGATATATATAATTAGGAGTAGTTATATTAATTTGCACAAATTTATTTGTAGTTATGAAGCCAAAAATGATGAAAAACTCAAATAACTTGTTTAAGCAGTAGCTTTTAAGGGATCCGAATTATGTTTTATGCAAAATTAGCATTGTAGAATATTGATATCAAAATTTTAATTGGATAATCTTATAATATACATAACTAATAGATTTTTTATCAATTTTCACGAATTTATGCGTAGTTATGAGGTCAAAAATGATGAAAACCTCAAACAACTTGTTTAACTGGCTGCTTTAATGCATCATTGTCAAAATTTATTTAAAATTAGTGTCGTAGAACGTTCAGATCGATGTTTTCATGGGAAATATTGTCTAATAGACATAATTGAGAGTGTTTATATTAAGTTTCATGAATTTATGCATAATTATGATATAAAAAATGATAAAAAAAAACTCAAACAAAATGTACAAATAGCTATTTTTATGCATATGAATTAAGTTTTATGTAAAATTTATGTCATAAAATGTTCATATCAATGTTTTAATTAAAAAATCTTACAATAGACAGAATAAGGAGTAGCTATGTTAATTTCAGTGAACTTATGCGTAGTTATGAGATCTGAAATGATGAAAAACTCAAATAACTTGTTTAAACAGCTGTTTTAATGCATCCTTATTAAATTTTGCATAAAATTAGTGTCGTAAGAGTGTTATATTGAAGTTCTAATTGAAAAATCTTATCGTATATATAACTAGGAGTTTTTGTATGACTGTTTATGAATTTATGCATAGTCATGAGATAAATGATGAAAACCTTAAACGATATTTTTGAATAGCAGTTTTTAATGCATCTGAATCAAGTTTTGTGCAAAATTAGTAGAATGTTCATATCAATGTTATAATTGGAAAAACATTATAATAGACATACTTTGGAGTAGTTATATTAATTTGTATTAATTTGCGTACATTTGGGCTATGTGTATTAATTTTTATTTAAACAATTGTTTTAATGCATCATAATTAAATTTTATGCAATATCAGTGTCGTCAAATATTCATATTAAAGTTTTAATTAGTAAATCTTATAATAGACATAATTAGGAGTAGTTACTATAATTTTCATGAATTTATCTGTAGTTATGAAGCTAAAAATGATGAAAAACTAAAATAATTTGCTTAAACAGCAGTTTTTAAGGCGTCAGAATTATTTTTATACGATATTAGTATCGTGGAATAATCATATCAAAGTTTTAACAGGAAAAATTATAATATACATAATTAGGAATATTTAAATTAATTTTCACGAATTTATGCATAGTTACGAGGCCAAAAACAATGAAAACTCAAACAACACATTTAAATAATAGTTTATAATGCATCTGAATTAAGTTTGTGCAAAATTGGTGTCATAAAATCTTTATATCAAAGTTTCAATTGAAAATTCTTCTAATAAGCATAATTATGTGTATTTATATGAATTCCCATGAATTTATGCGTAGTAATGAGGACAAAAGTGATAAAAACTTGTTTAAACAACAGTTCTTAATGCATCCGAATTAATTTTTATGGAAAATTAGTATCGTACAATGTTCATATCGAAGCGTCAATTAAGAAAATAATTAATAGTATTTATATGAATTTGCAAGAATTTATACATAGTTAAGATTCAAAAATTGATGAAACTCTTAAACAACTTATTTTAACATTAGTTTTTAATGCATCTGAGTTTAGTTTTATGCAAAATTAGTGTTGTAAAATATACATATCAAAGTTTTGATTGAAATTTTTTTAACAAACATAATTAGAAATAATTATATTAATTTGGACGAATTTATGTGTAGTTATGAAGCCAAAAATGATGAAAATCTCAAATAACTTGTTTAAGCAACAGCTTTAAGGCATCTGATTTATGTTTTATGCAAAATTAGTGTCGTAGAATTTTTCATATCAATGTTTTGATTCGAAAATCTTGTCATATACATAATTTGGAGTATTTGAATGAATTTTTATGAACCTATGCGTAGTTATGTGGTAAAAAATAATGAAAACCTCAAACAACATGTTAAAATGGCAGTTTTTAATGCATCCAAATAAAATTTTATGCATCATTAGTGTCGTAGAATGTTTATATCAATGTTTTAATTAAAAAAATTATAATAGAAATAACCTGGAATAGTCATAAGGCCAAAAATAATGAAAATCTCAAAGTTGTTCAAATTGCAGTTTTTAAACGGAGCTGAATTATGTTTTGTACAAAATTAGTGTTGTAGAATATTCATATCGAAGTTTCAATTGGAAAAATCTTATAATAGATATAATTAGGAGTATTTATACGAATTTATGCATAGTTATAAGGTCAAAAATGATGAAAACACAAAAAACTTATTTGAACAATAATTTTTAATGCATCCAAATTATTTTTTTTATTAAAAGTTAGTGTCGTAGAATGTTCATATCAAAGCTTTAATTGGAAAATCTTATAATAAAAATAATTAGGAGTATTTATATGAATTTTGCAAGAATTTATGTGTAGTTACGAGGCCAAAAATTATGAAAAACTCAAACAACTTATTTAAACAGTCGTTTCAATGCATTCTAATTAACTTTTGTGTAATAATGTATCTTAGAATGTTTATTTCTAAATTTTCATGGGAGAATCTTATAATAGACAAAATTATGAGTATTTATTTAAATTTGCACGAATTTACGCTTAGTTATGAGGTTAAAAATGATAAAAAAAATTCAAATAACTTGTATCCGCAATTTTTGAAGCAACTGAATTAAGTTTTCAGCACAATTAGTGTCGTAGAATTTTCATATCGATGTTTTAATTGAAATTATTATAATATACAAAATTAGAAGTGGTTTATATGAAATAATGCGTACTTATGAGGCAAAAAATCATGAAAAACTAAAAAAAACTTGTTTAAACAGCTGCTTTAATGCATCATAATTAACTTTTGTGTAAAATTAGTGTCGTAGAATATTTATATAAAAAATTTTGAGGATAGGATCTCGAGGTTGGGCCTTTGTATAAGGTGGAAAGGATTATGGGCTTGTAAAAGTCCCCGAGTTCGGTTTATGGGCCTACTCGAGCCCATTAGGTGGTCTCGAGCACCAACCCCTATCAATATCGATGTTTTAATTGAAAAATATTGTACTATACATAATTAGGAATAATTATAGTAATTTTCACGAATTTATGCGTAGTTATGAAGCCAAAAATGATGAAAATATCAAATAACCTGTTTAAGCAGCAGCTTTAAGGCATCCGATTTATGTTTTGTGCAAAATTAGTGTCGTAGAATTTTTCATATCAATGTTTTGATTCGAAAATCTTGTCATATACATAATTTGGAGTATTTATATGAATTGTCATGAACCTATGCATAGTTATGTGGTCAAAATAATGAAAACCTCAAACAACATGTTTAAATAGCGCTTTAATGCATCCGAATAAAATCTTATGCATCATTAGTGCCGTAGAATGTTTATATCAATGTTTTAATTAGAAAATTATAATATAAACGACTAGGAATAGTTATATTAGTTTTCATGTAGTCTTGAGGCCAAAAATAATGAAAATTTCAAACTTGTTTAAATTGCGGTTTATAAACGGAGTCGAATTATGTTTTGTACAAAATTAGTGTTGTAGAATATTCATATCGAAGTTTCAATTGAAAAATCTTATAACGAGATATAATTAGGAGTATTTATACGAATTTATGCATAGTTATATGGTCAAAAATGATGAAAAACACAAAAAACTTGTTTGAACAATAATTTTTAATGCATCCAAATTATTTTTTTATTAAAAGTTAGTGTCGTAGAATGTTCATATCAAAGCTTTAATTGGGAAATCTTATAATAAAAATAATTAGGAGTGTTTATATGAATTTTGCAAGAATTTATGTGTAGTTACGAGGCCAAAAATTATGAAAAACTCAAACAACTTATTTAAACAATCGTTTTTAATGCATTCTAATTAACTTTTGTGTAATAATGTATCTTAGAATGTTTATTTCTAAATTTTCATGGGAGAATCTTATAATAGACAAAATTATGAGTATTTATTTAAATTTGCACGAATTTACGCTTAGTTATGAGGTTAAAAATGATAAAAAAAATTCAAATAACTTGTATCCGCAATTTTTGAAGCAACTGAATTAAGTTTTCAGCACAATTAGTGTCGTAGAATTTTCATATCGATGTTTTAATTGAAATTATTATAATATACAAAATTAGAAGTGGTTTATATGAAATAATGTGTACTTATGAGGCAAAAAATCATGAAAAACTAAAAAAAAACTTGTTTAAACAGCTGCTTTAATGCATCATAATTAACTTTTGTGTAAAATTAGTGTCATAGAATGTTTATATCAAAATTTTTAAATGGAAAATCTCATAATAGACATAATTAGGAGAATTATATGAATTTACATGAATTTATGCTTAATTATGAGGTCAAAAATGATAAAAAAAAAACTCAGAAAACTTGCTTAAACAACAGTTTTTGAAGCATCTGAACTAAGTCTTGAACAAAATTAGTGTCGTAGAACGTTCACATCAAAGTATTAATTAAAAAATCATTTAATAAATATAATTATGAGTAATTATATTAATTTGCATGAATTTATGTACAGTTATGAGGCCAAAAATGATAAAAAATTCAAATAACTTTTTTAAACAGAAGTTTTTAACGCATCCGAAATAAACTTTATGTAAATTTTATGTCGTAGAATGTTCATATCATAGTTTTAAAGCAAAAATTTTATAACAGACATAATTATGATTATTTATATTAAATTTAATGAATTTATGCGTAGTTATGAGGCCAAAAATGATGAAAACATACTTGTTTAGATAGTAGCTTTTAATGCATATGAATTAAGTTTGTATAAAATTATTATCGTAGATTGTTCACACCGAAGTGTTAATTGAGAAGTCCTATAATAGACATAATTAAAAATATTGACATGAACGTCCAAGAATTTTTAAAAACATGTTTAAATAGTAGTTTTCAATTCATGAGAATTATTTTTTATGCAAAATTAGTGTCATAAAATATTAATATCGAAGTGCTAATTGAAAACTTAAATAATAGACATAATTAGAAGCATTCATTTGAATTTGCTCGAATTTTTGCGTAACTATGAGGTAAAAAATTATGAAAAACTCAAACAACTTGTTTAAACAACTGCTTTTAAGGCGTCCGAATTATGTTTTGTGCACAATCAGTGTCGTAGAATATGCATATTTGATACGGGCGATTTCCGGCAAGGCAGAAATACCGATCACCGAGATGGGAACAAAGACAGACTTTTACTATTCCCTATGAGCTGTCTCAAGAACGTATGTGTATGTGAGTATTATGTTTTTCGACCCCCCATGTATTGAGGGTCGGTGCTTATATAGGCATCATCTCGCTCCATATGACCGTTGGGCCGTTTCAGCCGTCGCATTTGGGGCGGCAATTATGGCGTTTAATGTCGTGCATGTGCCTTAATGTCACATCGTGCATGAAAAATTTATGCGTAGTAATGATGCCAAAACTGATAAAAAACTGAAACAACTTGTTTAAACAACAGTTCTTAATGCATTCGAATTAAATTTTGTGGAAAATTAGTGTCGTACAATGTTCATATCGAAGCGTTAATTAAGAAAATAATTAATAGTATTTATATGAATTTGCAAGAATTTATACATAGTTAAGATTCAAAAATTGATAAAACTCAAAAACAACTTATTTTAACAAAGTAGTTTTTAATGCATCCGAGTTTAGTTTTATGCAAAATTAGTGTCGTAAAATGTACATATCGAAGTGTTGATTGAAAAATCTTTTAACAAACATAATTAGGAATAATTATAGTAATTTTCACGAATTTATGCGTAGTTATGAAGCCAAAAATGATGAAAATATCAAATAACCTGTTTAAGCAAGCAGCTTTAAGGCATCCGATTTATGTTTTGTGCAAAATTAGTGTCGTAGAATTTTTCATATCAATGTTTTGATTCGAAAATCTTGTCATATACATAATTTGGAGTATTTATATGAATCTTCATGAACCTATGCATAGTTATGTGGTCAAAATAATGAAAACCTCAAACAACATGTTTAAATAGCGCTTTAATGCATCCGAATAAAATCTTATGCATCATTAGTGCCGTAGAATGTTTATATCAATGTTTTAATTAGAAAATTATAATATAAACGACTAGGAATAGTTATATTAATTTTCATGTAGTCCTGAGGCCAAAAATAATGAAAATTTCAAACTTGTTTAAATTGCGCTTTATAAACGGAGCTGAATTATGTTTTGTACAAAATTAGTGTTGTAGAATATTCATATCGAAGTTTCAATTGAAAAATCTTATAACAGATATAATTAGGAGTATTTATACGAATTTATGCATAGTTATATGGTCAAAAATGATGAAAAACACAAAAAACTTGTTTGAACAATAATTTTTAATGCATCCAAATTATTTTTTTATTAAAAGTTAGTGTCGTAGAATGTTCATATCAAAGCTTTAATTGGGAAATCTTATAATAAAAATAATTAGGAGTATTTATATGAATTTTGCAAGAATTTATGTGTAGTTACGAGGCCAAAAATTATGAAAAACTCAAACAACTTATTTAAACAGTCGTTTCAATGCATTCTAATTAACTTTTGTGTAATAATGTATCTTAGAATGTTTATTTCTAAATTTTCATGGGAGAATCTTATAATAGACAAAATTAGGAGTATTTATTTAAATTTGCATGAATTTACGCTTAGTTATGAGGTTAAAAATGATAAAAAAAACTCAAATAACTTGTTTAATCCGCGGTGTTTGAAGCATCCGAATTAAGTTTTGAGCACAATTAATGTCGTAAAATTTTCATATCGATGTTTTAATTGAAAATTATTATAATATACAAAATTAGGAGTATTTATATGAAATAATGCGTACTTATGAGGCAAAAAATCATGAAAAACTAAAAAAAACTTGTTTAAACAAATGCTTTAATGCATCATAATTAACTTTTGTGTAAAATTAGTGTCGTAGAATATTTATATAAAAAATTTTGAGGATAGGATCTCGAGGTTGGGCCTTTGTATAAGGTGGAAAGGATTATGGGCTTGTAAAAGTCCCCGAGTTCGGTTTATGGGCCTACTCGAGCCCATTAGGTGGTCTCGAGCACCAACCCCTATCAATATCGATGTTTTAATTGAAAAATATTGTACTATACATAATTAGGAGAATTTAAATAAATTTTCACGAATTTATGCATAGTTATGAAGTCACAAATGATGAAAACACCAAATAAAATGCTTAAATATCAGTTTTTAATGCATCTGAATCAAGTTTGTGCAAAATTAGGGTCATACAATGTTCATACCAATGTTTTAATTGGAAAATCTTATAATAGACATAATTAGGAGTAGTTATTTTATTTGCACAAATTTATGTGTAGTTATGGGGTAAAAAATGATGAAAAACTCAAATGCTTGTTTAAACAAATGTTTTAATACATCTTAATGAAATTTTATGTAAAGCAACTATCGTAGAATGTTCATTCTGAAGTTTTCATGAGAAAAATCTGATAATATACATAATTAGAACTATTTATATGAATATGCAAGAATTTATGCATAGCTATGAGGAAAAAAATGATGAAAAACTCAAACAACACGTTTAAATAGCAGTTTACAGTGCATTGGAATTAAGTTTTGTGCAAAATTTGTGTTGTAGAATGTTCATGTTGAAGTGTTAATTCAAAAATATTATAATGCATATAACTAGGAGTATTTATATGAATTTTCACAAGTTTATACGTAGTAATGAGTTCAGAAATAATATTTTTACTTGCATTGGAATTAAATTTTGTGCAAAATTAGTGTCGTAGAATATTCATATTGAAGTGTTAATTGAAAAATCTTATAATAAACATAATTAGAAGTATTTATATGAATTTGTAAAAATTGATACATAGTTAAGAGGCAAAAAATGATGGAACTCTTAAACAACTTATTTTAATAACCATTTTTCAAGCATCTGAATTAAGTTTTGTGTTAAATTAGTGTCGTAGAATGTCCATATCAAAGTTATAATTGAAAAATCCCATACTAGACATAATTATGAGTATTTATATGAATTTGCATGAATATATGGGACCAAAAATTATAAAAAAAAACTCAAACAACTTGTTTATACAAAAGTTTTTAATGTATATGAATTAAGTTTTATGCAAAATTAGTATTGTAGAATGTTCATATCGAAGAGTTAATTGAAAATATTATGATATTCATAATTAGGAGTAATCATATTATTAGGAGTAAAATTTTTAATTTGCATGAATTTTTATGCAGTTATAATGCAACAAATGATGAAAAACTCAAATAACATATTTTAAATAACAGTTTTTCATGCATCAAAATTATGTTTTAATTAGCGTCACATAATGTGTGTTGATTGAAAAATCTCCTAATATATTTAGTTATGAGTATTTACATGAATTTTAACTAATTTATGCGTAGTTATGAGGCTAAAAATGATGATAAACTCAATCCACTTCTATAAAAAGAACTTTTTAATGTATTTATATTTTTTGTTTAAAATTAGTGTCTTAGAATGTTCATTTGTAAGTTTTAATTAGAAAATCTTATGATAGATATAATTAGGAGTAGTTATATTAATTTGCACGAATTTATTTGTAGTTATGAAGCCAAAAATGATGAAAAACTCAAATAACTTGTTTAAGCAGTAGTTTTTAAGGGATCCGAATTATGTTTTATGCAAAATTAGCATTGTAGAATATTGATATCAAAATTTTAATTGGATAATATAATAATATACATAACTAATAGTTTTTTTTTATGAATTTCATGAATTTATGCGTAGTTATGAGGTCAAAAATGATGAAAAGCTCAAACAACTTGTTTAACTGGCTGCTTTAATGCATCCTTGTTAATTTTTATGTAAAATTAGTGTCGTAAAATGTTCACATCGATTTTTTCATGGGAAAAATTTTCTAATAGACATAATTGGGAGTGTTTATATTAATTTTCATGAATTTATGCATAATTATGATGTAAAAAATGATAAAAAAACTCAAACGAAATGTACAAATAGCTGTTTTTATGCATCTGAATTAAGTTTTATGCAAAATTTGTGTCATAAAATGTAATATCAATGTTTTAATTAGAAAATCTTACAATAGACAGAACTAGGAGTAGTTATGTTAATTTGAGTGAACTTATGCGTAGTTATGAGGCCTGAAATGATCAAAATCTCAAACAACTTGTTTAAACAGCTGTTTTAATGCATCCCGATTAAATTTTGCATAAAATTAGTGTCGTAAGAGTGTTATATGGAAGTTCTAATTGAAAAATCTTATCGTATATATAACTAGGAGTTTTGTATGAATGTTTATGAATTTATGCATAGTCATGAGATTAGAAATGATGAAAACCTTAAACGATACTTTTGAATCAGTTTTTAATGCATCTGAATCAAGTTTTGTGCAAAATTAGTGTTGTAGATTGTTCATATCAATGTTATAATTGGAAAAACATTATAATAGACATACTTTGGAGCAGTTATATTAATTTGTATTAATTTGCGTACAGTTATGAGTCCAAAATAATGAAAAACTCAACCAACTTATTTAAACAACTGTTTTAATGCATCATAATTAAATTTTATGCAATATCAGTGTCCTCGAATGTTGATATTAAAGTTTTAAATTGTAAATCTTATAATAGACATAATTAGGAGTAGTTGCCATAATTTCCACGAATTTATGTGTAGTTATGAAGCTAAAAATGATGAAAAACTCAAATAACTTGTTTAAACAGCAGTTTTTAAGGCATCCAAATTATTTTTATACAATATTAGTATCGTGGAATGTTCATATCAAAGTTTTAACGGGAAAAATTATAATATACATAATTTGGAATATTTAAATGAATTTGCACGAATTTATGCGTAGTTCTGAGGCAAAAAACAATGAAAACTCAAACAACACATTTAAATGACAGTTTATAATGCATCGGAATTAAATTTGTGCAAAGTTGGTGTCATAAAATCTTTATATCAAAGTTTCAATTGAAAATACTTCTAATAGACATAATTAGGTGTATTTATATGAATTCCCATTAATTTATGCGTAGTAATGATGCCAAAACTGATAAAAAACTGAAACAACTTGTTTAAACAACAGTTCTTAATGCATTCGAATTAAATTTTGTGGAAAATTAGTGTCGTACAATGTTCATATCGAAGCGTTAATTAAGAAAATAATTAATAGTATTTATATGAATTTGCAAGAATTTATACATAGTTAAGATTCAAAAATTGATAAAACTCAAAAACAACTTATTTTAACAGTAGTTTTTAATGCATCTGAGTTTAGTTTTATGCAAAATTAGTGTCGTAAAATGTACATATCGAAGTGTTGATTGAAAAATCTTTTAACAAACATAATTAGGAATAATTATAGTAATTTTCACGAATTTATGCGTAGTTATGAAGCCAAAAATGATGAAAATATCAAATAACCTGTTTAAGCAGCAGCTTTAAGGCATCCGATTTATGTTTTGTGCAAAATTAGTGTCGTAGAATTTTTCATATCAATGTTTTGATTCGAAAATCTTGTCATATACATAATTTGGAGTATTTATATGAATCTTCATGAACCTATGCATAGTTATGTGGTCAAAATAATGAAAACCTCAAACAACATGTTTAAATAGCAGTTTTAATGCATCCGAATAAAATCTTATGCATCATTAGTGCCGTAGAATGTTTATATCAATGTTTTAATTAGAAAATTATAATATAAACGACTAGGAATAGTTATATTAATTTTCATGTAGTCTGGAGGCCAAAAATAATGAAAATTTCAAACTTGTTTAAATTGCAGTTTATAAACGGAGCTGAATTATGTTTTGTACAAAATTAGTGTTGTAGAATATTCATATCGAAGTTTCAATTGAAAAATCTTATAACAGATATAATTAGGAGTATTTATACGAATTTATGCATAGTTATATGGTCAAAAATGATGAAAAACACAAAAAACTTGTTTGAACAATAATTTTTAATGCATCCAAATTATTTTTTTATTAAAAGTTAGTGTCGTAGAATGTTCATATCAAAGCTTTAATTGGGAAATCTTATAATAAAAATAATTAGGAGTATTTATATGAATTTTGCAAGAATTTATGTGTAGTTACGAGGCCAAAAATTATGAAAAACTCAAACAACTTATTTAAACAGCCGTTTCAATGCATTCTAATTAACTTTTGTGTAATAATGTATCTTAGAATGTTTATTTCTAAATTTTCATGGGAGAATCTTATAATAGACAAAATTAGGAGTATTTATTTAAATTTGCATGAATTTACGCTTAGTTATGAGGTTAAAAATGATAAAAAAAACTCAAATAACTTGTTTAATCCGCGGTGTTTGAAGCATCTGAATTAAGTTTTGAGCACAATTAATGTCGTAAAATTTTCATATCGATGTTTTAATTGAAAATTATTATAATATACAAAATTAGGAGTATTTATATGAAATAATGCGTACTTATGAGGCAAAAAATCATGAAAAACTAAAAAAAACTTGTTTAAACAGCTGCTTTAATGCATCATAATTAACTTTTGTGTAAAATTAGTGTCGTAGAATATTTATATAAAAAATTTTGAGGATAGGATCTCGAGGTTGGGCCTTTGTATAAGGTGGAAAGGATTATGGGCTTGTAAAAGTCCCCGAGTTCGGTTTATGGGCCTACTCGAGCCCATTAGGTGGTCTCGAGCACCAACCCCTATCAATATCGATGTTTTAATTGAAAAATATTGTACTATACATAATTAGGAGAATTTAAATAAATTTTCACGAATTTATGCATAGTTATGAAGTCACAAATGATGAAAACACCAAATAAAATGCTTAAATATCAGTTTTTAATGCATCTGAATCAAGTTTGTGCAAAATTAGGGTCATACAATGTTCATACCAATGTTTTAATTGGAAAATCTTATAATAGACATAATTAGGAGTAGTTATTTTATTTGCACAAATTTATGTGTAGTTATGGGGTAAAAAATGATGAAAAACTCAAATGCTTGTTTAAACAAATGTTTTAATACATCTTAATGAAATTTTATGTAAAGCAACTATCGTAGAATGTTCATTCTGAAGTTTTCATGAGAAAAATCTGATAATATACATAATTAGAACTATTTATATGAATATGCAAGAATTTATGCATAGCTATGAGGAAAAAAATGATGAAAAACTCAAACAACACGTTTAAATAGCAGTTTACAGTGCATTGGAATTAAGTTTTGTGCAAAATTTGTGTTGTAGAATGTTCATGTTGAAGTGTTAATTCAAAAATATTATAATGCATATAACTAGGAGTATTTATATGAATTTTCACAAGTTTATACGTAGTAATGAGTTCAGAAATAATATTTTTACTTGCATTGGAATTAAATTTTGTGCAAAATTAGTGTCGTAGAATATTCATATTGAAGTGTTAATTGAAAAATCTTATAATAAACATAATTAGAAGTATTTATATGAATTTGTAAAAATTGATACATAGTTAAGAGGCAAAAAATGATGGAACTCTTAAACAACTTATTTTAATAACCATTTTTCAAGCATCTGAATTAAGTTTTGTGTTAAATTAGTGTCGTAGAATGTCCATATCAAAGTTATAATTGAAAAATCCCATACTAGACATAATTATGAGTATTTATATGAATTTGCATGAATATATGGGACCAAAAATTATAAAAAAAAAACTCAAACAACTTGTTTATACAAAAGTTTTTAATGTATATGAATTAAGTTTTATGCAAAATTAGTATTGTAGAATGTTCATATCGAAGAGTTAATTGAAAATATTATGATATTCATAATTAGGAGTAATCATATTATTAGGAGTAAAATTTTTAATTTGCATGAATTTTTATGCAGTTATAATGCAACAAATGATGAAAAACTCAAATAACATATTTTAAATAACAGTTTTTCATGCATCAAAATTATATTTTAATTAGCGTCACATAATGTGTGTTGATTGAAAAATCTCCTAATATATTTAGTTATGAGTATTTACATGAATTTTAACTAATTTATGCGTAGTTATGAGGCTAAAAATGATGATAAACTCAATCCACTTCTATAAAAAGAACTTTTTAATGTATTTATATTTTTTGTTTAAAATTAGTGTCTTAGAATGTTCATTTGTAAGTTTTAATTAGAAAATCTTATGATAGATATAATTAGGAGTAGTTATATTAATTTGCACGAATTTATTTGTAGTTATGAAGCCAAAAATGATGAAAAACTCAAATAACTTGTTTAAGCAGTAGTTTTTAAGGGATCCGAATTATGTTTTATGCAAAATTAGCATTGTAGAATATTGATATCAAAATTTTAATTGGATAATATAATAATATACATAACTAATAGTTTTTTTTTATGAATTTCATGAATTTATGCGTAGTTATGAGGTCAAAAATGATGAAAAGCTCAAACAACTTGTTTAACTGGCTGCTTTAATGCATCCTTGTTAATTTTTATGTAAAATTAGTGTCGTAAAATGTTCACATCGATTTTTTCATGGGAAAAATTTTCTAATAGACATAATTGGGAGTGTTTATATTAATTTTCATGAATTTATGCATAATTATGATGTAAAAAATGATAAAAAAACTCAAACGAAATGTACAAATAGCTGTTTTTATGCATCTGAATTAAGTTTTATGCAAAATTTGTGTCATAAAATGTAATATCAATGTTTTAATTAGAAAATCTTACAATAGACAGAACTAGGAGTAGTTATGTTAATTTGAGTGAACTTATGCGTAGTTATGAGGCCTGAAATGATCAAAATCTCAAACAACTTGTTTAAACAGCTGTTTTAATGCATCCTGATTAAATTTTGCATAAAATTAGTGTCGTAAGAGTGTTATATGGAAGTTCTAATTGAAAAATCTTATCGTATATATAACTAGGAGTTTTGTATGAATGTTTATGAATTTATGCATAGTCATGAGATTAGAAATGATGAAAACCTTAAACGATACTTTTGAATCAGTTTTTAATGCATCTGAATCAAGTTTTGTGCAAAATTAGTGTTGTAGATTGTTCATATCAATGTTATAATTGGAAAAACATTATAATAGACATACTTTGGAGCAGTTATATTAATTTGTATTAATTTGCGTACAGTTATGAGTCCAAAATAATGAAAAACTCAACCAACTTATTTAAACAACTGTTTTAATGCATCATAATTAAATTTTATGCAATATCAGTGTCCTCGAATGTTGATATTAAAGTTTTAAATTGTAAATCTTATAATAGACATAATTAGGAGTAGTTGCCATAATTTCCACGAATTTATGTGTAGTTATGAAGCTAAAAATGATGAAAAACTCAAATAACTTGTTTAAACAGCAGTTTTTAAGGCATCCAAATTATTTTTATACAATATTAGTATCGTGGAATGTTCATATCAAAGTTTTAACAGGAAAAATTATAATATACATAATTTGGAATATTTAAATGAATTTGCACGAATTTATGCGTAGTTCTGAGGCAAAAAACAATGAAAACTCAAACAACACATTTAAATGACAGTTTATAATGCATCGGAATTAAATTTGTGCAAAGTTGGTGTCATAAAATCTTTATATCAAAGTTTCAATTGAAAATACTTCTAATAGACATAATTAGGTGTATTTATATGAATTCCCATTAATTTATGCGTAGTAATGATGCCAAAACTGATAAAAAACTGAAACAACTTGTTTAAACAACAGTTCTTAATGCATTCGAATTAAATTTTGTGGAAAATTAGTGTCGTACAATGTTCATATCGAAGCGTTAATTAAGAAAATAATTAATAGTATTTATATGAATTTGCAAGAATTTATACATAGTTAAGATTCAAAAATTGATAAAACTCAAAAACAACTTATTTTAACAGTAGTTTTTAATGCATCTGAGTTTAGTTTTATGCAAAATTAGTGTCGTAAAATGTACATATCGAAGTGTTGATTGAAAAATCTTTTAACAAACATAATTAGGAATAATTATAGTAATTTTCACGAATTTATGCGTAGTTATGAAGCCAAAAATGATGAAAATATCAAATAACCTGTTTAAGCAGCAGCTTTAAGGCATCCGATTTATGTTTTGTGCAAAATTAGTGTCGTAGAATTTTTCATATCAATGTTTTGATTCGAAAATCTTGTCATATACATAATTTGGAGTATTTATATGAATCTTCATGAACCTATGCATAGTTATGTGGTCAAAATAATGAAAACCTCAAACAACATGTTTAAATAGCAGTTTTAATGCATCCGAATAAAATCTTATGCATCATTAGTGCCGTAGAATGTTTATATCAATGTTTTAATTAGAAAATTATAATATAAACGACTAGGAATAGTTATATTAATTTTCATGTAGTCATGAGACCAAAAATAATGAAAATCTCAAACTTATTTAAATTGCAGTTTTAAACGGAACTGAATTATGTTTTGTACAAAATTAGTGTTGTAGAATATTCATATTGAAGTTTCAATTGAAAAATCTTATAACAGATATAATTAGGAGTATTTATACGAATTTATGCATAGTTATATGGTCAAAAATGATGAAAAACACAAAAAACTTGTTTGAACAATAATTTTTAATACATCCAAATTATTTTTTTATTAAATGTTCATATCAAAGCTTTAATTGGAAAATCTTATAATAAAAATAATTAGGAATATTTATATGAATTTTGCAAGAATTTATGTGTAGTTACGAGGCCAAAAATTATGAAAAACTCAAACAACTTATTTAAACAGCCGTTTCAATGCATTCTAATTAACTTTTGTGTAATAATGTATCTTAGAATGTTTATTTCTAAATTTTCATGGGAGAATCTTATAATAGACAAAATTAGGAGTATTTATTTAAATTTGCATGAATTTACGCTTAGTTATGAGGTTAAAAATGATAAAAAAAACTCAAATAACTTGTTTAATCCGCGGTGTTTGAAGCATCTGAATTAAGTTTTGAGCACAATTAATGTCGTAAAATTTTCATATCGATGTTTTAATTGAAAATTATTATAATATACAAAATTAGGAGTATTTATATGAAATAATGCGTACTTATGAGGCAAAAAATCATGAAAAACTAAAAAAAACTTGTTTAAACAGCTGCTTTAATGCATCATAATTAACTTTTGTGTAAAATTAGTGTCGTAGAATATTTATATAAAAAATTTTGAGGATAGGATCTCGAGGTTGGGCCTTTGTATAAGGTGGAAAGGATTATGGGCTTGTAAAAGTCCCCGAGTTCGGTTTATGGGCCTACTCGAGCCCATTAGGTGGTCTCGAGCACCAACCCCTATCAATATCGATGTTTTAATTGAAAAATATTGTACTATACATAATTAGGAGAATTTAAATAAATTTTCACGAATTTATGCATAGTTATGAAGTCACAAATGATGAAAACACCAAATAAAATGCTTAAATATCAGTTTTTAATGCATCTGAATCAAGTTTGTGCAAAATTAGGGTCATACAATGTTCATACCAATGTTTTAATTGGAAAATCTTATAATAGACATAATTAGGAGTAGTTATTTTATTTGCACAAATTTATGTGTAGTTATGGGGCAAAAAATGATGAAAAACTCAAATACTTGTTTAAACAAATGTTTTAATACATCTTAATGAAATTTTATGTAAAGCTACTATCGTAGAATGTTCATACCGAAGTTTTCATGAGAAAAATCTGATAATATAAATAATTAGAAGTATTTATATGAATATGCACGAATTTATGTGTAGCTAGGAGGCAAAAATGATGAAAAACTCAAACAACATGTTTAAATAGCAGTTTACAGTGCATCAGAATTAAGTTTTGTGCAAAATTTGTGTTGTAGAATGTTCATGTTGAAGTGTTAATTCAAAAATATTATAATGGACATAACTAGGAGTATTTATATGAATTTTCACAAGTTTATACGTAGTAATGAGTTCAGAAATAATATTTTTACTTGCATTGGAATTAAATTTTGTGCAAAATTAGTGTCGTAGAATATTCATATTGAAGTGTTAATTGAAAAATCTTATAATAAACATAATTAGAAGTATTTATATGAATTTGTAAAAATTGATACATAGTTAAGAGGCAAAAAATGATGGAACTCTTAAACAACTTATTTTAATAACCATTTTTCAAGCATCTGAATTAAGTTTTGTGTTAAATTAGTGTCGTAGAATGTCCATATCAAAGTTATAATTGAAAAATCCCATACTAGACATAATTATGAGTATTTATATGAATTTGCATGAATATATGGGACCAAAAATTATAAAAAAAAAACTCAAACAACTTGTTTATACAAAAGTTTTTAATGTATATGAATTAAGTTTTATGCAAAATTAGTATTGTAGAATGTTCATATCGAAGAGTTAATTGAAAATATTATGATATTCATAATTAGGAGTAATCATATTATTAGGAGTAAAATTTTTAATTTGCATGAATTTTTATGCAGTTATAATGCAACAAATGATGAAAAACTCAAATAACATATTTTAAATAACAGTTTTTCATGCATCAAAATTATATTTTAATTAGCGTCACATAATGTGTGTTGATTGAAAAATCTCCTAATATATTTAGTTATGAGTATTTACATGAATTTTAACTAATTTATGCGTAGTTATGAGGCTAAAAATGATGATAAACTCAATCCACTTCTATAAAAAGAACTTTTTAATGTATTTATATTTTTTGTTTAAAATTAGTGTCTTAGAATGTTCATTTGTAAGTTTTAATTAGAAAATCTTATGATAGATATAATTAGGAGTAGTTATATTAATTTGCACGAATTTATTTGTAGTTATGAAGCCAAAAATGATGAAAAACTCAAATAACTTGTTTAAGCAGTAGTTTTTAAGGGATCCGAATTATGTTTTATGCAAAATTAGCATTGTAGAATATTGATATCAAAATTTTAATTGGATAATATAATAATATACATAACTAATAGTTTTTTTTTATGAATTTCATGAATTTATGCGTAGTTATGAGGTCAAAAATGATGAAAACCTCAAACAACTTGTTTAACTAGCTGCTTTAATGCATCCTTGTTAAATTTTATGTAAAATTAGTGTCGTAGAATATTCACATCAATGTTTTCATGGAAAATATTTTCTAATAGACATAATTGGGAGTGTTTATATTAATTTTCATGAATTTATGCATAATTATGATGTAAAAAATGATAAAAAAACTCAAACGAAATGTACGATTAGCTGTTTTTATGCATCTGAATTAAGTTTTATGTAAAATTTGTGTGATAAAATGTTCATATCAATGTTTTAATAAGAAATTCTTACAATAGACAGAACTAGGAGTAGTTATGTTAATTTGAGTGAACTTATGCGTAGTTATGAGGCCTGAAATGATCAAAATCTCAAACAACTTGTTTAAACAGCTGTTTTAATGCATCCTGATTAAATTTTACATAAAATTAGTGTCGTAAGAGTGTTATATGGAAGTTCTAATTGAAAAATCTTATCGTATATATAACTAGGAGTTTTGTATGAATGTTTATGAATTTATGCATAGTCATGAGATTAGAAATGATGAAAACCTTAAACGATACTTTTGAATCAGTTTTTAATGCATCTGAATCAAGTTTTGTGCAAAATTAGTGTTGTAGAATTGTTCATATCAATGTTATAATTGGAAAAACATTATAATAGACATACTTTGGAGCAGTTATATTAATTTGTATTAATTTGCGTACAGTTATGAGTCCAAAATAATGAAAAACTCAACCAACTTATTTAAACAACTGTTTTAATGCATCATAATTAAATTTTATGCAATATTAGTGTCCTCGAATGTTGATATTAAAGTTTTAATTGTAAATCTTATAATAGACATAATTAGGAGTAGTTGCCATAATTTCCACGAATTTATGTGTAGTTATGAAGCTAAAAATGATGAAAAACTCAAATAACTTGTTTAAACAGCAGTTTTTAAGGCATCCAAATTATTTTTATACAATATTAGTATCGTGGAATGTTCATATCAAAGTTTTAACAGGAAAAATTATAATATACATAATTTGGAATATTTAAATGAATTTGCACGAATTTATGCGTAGTTATGAGGCAAAAAACAATGAAAACTCAAACAACACATTTAAATGACAGTTTATAATGCATCGGAATTAAATTTGTGCAAAATTGGTGTCATAAAATCTTTATATCAAAGTTTCAATTGAAAATACTTCTAATAGACATAATTAGGTGTATTTATATGAATTCCCATTAATTTATGCGTAGTAATGAGCCAAAACTGATAAAAAACTGAAACAACTTGTTTAAACAACAGTTCTTAATGCATTCGAATTAAATTTTGTGGAAAATTAGTGTCGTACAATGTTCATATCGAAGCGTTAATTAAGAAAATAATTAATAGTATTTATATGAATTTGCAAGAATTTATACATAGTTAAGATTCAAAAATTGATAAAACTCAAAAACAACTTATTTTAACAGTAGTTTTTAATGCATCTGAGTTTAGTTTTATGCAAAATTAGTGTCGTAAAATGTACATATCGAAGTGTTGATTGAAAAATCTTTTAACAAACATAATTAGGAATAATTATAGTAATTTTCACGAATTTATGCGTAGTTATGAAGCCAAAAATGATGAAAATATCAAATAACCTGTTTAAGCAGCAGCTTTAAGGCATCCGATTTATGTTTTGTGCAAAATTAGTGTCGTAGAATTTTTCATATCAATGTTTTGATTCGAAAATCTTGTCATATACATAATTTGGAGTATTTATATGAATTGTCATGAACCTATGCATAGTTATGTGGTCAAAATAATGAAAACCTCAAACAACATGTTTAAATAGCAGTTTTAATGCATCCGAATAAAATCTTATGCATCATTAGTGCCGTAGAATGTTTATATCAATGTTTTAATTAGAAAATTTATAATAGAAACGACTAGGAATAGTTATATTAATTTTCATGTAGTCATGAGACCAAAAATAATGAAAATCTCAAACTTATTTAAATTGCAGTTTTAAACGGAACTGAATTATGTTTTGTACAAAATTAGTGTTGTAGAATATTCATATCGAAGTTGTAATTGAAAAATCTTATAACAGATATAATTAGGAGTATTTATATGAATGTTTATGAATTTATGCATAGTTATAGGTCAAAAATGATGAAAAACACAAAAAACTTGTTTGAACAATAATTTTTAATGCATCCAAATTATTTTTTGTGCAAAATTAGTGTCGTAGAATGTTCATATCAAAGTTATAATTGGGAAAAATCTTATAATAGACATAATTAGGAGTATTTATATGAATTTGCATTAATTTATGTGTAGTTATCAGGCCAAAATTATGGAAAACTCAAACAACTTATTTAAACAACTGTTTTAATGCATCATAATTAAATTTTATGTAATATTATGTATCTTAGAATGTTTATATTAAAGTTTTAATTGGAAATCTTATAATAGACATAATTAGTAGTATTTATAATTTGCATGAATTTATGCTGTAGTTATGAGGCTAAAAATGATGAAAAACTCAAATAACTTGTTTAAACAGCAGTTTTTAAGCATCCGAATTATTTTTATAGCAATATTAGTCGTAAAATTGTTCATATCGAAGTTTTAATTGAAAAATTATAATATACATAATTAGGAATATTTATGAATTTGAAATTTATGCGTAGTTATGAGGCAAAAAACAATGAAAACTCAAAAAACATTTAAATAACAGTTTATAATGCATCATAATTAAGTTTTGTGCAAAATTAGTGTCATAATAAATCTTTATATTTTTAATTGAAAATTCTTCTAATAGACATAATTAGGGTATTTATATGAATTCCCATGAATTTATGCGTAGTAATGAGGGAAAAATGATAAAAAAACTGAAACAACTTGTTTAAACAACAGTTCTTAATGCATCCGAATTAAATTTTGTGGAAAATTAGTGTCGAGCACAATGTTCATATCGATGTTTTAATTAAAAATATTGAAAATAATTAATAGTATTTATATAAATTTGCAAGAATATATACATAGTTAAGATTCACAAAATTGATGAAACTCAAAAAAAACTTATTATAACAGTAGTTTTTAATGCATATGAGTTTAGTTTTATGCAAAATTAGTGTCATAAAATGTACATATCGAAGTGTTGTTTGAAAATCTTTTAACAAACATAATTAGGAATAATTATATTAATTTGCACGAATTTATGTATAGTTATGAAGCCAAAAATGTTGAAAATCTCAAATAACTTGTTTAAACAGCAGCTTTAAGGCATCTTAATGTTTTGTGCAAAATTAGTGTCGTAGAATTTTTCATATCAATGTTTTGATTCGAAAATCTCTGATCATATACATAATTTGGAGTATTTATATGAATTTTCATGAACATATGCGTAGTTATGTGGTAATAATAATGAAAACTCAAACAACATGTTTAAATAGCGATTTTTAATGCATCCGAATAAAATTTTATGCATCAATTAGTGTTGTAGAATGTTTATATCAATGTTTTAATTAGAAAATATTGTAATAGAAACAACTAGGAATAGTTATATTAATTTTTATGTAGTCATGAGGCCAAAAATAATGAAAATCTCAAACTTGTTTAAATTTCCATTTTTAAACGGAAATGAATTATATTTTGTACAAAATTAGTGTTGTAGAATATTCATATCGAAATTTCAATTGGAACTGAATTATGTTATGAATTAAATTTTCTGCAAAATTAAATACTCATATTGAAGTGTTAATAGAAAAATCTTATAATAAACATAATTAGAAGTATTTATATGAATTTACAAGAATTTATACATAGTTAAGAGGCAAAAAATGATGGAACTCTGAAACAACTTATTTTAATAACCGTTTTTCAAGCATCTGGATTAGGTTTTGTGTGAAATTAGTGTCGTAGAATGTCCACATCAAAGTTATAATTGAAAAATCCTATACTAGACATAATTATGAGTATTTATATGAATTTGCATTAATTTATGCATAGTTATGGGACCAAAAATTATAAAAAAAAAACTCAAACAACTTGATTATACAAAAGTTTTTAATGTATATGAATTAAGTTTTATGTAAAATTAGTATTGTAGAATGTTCATATCGAAGAGTTAATTGAAAATATTATGATATTCATAATTAGAAGTAATCATATTATTAGTCATAATTAGGAGTAAAAATATTAATTTGCATGAATTTTTACGCAGTTATAAGGTAACAAATGATGAAAAACTCAAATAACATATTTTAAATAACAGTTTTTAATTCATCAAAATTATGTTTTATTTAGCGTCACAGAATGTGTGTTGATTGTAAAATCTCCTAATAGATTTAGTTATGAGTATTTACATGAATGTTGACTAATTTATTCGTAGTTATGAGGCTAAAAATGACGATAAACTCAACCCACTTCTATAAAAAGCACTTTTTAATGTATTTATATTTTTATTTAAAATTAGTGTCTAAGAATGTTCATTTGTAAGTTTTAATTAGAAAACTTTATGATAGATATAATTAAGAGTAGTTATATTAATTTGTACGAATTTATTTACAGTTATGTAGCCAAAAATGATGAAAAACTCAAATAACTTGTTTAAGCAGTAGATTTTAAGGGATCCGAATTATGTTTTATGAAAAATTAGCGTTTTAGAATATTGATATCAAAATTTTAATTGGATAATCTTATAATATACATAACTAATAGTTTTGTTTATAAATTTCATAAATTTATGCGTAGTTTTGAGGACAGAAATGATGAAAACCTCAAAAAACTTGTTTAACTGGCTTCTTTAATGCATCCTTGTTAAATTTTATGTAAAATTAGTATCGTAGAATGTTCACATCGATGTTTTCATGGGAAAAAGTTTCTAATAGACATAATTGGGAGTGTTTATATTAATTTTCATGAATTTATGCATAATTATGATGTAAAAAATGATAAAAAAAACTCAAACGAAATGTACAAATAGCTGCTTTTATGCAAAAGTTATGTCATAAAATGTCCATATCAATGTTTTAATTAGAAAATCTTATAATAGACAGAACTAGGAGTAGTTATGTTAATTTGAGTGAACTTATGCGTAGTTATGAGGCCTGAAATGATGAAAATCTCAAATAACTTGTTCAAACAGCTGTTTTAATGCATCCTGATTAAATTTTACATAAAATTAGTGTCGTAAGAGTGTTATATTGAAGTTCTAATTGAAAAATCTTATCGTATATATAACTAGGAGTTTTTGTATGAATGTTTATGAATTTATGCATAGTCATGAGATAAGAAATGATGAAAACCTTAAACGATATTTTTTAATAGCAGTTTCTAATGCATCTGAATCAAGTTTTTGTGCAAAATTAGTGTTGTAGAATGTTCATATCAATGTTATAATTGGAAAAATATTATAATAGACATACTTTGGAGCAGTTATATTAATTTGTATTAATTTGCGTACTGTTATCAGTCCAAAATAATGGAAAACTCAACCAACTTATTTAAACAACTGTTTTAATGCATCATAATTAAATTTTATGCGATATTAGTGTCGTCAAATGTTCATATTAAAGTTTTAATTGGTAAATCTTATAATAGACATAATTAGTAGTAGTTGCCATAATTTCCACGAATTTATGTGTAGTTATGAAGCTAAAAATGATGAAAAACTCAAATAACTTGTTTAAACAGCAGTTTTTAAGGCGTCCGAATTATTTTTATACAATATTAGTGTCGTGGGATGTTCATATCGAAGTTTTAACAGGAAAAATTATAATATACATAATTAGGAATATTTAAATGAATTTGCACGAATTTATGCGTAGTTATGAGGCCAGAAACAATGAAAACTCAAGCGACATTTAAATAACAGTTTATAAAGCATCGGAATTAAGTTTGTGCAAAATTGGTGTCATAAAATCTTTATATCAAAGTTTCAATTGAAAATTCTTCTAATAGACATAATTAGGGTATTTATATGAATTCCCATGAATTTATGCGTAGTAATGAGGGCAAAAATGATAAAAAAACTGAAACAACTTGTTTAAACAACAGTTCTTAATGCATCCGAATTAAATTTTGTGGAAAATTAGTGTCGTACAATGTTCATATCGAAGCGTTAATTAAGAAAATAATTAATAGTATTTATATGAATTTGCAAGAATATATACATAGTTAAGATTCCAAAATTGATGAAACTCGAAAACAACTTATTATAACAGTAGTTTTTAATGCATATGAGTTTAGTTTTATGCAAAATTAGTGTCGTAAAATGTACATATCGAAGTGTTGTTTGAAAAATCTTTTAACAAACATAATTAGGAATAATTATATTAATTTGCACGAATTTATGTATAGTTATGAAGCCAAAAATGTTGAAAATCTCAAATAACTTGTTTAAGCAGCAGCTTTAAGGCATCCGATTTATGTTTTGTGCAAAATTAGTGTCGTAGAATTTTTCATATCAATGTTTTGATTCGAAAATCTTGTCATATACATAATTTGGAGTATTTATATGAATTTTCATGAACATATGCGTAGTTATGTGGTAATAATAATGAAAACCTCAAACAACATGTTTAAATAGCGATTTTTAATGCATCCGAATAAAATTTTATGCATCATTAGTGCCGTAGAATGTTTATATCAATGTTTTAATTAGAAAATATTGTAATAGAAACAACTAGGAATAGTTATATTAATTTTTATGTAGTCATGAGGCCAAAAATAATGAAAATCTCAAACTTGTTTAAATTTCCATTTTTAAACGGAAATGAATTATATTTTGTACAAAATTAGTGTTGTAGAATATTCATATCGAAATTTCAATTGGAACTGAATTATGTTATGAATTAAATTTTCTGCAAAATTAAATACTCATATTGAAGTGTTAATAGAAAAATCTTATAATAAACATAATTAGAAGTATTTATATGAATTTACAAGAATTTATACATAGTTAAGAGGCAAAAAATGATGGAACTCTGAAACAACTTATTTTAATAACCGTTTTTCAAGCATCTGGATTAGGTTTTGTGTGAAATTAGTGTCGTAGAATGTCCACATCAAAGTTATAATTGAAAAATCCTATACTAGACATAATTATGAGTATTTATATGAATTTGCATTAATTTATGCATAGTTATGGGACCAAAAATTATAAAAAAAAAAACTCAAACAACTTGATTATACAAAAGTTTTTAATGTATATGAATTAAGTTTTATGTAAAATTAGTATTGTAGAATGTTCATATCGAAGAGTTAATTGAAAATATTATGATATTCATAATTAGAAGTAATCATATTATTAGTCATAATTAGGAGTAAAAATATTAATTTGCATGAATTTTTACGCAGTTATAAGGTAACAAATGATGAAAAACTCAAATAACATATTTTAAATAACAGTTTTTAATTCATCAAAATTATGTTTTATTTAGCGTCACAGAATGTGTGTTGATTGTAAAATCTCCTAATAGATTTAGTTATGAGTATTTACATGAATGTTGACTAATTTATTCGTAGTTATGAGGCTAAAAATGACGATAAACTCAACCCACTTCTATAAAAAGCACTTTTTAATGTATTTATATTTTTATTTAAAATTAGTGTCTAAGAATGTTCATTTGTAAGTTTTAATTAGAAAACTTTATGATAGATATAATTAAGAGTAGTTATATTAATTTGTACGAATTTATTTACAGTTATGTAGCCAAAAATGATGAAAAACTCAAATAACTTGTTTAAGCAGTAGATTTTAAGGGATCCGAATTATGTTTTATGAAAAATTAGCGTTTTAGAATATTGATATCAAAATTTTAATTGGATAATCTTATAATATACATAACTAATAGTTTTGTTTATAAATTTCATAAATTTATGCGTAGTTTTGAGGACAGAAATGATGAAAACCTCAAAAAAATTGCTTAAATATCTTCTTTTAATGCATCCTTGTTAAATTTTATGTAAAATTAGTATCGTAGAATGTTCACATCGATGTTTTCATGGGAAAAAGTTTCTAATAGACATAATTGAGGAGTGTTTATATTAATTTTCATGAATTTATGCATAATTATGATGTAAAAAATGATAAAAAAAAATGCTCAAACGAAATGTACAAATAGCTGCTTTTATGCAAAAACTATGTCATAAAATGTCCATATCAATGTTTTAATTAGAAAATCTTATAATAGACAGAACTAGAAGTAGTTATGTTAATTTGAGTGAACTTATGCGTAGTTATGAGGCCTGAAATGATGAAAATCTCAAATAACTTGTTCAAATAGCTGTTTTAATGCATCCTGATTAAATTTTACATAAAATTAGTGTCGTAGAGTGTTATATTGAAGTTCTAATTGAAAAATCTTATAATATATATAACTAGGAGTTTTTATATGAATGTTTATGAATTTATGCATAGTCATGAGATAAGAAATGATGAAAACCTTAAACGATATTTTTAATAGCAGTTTCTAATGCATCTGAATCAAGTTTTTGTGCAAAATTAGTGTTGTAGAATGTTCATATCAATGTTATAATTGGAAAAATATTATAATAGACATACTTTGGAGCAGTTATATTAATTTGTATTAATTTGCGTACATAGTTATCAGTCAAAAATAATGGAAAACTCAACCAACTTATTTAAACAACTGTTTTAATGCATCATAATTAAATTTTATGCGATATTAGTGTCGTCAAATGTTCATATTAAAGTTTTAATTGGTAAATCTTATAATAGACATAATTAGTAGTAGTTATATAATTTCCACGAATTTATGTGTAGTTATGAAGCTAAAAATGATGAAAAACTCAAATAACTTGTTTAAACAAAAGTTTTTAAGGCGTATGAATTATTTTATACAATATTAGTATTGTAGATGTTCATATCGAAGTTTTAATTGAAAATTTATAATATACATAATTAGGAATATTTATTAGGATGAATTTGCACGATTTATGCGTAGTTATGAGGCCAGAATAATGAAAAATCAAGCGAAATTTAAATAACATATTTTAAATAATCGGAATTTTTGTGCAAAATTATGTCATAAAATCTTTATATCAAAGTTTCAATTGAAAATTCTTCTAATAGATTTAATTATGAGTATTTATATGAATTCCTATGAATTTATGCGTAGTAATGAGGCAAAAATGATAATAAACTGAAACAACTTGTTTAAAAACAGTTTTTAATGTATTTAAATTTTTTGTTTAAAATTAGTGTCTACAATGTTCATTTGTAAGTTTTAATTAAAAATCTTATATAGATATAATTAGGAGTATTTATATTAATTTGCAAGAATATATACATAGTTAAGATTCCAAAATGATGAAACTCAAAACAACTTATTATAACAGTAGTTTTTAATGCATATGAGTTTATGTTTTATGCAAAATTAGTGTCGTAAAATGTACATATCAAGTGTTTTAATTGAAAATCTTTTAACAACATAATAATAGGAATAATTATATTAATTTGCACGAATTTATGTATAGTTATGAAGCAAAAATGTTGAAAATCTCAAATAACTTGTTTAAGCAGCAGCTTTTAAGGCATCCTTTTATGTTTTGTGCAAAATTAGTGTCGTAGAATTTTTCATATCAATGTTTTGATTCGAAAATCTTGTCATATACATAATTTGGAGTATTTATATGAATTTTCATGAATTTATGCATAATTAGTTATGTAAAATAATGATAAACCTCAAACAACATGTTTAAATAGCGATTTTTATGCATCCGAATAAAATTTTATGCATCATTAGTGTCATAGAATGTTTATATCAATGTTTTAATTAGAAAATATTGTAATAGAAACAACTAGGAGTAGTTATATTAATTTTTTATGTAGTCATGAGGCCAAAAATAATGAAAATCTCAAACTTGTTTAAATTTCTTTTTAATCGTTTAAACAGTACAAAATTAGTGTTGTAGAATATTCATATTAAATTTTGCATTATGTTAAATTAAATTTTCTGCAAAATTAAATACTCATATTGAAGTTTAATAGAAAAATCTTATAATAAACATAATTAGGAGTATTTATATGAATTTTATGAATTTATACATAGTTATGAGAAAAAATGATGAAAACCTTAAAACAACTTATTTTAATAACCGTTTTTCAATGCATCTGATTCAGGTTTTGTGTGAAATTAGTGTCGTAGAATGTCCATATCAAAGTTATAATTGAAAAATCATTATAATAGACATAATTATGAGTATTTATATGAATTTGCATTAATTTATGCATAGTTATGGGACCAAAATTATAAAAAAAAAAACTCAAACAACTTGATTATAAAAAAGTTTTTAATGTATATGAATTAAGTTTTATGTAAAATTAGTGTCCTCAAATGTTGATATTAAAGTTTTAATTGGTAAATATTATAATAGACATAATTAGGAGTAATTGCCATAATTTCCAGTAATTTATGCATGAATTTTTACGCAGTTATGAAGGTAACAAATGATGAAAAACTCAAATAACATATTTTAAATAACAGTTTTTAATTCATCAAAATTATGTTTATTTAATATTAGTGTCGTGGAATGTTCATATGTGTTGATTGTAAAATCTCCTAATAGATTTAGTTATATATTTACATGAATGTTGACTAATTTATTCGTAGTTATGAGGCTAAAAATGAAAATAAACTCAACCACATTTATAAAAAGCACTTTTTAATGTATTTATATTTTTATTTAAAATTAGTGTCTAAAATGTTCATTCAAAGTTTTAATTAGAAAACTTTATGATAGATATAATAAAGAGTAGTTATATTAATTTGTATTCCCAATTTATTTATGTTATGTAGCCAAAAATGATGAAAAACTCAAATAACTTGTTTAAACAAGATTTTAATGGATCCGAATTATGTTTTATGAAAAATTAGCGTTTTAGAATATTGATATCAAAATTTTAATTGGATAATCTTATAATATACATAACTAATAGTATTGTATATAAATTTCATAAATTTATGCATAGTTTTGATTCAAAAATGATGAAAACTCAAAAAACTTGTTTAACAGGTTTTTAATGCATCCTTGTTAAATTTTATGTAAAATTAGTATCGTAGAATGTTCACATATCGAAGTTTTCATTGAAAAATTTCTAATAGACATAATTAGGAATGTTTATATTAATTTTCATGAATTTATGCATAATTATGATGTAAAAAATGATAAAAAAATCAACCTGAAATGTACAAATAGATTTATGTTTTGTGCAAAAGTTATGTCATAGAATTTTCCATATCAATGTTTTAATTAGAAAATCTTATAATAGACAGAACTAGGAGTAGTTATGTTAATTTGATGAACTTATGCGTAGTTATGAGGTCAAAATGATGAAAATCTCAAATAACTGTTCAAATAGCAGTTTTAATGCATCCGATTAAATTTTACATAAAATTAGTGTCGTAAGAGTGTTATATTGAATGTTCTAATTGAAAATCTTATAATATATAACTAGGAGTTTTTGTATGAATGTTTATGAATTTATGCATAGTCATGAGATAAAAATGATGAAAATTTTAAACTTATTTTTTAATAGCAGTTTCTAATGCATCTGAATCAAGTTTTTGTGCAAAATTAGTGTTGTAGAATGTTCATATCAATGTTATAATTGGAAAAATATTATAATAGATATACTTTGGAGTATTTATATTAATTTGTATTAATTTGCATAGTTATATCAGTCAAAAATAATGGAAAACTCAAAAAACTTATTTAAACAACTGTTTTAATGCATCATAATTAAATTTTTTTATGCGAATTAGTGTCGTAAATGTTCATATTAAAGTTTTAATTGGTAAATCTTATAATAGACATAATTAGTAGTAGTTTATATAATTTTGCACGAGAATTTATGTGTAGTTATGAAGCTAAAAATGATGAAAAACTCAAATAACTTGTTTAAACAGCAGTTTTTAAGCGTTCTAATTATTTTTATAAATATTAGTATCTTAGGGATGTTTATATCTAATTTTAATGGAGAAATTATAATATACATAATTAGGAATATTTATTTGAATTTGCATGAATTTATGCTAGTTATGAGGTTAAAAAATGAAAACTCAAATACATTTAAATAACAGTTTATAAAGCATCGAATTAAGTTTGTGCAAAATTGGTGTCATAAAATCTTTATATATCAAAGTTTCAATTGAAAATTATTATAATAGACATAATTAGGTATTTATATGAATTCCCATGAATTTATGCGTAGTAATGAGGGCAAAAATGATATGAAAAACTAAAAAAACAACTTGTTTAAACAGTTCTTTAATGCATCATAATTAAATTTTGTGTAAAAATTAGTGTCGTAGAATGTTTATATAAAAAATTTTGAGGATCGATGTTTTAATTAAAAAATTATAATTAATAGTATTTATATAAATTTGCAAGAATTTATACATAGTTAAGATTCCAAAATTGATGAAACTCCAAAACAACTTATTATAATATAGTTTTTAATGCATATGAGTTTAGTTTTATGCAAAATTAGTGTCATAAATGTTCATATCAATGTTTTAATTGAAAAATCTTATAACAAACATAATTAGGAATAATTATATTAATTTGCACGAATTTATGTATAGTTATGAAGCCAAAAATGATGAAAATCTCAAATAACTTGTTTAAACAGCAATGTTTTAAGGCATCCGATTAATATGTTTTATGTAAAAATTAGTGTCGTAGAATTTTCATATCAATGTTTTGATTCGAAAAATCTTGTCATATACATAATTAGGAGTATTTATATGAATTTTCATGAATTTATGCATAGTTATGAGGTAAAATAATGAAAAACTCAAACAACATGTTTAAATAGCGATTTTTAATGCATTGGAATTAAAATTTTATGCAAAATTAGTGTGTTGTAGAATGTTTATATCAATGTTTTAATTAGAAAATATTATAATAGAAACAACTAGGAGTATTTATATTAATTTTCATGTAGTTTATGAGGTAAAAATAATGAAAATCTCAAACTTGTTTAAATTTCCATTTTTAAACGAAATGAATTATACAAAATTAGTGTTGTAGAATATTCATATCAAATTTCAATTGGAACTGAATTATTTATGAAAAATTAGTTCTGCAAAATAAATACTCATATTGAAGTGTTAATTGAAAAATCTTATAATAAACATAATTAGAAGTATTTATATAAATTTATAAAAATTTATACATAGTTAAGAGGCAAAAAATGATGGAACTCTGAAACAACTTATTTTAATAACCATTTTTCAAGCATCTGAATTAAGTTTTGTGTGAAATTAGTGTCGTAGAATGTCCATATCAAAGTTATAATTGAAAAATCCTATACTAGACATAATTATGAGTATTTATATGAATTTGCATTAATTTATGCATAGTTATGGGACCAAAAATTATAAAAAAAAACTCAAACAACTTGTTTATACAAAAGTTTTTAATGTATATGAATTAAGTTTTATGCAAAATTAGTATTGTAGAATGTTCATATCGAAGAGTTAATTGAAAATATTATGATATTCATAATTAGGAGTAATCATATTATTAGTCATAATTAGGAGTAAAAATATTAATTTGCATGAATTTTTACGCAGTTATAAGGTAACAAATGATGAAAAACTCAAATAACATATTTTAAATAACAGTTTTTAATGCATCAAAATTATATTTTAATTAGCGTCACATAATGTGTGTTGATTGAAAAATCTCCTAATAGATTTAGTTATGAGTATTTACATGAATTTTAACTATTTTATGCGTAGTTATGAGGCTAAAAATGATGATAAACTCAACCCACTTCTATAAAAAACACTTTTTAATGTATTTATATTTTTTTTTTAAAATTAGTGTCTTAGAATAATGTTCATTTGTAAGTTTTAATTAGAAAATCTTATGATAGATATAATTAGGAGTAGTTATATTAATTTGTACGAATTTATTTACAGTTATGTAGCCAAAAATGATGAAAAACTCAAATAACTTGTTTAAGCAGTAGATTTTAAGGGATCCGAATTATGTTTTATGAAAAATTAGCGTTTTGTAGAATATTGATATCAAAATTTTAATTGGATAATCTTATAATATACATAACTAATAGTTTTGTTTATAAATTTCATAAATTTATGCGTAGTTTTGAGGACAAAAATGATGAAAACCTCAAAAAACTTGTTTAACTGGCTTCTTTAATGCATCCTTGTTAAATTTTATGTAAAATTAGTATCGTAGAATGTTCACATCGATGTTTTCATGGGAAAAAGTTTCTAATAGACATAATTGGGAGTGTTTATATTAATTTTCATGAATTTATGCATAATTATGATGTAAAAAATGATAAAAAAAACTCAAACGAAATGTACAAATAGCTGCTTTTAAGTTTTATGCAAAAGTTATGTCATAAAATGTCCATATCAATGTTTTAATTAGAAAATCTTATAATAGACAGAACTAGGAGTAGTTATGTTAATTTGAGTGAACTTATGCGTAGTTATGAGGCCTGAAATGATGAAAATCTCAAATAACTTGTTCAAACAGCTGTTTTAATGCATCCTGATTAAATTTTACATAAAATTAGTGTCGTAAGAGTGTTATATTGAAGTTCTAATTGAAAAATCTTATCGTATATATAACTAGGAGTTTTTGTATGAATGTTTATGAATTTATGCATAGTCATGAGATAAGAAATGATGAAAACCTTAAACGATATTTTTTAATAGCAGTTTCTAATGCATCTGAATCAAGTTTTTGTGCAAAATTAGTGTTGTAGAATGTTCATATCAATGTTATAATTGGAAAAATATTATAATAGACATACTTTGGAGCAGTTATATTAATTTGTATTAATTTGCGTACTGTTATCAGTCCAAAATAATGGAAAACTCAACCAACTTATTTAAACAACTGTTTTAATGCATCATAATTAAATTTTATGCGATATTAGTGTCGTCAAATGTTCATATTAAAGTTTTAATTGGTAAATCTTATAATAGACATAATTAGTAGTAGTTGCCATAATTTCCACGAATTTATGTGTAGTTATGAAGCTAAAAATGATGAAAAACTCAAATAACTTGTTTAAACAGCAGTTTTTAAGGCATCCAAATTATTTTTATACAATATTAGTGTCGTGAAATGTTCATATCGAAGTTTTAACAGGAAAAATTATAATATACATAATTTGGAATATTTAAATGAATTTGCACGAATTTATGCGTAGTTATGAGGCCAAAAACAATGAAAACTCAAGCGACATTTAAATAACAGTTTATAAAGCATCGGAATTAAGTTTGTGCAAAATTGGTGTCATAAAATCTTTATATCAAAGTTTCAATTGAAAATTCTTCTAATAGACATAATTAGGTGTATTTATATGAATTCCCATGAATTTATGCGTAGTAATGAGGGCAAAAATGATAAAAAAACTGAAACAACTTGTTTAAACAACAGTTCTTAATGCATCCGAATTAAATTTTGTGGAAAATTAGTGTCGTACAATGTTCATATCGAAGCGTTAATTAAGAAAATAATTAATAGTATTTATATGAATTTGCAAGAATATTATACATAGTTAAGATTCCAAAATTGATGAAACTCAAAAACAACTTATTATAACAGTAGTTTTTAATGCATATGAGTTTAGTTTTATGCAAAATTAGTGTCGTAAAATGTACATATCGAAGTGTTGTTTGAAAAATCTTTTAACAAACATAATTAGGAATAATTATATTAATTTTCACGAATTTATGTATAGTTATGAAGCCAAAAATGATGAAAATCTCAAATAACTTGTTTAAGCAGCAGCTTTTTAAGGCATCCGATTTATGTTTTGTGCAAAATTATTAGTGTCGTAGAATTTTTCATATCAATGTTTTGATTCGAAAATCTTGTCATATACATAATTTGGAGTATTTATATGAATTTTCATGAACATATGCATAGTTATGTGGTAATAATAATGAAAACCTCAAACAACATGTTTAAATAGCGATTTTTAATGCATCCGAATAAAATTTTATGCATCATTAGTGCCGTAGAATGTTTATATCAATGTTTTAGTTAGAAGATTATAATATAAACGACTAGGAATAGTTATATTAATTTTCATGTAGTCTTGAGGCCAAAATAATGAAAATTTCAAACTTGTTTAAATTGCAATTTTATAAACGGACCTGAATTATGTTTTGTACAAAATTAGTGTTGTAGAATATTCATATCGAAGTTTCAATTGAAAAATCTTATAACAGATATAATTAGGAGTATTTATACGAATTTATGCATAGTTATAAGGTCAAAAACGATGAAAAACACAAAAAACTTGTTTGAACAATAATTTTTAATGCATCCAAATTATTTTTTATTAAAAGTTAGTGTCCTAGAATGTTCATATTAAAGTTTTAATTGGAAAATCTTATAATAAAAATAATGAGGAGTATTTATATGAATTTTGCAAGAATTTATAGTAGTTATGAGGCCAAATATTATGAAAAACTCAAACAACTTATTTAAACAAATAGTTTTGATGCATTCTAATTAACTTTTGTGTAATAATGTATCTTAGAATGTTTATTTCTAAATTTTCATGGGAGAATCTTATAATAGACAAAATTAGGAGTATTTATTTAAATTTGCACGAATTTACGCCTAGTTATGAGGTTAAAAATTATAAAAAAAAACTCAAATAACTTGTTTAATCTGTGGTGTTTGAAGCATCTGAATTAAGTTTTGAGCACAATTAGTGTCGTAGAATTTTTATATCGATGTTTTAATTGAAAATTATTATAATATACAAAATTAGGAGTATTTATATGAAATAATGCGTACTTATGAGGCAAAAAAATCATGAAAAACTAAAAAAAACTTGTTTAAACAGCTGCTTTAATGCATCATAATTAACTTTTGTGTAAAATTAGTGTCATAGAATGTTTATATAAAAAATTTTGAGGATAGGATCTCGAGGTTGGGCCTTTGTATAAGGTAAAAAGGATTATGGGCTTGTAAAAGTCCCCGAGTTCGGTTTATGGGCCTACTCGAGCCCATTAGGTGGTCTCGAGCACCAACCCCTATCAATATCAATGTTTTAATTGAAAAATATTATACTATACATAATTAGGAGCATTTAAATAAATTTTTACGAATTTATGCATAGTTATGAAGTCACAAATGATGAAAACACCAAATAACATGCTTAAATATCAGTTTTTAATGCATCTGAATCAAGTTTGTGCAAAATTAGGGTCATACAATGTTCATACCAATGTTTTAATTGGAAAATCTTATAATAGACATAATTAGGAGTAGTTATTTTATTTGCACAAATTTATGTGTAGTTATGGGGTAAAAAATGATGAAAAACTCAAATACTTGTTTAAACAAATGTTTTAATACATCTTATTGAAATTGAAAAATCTTATAATAAACATAATTAGAAGTATTTATATGAATTTGTAAAAATTGATACATAGTTAAGAGGCAAAAAATGATGGAACTCTTAAACAACTTATTTTAATAACCATTTTTCAAGCATCTGAATTAAGTTTTGTGTTAAATTAGTGTCGTAGAATATTCATATCAAAGTTATAATTGAAAAATCCTATACTAGACATAATTATGAGTATTTATATGAATTTGTATGAATTTATGCATAGTTATGGGACCAAAAATTATAAAAAAAACTCAAACAACTTGTTTATACAAAAGTTTTTAATGTATATGAATTAAGTTTTATGTAAAATTAGTATTTTAGAATGTTCATATCGAAGAGTTAATTGAAAATATTATGATATTCATAATTAGGAGTAATCATATTTTTAGTCATAATTAGGAGTAAATTTTTTAATTTGCATGAATTTTTATGCAGTTATAATGCAACAAATGATGAAAAACTCAAATAACATATTTTAAATTACAATTTTTCATGCATCAAAATTATGTTTTAATTAGCGTCACAAAATGTGTGTTGATTGAAAAATCTCCTAATATATTTAGTTATGAATATTTACATGAATTTTAACTAATTTATGCGTAGTTATGAGACTAAAAATGATGATAAATTCAATCCACTTCTATAAAAAGAACTTTTTAATGTATTTATATTTTTTGTTTAAAATTAGTGTCTTAGAATGTTCATTTGTAAGTTTTAATTAGAAAATATTATGATTGATATAATTAGGAGTAGTTATATTAATTTGCACGAATTTATTTGTAGTTATGAAGCAAAAAATGATAAAAAAACTCAAATAAATTGTTTAAGCAGTAGTTGTTAAGGGAACCGAATTATGTTTTATGCAAAATTAGCGTTGTAGAATATTGATATCAAAATTTTAATTGGATAATCTTATAATATACATAACTAATAGTTTTTTTATGAATTTATGCGTAGTTATGAGGTCAAAACTGATCGAAACCTCAAACAACTTGTTCAACTGGTTAATTTAACGCATCCTTGTTATTTTTTATGTAAAATTAGTGTCGTAAAATGTTCACATCGATGTTTTCATGGGAAAATTTTTCTAATAGACATAATTGGGAGTGTTTATATTAATTTTCATGAATTTATGCATAATTATGATGTAAAAAATGATAAAAAAACTCAAACGAAATGTACAAATAGCTATTTTTATGCATCTGAATTAAGTTTTATGCAAAATTTATGTCATAAAATATATTATCAATGTTTTAATTAGAAAATCTTACAATCGACAGAACTAGGAGTAGTTATGTTAATTTTAGTGAACTTATGCGTAGTTATGAGGCTTGAATTAATGAAAATCTCAAACAACTTGTTTAAACAACTATTTTAATGCATATGAATCAAGTTTTGTGTAAAATTTGTGCTGTAGAATGTTCATATCAATGTTATAATTGGAAAAACATTATAATAGACATACTTTGGAGCAGCTATATTAATTTGTATTAATTTGCGTACAGTTATGAGTCCAAAATATTGAAAAACTCAACCAACTTATTTAAACAACTGTTTTAATGCATCATAATTAAATTTTATGCAATATTAGTGTCCTCAAATGTTGATATTAAAGTTTTAATTGTTAAATCTTATAATAGACATAATTAGAAGTAGTTTCCATAATTTCCAATAATTTATGTGTAGATATGAAGCTAAAAATGATGAAAAACACAAATAACTTGTTTAAACATCAGTTTTTAAGGCATCTGAATTATTTTTATACGATATTAGTGTCGTAGAATGTTCATATCGAAATTTTAATAGAAAAAATTAGAATATACATAATTAGGTATATTTAAATGAATTTTCACGAATTTATGCGTAGTTATGAGGCCAAACACAATGAAAACTCAAACAACACATTTAAATAACAATTTATTATACATCAGAATTAAGTTTGTGCAAAATTGGTGTCATAAAATCTTTATATCAAAGTTTCAATTGAAAATTCTTCTAATAGACATAATTAGGTGTATTTATATAAATTTTCATGAATTTATACGTAGTAATGAGGCCACAAATGATTAAAAACTGAAACAACTTGTTTAAACAACAGTTCTTAATGCATCTGAATTAAATTTTGTGTAAAATTAGTGTCGTATAATGTTTATATCGAAGCGTTAATTAAGAAAATAATTAATAGTATTTATATAAATCTGCAAGAATTTATTCATAGTTAAGATTCAAAAATTGATGAAACTCTAAAATAACTTATTTTAACAGTAGTTTTTAATGCATCTGAGTTTAGTTTTATGCAAAATTAGTGTCGTAAAATGTACATATCGAAATATTGATTGAAAAATCTTTGAACAAACATAATTAGGAATAATTATATTAATTTGCACAAATTTATGTGTAGTTATGAAGCCAAAAATGATGAAAATCTCAAATAACTTGTTTAAGCAGCAGTTTAAGGCATCCGATTTATGTTTTATGCAAAATTATTGTCGTAGAATTTTTTATATCAATGTTTTTATTCGAAAATCTTGTCATATACACAATTTAGAGTATTTATATGAATTTTCATGAACCTATGCTTAGTTATGTGGTAAAAAATAATGAAAACCTCAAACAACATGTTTAAATAGCAGTTTTTAATGCATCCGAATAAAAAATTATACATCATTAGTGCCATAGAATGTTTTAATTAGAAAATATATAGAAACAACTAGGAATAGTTATATTAATTTTTATGTAGTCATGAGGCCAAAAATAATGAAAATCTCAAACTTGTTTAAATTACCATTTTTAAACGGAACTGAATTATATTTTGTACAGAATTAGTGTTGTAGAATATTCATATCGAAATTTTAATTGGAACTGAATTATGTTATGAATTAAATTTTGTGCAAAATTAGTGTATCAGAATACTCATATTGAAGTGTTAATTGAAAAATCTTATAATAAACATAATTAAAAATATTTATATGAATTTACAAGAATTTATACATAGTTAAGAGGCAAAAAATGATGGAACTCTGAAACAACTTATTTTAATAACCATTTTTCAAGCATCTGAATTAGTTTTGTGTGAAATTAGTATCGTAGAATGTCCATATCAAAGTTATAATTGAAAAATCCTATACTAGACATAATTATGAGTATTTATATGAATTTGCATGAATTTATGCATAGTTATGGGACCAAAAATTATAAAAAAAACTCAAACAACTTGATTATACAAAAGTTTTTAATGTATATGAATTAAGTTTTAAAAATTAGTATTGTATTCATATTCATATTATTAGTATTCATAATTAGAGTAATCATATTATTAGTAAAAAGTAAAAATATTAATTTGCATGAATTTTTACACAGTTATAAGGTAACAAATGATGAAAAACTCAAATAACATATTTTAAATAATAATTTTTAATGCATCAAAATTATGTTTTAATTAGGGTCACATAATGTGTGTTGATTAAAAAATCTCCTAATAGATTTAGTTAGGAGTAATTACATGAATTTTGACTAATTTATGCGTAGTTATTAGGCTAAAAATGATGATAAACTCAAACCACTTTTATAAACAGCACATTTTAATGTATTTTTTTAAATTAGTATTTTAGAATGTTCATTTGTAAGTTTTAATTAGAAAATCTTATGATAGATATAATTAAGTTTAGTTATATTAATTTGCACGAATTTAGTTGTAGTTACGAAGCCAAAAATGATGAAAAACTCAAATAATTTGTTTAAGCAGTAGTTTTTAAGGGATCCGAATTATGTTTTATGCAAAATTAGTGTTGTAGAATATTGATATCAAATTTTTAATTGGATAATCTTATAATATACATAACTAATAGTTTTTTATGAATTTTCATGAATTTATGCGTAGTTATAAGATCAAAAATGATGAAAACCTCAAATAACTTGTTTAACTCGATGCTTTAATGCATCTTTGTTAAATTTTTTTTATAAAATTAGTGTTGTAGAATGTTCAATCGATATTTTAATGGATTTTTTTTCTAATAGACATAATTGGGAGTGTTTATATTAATTTTCATGAATTAATGCATAATTTTGATGTAAAAAATGATAAAAAAACTCAAATGAAATGTACAAATAGCTGTTTTTATTTATATGAATTAAGTTTTATGCAAAATTTATGTCATAAAATGTTCATATCAATGTTTTAATTGAAAAATCTTATAATAGACAGAACTAGGAGTAGTTATATTAATTGAGTGAACTTGTGCGTATTTTTGAGGCCTAAAATGATGCAAATCTCAAACAACTTGTTTAAATGACTGTTTTAATGCATTCTAATTAAATTTTACATAAAATTAGTATCGTAAGAGTGTTATATTGAAGTTCTAATTGAAAAATCTTATCGTATATATAACTTGGAGTTTTTGTACGAATGTTTATGAATTTATGCATAGTCATGAGATAAGAAATGATGAAAACCTTAAATGGCATTTTTGAATAACAGTTTTTAATGCATCTAAATCAAAATTTGTGCAAAATTAGTGCTGTAGAATTTTCATATCTAGTAGTCTTTATGACACAAGTACTGAACACAAATGTATTAATAATAATTCAGTTAGTGTATTTGAGTTTAAATTATTTCTTATCTCATTTATGTACATAATATTGCTCAAATACACAAATTTGTTACGAATGATGTCATCCATTAATTTATAATTTTATCCCTTCAAACTCAAAGCCTTTAATCACACAAATTTCACACAATAATAAACAAAAATACATTATAAGTGCATTTCATTTAACCTATTTAAGTTGTATATATTTTTTCGCCTCATTTATGAACTTAACATAGCCAAAATACACAAATATATTTTGAATAATGTCTTCCATTGGTTTATAATCTTACAAGATCAAAGCCTTTATGATACTAATTATGCACAACAACGAACAAAAATACATTTCATATAGTCTATTGAACTTTTATATCATTTATTATCTTATTTATGCACATAATATCACAAAAATATATAAATATATTATGATTTATGAATGATGCCTTCTATTTATTTATCTCATCTAGTTCAAAGTCTTTAAGACAAATTGCACACAATAATGAACATAATGTATTAAAATCGCATTTCAGTTAGTCTATTATAATTTTATATTATTTATTATCATATTTATATACATAATATCATCAAAATACACAAAATGATTTCAAATGATTTTTTCTATTTTTATAATCTTACCGCATACAACTCAAATTATTAATGGTACGAAGCTGGAGCTGCCTTATCCTTGTTCAATAACCACTGGGTAAGCTTTTCATATTTTGAACAATAGACTTCATGATAACTAATTCCGGGGTCTTACCATTTCATAAAAAAACATGTTATTAAAACAACATTTCATGACGGGCCGACGGCTGTGTATCAAGTGGTCAGATGTGTTGCATTTAATATAAAAGATTTTAGTTTTCGAAAAAAAAGTTCACTATGAAAAAGAAAGAAAGAAAGAAAGAAAAGGAAACGTATGTTTGGTGCGGGAGAATAATACCAAGTACTGCGTTCTAGTATATTACCTCAATTCCCCTACATTTTAGAGATGGCCAATAAAATACTCACATTTTGATTGATGACGAGAGTGAATTTGGATGAAGCTAGAGAAACATTTGTTGGAGAATTTCAACGATATTGAAACATGCAAAACGGAGTATTCAGTCTAATTAAAAACTTCATACAGTGATTCATTAAAACACGCATTAAATTCATAGACGACATGATGTTTAAAGCTCTGCTATGGGTCTCACAATGACAATTATTTTCTTAATTCTTAGTGAATATATACTGTTCATGTAATAAAAATATATATATATTGTGCAAGAGTTTTTTCTAGTCTAGTTTTAAAAAGTGTGGGTGCGCAGCAGTGATCTTGAAAGCACGCCTTTTATATTTATTAATACTTCACTATACTATATTATAAAGTAGGTGGATGGATTGGTCCATTATTTTTGTGTATGATATACATTTATTGCCCAAATTATCATTGTGTCCAATAAGTGGCGCTAATTAAGGCAATCATATCGAGCATCAACACAAATATAGTTGTTCCTAAATGCTTCTATTATAAGGTTATTTTGGGTATAACTATTTTCAGCATATGCATTTTTATTATTAGATTTTAAGAAAGTAATAAAATATTATTTTAGAATAGAAATGAACATTAATTAGGATATTAGTTGGTAAAAAAATACATCAATTCAAATGATACAATACACTACTTTTTAAAAGATTTTTTTGAGAAATTACTCTTTAAAAAATACATCAATTAACTTGTACCTCTATGAAAATTTTATTCTTTATTAAATAAAAAATATACTTTTATATGTTTTATAATAAATTAGAAGCTATATCAATCTAATACATCATCATTATCCTTTATTTTTAAAATAAAAGAGTTCCATATTTATTTTCAATACAATACTCTCTACTCCTTATTAAACACGTAAGTGTTTTGAATTTTTAGAGCTAATATCAGACATTGGATTGAGTTATTCGTCAAATAATTTTAATATTTCTATGACTATTTGTGTTGAAGTTATAATTTTCTCTCAATTTTAATTATTACACGAAATGCTGCATAATTTAGGAGTACAATTGCTTTACTTTGTTTTTTTTTTCTTAGATTGTCATCAATTATAAATTTTAACTTTCTTTAAATTCTGAATGTCAACTTTCCTCTCAATTCTGCATTTATTTTATATTAGTTATGTATTCATAGTTAAAATATACATTAATTACTAAACTATCTTCTTTTTATTTCCTTTCTTTTCACATGAAAAACTATTTTTTTATATTTTTAAAAAATATTACTTTAGCAACGTACATATAAGATACTAATATTAATGATTATATTTTCTTAGTTAATATACATTACGTAGACTTCCTTATAAAACAAAAACATACGTATGAAAAGGTGGAAATTTTTAAAAGTTGACACTGACATCTTGTGTGCCCAAATAGGACAAAAAACTTTTTATTTGTAATCTGAAAATAGAAAAACAAAATCAGAAACAAGCGTCGTAACTCTGGAAACAGCTGTATATATGCTACAGAAGATCCATAACGCACACGAGACGCTCATTTTAGCGCCTCTAATCAAATCTCCGCGGGCCAAATTTCGGCGGTTATATGTCCAGGAAAAGGTTTGGCGCCTTGGCGATTATCACGGTTCATAGAACAGAACTCCATTATTCTGTGTTAAATGTAGCGGGTCGCTAATCGGCTCATATTCAACCTAGTACAGAATTGGCTATTAAAGGTATCTACATTGAACAAAAATAAAAGGACGACGCGGTTAGAGAAATGGAGGGGCGGGAGGCGTATACTCCGGGATGTTCGTTACCATCAGTAGATATAATTAGCAGGTACATAATTAGTAATTAGTATGGCTATTTGTATCTATACCTTAGAAATTTGCTAATTTATACTCCTCTCTCTCAAACTGGACTTTTGTAAAAATGATCGCATATTTTGCTATCACGAGTAAATATACCGTTCTTACGCACAAACATTATATTTATATATTTTTAACGACAACTAATTAAGGGACATCTTATTAAACAAATATCAATAAATTTTAATTAATTTAAATTTGATCCTTTTTTTCTATATATTTTTTTCATCATTATGTGGTGTATGTATGTTATATTCATATATATATATATATATATATATATATATCCTATCAATCATTAATTTAAGAAAATTTAATCTAAAATTTTTGTACGCTGTTGATATTTGCAAAGAAATTGTATAAAATGACAAATATGAAAAAAATATATAAATTACATTCAAGCATATTCTTTCAAAAAAGAAGTTTCTTAAGCAAGTTATTTAAAAAATTCTCAAGCAAATCAATTTGTTATTCATAAAAGAACAATTAATTTTCTGATATTACAATACATGTGAGCAAATCAATTTGTCAATCTCCCGTCTCCACTTGCATACATAGTCCATGAAGACCTTTGTGGGGCTGCAGAAAAAATACAGTGCTTATTTGCGAAATTGGTAACTTCTGAAGTTACATGGGTGTATATCCAAACGGTACAGAAACAATTTGGACTAAGTCTACTTGCGGTGAAATGATTCCACTTTTTCTTGAATATTCTGAAACTAAAAAATGAACGCTAAATAATGCCCCATTAAAAGCATGTAACGAGGGATCAAAGTGAGTATCCAGCTAACAGGATTAAAGTAAAAATTTAGTGATTTTGGAGCCTACATGACAAATTTACTCTGCCCTGATCCAATTCTACCTGTGCAGTTGGCAATTTACGATCAACCTTGATTGCCAGTTTACAAATCACTTCAATTTGATAGAATTATAGGAGAAACATGCACATCGATCTAATTGATACAACTCAAAACTTTCAAAATAGAAACTCATGTCTAAATACCACGTCATTTAGAAACTCACTTAATTCAGTGCTAAAAAAGATATTTCCAAAATAAAACTCGCGAAGGAAAACAATTTGACGCTGCTAATTTAACATTAGAACTAAATTTAACATTAGAACTACGGAAATACCAATAAATAATTTGTCTTTTTGATTTATGCCACGGTGTATGCCCTATAAAGTTTATAATTAATTATTAAATAAATAATGTGATAGTTATGAACAATTCTCCAAATGATTTGTGCTTGAAGATGCTCTAATGGATATGTGGACGGAACGCACCTTAATTGGATAAGAAAATATAATGTGATTCCAATTATTACATTTGTTCACTTAAAATAATTGTTTTAAATCAAAAGTAGCACATTCTTTTAATACGAATAGTTATGATTTGATCTCTTAAATTTTGTGGGATTATGGAACTACACTCAAGAATATGCCCTTTGCATGAAAGACACTGGTTTAATATCAAATTAATAGTTTCAAACTAATACTGAAAAGAGAAGCTTGAGCCTTTTACTTGACTAAAAATTAAAAAAATAGAATCTAAATTGAAAATCAATATTCCAACGATATGCGAAAATAAAATTAATATTAAATAGCTGCAAAATGATAGACATTTTATGTTACATTAATGGGCCATATATTTTAAGAAACTAGTAAGAAAAATGTACTAAGCTCAACATGATTAGTATATTATTCTTTTTTTTAGTTGCAAAGTGTAAACTAAGCTCTAAAGGTGAATATTTGTTATTTCCATTTTGGATACTTGACTTTGCTCATTAAAGCTAAACAAATATCGATAGTGAATGTTATCTATGTTTTAAGAAAATGCTGAAAATAGGGGTGTGCAAACGGTCGGTTCGGTTCAAACCGAAATAAAATATATGCATCCAATTTTTTTTTTAATTTGTCAAATTATGAACCAAATCAAACTTTTAAAAATATCAACCAATAAACGGAAAATTGAATAAATAGAAAACTGAATAAATCAAAATTTTATTCGATTTATTTAGTTAAACTAAAATTATATTATTTAAAGAGGAATGAAAAATATCGAAAATTATAAAAAATGATAGAAAAAATAAATAGTTTAAAAATAAATATACAAAAAATAAATATATTCAGATTATTTTTTATATAATCATTTTTATACCAACTAAAATAAATTTATTTGATAAATTCTAGACTATTCAGTTTATTCAATTTAGAAAAAATAAAAATCGAATCAAAGAACAAAAATCGAATTAGCTTAAATTTTCAACCGGACCTTTTGAAATGAAAAAAACAAACCAAATAGTCCAAAAATTAACGGTTCGGTTTAAAATCAATTAAGTTGATCCATTTGCACATCCCTAGCTGAAAAGTTAACATTAATGGACACATTTAGTATATATATTCTTTATAATATAGTATAAATTTAAATAAAATATATAATTTAATTATAATAAATTAATGATAGATATAAATATTTTTAAAAATAAGAGGGTTCACATAAAAGATGGATTTTATGCTAGTAGAGTATAATAATCAATTTTGAGATTTAAAAACATAGACAAGTGGATTTAAATCTAACAATTTAAAGGGACATTAGTGCAAAACAAATGCTAATATGGAAAGAACTCGACAGTTAATGAACTTCAAGAACCTGACAAAGAATTAACCGTAGATATGTCGGTTCCTTATTTGGCTTCTGGGATAGTTGCCACGTGTCACCCACGATCACATCGTGTGTGGCGGTTTAAAAGGCAGTGCCGCCACCACTAATCCCTTGTCAAGGTTTCTTCTTTCTCTCTCGCATTACGCCTTGTTTATGTCTAATTATAATTAAGATAGAGAAGAAAAATTAAAGAGAGATTAGATAACCGTTCAGCAAGCAGCCTCTAAACTGGTCAAGAAGATTTCTTTCTCTCTCTAGAAGGTACGTCTCTTTCTCTCTCCGGTTACCCTTACTCTTATCTCAGACTCTTAGTTTCGTATTCCGTTCAACGGTTTCCGGTCGTTTGTACTTGCTTTTCCACTATCTGCGCCTGTTTGATTATTCAAAAATTTTAATCGCTTCAAAATGGTTTTTGTCGTTGCTGTTTGATTTGAATTGTGTGTCACTTTTACTTCAACAATGAAGCTTCAATTAGTGATGGAAATTAACCTTTCCTCGAACGAAGGGACAAATGGTCCTTTGGTCAGGGATTTAGAATTGTAATGCATCGTTGCCTTCCTAGTTTCCAACTTTTTATTTACTTTTGGTTATTCCTTTCAGGATCAAGATATTGCGAGTCTGCTTCAATGGCATTAAGCTACCACTCCAACAGCCAGGACACGTTTTCGAGTTCATGTGATCCACAATTAGTACTCACTGATTCTCTAATTGGCTTCATATACGATCAAGTTCAGGCCCCTGATTTTGACATTGGTCATTACTTAAATTCGGTACCAACAACCCAAGACAATGCAGAGACCAAGCCAGCACAAGTAATGGTACCAGCCACCCAAACCAATGCAGAGCACAAGCCAGCACAAGTAACACTACAGACAACCCAGGACAATGCAGAGCACAGGCCAGCACAAGTAACTCTGCAGACAACCCAACATAATGCAGAGCCCGAGCCAGAACAAGTACCAACTCTCAATTTATCCCACTTCATAGCTCCTTGCATGCCCTCTCTACATCAAGATTCCCACTACAGATATGCCCAAAATTCATGCCAAGCAGATATCAATTTAACCCCAACAATGCAGAGCCCAAGCCACAACAAGTAACATTACCGATAACCCAACAAAATGCAGAGATCAAGCCAGAACAAGTATCGATGCTCAATTTATCCCAATTCACAGCCCCTTGCTTGCCCTCTCCACACCAAGATCCCTACTATACATATGCCCAAAATTCATGCCAAGCAAATATCCAATTTACCCCCAGCCCTTTTGTGAACTATCACCAGATGTACAACAACCAGTTCAGTACTGCTTCCTTGACCAACCAAGTAAATTTCCCATACCAAAACCCTGGTTTTCCAATTAGGCCCTATACTGGTAGAGTGCATGGGACGGTGGTACCAGAATTCAAGTCTGCTAACCCACAGAGTGTTGCAGCGAGAGTAAGGAGAAAGAAGATAAGTGAAAAGACTCAAGAACTGGCAAAACTGATTCCTGGTGGGACCCGCATGAACACTGCTGAGATGCTCCTGGCCGCTTTTAAGTATGTCATGTTTTTGCAAGCCCAGATTGGTATACTTGCTATGATGGATTTGGAGGAGGTAATTCTGTTAAATTCTTTATATTTAAGATTTATATTGTCAGCTTTACTTTATTTCTTATTATCTGTATACATCATTTTTATGACTTCATAATACCTTTTCTGCTTTTCATCTGTCAGTGTACATATTTTAAGACTTCTTGCAAATTTGATAAAACCTAGTATTCGGAATTATAGCAGAGTTTGTGTTGCGCCAAATTCACAAAGGCTTCTTTTGGGGTTGGTTTTCAGTTGAAACTTTTACTGACAAATGCTAGGCAGGAAACAATGAAGCTAAGAAAAATAAAAATATAATATTGACTTAAAATGCAAAAGGTGGAGTGAAGGCATTACTGGGGATTAAAATTCTTTTTCCCTTTATTTTCATAAATTAGGCGAGGGAGGTCCCGTTAATGGTCGAAGAGTATATGCGTTCTATGCTGGGTTCAACCAATGTGCAAGAGTACTTGTCTACCCATGGAAAGTGTCTGGTACCAAAAAAATTGGCCATAAATTTGGCCAAGGAGATGAAGTCCAATGTTGTGGTGTCTAGAGATCTTAGTCGCTTTGTTGAGTCAATCAGTAACTAGCTAGGAGTTTATACTGTTAAGTTTTAGTCTGTCAAAAGGTAGTTTGTGATATTCCGTACATTACTTTGTTAACTTGTAGGTAGGATACAAGTTGACACCTTTTAGTTTTTTCTGTAGAGAGAGTTTGAACTTTTATTGACAGTATTATGGTCAGTCAGGGTCATAATTCTCACATCTTCAAGTTAACTGTATCTCTAGTTCTTTCAGGTTAAATAGTGTTTAATAGGTTGCTTACCTTGTACCTATTTAACTGGTATCTGTAACACTTTTTTATCAGTTCCTTGTCAGTATTTGGTACTTGTTCATGTTATGTGTTTTGTAGTCAGTTTATATATTTACTTATTTTCTGACAAATACTATGGCAAAAATTGAACTGAACTGCAATTAACTAGCAAGGAAGGCGTATCATTTTTGAAAATATCAAAAGAATATATTCTGATAAAAATAGTATAAAGGATATAAATACTGTTAAGGGTACAAAATTTTGCCAAAATAGAAAACACCATGTTTGGGAAAAAAATGAAACTGTTGTAACTGTTTTTTTATTTGCGACCAAGACTGTAGAATTTTCATTAATATAAAGAATAGTAGTGACAATAGGGTGGAAAAACAATGGAAACAAAGGAACCAAAATTACACAATTAAAATGTCATGAAACAATTGCATATGTGTCATTGAATTCCAATAATCTAAATGTAATTTCTCCTAGCTTTGTAGGAATTAATGCACTGTGTGGCGGGTCGCTGAAAAGTGACAAGTGCTATGCTAAAAAGCATCTCCTGCAAATAACTAAGAATGTAAGTCCTAAACTATTATCACTTGTTCGTAAGATATTGCATATTGGAAATATCTCTAATTCTCTTTACATTTTCTCGTAAGATTTGCATATCGGAAAAATATCTCTAGTTCTCTATCCATTTCTCGTAAGATTTGCATATTGGAAATATCTCTAATTCTCTATTCATTTTCTCGTAAGATTTGCATATTGGAAAGAGTTAGACTACAGGAATGACTCGTGCTATAGGAATGACTCGTGCTATGGATTATTTCTATCTTTAAAGTTCAAATGATTAATCCGACAGGTCAAAAAAAAACTCATATAAAAATTTAGTTGATAACTAAAATTTATATATTTTTTAAATATTTTACTATTTTTTAAATAGCTAAAAAATCACTCATTTGAATAGCTCATAATAATTAAAACAAGTGATTTTTTAACTATCTTAAAAAATAGTAAAAATAATTCTAAAAAATATAAAATTTGATCTCTAATTAAATTTTCATATGAAAAAAATATAAAATTTGATCCCTAACTAGATTTTCATATGAAAATATTTTGATCGGTCAGATTAAAAATATTTAAATTTTGAAGATGGAGAAATGGTCCGTAATACAATATTTTATGATCAAATTGAAATATCTTTATACAAATTGAAAATATCTTTATACAGTATTTTATGATCAAATTGCAACCAATCACTTAGCCATAGTGACAGTAAATAGTTTTCAGTTTTTCCTCGGAAGAAAGAGAAATTGCTTCCAGTTACAAGGCAAATAATGAGACTCCAAATCTGCTGTTCTTTGAGAAAAACATGATCCGGTTATCAATTCTCAAAAAATATAAAAAATCCTAAATAGAATTTTTTTTTATAGATATGTTAATTTACTTATATATTGTTGCTTCCAGTTACAAAGCAAATAATGAGACTCCAAATCTGCTGTTCTTTGAGAAAAACATGATCCTGTTATCAATTCTTAAAAAATATAAAAGAAATTCTAAATAGAAAAAAAATTATATATATGTTAATTTACTTATATATTGATAGTCTGTCAAATTTCATATAATTTCATTAATGTTTGATAGTTCATCAAACACCGTTAATTTGGAACCCTTACAAATATTAGTGAAAAACTATTAAATTTAATTATCTTTGATGGACTATCAAACGTTAATGAAATTATATAAAATTTGATCAATAAGTAAAATAACATATCTATAAAGTTTTTTTTTTTTTTTTTGAAATTGATAATAGAGTTCAAAAATAACAGCAAAAATAACAGCAGATTTGGAGCCGGATAATGACGTCTATAATGGATCATGGCAAGGCGGGATTGCATAAGGCCCAGTATTTTTACAACTTGGGCCTTGGGGCTTGATTTGGTCTCCTGGCGCCGCCATAGCTAGCCAGGTCGAAAGTTCCTCCTCACCGTTGGATCGTCCGAAAGGGATCTGATCCACTGTTGGCATTGAAAGCGTAAGCTAGGGTTTTTTCTAACATCGTTCCGTTAACCTTTTATAAATAGAGCTCGCCCGCCTGCCTTCAGCAACAGCCACTGCGCGTCTGCGCCACGCCGTATTCTTTCTATCAGTTTGATCTGAAGCCTCTGGTTTGTTTGTTGTATGCTACTCAAATGATTTCTCTCTCTTATAAATTGGTGTTCCAAAAACAAAATTGGTTTTGTTTTTATCTTGTGTTTTCTTTGATTTTGGGAGGAATTGGATATGAGGATGTTTTCCCCACATGATCGACTCTGATTATACTGAGCGCTTTTTACATTCTCCTTATTGGAGATCAAGCCAGAAATCTGATCCTTTTCTCTATTTATTTGTTTTTTTACCAGCAAGTATGCTGTAGGTGATTTTTTGAAAGTATCTTTTATCATATTTCTGATATAGATCGAAACGGGGATTAAAATAGATCTTTCACCTTTTGATGAATTTGTATTGCTATTTCGTATTTGTTTCATAAATTGTGTATAATTTTTACTTATACTGGAGATGAGGATTCTTTTTCCCCACATGATCGACTCTGATATTAAAGAGTGCTTTTGTTATTTTCTCTTTGGAGAAATCAAGCCAGAAATCTGATCCAATTTTCAATCCGTCTCAAATGCCAAATTTGGGACTTATGCATATTATTATAATATCTTTTTGAAGTCTTAAATGATGCAAACCCACATCCTAGTTTTTTATTTTATTTTAACTGAGTAATATCTATACGTAATTATTAATGTGACGTTTTTATCCACTTATTTGTTTTGATCGAATATCTTGGAGGATATTTTCCAAAAAAAAAAAAATCGATCCTCCGTTCTTTTTTTGATTAAAAAACATTTCAATAGAGGCGGTGAGAATAAAATTCTGTATATTGACACTTGACAATTTGAAATTGTCAATAGAAGGAAATAAGAACGGTGATTATTCTTTGTAATCTTAGTTTCGCACTTTCGCTCCATATCAAGGATGAATATGCATATTAAGGGGCAAACATATTTTAAAAATTAAATACTTATCATGGCACATGACACAAGCACGATTAATATTAGTAAAAGTAAATTATTATTTTTTTAAGAAAATATATACATTAAAATAAAAGATAATTGAGAATGACTTGATGAGTTCAGAATGACTAAATTAATGAGTAGTATAATATAATTAGGGCTGCTAATGGACATATGAATCCATGAGCAAAATGGACTGGACAGTAGTGGAATTTATTGGACTGGGCTTTATTTGAACATGGACAAAAAGTCCAATTCAAACTAAAATATAAATGTTAAATGGACGAAATATTCGAATAACCCTATTGTTCTTTCTCGTTCGAACAACGCACCCTATTGTTCTTTCTCGTTCGAACAACGCACCCTGACCGATTGCTCTTTCTCGTTCGAACAAACAACTCCCAACTCAACTCACCTCTTCCTCTCCGACGCGATGAGAACTCTTCCACTCCGACGCGATCACGCGACTCTTCCTCTCCGACGCGGCGTCGAGTTCAGCAACCTGACTGCTCTCTCTCCCTCTCTCTCTCTCTGTGTATCAGCGCTATCTCCTGCTCTCTTCGTCGTGGAAGATCCCAACATTCCCCTATCCAATTAAGTCTACTCGAGTTCTTCTATTTTATTCATGTGTCGCTTCAAGTGGGGTCTGGGCGGTTGGGTGGAGAGGTAGACCAGTCTATTTTTTTTATCTTGCTCTTTCCTTATGAATATTGAATGATTTGTGGCATTCACGGAGAAAAGGTGAGTATAAATCTTGCAACAATGACCATAAATCCTAGCAATTTCGCGGAGAAGGGGAGGTACACATTGCTACTTCAGTTTTTGCGCATAGGTGATGTTCAGTGTTGGGTGTGATGGAGTCTGGTAACACAACTAATGTTTGGTATGCTCTCTTATCAGAATAGGTCATTTCATGTACCACTGAAATAATAAGCCATTTCATGCACTACCAGCAGAACATGTGACAAAAACAACACCAGTTTCTGAAATGCAATTTGACTGTTGTTTAAGATGAGAACTTCTACATGAAGAGAATGTTGTGATATATATGTTATTTAAGTTATCTAGGTATTTTGCTCAGTATAGTGCTGGCATAGTGTCTAGCTTGCTGTTACATAATTACAATAAATTTGTATATAGCAAGATAAGTATTTCTTTTTCCTTTTTCCTGATTTATGGTATTTCTTGAACTGCAGGTGCTTTTGATGGTCCAGATTTACTAAAAATGAGATGCTTCTGATGCGTGAATTAATTCTTATCATGAAAAAAACTCATGTATTTTGTCATTTGCTATATTTTTTAGGGTTGTTTTAACTAACTTCTCTGATGGCCACTGTGTTATTTTTTTATGATACATGGATATATTTTTATCATTTGCTATATTTTTTCCATTTTTGCTATATTTTTTAGTATATTCATGGATACATGTGAAATTATTTTTAACTAACTTTTCTAATTGCTACTGTATTGTTCAACAATCTTGAATATGGATTGAGAAAAATATTTTAATAGAATGGTTTTGTCTAAGTTTATGTGAAATCCACAGAACAAATTAATTGAATAATATAATTCTATAGAATATTCTTAAAGATTTTTTATGATGATTGCAAGCATATTTATTCTTTGGTTAACGTCTGTATGGCAAATCCCAAAAGCAAAGTCCATATGATTAAACCATGGACAAACCGTGGGCAAAATATGGATTTTTTTGGTTTCAAACTGAATTGGATTTGGACTGAACAAAAGTTTATAAAGATGGTCTGGACCTGAACATAGACTTCAATTCTTCATCGACGGACTGAACTGGACACGAGCTGGTATCCATCCATTAGCAGCCCTGAATATAATCGTCAACTAGTGGTCAGGATGATTAAATTAATCGGGTGGGGTTGACCCGATTAAATTAATTATTAATATTTTTCCAGTACGCTGCCTGTACTCATCTAAGTAGAGCATCACCCAGTAAGGGACAAATTTATGTCAGTGTCAAAATTAATTTAAAATAAAAAAAATTATATTATGGCAGATATAATACTATTTCTTAACATAAATTAGTTCTCTGCATCTAAATTATTGATATAATAATTTATACAAAATATAATAAATATTATTTTTACTATTTTTTTTTTTTGAAAATCATCTAAAGTAGCAGAAAAATATTAATGTTATTATCTTAAAAATATTCACCTTTAAAATATAATTAAAATTATAAAAGTTTATAAAAATAGTAAAAATTTTCCTAAAAAATATATTATATAGATTAATATGAATTACTATATATTTTAAATATTTCAAAAGAGTGCAAAATATTAAAATTTTTAAGTGTACAATATGTAAGCCGAAATATAAATGTATACATATTATCTATCTTAATTTAATATATGAAAGAGTTATAATTGTTTTTTATTTGAAAAATATAAAGTTCAAATATTTTATCTTTTCTTTTCATTTAGAAAAGTTGTATCTATTTTTTTTTTAATAACACATAATTGATCATTATATTACTAATGTGATTTTTTTGTCGATACAAGTGTCTGAAAGAGCCATTCATTCATTAACCATATAAATTCTTCGCCCCTTACATAAAATAAATCTTTTTCACTATTTTTATGATAAATCTTCTTCGCCCCAGGCGAGTCATGCATGCCAACTCTGCTATTGCTTCAGTCGACGGATTTTTTGATACTACCAAAGTAAAAGATAACTTGAGATCATTAGAGGAAATGCTATGCAATTGATGAACATTCATGCAGTTAATGTTTGATTGAACAAATTTTATTTGAACAAAGGATTAATTCAACTCAAAATATTTACTAATTGAGTATTTTAAAGTCCCCTTTACTGGAGATTTGGTAAAAATGCGGGTTTGTTAATTTTATTTGTACTAAGAATATATGTTCTCTTCCATGTGTCAACACAATGTTAGTAGTTGAAAGTGTTACCTGAAATGTCATGGATGAGTTGCCTCACTTACAATATGGTAAGAATGCTCCATTGGAAATTTGGAACAGGTATGTTATTTGATCAGTCAAAGAATAGTTGGCCAAAAAAGGAAAAAAAGGAAAGCAATACTGAATTTTTTGGTCTATAAATTAATTAATAATAAATTTTGTTATCAAAGAGTCCTTATAAAATAGTAAACCTTCATTGTCAATTTAAAATGAATGAGCATGATCCCGTATAGCACACAAGTGTGAGAAATATTAGACCATATCCAACAATATCTAGATGAAAACCCCCATCCATACTTGACCATAATACATAATCAAGCACTAGAATAAAATGATCTTCAAAGACAGTTTCAATTTTGCTAGTTAAACCAATAAAATGCATAACTTTCCAATTCATTTTGTAATTCGAACGACACATTTTCAATTCTGAGTTAATAATTAATCAACAGGAGTAGGTACCTTGCCCAGATATGTTAGTTGAGCCTGGTCTCCGAGTACTTCGCCATAATTAGGCACCCACTAATTGAGGATTCAAGTGAGATCGAAGAGAAAGGGCATCGATGCTCAGTCTCTCATCTGCGGAACGTGCGGCACGTACCAAATGGACCAATTTAGGCATCATACTCTTGATTTTACCGAACGGAGAAGTGTCAGACATTGCTCGAACCTGTACTTGAAGCGAGATCATTGATAGCAAGAGAAAATCATTTTAACAATTCCTCACATTCGATTCCATGCACCAGGGGATAAAAAAAAGATCGAGAAGGGGTTCAAAATGGAGATGTGGAGAACCGTAGAATAAAAAAGAGATTCAAAATGGCGATTTTTGGACTGGTACCTTGTTTAGCGAAGAGCACAGGAATCGGTTCTTTGTTTACCAATTCGATTCTCCAAAGGTAATAACCGATTTGTCCGGAGAGAGATCAAGAAGTGAATTGGACGAGGGTTGATCGCTAGTGCACGACGAGAGTAGCGATAAGGAAACGAGAAATATTCTCTAGGTAAGATCGCTACTGCAAGACAAGAGTATTGCTCGACCGGTTTTCTCAAAGATCATAGTACCGCCTCGTTAGTCTCACATCATCAAAATATACAAAGAAAGACATCGCTACTGCAAGAGTATTGCTCGGCCGGTTTTCTCCAAGTAAGATTGTACTACCGCCTCGTTAGTCCCACATCATCGAAACGTACAATGAAAGACGCTTCAGAGCTTATAAAAAGGATAGGAGTCTGCCACAGATGGCACATCTGGATGGGTCGGTGCCTCCATTGGAGGAGTGCTGGCCTGTATCTGCCCAAGTGGCAGAGTGAACAATATAAATTTTTAGGGTGAGGGTGTGGGTGTCTGGGCAGTATGGCACCAGACCCGGAGTAGGTGCGTGGGTTCCGGGCATCAAGGCGCCCGCCCGGGGTTGGGATGGCTTCCGAGCAGCAGGGCCCCCGGCTGGGGTTGGGGTCTGCGTGGATTACAGGCAGCAGGGCACCTGTAATATTATTCTATTATATTATTCTATTAAGATTATGATTATGATTTATTATTATACTAATATTATGATGATTATCATTATCATTATTATTGTATATATTATTATATAATAATAATAATTATCATCACTATTAGTAATATTATTATATTATTAATTTTATTATTATACTATTATGATTATTTATTATAATTATAATTATTATATGATTATGATTATATTTATATTTTTTTATTATTATATTATGATTATGATTATAATTATATTATAAATTACAACTATGAATATTATTATTTATTATGATTATGATTTTATGATTATATTATTATCATTATTATTATTATTATTATTATTATTATTATTATTATTATTATTATTATTATCTTTATTATCATTGTTAGTATCATAATTATTTATATTTTAACTATTCTAATTAATAACTGTCAAACAACATTTTCGCTATTCCAAATAGTCAAGAATATCACTATTCTACAACTCTTCCAAAAAAACACTTTCTATCACTCTTCCAAAACTATTAATAATAAATTTTGTTATCAAAGAGTCCTTATAAAATAGTAAACCTTCATTGTCAATTTAAAACGAATGAGCATGATCCCGTATAGCACACAAGTGTGAGAAATATTAGATACAATTGTGTATATAGAGAGAATGATATCAAGCTTAATTCATGGGCAATCAAATACCCTCACCAACTGTATTTACTATTCAACATATTAATTTTCTAAACAAAAGAAAATTTAAATTAATAAGAATGGAGAGATACCACTCACTGTGGTTGATGAGTAAACTCACTTGGGCAGCAAACTTACACTCTTCGTTGCGCGCTCTTCGGAGGTGAAAACTCTCATGCTTTAAAGAATGTAACTAATTGGGTTCTTCGTCAGGAAATACATTTCCATTCTTTCAACCAATTTGGTTTTTGAAAATAGATGTGTTCGCCCCATGATTGAAACCTTCACCATCCAATCCATGTCAGACCATCGGAGAGATTCTTAACAATGAGTTGCGTTAACAATCTCGATAATGAATTCTTAAATAAATATGAAAATTTTGAAATAGATTTTTTTATAGATATATTTTTATAGATTCATTGATATTTGAGATCATTGACCTTATAATTTTCAGATTGAGTTTCATTTCTAGCCAACCTCAATTTATTTGAGAATAAAGGCTTTGTTGTTGTTATTGTATATATTCTTATAGATTGATATTGTTTTAAATTTCATATAATTTTATTATCATTTGAATCATAAAAAATATATAATTTGCAATAGTCTAATTTAATGATTCTGATAGATTATTAAGTGATAATGAAATTACTTAAAATTCAAAACATTGTCCATCTATAAGTAAAAGAATATATTTGTAATTTTTTTTATTTTAAAGATTTTTTGTATTTATTTAAAAATTTATTATCAAAATTTTCAAAACAACCCATTATCAAGATCCCCCACACTAATATACTAATTACAAATAGAGCAACTCTTTTCAGTGAGTGCATTATCATTTATAATTTATAAATGTTATAGTAGAAACTTTATTTTTAACAGCGATGCTAATGTTTTGGATGACAAAATGCCAAAATGTCACTGTTTTGTCGTAATGAATGATTAAAATATATATATAGTATAATATTCAAAATATTTATGTTATATAAAGTTTTAAGTTACAGAAATGTATTAATTACTTTCAAAACTATACGCGCTTAATTAAATAATCACAATAAATATAAGTTTGATAATTATTTAGTCAGTTCTATTTTTTTTTTATGAAAAAAATAAGTAGTAACATGAATAGTTAAAATTGATTCAAAAGATTTATATTTTATTTGTATTATGCTTTGTAATTTTCGACATAAAATTTAAATTACTAAATGGATTTTACTTCATAACGTTTGTCACTTTTTATTGTTAAGTAAATAAAAATTTATTAATCTGAATTATTTATATTACTATTTTTATAAATATCATATAAATTATATAGAATCAAAATATAAATTAAATGATGAAAACATTTCCTATTCATAATATTTTATTAACTGCATATCATATATACAAATAATTAATAACTTCCACAAATTATATCTACACATGACATATATTAAATGTCATATACATATGTATATGTATATAAGGATACTTTGGTCATTGATAAATTATAATTGAGAATTAAATAAATTAACTATTAGGGGTTATTTGTCATAAATGATATATAAGCATCATCTCAAGGGCAAGGTCGGGCTTCTCAAGGGCCGGATTTAGCGGGCCTACAAGAGGGTCGGTTTTGATAAGAGTTTTTAGAGGTCTGGGTTCGAATGACTTAATTTTTAAGAGATGAGTCGGGCCTTGAGAAATCAGACCCTTACTAAATGGATAAGGTCGAACTTTAATGTTAATTTATATTTATATGAGAATATTGGATTATGTTTTTTTTTTATTTTTCACATTTTTTTTATTTTTGTGTTTTTGATATTTTAAGTGTAATTAATATACAATACAAAATATTAAAGAAATGGTCTGAGAAGGGTCGGGAAGGACCGGATTTGATAAGGACCAGGTTAGAAGGATTTGCTTTTTAAAGATCGAGTCCGGTCCTTGAAAAATCGTCCCTTACCATTAGAAAGGACTGAGTTGGACTTGTGAGGGCCAGGTAAGTGCTGAGTTTTTAAAGGGCCGGGTGAATCGAGTTTAAGGGTCGAACACTTATGGACTATGTCTAATAACATATTTGTAGGAGGGGTTTGGTCAAATTAAAAGTTTGATGGGCTACTTGTCAAGACAATAAAAGTTGGAATATTATCCCTAAATTGAAATAGCATCTACAAAAAAAAATAGCTTGAGGAATCCGGTAAAATCCTGTCCCTCTGTTGCTGTGTTGTGAGTTCTATAAGATCGTGCTAATTTTTAATACATAAAGAGAGTTAAACTTTTATGTTTTCAAACATACTATATTATTTATTTTGTCCACTATTGATTTTGTTTAGATCTTCATCTTCTTGAATCTAAAAGTTTATATAAAATAGTTTATCTCTCTTCATTTAAAATAATATGTGTAATTTACTTAAAATGAAAATTAACTCTTAAAATTATCTAATTTTTTATATGATCATATATAGATTATTATATATTTAATTATATTATTTGTTATATAATTATCATTATTACTTAGCATTTAAAAATATTATCTCCGAGTTTTATTAAATATATTTAAAATTTATATTATTAGTTATTTATTTGAGTACTATATTGTCGGGGCGAAACCCGAGTTACAGCCATAATTTCTCTAATTTTGAGGTTTAAGCGAGGGTGGTGGCTAGGGGTGTCAATGGGTCGGGTCGGGTCGGATCAGATTCCGGTCGGATCATTATTATTTTATTATTATTTTGACCCGGTCCGAACCCGTCCCAATTACATTTGGGTCAAAAAATCTTGACCCATACCCTACCTGATCGGGTTACGAGTCGATCCGACCTGACCCGTGTAAAATAATTAAATATTTTTATATTATTTGAAGCAATTAAATATTTATTAATTTATAATTAATCTTAATAAGTATATAATTAATATATAGTTAAGCTTTAATTAATATTATATCATAAAATTACTTCAAAAAATATAATTATCGGATCGGGTCGGGTCGGGTTTGTTCAAACCCAACCCGATCCGATTCGGATTAAAAAATTCGACCCATTTAGTTTTAGATCAACAAATTTTGTATCTATCTAAAAAATAGCAAAAAAATTCAAAAAATATATAATTTGATCTCGAAAGATATTTCATTATGAAGATCGTGTTCAACTGTTTGATCGTCATTTAAACTTTTAAATTCGAGATACGGACGTGAAACACAAAAGATTTGATGCTCTATGAAGCACCCTAACCTATATATATATATATATATATATATATATATATATATATATATATGAGAAGGGATCCAATTATCATTTTTTTGGTGCCCATGGTGCCTATTTATTTATTTATATATAAATTTAAAAATGTGAACCGTTAGATGTATTCTATATCATCTCAATTGTATATATATGAAAAATAAAAAAAAATTAACTTTATTTCAATAGCCATCAAGTAACGTGTCAAAATTGTAAAATTTGGTCCGTTGATTTTATTAACGCTTGATGCCTATATAAATAATATCGAAATGATATAATTTTTTGTATACATATATAAGATGATATTTATAAAATATTCCTTCAATTAGTTTTGTTATTTCAGAATTTAAATAATAGTTATTTATTATTTAATTTTAATGGCACCGATGTGGCACCAAAATGATGGTAATTGAATCTCTTCTCTCTCTCTCTCTCTCTCTCTCTATATATATATATATATATATATATATACATACCTCAAAAAAGTATATTATATTTCAACATTTGTTATGATGAAAAACAATTACTTGAAAATAATCAACATTCAATCTGAGAGGAATTCAAGAACATTCTTCCCTATACCTCTCTTTATTGACACAGTGAGTCAGTGATAGCCACTTCTGCCGTCGTGGCGTTGTGTGGGTCTGGTCACTCTGGTGGTGCTGTGCTCATCTAAATCTTGTTTTAATGAACTGGGCTCATTTAGGTAATTCGGCTTCTTTTATATTTTGTTTTGTTAACAATAGGCCCAAACAATCATGAGCCTCAATTCACATAGCACATTATTTCGACTGCCTCGACTTCAATTATCCACTCTTTTAACTATAATCCTAGCGACCCGCACAGCCCAATTAGTAGCAAACAGAAAATAAAAGAACAAAACAAACCACATAATCCAGCGACATGCCAACATTCATCACCAACTCCATCGTCGACCCGAGAGAGCGAGATAGGAGGGAGGTCGGAATTAGGTTCATCAATGGCGGAGACTGAGATAGAGGGTGTGAAGCTTGGCTCTTCTAAGCCGATGATCGCGAGTCAGGAGGAGATGGTCGAGAACCGCGTGCCAATCCCGTACAGAGACCAGTGCGCGCATCTATTAATCCCGCTCAACAAGTGCCGCGTGACGGAGTTCTACCTCCCCTGGAAGTGCGAAAACGAGCGCCACGCGTACGAGAAGTGTGAGTATGAGCTCGTCATGGAGCGGATGCTTCAGATGCAGAAGATCCGCGCATTGCAAGAGGCTAAGAACAAGGGAACACAACCTGGATCCGTGCCACTCCCTGCTCCTGCCAAGATTTAAGTTGAGGTTGGGTTTCTCGATTTCTCCCTAACTTTTCTCGATTTTGATTCTGTTGTTTGATCTGTCTATTTGGGTGCTTGATTCCCTCGTATCCTGATTAGAGACCATAATATTATAGCACTGAGGAAATTAGGTAGTAGTGTTATACAAAAACCATTTTAGAAGATCAGATGATCATTGTGAATTTGCAATAACTGTTATGTCCAATGCGACTGGTAGGTAGTTTGCTGACATGGAAAGGTAAGATGTAGCTGAACTGGGATTCTATATTGTCCTTGTTGACTGAAATCTTTTGGGTAGATTCATTATTCTCCATTAGCTTTGGAATACTATTGGGAACTTCTAACGAAGTTCTTCCAATGGGTTCAATTGATTGCTTTTGGGGAGTAGGGAAGGAGATTTTGAGTACAGTTAGTCAATTACATATTTCTTTATTCCCTATAAAAGTACTGCCAGTACAGAATGCACAATTTGAAAAACAAATTGTTGGATGAACAAAGTGTCTCTTAGTTTGATGGTGAGTAATTAGGATTACTGTGTTAGTTGAATAACAACAAGATATCAGGCCTTATTGTAGTTTCACATATTCCTTTACAAGTTTCTGTTCTTTCTGCACATGTTTTCATTTATTGCTAATTTAGTTCACTTGCTTAAAGGTTAAGGACTTAGAGTACTGTACGTGGGGTCTAATTATATGTGTGCACATTTTAGTAACATTGTGCTTGTATGGTAGTCTGTGATCCCCTCTTAATTTTAACCAGATAAACGAGGCATGGACTGCAAGCTAACAGTATTTAAGTCCATGGTTCGTTTGTTGTGTCGTGTGTAATTCAAACGTTGTCAATGGTTGACACATAAGCAGTTAATTTTTTTTTTCTATTTTTGCAATTATCACTGAACTAGGGTTATCCTGCTTCAAGTCCTTGATATTGCCAAGAAATGATTTTTTTCTTTCCATTATCTGACTGTTAACTACCCTCCAAACTTTTACTGTAAATGACTGCCCTCCCATTGATGTATATTATTAAAATATGAATTGAATGAACTGAATCACTTTTGTATTTTTCATATAACTAACATCTGTAGATAATTTGTAGTACAATTTAATCTACTATGAAGATTTAATTTAAGCAAGATCGTATGTATGATAGAACATGACAAAAAGTTTAGCAATGTTCTTTTAGCGGGTTTTATTATACAAGAGGAGACTTTTGGTGTATTTATTATTTTTTAAATTGTTTTAATGCAGGATTACCTTAAAGCCATGGCTACTGAACCTGAACATTACTGCTCTTTTTGTTTATTTTATTTCAAGACAGACTTGTTTCTTTGTGTTATTTAGTATTGACACGAGATCTATGATCTCTGTGATTTTGGATTGGGTTTCATTTCTAGCCCACCCCAATTTATTTGAGACTAAAGGCTTTTTTTTTTGTATTTAGTATTGATACGATACATCTGAAATCATTGAAAATTGTCCAACAACACTTTTCATTTCTTTTCGTTATCAAGTATTTATGATATGTTCTTAATATTTCATTTATTCTGCGTATAATATTTGCTTGAATTTCATCGAAAGTTTCCTTCTGCTGTGATGCCCATCATGGATGCATGTACATTCTCCAATTGGTGTGTGTTGGTATCTGAATTGTTGGTTCTTGAAAAAGAATGTATGTTTGTTTCATGGTTCTTGTTTTTTTCTTTGGGCTGCTCTTGTTTCAGGTTGTCGTAGGTCTTCACTAGGCATAACCTATAAGGGCTCCGCCTTGAACCCGGCCCGGCCGGTCCTTCAAAAACCCGGTCCTTATCCGGCTCTCACAAGTCTAGCCCGGCCCTTACCATAAGATGCAAGCTCTTCTACCCGGCCCTTACCCGGTCTTTCCCAAACCATTTCTTTAATATTTTGTATTGTATATTAATTACACTTAAAAATCTAAAAAAAGAAAAATTAAAATAAAATGCTAAAAAAAAACAGAATTTAATATTTTTATGCAAATACAAATTAATATTAAAAAAATACTTAATCAACGAAAAAATATATATCATGCCCTTATCCGTCGACCTTTATCTGGTCCTTAGAGTCCGAAGGGCTTAGTAAGGACGGGGCTTACCCCTTAAAAATCAAACTCTTTGAACCCGACCTTCTATAAACTCTTATCAAACCCAGCCCTTATCTAGTCCTCTCATAGGTCTGCTAGGCCCAGCGCTTAAGAAGCCTGGCCGGCCCAACCCTTAAAGACGATCCCTAGTCTTCACATCTGGGTCAAGTCATATGTCATTTTGGGCTTTCAGTCAAGTCACCAGATCAGAGGTCAATTCATGTTTGGATGATAGGTCATTTGGACTTGATTTATTCTCAGGGTACCCTTTTGTGTGTTAAATTACTATTAAATTAGATTGCATTTGGTGTGCTAGTTGAGTAGTTTCAGGTAATGGGCATGGTGTTATTGGTCACATTGAGCACCCTGGGTGCAGCCTTAGTTTTTGTTGGCAGTAGTTGTGGTGCCTTTAGTCCCTTCCAACATTACTTGTTGGACCCCCCCCCCCCCCCCCCAACAAACAAAAAAACCTATTTTTAACTCTGGTGTAGCGTAACTATTTAAACTGTGTACTGTTCAGCTTCTTCTAAACCATAGATTGTATTTTTGTTATTATTTAAAAAGATATTTGAAGGAATGAAGTATATTGAAAGAGTTTGCTTTGGATAAGAGTGCCTGCTATATAGTGATTCACATATTAAAATTATAATTTAGGAGTTCAAGTTTGGTAGTAGAGTTACAGTCTTCAGACTATTAGATTATAGAATTTCAGTTTTAGATTTTAGTGTTTAAAATTTATGATTTTAGGATTTAGGAGTAGATTTATAGTGTAGGTTTTTTATGACTATTAGATTATAGAATTTCAGTTTTAGATTTTAGTGTTTAAAATTTATGATTTTAGGATTTAGGAGTAGATTTATAGTGTAGGTTTTTTATGATTATTCTTATTATTAGTATCATTATTATTATATTATATTATTATTACTATTATTCATCATTGTCATTATTATCATCATCAATATTACTATATTAATTTTTTTTATCTTCGAGATCTATTATCTTTGTGATTTCGGATTGGGTTTCATTTCTAATCTATCCCAATTTATTTGGGATTAAAGGTTTTGTCGTTGTTGTTGTTTTTGTTGTATTGAAAACTTGATGTTCAATGTATTTGTGTTTTAACAAATTTTCATTGTTCTTGCGGGAGGAGACTAGGAGTATGCTCTTATCTTTGTTTTGTTTCTTAATATGCAAGAACTACTGATTCTGTGACCAAACAAGAATTTTGGATGAACATGAGTAATTGGTTTCTCATTTATTTCACATTCATGTGGATCTAAGCTTTCTGCTGCGTGCAATAAAGAACTTATTTAGTGTTCATATAGTGTGACAATGGTAGTATTTGGATTTGTGCATTACCAAATGGTCCCTTCTTGGTGTCCTTTTACTTGAGTTAGTGCAGTTGTTGTTCGGCTTATTGTCTGTGTGCTTGTCCCGACCACGCTAAACTGCAATAGTATTTATTAGCTGTCTCTTTCGGATGGCCCTTGTAGACAGTCATAGTAAAAACTGTGTTGATTTTTGCTCATATAGTTGAAATATTGGTCACGTGGGGTGGAAAAGAAGGAAAATAAGTGACTGGGCTTGGATGCATTCACTATGCTGGTGGTATTTTATTTGTTTTGGTCTGTTACATTGTATTATATTCACCGTCTTCTCTTTTTGTGAAAAATGAAACCATGGTATACTTACTGTTCTGCTGTTCTCAAGTTGAGAATCAGATTTATAAGTACCTTCGATGCAGATTTGATGTACACTCTCGTTGCTTTGCTTTGGTAGACAAACAATAAATCCTACCCGACTCCCAAATGGCTACATCCTCTCTGCTTTTAGAACTTCTACCCATGACCAATATATTCCCTATAATTGAATCATTACCCTTGTAAGGTCTCCTAAAAAGTAAATATTAATGGTATTATTATTAAGGTGGAGAACTAAATCCAAGTAGAAGAAATGAATTTGAATTGACTTTATATCAAGTGGTTGGAATCCTAGATGTAAATGTTGAAGGCATTGGGAAGTAAGAGGGGAGCATCTGGAGGACAGAAAACTCCATAAACAAACTTATGCGAAACACTGGGCTCCAACTCTGAAAATCTAGTACTTTCGTCAAACCATCCTGAGATTTTATCGTAAATCATAAAGCACTATATTTTCCGATTTAAACAAACCATCCACTTACTATAAAAATTTGTGGATATACGATTTCATATAGATTGTACAATTTTTTATAGTTGAACCATCTAAAGTTTCTCTCCCACCTAGAAGAATTAATTTAAGTAGGTATGCGGTACGCGTATTCCTCTGTTTTTGTGGAGATTAATGACAAAGAAAATGATAAAATGTCCTTCATGTTATCTTAACTGCACTTCAAAAATATTCCATTATATACGTTATTCAAATTTAGTGTACAGTATTTTTTTTAACTTCCTATTTTCCGAATGATCACAAGGAAATTGAAATTATTCACTTTCTTGAATAAACAAATATACACTATTAGGAAATTATGCCATAAAAGGAATCAGGTCTCATAAATCGTGTATTAACAATGTTGAGCACGAGTTTTTTTAGGAGCTATAAATTATAGGAGCATGATAATAGTCCTCAAGCACTTGTCCTCATATTTTATTCTCAATAGTTGACTATTAACAATCAAAACAATGTTTTGGCTGCTATTTATATTAAATATTTGTGACATTAATACTAAATCAAAGAGCCATTGATTAATTTTTCAGCATCTAAATGAAACTACTTATAATTATTAATAATCTTATTTATATCAATTATTTTAGTTACATATCATTATAGTTACATATCATTAGTGTTAATCATCTCTCAAAGAATTGACTATTAAGAGTCAAAGTAGTGCTTTGACTGCTATTTGTACTAAATATATGTGCTACTAATACTAAATAAAAAAGTCATTGATAGTCATTTTTTTTCAGCATTTAAATTGAACTACTTGTAATTATTGGTTATCTCATTTATATCAATTATACTAGTTATTGACCATGAGCATTAATCAAATCTTTTATGTTAGGTTTGCCGTGAACACCGAAGTCAAAATTGATATCTATTTATAGCAATTGATAATCTTAATTATATTCATTGAAATATTTATTAATTGCAATCTTTTTTACATAATTTCAGTAGGGAGTTTTTATAGTTATGAATCTTATTATTTATCCTCGTTAAACTAATTGTTGATGTCTTTTTTAATTAGCAATTGATGCTAACTACAAAAAATTACTGACTCCAAATGTGAAAGAAAATATCATCCACTTGAAGTAAAATAAATAGCATGTTCCTTTATTTACTGACACTCAAGTATTTATAAATTAAGTTGATTATTAACATAGTTTCTCTTTTAAAATAAAATTTTCAAATACAAGAACAAGTAAAAAAGTACGATTTGCAATATAAATCTTGTCAATGAAATACAGTCATCACACCCAATAGAAATTAAAAAAAGTATTAACAAAATATTTACGTTAAAAATATCAACAGATTAATCATTGAGAATATCATCCACATTTGAATTGTAATTAGTGCAAAAATTAGTATAAAGAGTAAAAGATGAGATCTGCACATGACTAGTTTGATCTAAAAAGATATAACGATCACCCAACATAATCAAATGTACACAAAAGATTTCCAAAGAAAAAAAAAACTAAATTTGTGATCAATCCAAAAGGCAGAATAACTAATCTTAATGATTAATTTTCTAATATATCATTAAAATGATACAAATTACAAAAACTAATTGTTGAAAACCATGATCAAAATTTTACAAATTTCACATAATCGAAATTGTCAATTTTCTGTGGGAGGACAAATGACCACAAAAAGAAAATCTATTAAATATACACGGACAGAAAATCAAAATTTTCACTCCAAAAAGTCAGTAATGAAAATCTGTAGAATAGAAATCTCCAACTTGATTTGATATTCTCCATATTTCATGTTGCTTATTTAATGGCATGCTTCATATCTCATATTCCATATATCTTATTGAACGCCACACCATCTTCAATTCTTCATATCTTCATACCACATGTCAGTTTTGTCCGTATGCCGTGTGAGTGAAAGAGGTTAGATTAAGTAATAAAGGAAATGGAGGAGGAGAGGAGAGACTAAATTGTAATAAAGGAAATGGAGGAAATGGAGGAGAGGAAATTAATTAACATTTCTAATCGAAATTGAAAAATAGAATGTGGGGACAATTGTTGGGGATGAGAGCTGGGGGATATATTGGAATGAGCACAATGTGAACTGTTTAGCACAAAATTTGATGCTGTGTCTAATTAAACTGTCCCATTAATAGCATCACGTGATTAGGGCTGTAATCAGAATACAATTACAGATACAATTACAGATATTAAACATATGTCAAAATTCAAAATTAAATCCGCTATAAATAAATACGAATACAAATACGAAGGAGATATTCAACAGATATGGATTTTCTCGATAGATATGAAATAAAAATTAATGTATATTACTTATATAATAAAAATAAATATTTATATTAACAATAAGTATTTATAATGCATATATTTATTAATATTTATAATAATTATATTATACATAAATATTTTTTTGAAAATAATATTATTTTATAAATAAATTTGATAATATATACTCTATTTCAGATACAAATAATAAAGTTTAAAAATAAATTTATATACGCATCATTTCTTATGGATATGAATTGAATATGAATCTGATATGAATATAAATAAATAAAATTCAAATATAAATGATATATTTAGAATATTTTCCACTCCGTTTACAGCCCTACACACGATCAATCGAATTGTCTATATATTTCACAGTGAATTTCTAATAAGAGCCTATGTTAGTGGGAAGGTAGTTAATATCTCTATTTAGTGGCGGGGTCTGGGACTAAATATGTTTTATAGATATTTTAAATTCTGCATCTCAAATTTTGAAAAACTGAAATAACAATTCTATATTTCTACTATTTATTAAGCACATAAGTGTTTTGATCCCGCAAAGGTCTAGATTTTTTATTAAATTTTTAGAGCTAATATCAATCATTAAATTAAGTTATTCATCAAATAATGTTACTATCTCTATGCTCATTTGTATTGAAGTTATAATTTTTTTTTCAATTTTAACTGTTACACGAAATACTGCATAATTTAAAAATATAATTGCTTTACTTTGTTTATTTTTTTATTAGATTATCATTAATTATGAATTTTATTTTTTTAATTCTGAATGTCAACTTTCCTTTCAATTCTGTATTTATTTTATATTAATTATATATTTATGATTAAAATTTATCTTAATTACTAAATTATCTTTATTTTTATTTTATTTTTCACATGAAAATATAAATTTTTATATTTTTAAAATACATCATCATATAAAAATATATGGCCAAAATACTAATTTATCATAATAACATTATAAAATATTAAAAAAATATATTAATTTCTAAAATGACGGAAACTACAACCCACCTCTACCCCTAAGAGCTGGGCCTCTATCCTTATTTGTTAAGTGTAACCCCAAAAATTCGCAGAATGTGAAAGTAACGAATAACATTCTCGAGCAATTGATAACATTTCCAAAGGATCACTTCGCTTTCGTCAAGTTGGAATATTCTCGATTCCCATCACATATAGAACATTAATCACATGTTGGTGCATAATCACATAGTTGAATTATTATGTAATGCATAAAGATCAAGATATTAATTAAGTTCGAAATATGATGTCTATATATATGACTTGATCAAATCGAAGATATACTACGAACTGGGGCATCTATGATAATTTGGTGCATTGCAAAATACAAGGTTAGTTTTCCAATTAGAAACTAAGGGATATTAATATTATCTCAGAAATTCATAAAAAAGCAAGAATGTACGTGGAGATGGAGCCCTCCTATTAGGTGGCGATGAGCCCATGAGTGGAAATTTGAAGGCACTCATTCGATCCCCATATGAGAAGGTACGGAAATCTACACACAATGATGAAAGCCCAAAACCCCAAATTGTCCTCTGTAAATATTCGCGTCCTTTTCCCCATTTGTTACCGTTTTACCAATACACCAAAAAGAATGAAACAGAGAGCGATAGATGAGAGAATGGAGGAGCATGGCTGTGCAGAGTCAGCAGCTAGCGACCAAGGAGAGGCTACCCCAGGCCCCAGAAGAGGGAGAAGGAATGATGGGGTTGTACATGCAAGCAAGGAAAACTCCATGGAAAGGCACCGGCCTTTAGCTCCCTTCGTGCGAAGAAAGTTGTGGAGACACAATCATGGACAGACAGTGAGATGCCACGACTTTTGCATATCCCATCTCATCTGCTTGCATCTGTGGCCTCTTCTGCGATAAGAGCAAGGGCAGGGGTGTAATTTTTGTTTTTTAAACAGTGAACGTATTTTCTCAAGGTTTTGTTTATTGTCCTCGTCTGTGTAGCGGATACTTCTCCGGATATACTTGTTTTTTGTTTTCTCTCCCAAAGTTTAAAGTTATTTCGGGGAATTAAATGCTCTATCGCGCTGCACTATTTATAGGGGCAGATTGATGAATAATGTAAAATGAATGATTTGGATTCTCTGTTGTAAGCTTACTGCACAACAAGCTATTCGGGGAATTAAAACATTTTATTATAGACTTTACTTATTATGTCATATATTAAAATAAATGTTATATACGGACGAATAAAAAAAAAATACTTTCTTGCTATTTGGCCAAACGTCCTTTTGACTACACTATTTTTAGTGAATAAAATAATGTTTAGTTAATATGTTTCCAAATAATATCTTAATGAGATCATAAACTCCAGGTACGTTAATTACTTTTATTTTTTTGCAACCAAAGCATAATTACCATCTCTAAGGAGTAGCTTTGGACTAACATTATTTTCATAACAGAAACAAAAGACTCGTCATTAAATTTGTTGTACATATGTGCAGTTGGGTTTGTTCACAGAGGATCTGGCAATCTTGTCTCAGTCTTAGTGCTGAATAGTCATTCTCTTCGGCCAGCCAACTTCTACTCCCATGTCCCAACCACCTTCATGGAATTATGATCACTATTTTGATATTTTCCAATAATTACTCTGATCCTTTGATGCCAAGATAATGATACACAATAAGCTTAGTAACTTTGCTATTAAAATTATTTGCCTTCCCAAATTAAAGAGTAAGGAAACGAAAGTTGTAGAAAGGAACGTCTAATTTAAAATTTTGACATTTGGAATTTAATATATGTAATGTACAATAATAAATATTGCAAGTTTCACTGTTATTAAAGATTTACGATGGTATATATGTATTGGAGAATTTGCTAGAAATCGCTCTTACCTTTTAGATATTGTTGTACGATTTATAAATAAGACCAACAAAATATCAACTTTTTTGTTTGTAAATATACTTTAGCTTGCTTAAAAAGTAATAAGAGAATATTTTTAAAGATAAAAATGGAGATCTCAATCATCCAACTTTGAATGTTGATAAAATATCTCATCCGAATTTCGGATCTACAACTACAACCTCCAATAATAGCAGAATTTTCAAATCAACATATAATTATCATTAGTCAATTTATGCTAAAGTGGAATTGAAAAATATCCTACGAATTAGAATTCACATCTGATCATTAATACAGGGTTGTTGTCCGGACCTCAAATTAATAGAGGCCTCATGAATCCAAACGAATTATGAATCACTTTTAGGTTATGTTCACTTTTTGCAACCAAGGCAATTTACTGTATAAATAATAATTATTAATGTATATTGATGTAACATCATAATTCGACTTGAACCACAAAATTAAAAATCCTGATTTCTGAACTCCAGACGATGTACATAATAGATGCCAAGCTTTTATTGCATTAGTGTGCTGAGCATAGAAGAACTAATGAACTATGATGGAACTATTTTCCTGGATAAAAATCATCATTGCCCGTTTGATGCGCCAAATTGTCATGCATGTAATGACACAAGTCACGCAATGGGCCCCAATTTGTGGGATCCCCTCCCCTCTCAGTTTAGGCATGCAAAAAACAGAGATATTCTCGCCGGTGTCGTATGTTGGGAATAACAAGACGATGGTCGATGCAATTTTGAATATACGCACAACAGGGAAGGAATTAATGAAATTATCAATTTGAATTTACGCATTTGCGTGCACTTAAATTCAGGGATTTCTGTAAATCGATACATGCTTCGTTGCTGCCACAGTTGTTACCGTGCAATGGCATGCACTTTTTTTTGCTGATGATTTGTCTTTCGTGCGTATAAGCATATCTGTACCGGCATATTGATCAAAGTCTCGTGTTCGCATAGGAACTGAATTCTAAAAATAGCACATTATAACTAGTCATGTCAAGTCACAGCAAGTATATATGTCTATGATGTGATATATATCATTTCGACTGAAATTAATACATTATATGAAAATGATCTCTCTTTTCAAAAAAAAATATATGAAATGATATCACATGTCACGTGATCTCGTACAATCATACAAGTATTATTTTTAGAATATTTTTTATACTTCAACGAAATATAAAATATATTTTTCAATGAACAAGATAAAATTTAAGAAATTTGTGTCTAAATGTTAAAGTACGTGTTGTGTCGTACGTGACTCAAGTCACTTTTAGAAGATTTAGTATGAATATTTAAATATGTATTCTTTTCCTAAAGAAAAAATTCACATGAAATTTTTTAATGATTTATATATGTATTATTTTCCTAAAGAAAAACTTCAAATGAAAGATAAAGGACACTTGGACAATTTTTGAAACCTTGAGGCAGTAGTTAAGTTCAGAAATATTTTTAAAGTAATTCACATTTTGTGAAATTAAACTTCAAACCAAACATATTTCAAAACCTAAAAGCAAAAGTATTAATGCTTCAACCATTTTTTACATCGGTCTCAAGAAAAGTTAATGTGTCATCAAGAAAATTTAAACTAATAATATTATTCTTATTAAAATTCCCAAAACCATTCAAGCCAGTCTCTTTAACGTTTTTAAGTATTTTATTTGAAGTGTCTGCAACTACATTAAAAAAAGGAGATAAAATGATCTCCTTGTCTTAGACTTTCTTTTTGCATTTAAATACAGAACTAGTTTGCCACTCAAATTAAAGTCTTAGACCTTTCAGACACATTTAAAAATTAATACGTAAATAATATTTCTTGATGCATCAAATCTATAATCGTGGTTCGAAACCAGAAACGATCGATAGAGGGTGTCCGGTTCAAATATATATAATGTTCGGGTCAAAATAAAATTTATTTTTTACCGTACGATATTTATTTTTCAGTAAACCAAAGGGTGTCCGCGCATCGGCTGACGCCTACCTTATTTCCGCCACTAAATCAAAATCAAAGTAATTCCGTCCGAATTCACAATTATTCCTCTAGCGCCCGCAGAGCATCGAATGTCGCTCGCAGGCGATTGTTATCGGCTTATCGCTCCTCTTAAATTTGTAAAAGAACACAATTTTCTTTTGATAATAAATAAATAATTATCATCTGTAAATTTTCTTTTGATAATAATTTATTTTTATTATGTCATTGCACATTATTTTCAGATGTAATAATTCGAATTCTAAATTCTGCAGAGCATAATCACATCCGCCAATCAATAAGTCAAGATATTCTTGGGGGATGATCCGTGGAGATGGAAGAATTTGACACATGGGAGAGGATGAGAACACCGATTAAACAAGGGGAAAAGAGAGGATGTAGAACTAGTTGATATTTAGATTTAATACATCTACAAACTATAAGGTTGGTACATCTAGAAAATTGGTATGAGAATTGATACAAATTGGTATATCAATAAACTATATTTTCAATGATATTTTTACTGCATTAATTTGAATGGATGGACCAACAAAAAACTATCGAGTCAGATATAAGAATCTAATTACGAACGAGTAAGAAACGTCTTTAAGCCGCTGACATGGTGAGATGGTGAGAGATGATGAGAGATGAGTTATCGGATTAGAGTTCGGCAAAAAAATATATATAAACTATTTTTTATTCGAGCTGAGTCGAGCCACGAGCCGAGCCGATCCCAACTCAAACTCAAATTTCATTTAACTACCGAGTCAGATTAGCTCGAGCCAAATTAAATTTCGAGTCATTTTAATAACTGAGATTAGCTCGAGCCCGAAATAACCACAAGCCCGAACTTTTTTGTGCAGCCCTATGTACAACGGTAGAACAGTGAATCGGTTGTCTAAAAGTTGGGTACAGTGTGGTTGATGAAGAAACACGCTGAATGAGCACACGAAGAGAGGAGTGCGTTCCATGAACAAGTCGGTGTTGCCACAGGAAAGCATGACAATTGACAGCGATAAATAAAGCTTCACTGCTTGTCTTCTTCGCCAATATATCTCTAGTAACGCTTCACTGCTTCAAAATTTCTTTATTATGTCAAAATCTAGCGCTTCAAACTAATATTCTTCGTATTTTAAATGTTCAAAAATTAAAAATAAAAAAATCAATCAGATTTCAAAACCGATAAGTCGTCTTATTCACTATATCAAAGGTCAATTCTCACATTCAAGAAAATTCAAACTTGTACTCTACAATGGGGAGATTTTACAAATTATCCGTCTTATCAAAAATTTTAAACAAAATATCCTTGCATCTAAATTTTTCAACAAAAATGCCCTTTTGAATTAAATTTGTTTGCTTATAAAACTGTTCTTTCTTTAAATTTTTCAACAAACTGGCCTTTAAACAAAATATCCATCCCTCCCGTTATCAAAACTTTTCCAGTCTTTAAATTTATTTTATCAAAAATAAATAATAAAAATTTTCATAATAGAAATCTCTATATAAACATAATATTTTCTTCAATTTTCATACTTCATACATTCTATATTTAACGAATAAAATTATTAATTTCAAAAAGAACATAATGAATTTTTGAAAATATGATTCATTATTTTCAGAAATTAAAAGTTCTGACTTATTTTTTGGATTTCAAATATTCGCTGAATTTCAAAACTAATGATAATGTTCTAAGAGCTCAATCAATATTACTTGATAGTTCAAAATTATTATTATATTTAAAATTTGAACTTTTCAATTTAGTATTTGCACAAAATTAATTTAAATTTAGTTTATTTATATTTAAAAATAATAAAATTTAAGAACTAAAAACGAAAATTGAAGCAATTAGAAGATATTCAAAATTTTCAGACTATTTTTTTGTAGACTCCTCTTTTAAAAATTATATTTTCACTAAGTAAATAATTCATACATACTGTCTTAAAATATGAAAATGAAATTTTTATTATGAGGATTGAAATTTAAAATATGAAAATGGACATAAAAATAAGTAAAGGGTGATAAAAGAGAAGGGGAGGGAAGTATAATAATCAAAACAAATGGAACCCACAATGATATATTTTTTTTTAATTTTAGTTGTAACGGCATCCCCTTTATAATATCTAGAAAAGACAAATGGAATAATTTGATGAGAAATAGAGAGAAAAATGAAAATAAAATATTGAATTTCAATCTTTATAAATTAAGTAGAAAGTTTTTTTCTGAAATTTTAGCTGAGAGCTTTGCTTGTCAATTGAATATATTATTATGTTGTCCAAATAAAATTCAAAACATTCATTTTATTTAGATAATTTAGATTAAATTCCATTTTTCCACTTAAGTTGTAATCAAATGTTAGATAACGTCGTAACTACCATCAATTTGGACCGTACGACATATATATCTTTTTAAATTTTCTAAAATTATCGAATAAAATCGTACAACCCAATTTGGTGAATTCAAATTTTAGATTTTTTTTCTTTCTATTAAATTTAGTGTCCAATTTAAAAAAAAAATCTCCGGTTCCATCTGGGACAGCCCCAATTGAGGGCAGAGTAGGTGGGCCGGGTCCAACTTGAAGCAGTTGACCCTCGTTTGCTTAAATAAGAAAACCCCACCTTGTTTCAAAAATTTAATTCAATGAACATTGTTGTCTATCAGCTGATAAAAAAAAATATTCAGATTTCATTAAAAACTGATTGCGTATTGATAACAATTGAGCATATTATCAAAGTTGTTAAATAAAATTGGTAGTCAAAATATTACTTATAAAAACAAACTGAATACCACAACGCGGATAATTTCCACTGATTATCTATCAAGTGAAAAAAATATAACGGGCAAAAATTTCAGATTACATTAGAATTTATTTTTATCTTGATAACAATTGAGCATACTATTAAAGTTGTTAAACAAAGTTGGTACTCCAAAAATTATTTATATAAAATAGGAAAAACCAAAATACAGAGTATTACAATTATACTAAAAAGGTTCTTCTGTAGTTTTTTTTTCAAATGAAACATGTTACTTCTGAATCATGAGCTAAGAAAATAATTTAATCTTATAAAAAAATCACTCAAGCTTAATTATCATGATAGTAAAACATAACAAGTGTTATGTCTTAAATTCATATAGATAGTTTATTTTTAAAATAAAGTATATTTTTGTAACCAATATTTAATTTTTATTTTACATAAGACATTATATGATTAAAAAAACATCATGTCACTGCGTTGATTATACGAATTGTCAAAAGCATCCAATCTTTGATCTGTCACACGCTATAGTTCCTCTCACATTCATCCTATCATATTATCTGAAATTCTGAATTATCCAAAGTATTCATGCATCAAGCCATCAACTATAACAGTGAAGATTCCGTGACTAGGCTGAACAGACAGAGAAATCTGTAGATATGAAAATTTCCGTGCAATTCTCAGGTGGAGGCAACCCGTTATACCTTTTGCAGAAAGATTGGCCACATAAGATTTATTTTCTTTATAGCACGCTCGCAAAATTCTTGCTGAAAACACAGGAAACACAGGAAACACAGGAAACACAGGAGGAATTTTCAGAGCTGGTCACAAGAAACAATAAAAAGAAGCGTTGAACATTTCACAGTCACAGCTTGCATTTATTGCGTGCTTGATGGTATTATATTTTTTAAGAATAAATTATGAAATAATTATATTTTCTAGAAAATTTCTGAACAGATATTGCACGACGAAAATAAATCCTCACTAAAATATGATTAATTTTCTGACTAAATTGTTAAATGTGTGATCAGAAAACAAAATATAATCATTTAATCTAGATATAGTCGTATCACTATTACTTAATTGCATTATCCTTCATAATTGAATTTTCATAATTAGATTCGCCTTGAGCTATCAGTGAATAGGATAGCTTAAATTAAATAGGCCAAACCAAGTTACATTTGCGCAGCCTACGGTTCCACCAGAAAATATACATTGGTACCTCTACAACCTAATGTTCTCTTCTTGTAATAAGAGGGGAAAAAAGGATAACAAAACGGCACCAGCATTCGGTATCATGATAGCAGAAAAGAGATCACAGAAGCAGCCGTTTGATCAAAATCGGACCAACTAGTTTGAATCTCTATACTTGTATTTTTCGCAATGTACAGTTGTACACCGTAAGATCTTAATCGAACGGTTGAATTGAAATAATAGGAAATTCTCAGCGTTGCACCAGTTGCAACTGATGGAGTGCTAATAAAGGAAGTGTGGTGGCAGGCCTGAGGAGAGTAAGCAAAGAAATCCTGCGCGCAGAGATTCTATTCCTATTGTTGCCTCCTATCTCTATCACTGACTCTGCCATTATACTCCTTCAGCCGCTTGCTATTACTGCTTCTCTCTCTTCTCACTAGTCAAAATCTCTGCCAAATTGTAATAATTAGAAGGTCCTGCTGTTGTGGGAATTTTCCCAGTTTTTCAGTACCCAGCAATAGGTTTTTTTTTTCAGTTGAAACTCAGCATTTCTCCTTGTCTCTTCTCCTTTGTCCCCTCAAAAGAAATATTCATGAGCCCCTAAAAAGTTTCTTTTGATATAGCTAGGTGCATGAATAGATGTACCTCAAGACTAGATTGCAGATAGATATATAGCTGGTTACTACAGTTATCTTTTATGTTTTGATTTGAAGAAGAATATTCGGTGTATAAATGAAGTAAAAGAGTTGAATTGGAAGGAGGAAGAATTGGATAAAAGTTTACTGTTATAGTGTTATTTATTCATGGCGAGAAAGGAGGTGAAAGGAGAGAGGGGAGAAGTGGAGAATGGTGATAAGGATGAGAAAAATGGAGTAATTATGAGACCTTATCTCAGATCCAAGGTGCCTCGTTTGAGATGGACGCAAGATCTCCACCGTTGCTTTGTTCAGGCCATTGATATGCTTGGTGGTGAAGAGAGTAAGTTGACTTCTGTATTTCTTTATTTCTGAAGTATAGGAGTGAGTATATATGTTGACTTTTATATTTGTTATTTATTTCTGAAGTAGGAGGATGTTGGTTTTTATTTTGTTCGATAAATCAATATTATTTTAGGTTTTTTTTTCCTCTAGTTTAACTTGTCATTTGTTTATAATTGAGCTACATGTTGATGAAAGACAGGCACAGTACTGTAAGAGTGTAAGCTTTAGGGTTTTTTTTACCACTATGCATTTAGTTATTACAAACAACGTTGGAGGGTTCTAATATTAAAAATATTTATAGTGCTTTCCCCACATAAAAAATAACTAGATTTTGAATGCACAGCACCTCTTTCCGCCATGTACATTGGCAAAAATATATCCATTCTGTGGACTCTCTCTTTTTTCTCCATCACAAAAGAATAATGTTGTTGTACGTCGTTTGTTATTAATTTCTGGCTCTGCTCTGCTTGTGGTAGGAGCTACACCTAAGCTTATACTTCATCTGATGGATATAAAAGGGGTAACCATAGCACATGTGAAGAGCCATCTCCAGGTTTGCCCTTCAACTTGAATTAATTGTTTAGTTTACTTCCTTTTCTCCAAAAAAAAAAACTCTGAAAGCTTTATTACTCTTTTGATAAATGTTTCTTCTTTCTGGGTTATTTGCAGTTGTATAGAAACATGAGAAATGACAGCGTAAGGCAAGGTACGTAATAACTAATAACTCGTACTATTTTGGTATTTAAATAAATTCCAATTTTCCAAAAAGAGCTGTGCGATTTTGATACTCAACAGTACATGCAATAAAAAAAAATCCGGTGCTTTGAATATCTAGGTTCGTTATTGAGTTAAAATGGGTTCTACTAATTTATTATAACTTATGAAATATAAGTGCGTATGATAAACTGATAATTAAACTGATAAACAAAAAATAGAAATTTGAAAACCTTTTTCCAAGCTAGGCAAGAAAACTTCCAATGGCAGAGGAAAGAGTAACGAAAGAAAAGTTGTAACTTCATTAGTTTGCCAGGACATAATTGATTATACTTCTTTTTCGATGTTATTTCTTCTTGTGCACTTTATTTGAAAAGATAAATTAATTAAGCCCTCTTTTGTATGCAATTCTGGCAACTTAATAATTAGGTCATGTAAAGATATTAATCATGCCCACTTGTATGAACAGACAACCATGTAAAGATATATAATGATACCCTTTTTTTCGTCTCTCCATACGTACCAGGCGTTGTTCAAGAGAGAAAGAGGCCAATTGAAAACAATGATAGTGGTGGTGATGAGACTAAAATTAGGAATGATTGTGCCTTTGAGCATTGTCCAAAACCCACAAAGGAATCATCACTGACCCCTCTGAAAAGGTCGGCAGCTTTGTCTCTCTCCAAATGTTTTCTTGTCACATCATAGAATATACACCTCGCACCCACAACTCTTTTCTATCCCATGGTGAAGGGAAATAACAAATATCTGTTGGACTAAAGGAAGGTGCAAATAATAAGACGTTTTCATACTTTTATTCAAGATTCATATTTGCATTTGTTCATCTGTCCATCATTTAATTAAAATTTTAACAGAAACATAATGGTTATAAGAATTAATCAAGTGCAAAATACTTCATGGAATGGCACAAGAATTATGTAATGCCAAAAGGTAGTATGGAAAGAGTAAATGAACTGAAGAAGAAATATTCACACACCGATTCCATTAAAGATGAGAAATTTGTTGTCCTGCCAAATGTTTTCTGTTATTGACATCCTTTTCTCTCGCTTTTTCTCACGTGACCAAAAATAGATCCAAGATAGAGACAAAGCTAATGCAGAAAAGCCTGTGGTTTGATGGATATAAACAAGCCATCGCAATGGAGAAGAGAATAAAGGAGGCTGGTTTATTGGGCGATGCCTGTGCCAATGCCTTCATGCGCAAGTGCTTTGAGTGCAGTGAAAATGAAAATCAAGTGTGCTTCCACCCTTTCAAGGTACTAGTACTGCATGCAGTTGCCAGGTTGTTGATGTGAGTAGTGTATGCTACCTTCCCTTGTCAAACATAAAAAGAAGCCTTTGTTTGGTTCTTCTCTCTCTGTTACACATCTTGTCAAGGCTTTGTGCGTCCTTAATTCCTTTCTTGGGGCTCGTTTTTCTTTTTCAGCTGCTGCTTTGCACCTAGTTACTTTAGCTACCTCTAGGTCTGGTTTACGCGTCTACCAATAATGATGCAGGGAAGATTTCGTTTTTTTTTCTTTGGAATAAAAAAGACCATACAGGGAAGATTTTAGTTACTTTCCCACTTTTTAGGTCACAAGATCATATTTCTGATTTCTCTCTATTTCTCGATAGATAGTTGGGCAACATGAGACTATTGTGATTAGACTATCCATAGGCTTCTTTAACAGCTTTCCTCTGCTGCGCTATTAAGCAAGGCTGTCACGGAACTATATCTCCAATTATAATAATCCGAGCCATTAGATTTTGATCAGTGGCATATATAGTTTATGGGAATCTTTTTTAAATGGCAGCAGGTCTGAAGCTGTCATGATCTGAAGGGAAGGGATCACTTTGACATGGATTGTTTTAACTTTAAAAATAGAAATAAATTATAGATATAGTATTTTGCGATAGCTATTTAAATTCATATAATTTTATTATTATTTGATATTTTATCAAAAATCATTAAAATTTTATATAATTTATAACGGTTCTAATTTAACGATTTTTAATGGACTATTAAACATTAATGAAAATGCATAAAATTTAAATCACAATCAATCCATAAGGAAAGAAATATATTTATAAAAAAAATTTCTATTTTAAAAATATTTTTCGAATTTATTTCAAAATTTATTGTCAAAATTATCAAAAGTAATCCCTCCCTATTGTGAATTGTGCATAGCGTTTTTTTTCTTTTCAAATCAGGCCTTTTGGACTTTAGACAAGTCACACATGCAACGGTTTAAATATGAAACGCGAACTCGAGGCTTTCTCTAGATCAACCAACTATTTTTTTTTTTAAATCTCGTTTAAACTTACTCGTATAAATCAGGGTGGAATTTAGTAGAAACTGGAGGGGGCGACAGCCTCTAAATTTTAAAAATTAGTATATCTATTATTAATTTAAAATATTTATTGATAATTTTACTATAAACAGTTTTACTATTCCAGCTGTGACCAAAATTTGAAACATGTCCACCATATACTTTTATACCAAATTATTTCCCCCCCGTTATTATGATTTACATTCCAGGATTTCTCAACTGGATCCTCCAACTGTTTCCTTATAATTAAACAGATTCAGACATATTTGATGAATTGAGCTTATAAGATAGTCATGTAGCTGTGAAGAAGATTATGCATTTTTTTCTCAATTAACTTGCACGTGTTTTCCTTCCTTTAGAATATATGGTTTACATGTGACAACCCATTTTCTTACTTCCTTATGTGTGCTTTTGATTTGCATAATCCTTTTCTGATTGCATATATATTTATATTCTTTCACGAAATATAAGTAGGAAGAGGATATTGCTGTCTTAGAAAATTCTAGCGTTTCTTAAACTTCATGTCGGTTAGTCTCAAATCATGAAGAAAATAATTCAGCAATTCACAAATAATTAACTTAATCATCAATCCATAATTCTCTTCATGACAGGTACATGGGCAAAACGGTGCATTGTATGCACCAATGGAGGTACAAATAATCAGACAAATAGATGCAAACAAATGTTTCTTGGAAGAATCAAGATCTTGCATGAAGGAGCATCTTGAGGAAAATGAGGCCGATGATGATCACGCACTCCCCCTCTCCTTATCTCTCAACCCAATTACATGTAGAAATGAAAAATCATCAACTAGCGATAGCAGCTGTGTTGTTTCTTCATCAAACGGTGGTGACACTCTCAACTTGGATCTGACATTGTCCGTTCCAGGCTTGTAGTTTCAGTTTAATTTTTAACATTTTTTATTCCTTTCATGCCTTCTTCTTCTTTTTTTTCCTGTTTTTGTTTTTATTAAAGTTTTCTTTAGAGTCTAGTCTCTAGATGTCGTCCTCCCACCTTAGTACAGACACAGTACTATGTGGGATATTTTAACCTTTTTGTAACTAGGTTGCCTACCACTACCAATGTAGCCCTCTGGTACAATGAAATCTCTCCCCGGATTTGACCGACTTATCTCTGTCTCCTGATCATTCTAATTGCAAAATTAAGTTATAAATAATTAATTCTTCAATTTACTTTCAGTTTCGTTTTCTTATATTATTTTTTAGCTTATTTCATTTTTCATTCTAGTCTGTGCACTCCTCTTCATTCTATTAATTCTATTTTAGAAGAAGAGGATGACGAGGAGAGGGCAATTAGTAAAGAATAAAGGAGAAGTGAATAAATTCCATTTAATTTAATCTCTTTTTTTTTTGGATATGGACTGTCCAGAGTAATCAAAAATATTTTACGGGCACTGTTCAAATTTGAAGAATATTTCTCAAATAATGTTTTGATTGATACATATTCATTCATTCATTCATTCATTTATTCGTCATTTGACTCCCTGAAGCGTAGAATGAAGGCATGAAACTAAAGTGCTGGAACAGCTACAACGCTGTAGCAATATTATTTTGTTTGAATGCACATGCAATGTACTCGAACTCGAGCAATGACCAGCGGGCGAGACCTCGGCAAGAAAAACTAATTTTCTTTATCCACTTTTGCGTTGACTGGCCTTTACTTTTTTTACATTACTCCACAAAAGCACAAACATTTATATTAAATTAACCACCGCTAAATATGTCAATGCATCATGCATAGCTCTAGATATTAATTAGAGCAAGCTCTAATTACTAATTAGAACAAGCAGTTAGCAGTCCCTCCACGTAATTAAATCTCCTCCTCATATCACCGTGTAGTTACCTCACCACCCAATGGCTATCTCTGCCACTTCCTCTGGTGAGCATTCCAGCGAAGGTGGCGCCTCCCAATCCTGCCGCCTCATGAATCCGATCCTCCTCCTTATCATTATTTTGTTGCCCTGTGCCAACCTCTATCAGGCGATTGCAGATTTTTTTTTATTTTAGTAAATAAAATAAATAAATATAGCAAATTGATCACATCTCTCCTCACTTTTGCGTTTATAGCCGACCCGAGTTTGAAACTCGGGTCCGGTTTTTTTTTTTGGAAACGTAAAAAAAAAAAAAAAAATTTATCCGGACCCGAGTTTCAAACTCGCGTCCAGCTATCCCATTTGCATTTTCAGCGCCTCTCATATGGGATAGCTGAACCCGAGTTTGAAACTCGGGTCCGGGTAAAATGTTTTTTTTTTTTACGTTTTTGTATAATAAAAAAAAACCTGGACCCGAGTTTCAAACTCGGATCTGGCTATAAACGCAAAAGTGAGGAGAGAGATGATCACTTTGCTATATTTATTTGTTTTATTTACTAAAATAAAAAAAAAATCTGAGGCGATTGCATCTGTGGACCCCACCGCTCTATCAATCTATTTCATGCCAACGGCAGTTCCTGATGCAAAGCCGACTGATCTTGCTCATATGGTGATCTATGAATAACCCTTTTGTAAAACTAAACTAGAGTTTAAGGAAATAAAATTAGAACCAGCATAACTGAATAGTCTATCTCCGAAAAATCATCACCAGCTCTCTCCTCTCTGCACTTTTTAATTTTCATCAATAATCTTTATTTTTAGCTAGCTTTCGCATTTCATGATCTTGTATAAATTAATACTCTTACGGTCTTGTAACTAAATATAAACATTCAAGCGTGCAAGCATTAGCGATGTTCATTTGGTCTTAGCAATTATTACTACAGTTCGCAGTAGTTTAATCATCACTTTGGTAAATATATATAGTCTCATAATCAGGTACAAGCACATTCAGTAACCAACGGGCAATGATGCAAACACAAGTACAAATATTTCATATAATCAGGTAAAAACACTACAACATATTTTGAATTTAATAATGGTTTTTAAAACCCTTTAACAACAATTCTCCAACCGTTATTGAAGTGATGTTAGAAAAAGTACAAACAACTGTTGTTAAAACGTATTGTTAAAATCATTTTTGGAAGATATTTTAACAACAATTATTAACTAATAATTGTTGTTAAAAAGTCCTTTAACAATGATATTTAACTAATAATCATTGTTAAATGGTACTTTAGTATAGTTAAAAACTATTATTAAATGGGCCTTTAGCTAACTAATAATCGTTGCTAAAGAGCTCTTTGACCATGATTATTAGTTAAAAATCATTATTAAAAATATTTTTTTTTAAAAAAAATAGCTATAATGTTGTTTAAATATGAAGTCAGATTGATATATGGAGTCAAATAAATAAATATTGTTTAATAGTAAACAATGAATATGGAGTCAGATTGATTAGATGAGAACAAATTTTATTATATATTATTCAATCAAAAATTAATATAAAAGAAATATAACTATTCAACGAATGAAAAAATATTTACTCAATAATACATACATCTTGCTCATATAATAATATGAAAACCTATACAATGTTGTAAGAAAAAATAGAAAAAAAAACAAATATAAAAACATTAAATGTGTTTTTTACTAGCAAGATTAGTTTTTTTGGTCCTGAAAATGGCTGTAATGGCATAAGCAAATAACCTTGTAGATCTCGTCGAAAGCTTTTTGTAGTTGCGTAGCACGCCTCAAATGGAATTTTCTATCAAAAGTTATGACCGTTTAATGTTGAGATGGTCGGATTTTAATTTTTATTTCTTCCGTCTCTTTTTTTCTCTCTCTCGGTCTCGCAATTCTCTTTTATATCAAAATAAAAGAGGAAGAGAGGTTCAATCCATGAGATTTTGTTTTTTATTTTAATTTTTTTATCATTGAATCGGAATGAACGAATTATGAGATTAAAAAATTTGTTGAGCATAAAAGGTGAATTACTATTGGTTGATTCGTTTCTGTTGGGAAAATTTAAATTTCATCTTTTAACAATGGTTTTTAACTAAGAATTATTGTTAAAGTGACCTTTAACAATGGTTTTTAATTAAAAATCATTATTAAATAATCATTTAGCAATGATTATTAGTTAAAAATCATTGTTAAAAGCTATTCCTCACTTTTTTTACTTCTAGTCTTCATTTTAATTGAATGTTACCCTTTATGTTATAATGAAACATTCACATGATCGTTCTTACAAATGGGCCCATTACATTATTGAGTATTGTCTGGGCATCGTATTTCATTATGTAATTATATATGGGCTTGCAGTAAAGGCTACCTGCAAGCTGAAGTTATTGTGGGCCTTAATTTGACCCCGGGCTCAGTATTTCATAATCGATTCATCTTGGACTTGGAACGATTAACGAACCTTGTTTATTTCCATTTTTGCTTAAAGGACATCTACTGTATACAAATATTCCTCTTTGCTTGGAGGTGACATTGTGAGAATGAGATAATCATCATTTTGTGCACAATAGTCCACCCTTTGCTGCTTAACCACAACCTATGAAGTTATTGAAATCAAAGCTGTGTGTGTGTTGGGGGGGGGGGGGGGGGTGCTGTCCTCCCCTAGCTCCGCCCTTGGCTGCACTGATGATTTTAGAATGATACCCAATCAAAATATTAATACGTCACAGGCTGCATTGACGTATAGGAGTAACTTAATTATCATTTTTTCCTTTCCATTAAATATTTTCAATAATACAATAATACCTTTTCCATGCCAACACATCATATGTTACTTCTTGTAGGAGAGGGAGGATGTCAGACTGGAGAGAGTTCTCAGGGAAGCTGCAACTGATGATAACAAAACTATAATTTTGACCACACTAAATGCAGCATGGTCATTTCCCGGCTCTGTGGTTGACCTATATATTAAGAGCTTTCATACCAGTGAAGGCACCCGCAGACTTTTGAATCACCTTGTCATTGTTCATTGGATATGAAAGCATATGCTCGGTGTTTGTCAAATACATAAACGCTGTTTCGCATTACTAACAGAAGGTGTTGACTTCTCGGAACAAGAAGATTTCTTGTCCGATGGGTATCTGAAAATGATGTGGCGAAGAATTAATTTTTTGAGGGTGGATCTAGAAAAAGGATATAGTTTCATTTTTTTTGGTAATGTTTCATTTTTTACTTACATTTAGTAATTTGGACTTAACAATGACTTCAAACCTACTTTAGTATAGTAATTATTGTCAGCTAAACCCAACTGGATCTGAGGTTGAAATGAATCCAGCCAGAGATCCCACCTAACTGATATCTCAAGCTCACCAGCCAGAGATGCCCAAGCTTGAGAATGAATCCAGAACCTGTGAATGCTATAGTAACAAAACAATATATTGGCAGTGGCAAATTGATATTTCTAATCCGTTTTTGCTGAATTTCCGGATGCAGATATTATGTGGTTTCGGGACCCATTTCCACATTTTCACCAGGATGGTGATTTTCAAATAGCTTGTGACCATTTCACTGGGGATCCCGTCGATATAGGAAATCGTCCAAATGGAGGATTCAATTATGTTAAATCAAACAATAGTACTGTAGAATTTTATAAGTTCTGGTACAACTCCCATCAGAAGTACCCAGGATACCACGACCAATATGTACTCAATTGCATTAAGCAAGATTCTTTTATTGCAGAAATTGGAATTAAAATCCGCTTTTCGAGCACTGATTATTTTGGTGGAATTTGTGAACCAAGCAGAGATTTTAGAAAAGTATGTACCATGCATGCGAATTGCTGCATTGGCCTTCCAAGCAAGGTACAAGATCTAGGAGTCATGTTGTAGGACTGGAGGAAGTACATATCTCTTCCACCAGAGGTAAAACAGTTAGATAGCTACTTATGGCGGGTTCCGCAAAACTGTAGGTAAGATTTTTGTTAGCTAGTTAAATAGAAAGGCAATTACATAATTTGCATTGTTACATTTCTTTCCTCAACTTGATTAATATATATTTTTTGAAGAAACAACATAATTAATGCATTAACTGTAAAATTGAGCTAGCTAGTGTGAATGAATGCATATTTGGCATTGAAACCAGGATGGTTGTCAATTTGAATCAATTAATACTGAAATATTTGAGAAAAATATGCAGGATGATATTCTCTAACAGCTGCCTGCATATTCCGCAAACAGCAAGGGATATCTTCACTGAGATGAAGAACTGGTTAAGACAGAAAGGCACCCTCTTTTCTTCATAATATGTATTTTATTTTATTTTATTTTTTGTTTTCTCTGCCGTTTCTGATAAATATGTACATATTGTGAACTCCTAGGTTACCTTTTCTGACCACCTTTGATGAAATTTGAGGGGACTACTTTCATCTTTTTATCAAAAAAAAAAAAAGAAGAGTAAAGTGTTGTTTTCTAAGGTGTGAAGTAGAAAAGAAAAGAGTAAATTGGTGTGTTTAGAGAAAGATTCTATGAAAGGCCAGAATGAGTTGCAGCCACCAGCAAGGCTACTACTATGCCACTTTGTTTCTGCTACTTGGCCGCTTTGCTTGCGTCTTTTATCAGTACAGATGCCTTGAAGGCTTGAACTGCAAATGAAATTAATATTTCACAACCGAGTGACTTTTCAAATTACGCAGACAAGACCAATCCATTTCAAATTAAGAACATCATAAGCTGTTATAAACCTCGAGGATTGGAGCTGCGATGGATATATACACTGTTACTCGCTTCGCTTTCCGGAATAATTACACTTGGTAACAAACTGCTGGGGTTCTCAGAATTCTCTGTTTCATATTGAGTTCCATTTCCATCTAAAATACTTCAGTGTTAATTGATTCAAATCGCTTGGTTGTTACTTATCATGATCTAATTTCTCATATTTGATTTCGATTCAAAACTGAATAATTGAAGTATGATACAAAATTCACCGCTCTATAATTGGAGCCGTTTAACATTTTCTACTGATCGAGCAACTTGGATGAAATTACGACAGCTTTTTGTAATTACTTGAAATAACTTACTTCAATGACAGTGGTCGAGCATGCAGATTAGTAAAGGAGAAAAGATCAAAGTTTGGATAGACATCGCGAAAAATGAAAAACTATGTATAAAGGATATGTTCGAGAGAGAGGGAGAAAAATATATACACCGCCAGGCACGTGCTATATTGGCCCCATGTGGTTTCTAATCCTTCTGCTTTATTTTATTCATTTGTTTTTTTTCTTCAATTTCATTTATGTTTTTCCTTTTTGGAAGATAGGTTATCGTATTTATGTCCCCTGATCTTCACGCACTTATTTTACAAATCTAGCATTGCAGCTAAGAAAAACACTTATTGTATTATACACCTGAAAATTATGAATTCACTTATCTTAACATTAATAAAATAATGCCAGTTTACTGGCTACTACACAACAAATTGAAATATCACCCAGTTTGTGCAACTCAATTCAAGCAATTGGAGTAAAAATCCAAAATGTTACTCTTAGACCAAATGCAATTGTTTAATTAGGAGAAGTGTAGCGGCAGGAATGGAAGGGGAAAGCACAGGAGTGAATATTCAAATGCTCCCATAAATTTGCATCAGAAATGCACTCCTCTGCATGCCCCTTCCACCTCTACCGGTACCGTCAAATTTATTTATGTCACCTCTCTGACAATCACCACAAAATTGAACTGAAGTTAATATACTTGGAAATAGTAATGGGTGCTGAAATCTTTAGCTATCACTATCAGTAAAAAGGATGAAATAGAAAAGGTAAAGTAAAAAAAGAAAAGAAAAAGATAACGCTACCAATTTCTTCGTCTATGTTTGTTTGGCTTGCCCGCTTCCGAGTTGCATCTCCTCAGTCCTCAATTTATAGAATGTTGGGAATTTTTGGAATCGAGGAAAACCGTACTACATGGGAGTGCTAGAAGGCTAGTAGTACAGGCCAACAGGGGCAGCAAATAAAATAAGTGCTGAAGTGGTACTTTTTGTAAGATAATTAGCATCAGTACCGAAGTACTAACTGTACTGCGGTTGCGGTCGGTGCTCCTGCTCCATGTGAAATTTTCTTATACACTACATTGCGGTTTGTTTGATATTCCGTAGAATCTTAAAAAATAAGAATAAGAATAAAATTATTATTTTGACGAATTAATTTATTAAATAAATTTTAAATTAAGTAGAAAAATATAAAAAATATTAATTCGGTATATCAAGTTATAAATAGTATATCAGATTAGCTCTCGTCGGATTAATGATTATTATTTGATTATGTTGTATTATATTATAATTTATTATTACATTAATATTATTTATTATTATATTATTTAATATTATTATTATTTTAATCATTATATTATGATTATCATCACTATTAATATTATTATATTATTATAATTATCATCACTATTAATTTAATTATTATTTATTCTCATTATATTATAATAACTATGATTTTAGTATTATATTATGATTATAAATATGATTATAATTTTATTATTATTATATTATTATATTATGATCATGGTTATATTATTATAATTATGATTATTTATTATTATAATTATGGTTATATTATTATTATATTATTATGACTATGATTATTATTACTTATTATTATTATTATTATTTTATTATGTTGTATTATATTATTATATTATTATATTATAATTATATTTTTATTATATTATTATGATTATAATTATGATAACGACTATGATTATTATTATTATTATCATGATTATGATTATGATTATTATTTTATTATTATATTATTATGATTATAATTATAATTAAAAAAATTATTATTATATTATTATTCTGTTTATATTTTTATTATATTATTATGATTAAAACTCTGAATATTATTATATATTATGATTATAATTATTTTATTATTATTATTATATTATCATTATCATTATTATTATTATTACTATTATTATTATTTTACTATTATTATGATCATCATCATCATTATTAGTATCATAAATATTTATATTTTAACTATTTACATTAACAGCTGTCAAATAATAGTTTCGCTCTTCCGAATAGTCAAAAATATCACTTTTCTACCACTCTTCTAAAAAGACACTATTCTATCACTTTTCCAAAATTATCACTCTTCCAAAATTATTCCTTAATTTGCCAAACGAACAACTACCTATTTCACGTAATCCAGTCCCAATCAAACTTATTAAGAATCTCAATTAATTAATACGATTTTAACGTGAATGTCTAATTATGGGTCCATAATTATAGACCGCATTCAACTTATTTATTTGGTAATACTATAAACGATCTATATACTATTATTTGGTGGCAAATTTTAATTCTTGAATACGCATATTATCAGCATAGTAACAATTGTATTCGTATACTGGTATATTATTTTCTCTTCATTTTTTAATAACTCAATTTCTGTTCATCATTTAATGCTCGGAAATGATAAGCAAACTCAACGAGCTGACAAAACATAACCTTGCAACTTGTTCAAATTAAAACTAAAGCTGACGGTCAACAGTCAACACCAAGTAAATTAAATATAAAGCTGAATATTACCCAAAATTAATTTCGTCAGTACAATAACCTGAATATCCAACCGAGAGGCAGACCAAACTTATCATTTGCCAGAATGCCCAGAACTTATCTGCAGAACAATGTTCGTAATCCACAGATGAATTGTTACTAAAAGTTGAGCCTATAAAGAGAACTAGAAAAATAGAGAGATAAAATCTACTTTGTTCCCTTGGTAAGCATTGATTCCAATATCAGTAACTAATAATCATTTGACAGATGTCAAGATTAGATAAACATATAACGGATTTCTGTTTGGTAGTATCGTGACTCCTAGTCATGACGGAGTATTTGATTAAACTTTGGGGGGAATGACATTTGATTTGTAACTTTTGACAAAACCCTCTCTTTCATTGAGCCACAAGTTAACTTTCTTTATAAATAGAAAAAAAGGACAGCACACACAGCATGCAAAATCAAAATCATGCTGTGTGTGCAACTTATGTGACCCATTTCAATGTCGATTTGGGGCATTAATTAGAATAAAAGGTGGGCAACTTATGCAGCTAGCACCTAATTGCAACATCTAGTATACATTTGCACACTTAACGGGAAACAAGAACCAAGCCATTTCACTCGACACAGTTTCAGTGCTTGACATGAGAGTAGAAGAAGGGTTAGCTCAACTGATACCATACTGACAAGAGTTGGAACCTGGAACAGGTACAGCTAAGATACTGGCCAAGTACTGAACTTAATCAATATAATACTGAGAACAACAAGAAGAGTTAATACAATAGGCAACCTCTCAATAAAATTTGATCCAACACAGGCCAGCAATTTTGATTCCCCTTAATCGAATTTTCAACCAAAGATAACCAGATAGCAGAATCAGGAATTACACCCCTTTCCAATATTTCACGAACACAACTAAATGCCCTTTCAACCTCCAGTTTACAAAGACATTGAACCAGAGGCGCATAACTTGCTACATTTGGCACACAACCTCTCATAACCATCTCTTCCAATAATCCTGAGGCATTCATCCACTCACCTTCCTTGCAAAATGCACAAATTAATGGATTAAATGTGGCTACCATAGGAAATAAATGTCTTTGAATCATCTCATTGATCAGATTCAATGCTTCTTTTAAGTTGTTCTCAATGCACATTGCTTCGATTAATGCAGCATAGACAAATGCACTAGGAATGCAACCTTCCTTCACCATCTGGTCGAAAACCGACTTTGCCTCTTCAATTTCACCATCATTGCATAATGTGATGATTCTCACAGTTTTATCAATTGCTCTTGGAAAGTTTCTTTCCATCCTCTTAAAGAATACTATTGCTTCTCCCATTTCCCCTTCTTTGTAAAACCCATAAATTGTATTGTTAAAAGGACTAAATTCTATGTCCATAGTCTTCTCTGAATTCCTCAATCAAACCCAGAATCTCTAATCCCTTCTTAACTCTCCCTCTCAAGGAAAACCCATGAATCAAAATATCAAAAGTATCAAAATTCGGCAACCCCATCGCAAGCTTGGTCGATGTCAACCGATACCAGGCAGTTGAGGGTTGAATTGAGGTCACGAATTGAGGAAGGCGGGGAGGAGGACGCTGTGGAAGAAGAGAGGTTTGAAAGGTCTGTACCTGTACCAGGCGAGCAGTAGTGGTACGGTGAAGGACGAGGAGGGTTTTGGCTGGGGTAAAGAGGTTACCAGGCTTAAGTCGTAGAAGCACTAGTAAACCTCGGTTCAGACTTCAGAGACCGGAAGTCGAGACTGGAGAAGGCAACTGCCAACTGGTAACCTGGTCGTAGGATATCAGCATTCTCTGCTGGTGGCCTGGTGCTATGTGCTTTCCTCATCCAAGCTGCTGGATCTCAAGCGGACGAGGCAGATTGAAACAGTTCAGAGGGGAATCAGAATCTGATCCAGTTTCGACCAAATCGTTTCAAAGAAAAGGGAAATATCTGGGAGCATCTAAAATTAGAGATGTTAAAAATATACAAAATTAGACTTCTTCTAAAATTAAACAATTGTTTTGCCAAACCACTTAGGCCAGCGAAAAACGAAAAGGTGCAAACCAAAGTTAATTAGCGCAGCGATGCTGCGGTTAATTAGGCAATTAATTAGATTATTTGCTTAACTCGCTGATATGGGGGAAAAATTTTAATTAATAATTGCTACGATGCAGATGCTCAGAGGCATCGTCGTCCATATCAACATTATTATTGCAACCTGAATTAGTTATATTTAAATAAAAATAAAACCAGATACCATGGGGAATAAAGAAAGAACACATCCGAAAAACTGAGTGCAAATTTTATCTTTACAGCAAGTCTGTATATTAGCACAGTTGGATAAAATCAGCGTGCATTGAAATGAATAATGAAATATCGAATTTGGACACGAGGGGAGAAAAGTAGAAAACTAATGACAGCGGCATTTAAAGAGAGAAAGCATAAAAGAGATGTTGTGCGCGCACCATTGTTACCAACTACTACCGAATAATTGACTAGTCAAGTGATGATATCATTATTCAGTATTCAGTTCCGCTCTAAAATTTTGTGGCTGATCAGATGTTCAGTGCTTCAGTTTATCCATCAAGGAGTTCTAATTTCTTTCACGTTTTTTTTTTTAATTCCTTTTTCATGAGAAATGTAACTGCTTCCTACAAATCTAAATTGCTAATTTGTAAACGATACTTGCAAAATACGACCAAAAAAGGGTCAGATGACTCGCACTTCCCGCGACCTTCAAGCAAACTCAAGCAATTGACCATCTGTTCTTTAAACTAGCGCTGAGAAACTAACATTTTTGTATCTAGCGCTGAGAAATGATTGCCAAATTCCGTACCCTTCACAGTTTCACCAATGAAAAAGATGGCAATTTACAAAACTAATTTGTGAGGACCTCAAAATAAATGGCCTATCCATTAACTTTACAACCTAACAACAGAGCATAAAACAATACAACATACTTGAGTGAACTCATCCAAGGTCAGATAACTAGTCCGCCCAAATAAATGAAAGCAGAACTGTACTCCACTAGCAGCCACAATTACCATTACAAGTTTGTAGAGAACGTGATGGCATGGCATTCCAAGTTTCTAAGATTAAGCTGCAGAAACATAACTATAAGAAGAGAGATGCTGAAAAAAAAAATGCAATGGAGAAAGAGTGAGGGACTGTCGGTGTACCATGACAGCAACTCCAGTCTCACAAAATCTTGGAATTGAGATGAGTCTTACTGATTGCCTATCCGACCTGATTGGTACAAATGAAAAAACATTTTGAGTTCATAATTTTCTTGTTCCAAAAAAAAATGTTAAGAAGCTTTTTAAAATAAATAATGCAAGCAAAAGGTACCTTGTAAGAAACTGGTTTCATACTTCACTTGATTACCAACAAAATAAACATGTGGACAGCTTTCAATGAGAAAAGGATCCTTGTCTGTGTAAGGATAGCACCCTGAAAAATAGAAATTTTCATTGAACACAAAAGTAAATTAAATTAATTAAACAGAATATAATAAAAGTTGTTGCTTTCATGTGTCAGCTGAACAAACAAATTACTGGCAAGAAAGGCGAGCTTCTATTGCTATTGCACAAATTAGACCAGTAAAAAACTGAATTAAGATAAAATACAAAAACATGACCACCAAAAGATGCCAAACATAACTGAAGCTGATACAGAAATTTACTATTTACAGTCATAGTTGCATACCAGTATTTGTGTACTCTTAACAGTCAGAAATATGTTTCAGGCTTTCAGCCATTGCCTGTTGAACGTTCACGAGGGAAAACAATCAAGCAAGTGGACTATTACCAAGAGTATTTGGAGCTGTCGGTGCTAAGTGCCTCCATCGAAGAGTTCTCTCCATAAACTCAATCTTGTCTTTGGCATTGGAGTACTTATATAGGTCATCAATGTTTTGACCAGATGTCCCAACAAATCTAAAAAGAACAGTTATTTGTTAATTTAAAAATAGATAATATCAAAGATTAACTGTGAATGTGATACTACTTACTGGACATTGTCAAGCTCAAACTGATGCGGGTTTGTGCACGACATGAAAGTATTATATGCAGATGCTCCAGGAAAAAGACATCTATTTAAAGGCTAAATAAATACAAGAAAAATAAGCACTTATTCCATAAAATGAATATCAAGTGTAATTTAACAAAAATACTGTACAATGTACCTGCTGAGGTAGAGAATAATTTGCAGGATCATTACATCCCGGCATCATATCAACAGGCAGAGCTGCAACGAGCTATGCATGAGGACAAAAAAGGTATCAAAACCAAATAATAGATCCATGAAATATATGAAAAGAAAAGCGATAACTGGCTAGTTTACCTGGGTCAAGAAAATATCCAGTTCCCTAATGGGCTCTGTTAGCTTTGCATGATCCTTTGATGCAACATTCTGTTATTTATTGTACATAGAAGAAAACAAAAATTGCATCATATGCACTAATTCAGTTTAACATAGACCATTGCAAGAGCATCTTAGGATAAATTATTTAATTATTGGAGATTTAAAACAACAGATCATATATTATGAGTACGTAATGACCAGCAGAAACAGTATTGACCAAGGTAGCTATGGCATTATAAACCATGGTCACATTTGGAGAGCGGAAGTACCACAAGATGAGGAATAACCTTACAATTATTAAAAAAAAAAATCTTTTACAAAAAGAAATCAGGGGTATCAGGCAGGAGGGGGTTCATTTTTCTTTTTTCCATCGATTTGACATGTACAGAAGAAATATCCTTCCATTTCATTTTGTGCAGGAACATCTCATAAAATGGATTATTTTTTTTATATTAATGTAATGAACGATTCCAGTGTCCCCTGGCACTCTTCCTCTGCACAGTCTATAGCTCTAATTTATTGTCATAAAGTTAACATACCTGACCAGAGAAGAAGCCCTGTGAAATATGCATAGAGTTTCCTGCAATTACAAGTCGGACAATCTGGGACGAGATTCTTTGTTCCTAATAAATTAAAGTTAGTACTTAGTAGTTATTAGTTAGTAGATAACACACAAAAAAGATAAATAGAATAATATGAAGTAGAGGTGCACATTCTCATCACCCAGGTGACCCGTTATATGGTCAACCAAAAGCTGAAACTGGAGAGGATTGAATGCACTGCTGCCAACACTCAATCCCGATACAAAGGCTACATACTTGTCTTCTCCTGCATATATTAATGATTGTAGAATTAGACTACGATGGATCATAAGACTATGAGGATTAATAGAGTTTTAGAGAAGACACCGACTTAACATATCCTAGTCAGTTAATGCCTCATATGGACAAGTTAAAAGCTAATCAGGATTTCAGATTTTTTTTTCTGGGCAGCACATCCTTGTCATTAGAGAGAACATATAATTTAATGATGAACGGATTCTGGTAAAACTTTACTATAGTCAAGGGGCCTATCAACTTGAGGTGCTAAGCCAGCTTCTAAAAAATCTTCAACAAAAAAGTCCCCCTCACTGGTTTCCTTTCCATGAATAGCAAGTACGATGCCTGCAAAAAATAAACATCTGTTATAAGACAAGTATAAAATGTCATAACATCCTCCAAACAAAACCTCGCTCATCTCCAACTGACACCCAATATTTCTAATATTTACAAGTAACCAAAATAATTTTTCATGTAGGCAAATAATACCAAACAGTTAGGTTACTACAGAAAATAGTATATACATCAAATATTGTTGTAGCCCATAGTACATTTGATACCAAACACCTTTGGAGAAATCAATTTGGATAGTAAAATTTTTTGCCACACGACTAGGTCAATAACACAAAAAAAAAGTGTCCTCCCATATAAAAAAAGTAATTAAATCATCACATTAACATGAGCTCACAAGAATTATTTGTGAGCTATGGAAAATTTTGGTTTGTTGCCAAAAGAAATTCCATTGAGCTTCCAATATGTATAACCTGTCACAAAAGCTGAAGGTCCAAGCATGGGTCCAGCAAGTTTGACTCTTCCACTCTCATCTTCTAAAATAAGATGGTCATCAGAAGACATGAAATTGTGCGGTTTTACAAGTGGTATAGCTGACCTCTGAAAATAAAATTATAGTATTATAGTTATAATTCATTTGCAAATTACAATCATGATGCATATATCCAAGATACATAATTTAAAAAATATTTTTCCTATATTTACTACTTGCAGAAAGTCCCACCATATAATCTTTGCAAATGCATTCTCATTTGTTAAGAACCTAAAAGGTTTCTTAATTCAGGAAATCAATGAAAGGGCGTTTAATTTCACATCTTCGCTTACAAGAGAAGTCCTGACAGAAATTAGAACATTATCTTTTAGTTCTCTTAAACTATTAAAAAAAACCTCCTGGTGATTATCTTTAACTAAGGTTACAGTGTGATTCTATTCAACCAAAAGTTATATATATATAGAGAGAGAGAGAGAGTTGGGCTACGGTGCTACGCGTAGCACAAATTCCGCGTGTGCTATGGATCGTTTCTCTGTTTATAAAGTTCAAATGGTCGATCCGACCGCTCAAAATGATTTTCATATGAAAATCTAGTTGTAGACCAAATTTTATATTTTTTAGAATTTTTTTACTATTTTTAGATAGTTAGAAAATCACTTATTGTGAATGGCTCATAATAATTAAATCAAGTCATTTTCTAACTATCTAAAAAAATAGTAAATTTTCAACTACATTTTTCATACGAAAATCATTTTGAGTGGTCGGATCAACCATTTGAACTTTAAAAATGGAGAAATGATCCATAACACATGGAGCATCCGTGCTACAGATAGCACCATAACCCAACTCTATCTCTCTCTCTCTCTCTCTCTCTCTCTCTATATATATATATATATATATATATATGCAAATTCTACACTTATTTTAAAAATTGCTCAATAATTAAGGACCACTTGCCCCCAAAAAATATGAATAAGGGATTTCCTGCAATTTCAATAGAAAGGGTTATTTCCAAAATTGCCATCATAGATACAATAATACCTCTTTAGAGTATTCATCAAGAACGGAAGGCTTCAGCTTCATGTGCTTGTATAAGGTTCCAACTATGATGCACTCTTTTCCTTTTTCAAGACCCAAAACTGAGTTAACTGCAATTTAAAATAGAACAAGTTTTAGACAATGGATGGTATTGGAGAAAACGTACCATCTTTTTCCTTTTTTGTTTTGTAAATATAGAGGTTTCCATTTTGGTCTCCAGTATCTGATTTATTAGCAGGTAAATTCTGTTCCAAACCCCATCATTTTTTTATTTTCACTTTGTATTAAAAAATGGACATTTTTTTTTTCATTTTGGTGCAGAATGTTGGGCTACAAAAGGACGACACTTCCAGAAGAAGAGTATAGCCGAAATACGGATGTTGCGTTGGATATGTAGCCATACAAGGAGAGATCGAATCAGAAATGATAATATACGGGAAAAACTTGACGTAGCACCAATTAAAAAGAAGCGGGTCCAACACCGTTTGCGATGGTTTGGTCATATCTAACGAAAGCCTCTTGAGGCACCGGTACGTAGTGGTATACTTCATTCCCTCAAATCTTTTTTTATTGCTTCTTTCCATGTTGTCTCGGTCGACCTTTCTCTCTTCTTGTACCAGAACATGGGAAGAAGCAATAAAAAGCGATCCACGTACCAGAACTATGATCTAGGAGTTATATTCTAGCAATAGAGTATAGACTTTAGGTTCTTAGATTTTTCATACTTTAAGTTCTTAGATTCTAGGATTTTAGGGTTAGAATTTAAGATTTTTAGGATTTAGAAGTATATTTCATAATATAGATTTTCAAAATTTAGGATTCTTAGATTTTTACGCTTTTTTGTCGCCTTGCTTTTTTCAACCGGATATTAAGTGTTCAATAGCATTACCATTATTATTATTATTGATGTTTGTAGTATTATTATTATATTATTATAGATATTTATATTATTATTAGTACTATCATCGTCATTATTATTTTAATTATCATCATCATCATCATCATTTTCATTATTTTCTTCTTTCATTTGAGATCTATGATCTCTATACTTTCGGGTTGGGTTTCGTTTCTAACCTACCCCAATTTATTTGGGATTAAAGGCTTTGTTGTTGTTGTTGTTGTTGTTGTTGTAGTCAGAAATGGAGATGATATCAGAACAGGACTGATACCATTTGGGGGCAACTGTGCAAAATTTACAAAGCATAGGGGTCAAACAAAAATTAAGAAAAATTCATAGATCTTTTGAGTAAGTTACTTCTAGTGTGTAATTTCATTCCGAATCAGCAAAATTGTATTCAGGCTTTTTCTCGTTCTTTGTACTCACTGTTTAACTAGGGTAAGCAAGTATGCCTTTGTTGAGGTACATTGCTCAAAACCCTAGCTTCTACAGCTGAAACATCAAATTGACCCCCCTCAATAACTGACATAGCCTATATTCCATGAATCAAAAGCTCAGGACATTTAAAACCCAAACCTTAGGCAGTCAACTGCACAGAATCAACAAATAGCAGGAGTAAACATCAAATTACCAGGAAGGTGAGGTTTCCACTTGGGAATGAGCGATTGAAGCAAACTCCTCAGGTGATGTAATCGCACAAAGTAGATGTGGCTGTACTGCTGACCCTTGTACTTCTCTCCGTGAATCTCGAACCTCTCATCCTTCAAAAATCAATCGCAAAGAAAAATAAAAAGAGAGAAACGCAACAGATCTGAGAGAAGGACATGGGATAAGACTGATTAGTGACGTCACCAGGTTGCGATAAACGGCTTGCTTCCTCTCCAGCACCGCCTCTCCCATCTCGCTGTCGGCCATGGCGGGAAAAAAAATACCAAATCTCGGGTTTAGCTGTTGCGAAAAAATTTCCCTCTCGCGAAATCGCCGCTTGACCTGGGATTCAGAGGAGATGCTAAGAGCAATGAAGTGGGTTTTCTCTTGTAAGAGAAAAGGCCCGTGTTAAGCCCATAAGAACTGAAATAAGATCTGACTGGACTGGTCCATTAACTTGTCAAAAGAGGCCTGATGAATACAGTATTACTAGTACAATAAACCCCAAACAAAGTGTTCAAACCCTCAATGGGAAAAGAAGTATGTTTTGGGAGGAAGATTTGATAATAACGGAGGAATCTAATGCAAAAGGTAAATTTAAAGAAATTGGACCATATTACTCTTTTTTTTATTTTGATTGTCAAAAATATTTGTGAAAAATTGAAGTTTCTAATTCTAAATCATGAATGACGGAATTACTGCATGTAAAAAGCAAGGGTACTTTTGCAAATTCTAAAAGAAGAACTGCAGAAACAGTAATGTTGAACTAATATTATTAACAATTATAGTGTTTTATTTTATATCGTCTTTTAGAAAAGCCGCTGCAGTATAACACGTAAATTATAAAAATGAGAAGAATTAGTGTCGTCAACGTTATTATTTTGATAGACTGAATATAAGTATAAAACCTTAATTCTCAGGTCAATATGCCGTTGACGTTGGCCTCAATAAACAATTTCATTATTTTTCTAAAACAAATGAGGCATTTTTTATCGAATAGGTTAATATTTACTTGACCTTTCTTTACGATTTCGATTTTTGCATAACTTGCACTATGAGAACTTCATCATATCTCACATTTTCTGACGTGGTCCTGTCCTGCATAGCGTGACTCATAGTTTTGAGTTTTGAAGAAAAAAATTAGTTTTTTTTTTATTATTATTAAAATTTGCCAATTTGGACTATTAGTTGTGTGCTGAGTTATTTTAATTACATGTATATTAAACAACTCATTGGAGTTCAAGTTCGTTTTGATAAGCATCAACAGCGGGAATTAAGTTGTCAAAATTCGGATCATTTAACTTATTCCAATCGAATACAATTAGAGAGATTCATATCTTCTCCCCAGAATTAGATATCTTGTCTCTTTCATTAAAAAGTGTCAAAGCTGATCAGAAGCACCCAGGTTTCATCTTACCACAACTCTACAACAGTTGTTTGAAATTTATACTCTTGCCCCAGGCCAGTCAAAACCGAATCGAATCAAAAGGAATTGTTGCTCTCAGTCAGACAGCGTGCGTTTAATGATGCTTCACAAAAGAATTCAATTCCCACTGGCAAAACCAAGTAACCAAGACACCAACTACCTCTCTTCTCCATCCCCAAACTCTTGCACCAACAACTGTCAACACAAATGTTCCTAATTGAAAAGTACACAAGTGGGTTTGCTCAACAAAAAAAAAAGTACCAAGAGGGTAGGTTTAGGCAGACTGCTTTTGTCTATGTAGGGGCCACCTTAGGTCGCCTTCATAGCGTGCATGATGAGGCCATATGCAAGTCATGTCTTACCTCATTTATATAAAAGTTGGTGTTATTGTATTTCATGAAATACCGCGGTTATAGTGTTCTGAACTCAAATTTTCAGTTTTAAATTAGAAGATCAATTGGAACCATTTAAATTAATTTTTATGTTAAAATATATTAGTAAATTAAATTTTATATATTTTTTTAAAATTTATTTGTTATTGCTTAAATGGTGAGAAAATCAATATTTTTGGACGAATTAAAATTATCAAATCAAGTCGCCTCCTCACAAATTCTAAAAATATTTGAATTGCTAACATTTTATTATGATGATTAGATCGATAATATCTAAATTAAAATTAAATATTTGAGTTCTAAACACACTAGCCACCTTTGTTTGCAAAACACGATAGCCACCATCATTATATAAATTGTGCCAGCACAATGATAAGTTTGGATTATTCAGAAAAAATTTGTGCTATGGAACTATTTGAAATGAAGAACGTTTCAACGAATAATAAATTAAGTGCCAAGTGCTTCAATCAAATTAGTTGGTTGGTTTCCATTGTTTTCTCAATTAAAAGCAATTCGATGATCTGTCACGTGAAGTATTGAGAATTCTAGCCTTTTTTAAAAAAAAAAAGAAAAAGAATAATTAAAAGAAAACCCATTTTCAGACACCAGAAATCGCCACTTTTAAACGTGGTCGCAGTATTTTATGTACCTTTAAATTATTATTCATCATTTTTGTCCATTTTCCCCTTCATTTTTGGAACTTCTTTTTTTCTGCTCTCTCCTCCATAATTAAGTTTCCAGTTGATTGATGCTAATTCATCGGACAGAACCTAATCAACTCATGGTTATGAAAAAAATTGAGTTAGACTTTTAGTTTGTGAAAATTCAGTAATAGGGAAACGGGTCCACTTTATCCACTATGGAACATGATGGGAAAAAATGGAAAAGGAAAAACAGCATTATATGACTAGTAGTTCTCGAACCAAACACACGGATGTCTAGTTCTCTACCGGAATCAGATCTGCTGTCGCGCGGCACGGTGCGGCGCAGTATGTGATCCGTTCGATCACTTTGAGATTCGTGCTAACTCGAATCTCAAAGGGACCACGTGCTGCGCCGCACCGTGCCGCGCAACAGTGGATCCGGGTCCGTTCTCTACCTTCCAAACCCACTTGGGATTTTTCTTCTTCTATGAAGAAATAAGTGTATCTTTAAGTTCATAGATGGTAAGCTCGAAAGTTCTAGACACATGCTTTTTCAAATTCAAAATAAACTCAAATTATCCGGTTCCATGCAATTTGCTGTCATCTCCAAAAATTTCAATTCTTCAGCCTATTTCAGTTTACTGGTTTAATTATTGCATATATAGCCAAAGCCAAGCAACAATAATTCTCAGGTACATGTTATATTATTTAATTTGATAATTAACTTTCGTGGAGGATGCAATATTTCAGAGATAATTGTTCAAACAAATTAACCTGTCGCTCTGCAGTGTTGTCATATTAAAACTTAAATAATTCGGATCGATACTCCAAAATTCTTTTCTCAATTATGTCAATAATTGAACCATGATGTTTACATATATGATAACCTTCATTAGACCATGAGATTTAATTTTTGATGGTTGTGGATGTTACAATAAATTTCTACCATCGCCATTAAAATAATAATAATAATGTTAGGCACGCTTGATCTGATTTCAAAAATTGACTTATTCCATCAGTCTTACACCAATAGAATTTTAAATTTTTAAATAAAATGAGCTGCACGCAAATAGGTTAACACGTCTTCTTTTTTCTAAACTAATTAAACAATCCGTTCTGGATAATCATAATATATTGTGGATAAATTGTCGTTTTTAGTCGATTTTTTGGTATCCAATAACAGGGTGAAGGCGTCCATCATAATTATATTAGATAATCACATGACACCTCTCAATAGATAATTGCAATAAAGAAAATAATACTTTATTGAATGAGGGAACCATTATTGTGTCAACGAACCTGAAAGGTAGGCCATTAGGCTTAAAATGCTTGGAGCGGGTCAAGTGTTCAAGCTCAGCCTTTATTTTCAAAAGAAAATTAATTGTTTGTTTCAATTGACTGAACTTTCTAATTTAAGGAACACAAATTGCACGAGTTTGTTTCCAGATACAAAGATGATTCTCTATATACAACCGCAAGAGTTGCATGTTATCAGCAAAAATACTTAAAAAAGGCGGACCTAATTGCAACAAAAATTTACAGATGTTAAAGCATCTTTATTCCATGGATTGTAAATAAGGATGTAATATTTCTAATTTTTATTGTGGGGATGTAAAAAAAAATTATTTAACACTCTTACTGAATTAATAAACTACTTAAAAATGTCCCACAGGCATTTCCAAGTGGTACGAGTATCTTTACTTTTACAATTAGAAAAAAAATACTCTCTCTACAAATTTTGAAAATTAATTATGTCTTTTTCGGTCAGAAAAATTGAGTTGTAGGAATTGCAATATTTTCAAATTAATGTGAACAAAATTACGAAATAATTGGTGTCATAAAAAAAACATCTTTTCAATTATAGGATTAAATTATGCTCTCCTGTCTTAAAGTACATATACTATAAAATGTTGGGTGTATTCTTCAAAAGAGAGCAAAATAATTGGACTCGGACTGTTGCGATCTGAACTTAAAAAGGTCTCCGCCTGTCACGAGCAAATTGGCATAATAATGGTTTGCTCAGTCAATGAAGTATTAATTTGGTTGCAATTATTTATCGATCAATAGGTGCGATAGGCGAGCGCAGTATAAATGTGATGGATGCCTTTATAAATGCAGTATAAATGTGATGGATGCCTTTATAAATGCAGTATAAATGTTACTTGTTATTATGGGATGCTAAGAATTTGATCAATAATGACAATTTGTTCAACTCCAGAAAAAAAATGGTATTTTTAACATACATCCTAGTTTTTTAACGGTATATCAAACTTCTATCAATATTTACGATAAATGTACCTGAATAAAGAAAAAAATAGGGGTGTTTTCACTTATCTAGATATGTTGCGTAATAAGTTTGAATCGATTTAGACATGTTTTAGCTTTAAGTGAAACAATTTAAAATTTTAACTGTAGAATTCTAAAACACTGTAAAATTTTAATTGTAGAATTTTAAAGAACTCAAAATTTTATTTGTAGAAATTCAATGTCTCGTGTGAGTGACCTTATAAATTTGAAAATGAATCAGATTATCATGTAATATAGATTCTATTTAATTAATTATAAACACATATAAATATTTTTTTTTACATTTTCTAAATATAGATGTGTGCAATAGGGGTGCCAATAGATCGGATCGGATCATCATTATTTATTTATTTTTAACCCAGTCCAACTTGAATAAAAGAATTAAAATATTTTATACATTTTAAGCATTTTGAATATTAATTAATCTAAAAATATATTAATTTTTTTTATCAAGAACCCACTTATTATAATTTTTCAACAAAAGACAAATTAACCGATTTCTGCTGCAAAATTTTAAATTTTCTACTCCAAATATAGCACATCCTTGTTGATAATCTTTATGTTAATAATATCTTTATATGCTACATTATTAGACGAAAAAAGTTTGGTCGGCTTTGTACTGTTATTCTGAATGTTTGGAATTGGAGGCTTTTCCTTTCCAAATAGAGTAGAAATAAATAAAAACATTTCCTGATAATTCTCAAAAAGAGGGACAGTAGTGGTGTCGGTGGTAAGTTTGTATTGTAAGGCTAAAAATAAATAACTACTAATTGTGTCGACCGAATATTTTCGGTACTTTGTTATGAATTAAAACAATGATCAGTAGTTATAAGTGTGCGGTATTTTTATCATAAATTCAACTTATACGTACACAAACTAGAAAATACAATTCAAATTAAATATTTTAAATGTAGGTTATTTTAACTAATTAAGTAAGACGAATTAAATTCAAGTGATTTATAATTAAAGTAGTCCCTTAAAGTCAATAAAACTTCTCTTAAAGTATAAATTGCTCCATGAAAGAAACAAATATCAATAGAGTAAAATCTAAATGTGATACATACTCAAAATCAAGTTTTGATCTAGTGACAAAGACAATATTACTCTGTAAATTCTATGAGAGGTCATAAGTTTGAAACTCAAATATTTTTTTTAAATATTTAGACTTTCATCTTTACTGAAAATATGATACATAATTTGTCTAAATAATTAGAATAATGTAGGGATTTAATTTTTATTGAAATGATATTTTCAAATATACACATCAGTTGGCAAATATACACATCATAAGAGTTGGATGTACAATATTATTAAAATAATTAAAGAAAATAAAAATGAAATAAAATAAACCGAATGATAGAGGTAAACTTTTCAATATTAATTGTTTTTTCACACTTGGATTGCTGGCAAAAGCAAGAAAATAACAAAAGGTATACAGAACACATAATTAGAACTTACAAGCACTGCGTCATACAAGTACGATGGAACGATGCTGACTTCTGAGGAACTGAGTGTCGGCAGAAACGGGTTGCCTGGGATTACAATACAAATTATACAATACTAGAGTTGTAAAAAATCCTGGTCAAGCTCTAAAAAAATATTTAACTTCTTTTATTCAAGAACCCACTAATTATAATTTTTGAACAAAAAGACAAATTAACCGACTTCTGTTGCAAAATTTTAAATTTTCTACTCCAAATGTATCACATCCTTATTGAGAATCTTTAAGTTAACTATATCTCTATATGCTACATTATTACACAAAAAAAAGTTGGTCGGCTTGTACTCTTATCTAGATGTTTGGAGGCTTCCAAATAAATAAAATTGGATATATATCTCTCAATACATTCTAATTTGGTATCTATTTTTTAAATTTGAAATTTTATTTTTTATCTCTCAAAGTATTAAAATTTTGGACATTTACCCAAAACTACTATTACCTTAATAAAAAATAAATTAATAATTAATTAAAATTATAAAAAAATAAAAATACCCCTTCATCAATCAATAACTCATCTCAATTTCAATGAGAGCTAACAAATTGAGAAATATTAATTTCATCTTTTTGATATGATCAAGTTGAATAGTACTTATTTTAAATTTTAATTTCCTCCACCTCTCAAATTTATATCTCTCAACAAACACATACATTTTTCACAATCAAGATCTAAAAATTCCAATCACATGTGTCTCAAAAAAGGTCGTTGGAGATCGATTAGTCTTTCAAGGAGGCTGATAATTGTGCTGAAGGTTGTTGATTACTCCTTACCGAGCTCGTTGAATCCATAAAAAAATAAAAGACAAAACTATTTAGATTTAAGTAAATAACGAGAATGAAAGGAAAAATATTTTTGTCCTATTATAATTTAATTTCTATGAGGATAATAGTAGTTATTGATAAATATTCAAAATTTTAATAAATATCTAATTTTTAAATTTGAAGATATAAATATCTAAATTGGGTATATATCCAATTTTTTTCTTTTCCAAATAATAGTTGAAATAAATAAAAACATTTCCCGAGAACTCTCAAAGAGAGGACAGTAGTGGCGTCGGAGGTGGGATTGAATAGCAAGGTTTGGACTTTAGAGGGCTAAAGATGAATAAAAATTAAAATATAATTGTGATAGTGGCCAGCCACAGACCACAGTGTCCAGGAAGGTCGAATGAATCTTTTCGGTACTTTTGCCATGATTAAAAAATGAACATTCTTGATATTTTTGTTATGAATTAAAACAATGAGTAATCGTAAGTGTATAGTATGTTTTATCGTAAATTCAACTTATACGTACACAAAGTACAAAACTACTATTCAGATTAAAATATTTAAATTGTAGGATATTTTAATTTTTTAAGTAGGACGCTTTAAATTTAAGTGAATTTATAATTTAAATAGTTCTTTAAAGTCAACAAAACTTCGTCTTAGAAGTATCAATTGATCGCTCAAAGAATAAATATCAATAAAGTAAAATCAAATAGGATACATGCTCAAGAACCAATGTTTAGTTTAGTGGAAAAAATAATGTTCTATGTATAGATTTTATGGGAAGTCACACGTTCGAAACACAAATAAAGATCTTTTATGAATATGTAAAGATTGAATAGCTTAGACTTTTATCTTTATTATAAAAAATAAGATACATACTTTGTCTAATAATTAGAATCATGTACAAATTTAATTTTTATTTACATGATATTCTCAAATATACATGAGACTTGAATGTACAATATTATTAAAAAATAAAGAAAATAAAAAGCAAATAAATTAACCAAATGATAGAGGAAAACTTTTCAATATTAATTTTTTTCCTCACTTAGATTGCAAATATGATAATTGGTTAGAAGCACTGCGTCACACAAGTTGTGAGAGGGGAACGATGCTGCTGACTGCTGAGGAACTGAACGTGTCGGCATAAACGGATTGCCCTAGGATTACAATACAATATTGAACTCAGATCTTGACCTGTCATGGCTCCATTTAAAATCATCTTTACTTTGGGCCAAAGTGGGTCAATTTTTTTGTTGAACAAACATAATTGAGAAGATTTTACAAAAATGATTATTTCGATGCCAACGTAACATGTGCGAGAATTCAATCGGAATTGAATAGCTTTAACCCTCATCTATTCATCTCCGATGTCAATGGGTCGGATCAGGTCGGATCGGTAAAAAAACCTTAACTCATATCCGATCCGATTGGATTACGGATTGATCCGACTTATACGTATAAAATAATTAAATATTTACTAATTATTTTTTATATAATTTTAAGTAATTAAATATTAATTAATTTATAATTAATTTTAATTAATATATAATTAGTATATATTTAAGCTTTTATTAGTACTAAATTATAAAATTATTTAAAAAAACATAATTAATCGGTCGAGTCGAATTGATCCGAACCCGATCCGATCCGATTCAGATTTAAAAATTAAATCTATATTCGATCTATTTATTTTCAGATCATATCGAATCAGATCGAGTTCGAGTCAAATCGAGTTAACTTGTAAGGTAAGTTCAGTAATTGAGACCCTACCCTCATCTCATCTCGTGCTAAAAGAAAAATAACAAAAGTTATCTTCGATTCTGAGTTCCATAGCAATTTAGCTTGGGAATTTGTGTAGTTACATTAAGTCTAGTGGGTTGATCAGAATTTTGATAGCGAATCACTAAAAAAATAATAATTTATTATTTATTCTTACATAACAAAATTATTAAAATAATAAAATAATAAAATTTATAATAATAAATAATGAAATCAATGAAAAATAATTAAATATTTACTAATTATTTTTACATAATTTTAAGCAAATAAATATTAACTATTTTATAATTAATCTTAATTAATATATATAAGTTTTAATTAGTACTAAATTATAAAATTAATTTAAAAAACATAATTAATCGAGTCGGGTTGGATTGATCCGAACCCGACCCGACCCGATTCAGATAAAAAAGTCAAATTCATACCAATATATTTATTTTTAAGTCATATCAAATCGAGTTAACCGGTCAAATTAGATCAGTAATTGACATCACTACCCTCATCTCATCTCGTGCTGGAAGAAAAATAACAAAAGTTATCTTCGATTCTGAGTTCCATAGTAATTTAGCTTGGGAATTTGTGTAGTTACATTTAAGGCTAGTGGGTTGATCAGAATTTTGACAGAGGGTCACTAAAAAATTAATAATTTATTATTTATTCTTACATAACAAAATTATTAAAATATATTTTTATATTTTAGAAATAATAAAAAAATAAAATTCATAATAATAAATAATTAAATCAATAAAAAAAAATTCTTTATGACGCTTTTATATTTTAAATTTTTTACTTAATTCATTCATTATTCATGATATTAAGTATTTTTTAATAAAAATAATTACATAATTTAGAGAATAAAAAATTAAATTAAAAAAATTAATTAATAAAAATTTAGTTTAAAAATATTATTTTTTAAAATTAAGAAGGTGAGCTGATTCTGATGACCGACACATACATCTGTCTCTATCTAGTCTAGCTTAAATTTGGTTCTTTAGGTCTACTTTTACTCGATAAAAAAATTAAAACTGCTCTTTATATTTGATAGAGACACTTCTTTTTTTTTAGGTTCAATAGAGAAGCATTAATGGTTCCATAGGCCGCTGAATTATGGACCCTACCTATACAGGCTGCATATTATATCGTCAGACAAAAAAAAAATAATCAAAGGAGACGGCGCCCACAAAAATTCCAACTGGAAGGCTGATTTATCTTCCCTGGATAAGACATTCCCAGAGGCTCTCTTCTGGTCACAGCCTTGCTTTAGCATCCAATTTTGAACTCTTTTCTTTTGATAATTTCATTATTTTATTCTGACCTGAAACAGTCCAAAATCCAAATCAAACAAACAGCTAATGCCGCGAACTTCATATATAATTCCATTTTGTGGACAGTCGTCAAACAAAACATGTGCAGCAGTGCAGGGCGGTACGTCGGTACCCATGGTATACAAACCAAATTGCCTCAGACTCAGACTCAGAGCATGCTGGAATAATTTATACAGCAGCGAGTCCACTTGCCTTGCCTTGCACTCGATCCAGCTTCAATTTTCTAAAAGCAGCCATCACAGAAAAGTGTAAAAGGAAAAGGAACCGCTGGAGAACGGAGACTCCCAGAAGGGCGGCCCCATCTACCAATTGTAACATTTATATACTTATATAATAAAAGGACTAACTATATTATATTGTATAGCAATAGTATCCATCTAACCTCACCGTTTTACACCGTTCAAGTAATTAACATTCTATTATACGCTGCAAGGAAACAAACGGATGACGCCGTATCCTTTGTCCGGTTGGGAAAATATTCGGCTGCTATTCGGATTTCGGAGGCGACAGCATGACCTGCTTCTTCGAATTGAACGGTCAAAAAACACTGAAGATTTTACATGAATCTCAACAAATCCGATGGGTCCCGTCCTACTCGCGGATTTCAACAGCAGCAGCCAGCAGTCCCGCAATGAATTTGTAGAATTATTAATTTATTATAGCGACTCGCTATCTTACGACGGTGTGGAAATAAAAGGAGGCCGTAGGTTTCGGTACCCAAACCCCACCGACAGGTCCGACACTCGTGATTTCCGTGCCTATGTGGAGACAAACAAGACCAGACAAAAGTGATCCTTGAAAATAAAAAATAAAAATATCTCTTTCAGCTTCACTTCACCAACGGTCTAAACTCCAATCCGTACTTGGTAACCGGACACCAAACTAAAAAATCCCCACGAGGGGCCGAACATAATATTACGTATTTATATTTTTAAGATCAAATATATAGATATTTCATATTATAAATAATAAATTTCAATATTGTTGATTAAATAATTAGACTATGAATAAAAACAGACATTATAAACTTCGAGCATTTTTTTTTTCAATTTTTAACTTCTAAAATATTATATATATATATTGTTAGTCAGAGTGTCGAGCGTGTTACATTTTATTTGCATTTTTTATCGTAAGTTCTTTTACTTAATTACATTAGAGTTGTAATTCTGCGTCTTAGTAAGATATTTTTCGAATAAATAATTTGAAAACATAAAAAATATTAAATATAGTCAATTAAATTTAAAATTAAAAAAAATTGAACGCGAACTTTTTAAAGGTTAAAATACATACAATAATAATAAATATTAAACATGGTAATATATGAAAGATAATTCTAAAATTTTCGATTATTTTAAGAATTAAAATTTATCTCAAATATATTACACTCATCTATTTTAAACGATGAGAGAAATATATATAAAAACTATTTAATTTAAATAGAAAAAGATTTAAACAAAATCAATGATACAAAAAATAATATTATGACATATTTAAAAAAAATTAGAAACTTACCCTATGTGTATTGTTTCAAAATGAAAACATTCAAACTCACAAAATTCGACCGCTTAACATATAACTCAAATTGAACGGTATTTTAACATTGATTGGTTAGTTACATGTATATCCATTATCTCTTTTATCCTCTGAAGAATATCTAGTTCTTAAAGGCTTCTCCGAAAATAATTACTTCCGCAATTAGGAGGGAGGGATGTATAATTTTAAAACATGAGTAATAGAATAATACGGACATGTTTTGAGGAAAAAGTCAAATGGATGATTTTCTCCTTTTGCAATTGATTCAAAACGTGCAGAACTCTTCAAATACGGATAAATAATTTGTCACGTACACGTTATTTCGAATATATTTATCAGTATCCACGCTGTTTTACTGTGGATATTCACGATAAAATCTTCGTAGAGATACACTTTATTTAATTTTGAAGAATATATGTACCCATAAACTTGAACCACAAAACTTATAGTAGAGATAAAACTAGTGCAGATAAATATTTACGGACTAATATTTTTTTCCCAAGAATAAAAGTTCGATGTAGTTCTTATAAAGCTTAAGTTTATTTAGCGTAAACGAGAATCCAGAAATTAACTTTATCAATTAGACAATTCTAAAAACTAAAAACTTGAAATTTACCTCCAAGTAAGAACTAAAAAGTAGAGATAAAATTAGAGGTTTATCGCTGGTTTAGGTTTCATAGACCTCCCCAAGTTGTAACCTATCAATCTGACAACCTACGTATCAAGAATACGAAAACAACGGGTCAGTTCTCCATTTCTCCACACTTCGACAGCCACATGTTTCAGACTGTCCCATGCCTTAATGAGTTGTCGCCGCGTCAGCTTGCCCTCGGTAAAACGGAGACGCCAAAAAATATTCCCTTTCTTCGTTTCCTCTTCTCCCCACCCCACCAAGTGCATTGACCTGACCCAACTCTTCGCTTACGCAGGGGATGTATTTGTACAGAGGATCTCCTTCTCCCCCCACCGCCAAATAAAATAATTTGGCCAACAATTCATCTCACGGAGGTTTATAAGAAAAGTTCGTAATTTATAATTTGTTCGGTGTACGATTCGATTTTAGTTTGAATTTGATTCGTTCGATTAGATTTTTTTGTTAGTTCGATTCGAGTTTAGTTTGATAAATTTTTTAATGAATTAGTTTGAGTTCGATTCGTAATAGTTCGATATATAATTATTTACATATATTTTTAACTATTTAGTTAATAATATATACAATAACATAATTATTTTACTATGAAATTAATGAGATATTATTAATATATTATTATATTAATAAATATTAGTTATTTTTAAATTTTAATATAAAATTGAAAAAATATTAATTATTTTAGCTCTAATTATTTATGATAATATGAAAATAAATATAAAAATTAAAATAATTAAGTTCGTTTAAAATTTAATTTAATTTGAAATAATTTTAAATTAAACTCAAACATCAATGGAACTCATTGAATTCGATTCGATTGCAGTAATCTCACGGCTAATACGTTACAACTTGAACTCTTTGTGCACCGGGTGCAGTGAAGAAGATATCGAATGCAAACAAATCTTGGCCGCAGGGAAAATAAAGCGAAAGACCATCCGCTTTAAGTAACTTGTAAGATTACATCTCGTCTAGTGTAGAATACTCTGTGCCGAGTTGATTTATTTTTAAATTACCCGCTACATATGACATATAATGCAGTGAGGTACGGGGAAAAAGCCAGAAGCCCAAAACGCTCGGCTCAAATCGTGGATTTGGACTTCACATTCTTTGTTTTTGTTGCTCATTTTCCCCGTGAAAACGGGCTTTCTCTTTCATCCGACGCAATTGACAGGTTGGCGTAGAAAAGTCCACCTCGCCCTCCAAAAAATGAAGAAACTATAAATGATCCCGGATAACCACATCAGAAAAGATCTGAAGTCACTGACAATTGGTCCCGCACGTAATAAACCACCAAAGTTGTGGACAATGGACAAGAAACAACCCTTGAATTTTTAAATATAATAATTAAATTAATATTATTATTAATTATAATAGTGAAACAAAATTTTAATATGAAGAATGATAACGCGTCATTGTGACTGACATATAAGATATATATGCTATTAAGACTAAGTATTTAAAAAAAACGTCACTTCCAGTGATGTCTTCTTTTCATTCATCGACAAAATTAAAATTTATAATATAAAATTATATAAATACCAAATTACAAAGATTGACGCCAGTGGGATGGCGCCATTCCAACTATTGTGATTTATCTTCTTTTTTTTTAAGTAAAAAATATAAAAGAATGTTAATTTTAACGGCGTATTTTGAAACGTCAATGACGCGTTTTTATTTTTACTATTAAAATTTCGTTTTTTTCATTATTGTTACTGATAATTAGATTATTTATATTATTGTATAGAATAATCGGTGCTTCTTTCGTGTCACAGCCTCACGGGTATGTCTGAGACTCTGAGGTGGTAGTCCCAGAGTTTCCAGCTGTTTCCCACTACCGTCAAGTCTACCTTCCTTGCCCTTTATATTCTCCTCCTCTTCGACCTTACCTCCTCTCTTCCACCTCGCCTCAGATCTACGTTTCTTGTAAGTGCGCTTTACTATTAAGCCTCCTTTCTCTTTTTATTTCTCAATCAAAACCTAGTTCTGTTTGCATTTTCTTCTCTTCGTACTTCTTCTCGCTCCTCTATTGCTTAAAATCCGCTGGCGAAGCTGCTAAATTCTAATATTTCGTTGATTTATCGATCTCCTCCTCCTGTTAGGTGATCTCTCTCTCTTCCAATCAACCAATCTATTATTCTATCGGTTGATCGATCTCCCAACTCCAAGGAGGTCGATTAACCACAGAGAAATTTCTTGGGAGGAAAGTGCAAAAACAAAACTTCAAAGCTTCGTTCGTCGCTTGAAGCTATATACCAGAATGGGGAACCAACAATGTGGAGGTCCTGTGCATGCACAATACGGCTACCCGCCTTCTGATAATATCTACGCTGATCGGTGCTTCGACTTGGAGCCAAGATCCACCGTCACCAGCTCGCTAATCAGACGTGGTCTTGATCCAATCGCTAGTCAAGTTTTGAACCACAAAACCCCCAACATCCGAGATTTGTTTGAGTTCGGTCGAGTTCTAGGTAAAGGTGAATTCGGCGTAATCTATGCCTGCACTGAGATCTCCACAGGTTTTCAATATGCATGCAAAACAATTTCCAAAAGCAAATTGCTGTCCAGACAAGACATGGAGGATGCGAGGCGGGAGGTACATATCATGCATCACTTGGCTAGCCTTGAAAATGTGGTTAAGATCAAGGATGTCTATGAGGATTCTAACGCTTTGCATATTGTAATGGAGCTCTGTAAAGGAGGGGATTTGTTTGATAGAGTTAAAAATGGGGGGTGTTTTAGCGAGAAGAGAGCAGCTGAATTGATGAGAATAATAGTCAGATTTATTCAGTCTTGTCATTCACTTGGGGTTATGCATCGTGATCTTAAGTTGGAGAACTTCATGCTGGCAGATGAAGATGATGACTTCTCACTCAAGGCAATTGATTTTGGCCTTTCTGTGTTCTTCAAGCCAGGTAAAAATTTAATAGCAGCTCAGCTTTTCCTTTTATCTTTGATTGAACACCGTGGTAGTTGAGTTGGCTAATAGGTCGGCTGTTCATTTTATTATTAAATTAATTATAAAATTCTTTAAACTGTTGTATTTTTAATTTATTCTCTCTAAAGTTGAGGGTTTGGTGAGAACTTATTTAGGCCTCTTTATAAAATTTTATTTTGAGAGTTAAAACTTATTAATTCTTCCAACCCAGTCGAACCGATTTATCTATTATAATTAATTTTGTGATTAATTGTTTAGATGATTAAAAATTGACATAATTCATATAGCACTAATTGTATATATTTGACTTTATATTTGGTCTCTGTGTCCATTGAAATGATAGCAAATTTTTAAAGCAAAATTGTTCTGGCCAATTCCAGCCCTGATGTTTTAATTTTAGTTGTTTATTTAGTTATTAGTGCGGCTTCTTGGAAAAAAAACGTGCCTTGATGAAAAGAGGTCTTAGCTCTGAGGAACCAAACAGGGGTGTTAATAATAACAAAATTACAGATCGGCTAATCTAGTGAATTATAAAAATTAGCACTACTGTATGCCACAAAGAGAATTGCAACTTTGAGTGATTTGTGTATTAGGGTGTTGTTGCTTTAAGCTTAGTAAACATAACACATGTAGAGCTAATAACCTTTGGGGAGCAAATGATGATTTGTTTCTTCTTCTTCTTCTTCTTCTTTTCCTTTCTTTTTTCAGGTGATGGATGACTATATGCAGGTGGTACTGCCTAAGTATCCACCAGATATTGCGTATGTCTCCATGTCACCATAAATATCATTTTTCTTACTCCTTGGTAGCTATGAAATCAATTCTCAAATCACATCTATTGTGCCTCTGAGAGAGTGTATTAGCTACTAGAATATCAATTTCTAATGCTAATAAGGTCTGTATCAATGAAAAGGGCAGTCCAGTGCCATGAGCTTTATTTCATTTAAGTTCTCAGGGGATGAAATCTTTGTGCTCTCACTACCATCTTTAGAGAGGCTTTTTCTTTGGGCCCAGTCCCATAGAAATAGCTTTCTAAATATGGAGATGAGGCCTTGACCATCCTGAGACCTTAAAATGAAAGAAGCCTCATGGCACTGGGCTGCCCTTTTTTCATTTTGGTATGTTCTGTTCCTGTGAATCATAATTTATTTCTACCGGACAGAAGATTCAGTAAACTAACGTTGATATATTTTTTTTGTAACTATAAGGACATTTGCCTTATTTGAATATTAATTTAGGTTGTCTGTTTTTTTTTTGAAGATTTTAATTTTTCACAACTATGCTTGATTTGGAGATAGGATTGATGGCTGCTTGTACATATGCCCTATAAGTTTATAACTAAGACCTCTTGTCTTAGTTTAGATATCAGTGTGTGTTTACCTGTTTTCCTTTCATAATCTACATTGTTTATGGGTGCAGTCAATCAGCATGTTTCCCTACTTATTCTGAGTTTGAAATTGTTACTCCTTTATTTTAATATTTTACCTTGTTTCCTAAGAAACTGAATGTTACTCTCAGTTGTAAATGTTACTTGTTTTTCTAAGAAACCTTTGAAACACTATATCCTGATTTGTGTTATTTGTATTTCTCCAGGACAAGTTTTCAATGATATAGTTGGAAGCCCGTTTTATCTTGCACCTGAAGTGCTCAACAGACGGTCTGGACCTGAAGCTGATATCTTCAGTGCTGGTGTTATACTGTACATACTATTGAGCGGTGTACCGCCATTTTGGGCAGGTACTGATAAATAAATCTTTTGGACAATAATGCAAATTTCACAGCCAGCAAAATATTGTTCAATAATGCTGTGTTTAATCTTGCCTTTGGTATCCTTATTCAGACAATCAGCAAGGTATATATGAGGCGATTAAGAAGGGACATATTGATTTTGAATCATCAAAGTGGGCTTTAATATCTGATGGCGCAAAGGATCTTATAACTAAAATGCTCTGTCCTTGCCCGTCTGAGCGGATGACGGCTCATGATGTGCTAAGTTAGTAGCTAAATTATTTTCCATATTTTCTGTTTAAGCTTCAAATAATTTTGCTTTAAAGTTGATGGTCTCTAATATTTGTACTTCCTGAGCAGGCCATCCTTGGATTTGTGAGAATGCGGCTACTTCTGATGATATTCAAGATCCTGCTGTTGTCTCTCGCCTAAAGCTGTTCTCTGAAATGAATATGTTGAAGAGACTGGCCTTTCAAGTGAGTAATTTTTTTCTATCAATTCAACTTCACATTTTCAAGCTGTTTGTTATTAGAAGTAATTGATAACCATTTCTTTCATTGTCTTGTACATTACTAGGTAATAGCAGAGAACCTCTCTGAAGAGGAGACCGGTGGGATCAGAGCAATATTCAATGGATTGGGTACTGACAACAGTGAAGCTATTACATTTGACAAGCTTAAAGATGGCCTCAACAAATATGAATCTCTTGAGGATTCAGAGATTCAGCTACTCATGGATGCAGTAAGTACATATGATGACTTCTGAGCAGTTGATGTTTTAGCAGGCACTGAAATGTCTATAAAATATAAAAACTAACAGTTGAAATTTGTTAAAATCATGTAGGTTGATCTTAACAGCAATGGTTCAGTAGAACTAGTAGAGTTTATCGCGGCAACAGTTCCTTTCAGCAAATTGGAGGAAGAACACCACCTTGTAACTGCTTTCTCATTTTTTGACAAGGACGGTAATGGTCTCATCACTAGGGATGAACTAGAACTGGCTTTTGAGGGTTACAACATGGTGCATTCTCTACTTGAAGAAATTATTCATGCTGTAGATCATAATAAGGTCAGCTACTTTTGCATAAAAAATGTTTGCACTAGTTGCAAATTTGCAATATACTGTCTGATATTTTTGATATCATTATTCAAAGCCCCTGCCGTTAAGAGGGATCAATGGTCTGAAGGATATTCATTGAATATTTCTCTTTGACCAATTGGCCCTCTTAATGGCAGGGGCTTTTTTTTTTTTTCTAAATTACAGTCCATTGCAAAACTTTCCTGCTTTTTTCCATTGGAAATAACAAGGATGTTTTAAACAAAGAAAAGCCCCTGTCATTAAGATGCCTCAAAAGGATAAAGTAATATTCTGAGAATATTTCTTCTCTTTTGGGTCTCTTAATGGCAGGGGCTTTTTTTTTTTGAAAAATCGAAGTAATTGTTATATTTTATCAGATTATTCGAATATTTTATTTAGACAGCCCCTGTCATTAAGATTTCCAAAATTTCAAGCAATGTTCTCTTATGAATATTTCTTGACTTTTTGGTCTTCTTAATGGCAGGGGCTTTTTTTTTTTTTTTTCTTTTGTAAGTTTACAAAAAATGAAGTTGGTTTTCTTCGTGTGCTAATTAAGACTATTTACTTTTCATTTGCTATTCTTTACCCAATAGTCATTACATTATATTATATTTCTGGCATTAATATAGACTTAGTTCATTAGAATTTTGGGGAGTAAAACTCCAAAGCATCTCTGTCTGCTTTATTCACACGCGAACCTTAATTAGCCTTAATAATTGGATCTTGCTGATTGCATTCAAATAGTTAAGCCTTCTTTGTTTAGAGATTATTGTTTGGTGAAATAACAAATACTGCTTTGCTTAATTTTCTTTTCAGGATGGGCAAATCGACTATAATGAATTTGTTGCCATGATGAAGAACAGCAGTACCGCGCAAATTGCACAGGAGCCCCTGCGGAGAAACAGCTTTGAGATAGGCGCTGTAGAGGAACTTGAGCCTCGTTAGGTTGTGTGAAAATGAATATAATTGCGTGAGTCATTGTTGTTAATTTGATTTATATCTTTGTTGTTGTTTTCAGCTTTCTCTCCTAGACTGGAAATCGTGGTATAATGTAATATCAGTTGATGTTATTTCTTAATTTAAGTTAGGCTTCCCATGTTTGCTTTCTCTTGTCATTTAATAAATTGGCTAAATTGGCCACAGTCAGTATTCCTAGGGTGTCAAATGATATTTTTTTAACACATTTATCCATTTATTCGATCAAATTTGTTTTTGTTAACTTTGTAAAAAAAATCATTAAGTAAAAGAGTAAGGTTATGGACAAATTATTTTGTATCTGTTTGTTTTATAGATAAACTATTAAAAAAATAATTTATACTATTTTTAATATAATTATGTCTTATAATAAATTAGTCACAGTCAGTACTCCTAGGGTGTCAAATGATACTTTTTTAACTCATTTATTTATTTATCCGATAAGATGAATATGGATAAATATGGGTAAAATAAATTTTTGTTAACTTATGTGATATAGATATGTGTAAAAAAATCATTAAGTAAATGAGTAAGATTATGAATAAAAATTATTTTGTATTCGTTTTCTTTATAGATAAAATATTGAAAAAATAATTTATATTATTTTTAACATAATTATCTTCTATAATAATTTTTTTATACATTAGTTATTTTTATGAGTTAATTATTATGAATTATAATATTTTTTTTTCAGATTCCATGTCGAATTCTATATCAAAAAAGGTTTTTTTATCATATCATTCATGCATTTCATTATTGATTTTGTTTCTCTTTTTTATTTATTTATTTATCTTCATTAAATAGTTTATATTATTTTTTTCATTTAAAGAGATGATATGATGTTTCCAAAGTAGTACAATTTAAATACTAAAGAAATATACCTCTTTGTATTATTTTTAATGAATTATTATATATCTAATTATAGTATTTATCATTAAGTATATTTTTAGTATTTTGAAAAATATTATGTTAAAAAAATTCCAACAGTATTTCTTTGACATAAAGATTTTTATTTTAAATATTTAATAATTTATATATGCTATATTTTTGGGGGCGATTTTCGATGAACAACCCAATAAATTATAATGTTTAAATAATATTTAGTAGAGTACTTAAAAATGATAAAATGAAACAAAATAAAATTTTATATTAGATAAAATATTATTTTTTCTTTTAACATGTTTTATTTTATAGTTAAAAAATTAATAAGATATGTTTGTATTTTTTTATTCTGAAATGACTTGAAATTGATTTCATATTAGTAAATGTAAAAAATGTATGAGTGAGGCTATGGTGCTTCGTGAAGAACAAAATTTCTCATGTTTTGCGTTCGTATCTCAAATTTAAAAGTTCAAACGGTCAATGCACACATTGAAATATCTTTGGATATCAAATTATATATATTTTTTAATTTTTTTTGCTATTTTTTAGATGGGCACTAAGTTTGTTGATCTAATGATTTTTGCACCATCCAATACTACTAGTTGTTTTCCATCCATCTAAAAAAGCAAAAAATTCAAAAAAAATATCAAATTTGATATCCAAAGATATTTCAATACGAAATCCATGTTCAACGGTTTGAATTTGTTGTTTAGACTTTTAAATTTGAGCTACGCACGCGAAGCACGGAATATTTTGTCTCGCGAAGTACCATTGTCCCACTCAAAATATATTGTATGAAAAAATGAGTTCAAATACTTTTTACAAAAGATGATAAACTAATTAATATATTAATATTATTTGTTAGCATTTGTTATTTTTTTGTTACACATTTATTTTAACAAATAAAGATAGCACATAAATAAATTTAATTTTAATGGATAAAAATAAAATATAAATAAATATAATTCAAATATAAAAATATCTCCGTCCGTTTTATACCGTATTATTAAAAATAAGAGTGAGAAACATTAACAAGTAACAACCCAAAAACTAAGTATTCCTTTAATTTTTCAGAAGCAATAATAAAAAAAAACGAAGGTTAATGGCTTGCTGATGAAGGGCAGCGTTGCATTAAATAAAGTCATGACACGTCATGTTGTCCACCAAGCTCCAAATGTCCACTCTGCACATTTTTTTTATAAACCTGACGGCGGACGCTTAATAAGACGTCAACTCTATAAAAAAAAATATGAAGCATGAAGTCAGATAAATGTTTGTATTTATATGTATTAAAATTATTACTTGCTGACATATTGATCTTGATAAATGTTTTTATTTATATGTATTAAAATTATTACTTGTTGATATATTTGAGATTGATATTACAAAGTGATGGAAGGATCGATTAAGACGTAAATCATAAAATAAAAGCAAAATAAATGAAATGACGACAAACATTTGATCTTCCTTGTGATAAAAAGATCTCAAAATAAATTAAAATGTAAGTTCTACGGGATGGTGGTTGAACCTACAATGATGTATGATGCAAAAAGATAACAAATTCAGAAGATAAATGTATCCGAAATGTAGATGTTACATTCGACATGTGGCCATATAAAGCGATTGAATAAAAATTAATGATGTCAGAGACAAATTTGTTGTAGCACTAATTCAAGAGAAACTAATTCAACGCCATTGCGATGGTTTGATCATATTCAATGAAACCCTTCTGAGATATCAATACGCAATGATATTCTAAATCATTTTGAAAACACAAGAAGTGATAAAGGTTGATCGAGAATGACATGAGAGAAAACAATAAAAATATATTTAAAGAAATGAAATATACTTAAAGAGTTTGTTTTGGATAGTAGAATTTGAAAAATGACAATTCACGAGCAATAGTGTATAGATTTTAGATTTTTAGATTTATTTTTTTAGATTTTGAAGTTTTAGAATTAAAATTTAGGAGTTCTAATAATAGAGTATCGAATTATTATTTTTATTATTAGCATTATTATTATTAATATTATGGATATTTGTATTATTATTAATACTATCATCATCATCATCATCATTTTTTTCTTACATTTGAAAAGCTTGTGGAAAGATTGAATGAAATCCTGTCCCGAAATAATATATCCAAGACTATATACAAGCATAGTCCCCATATACATTTGCTTGTGGAAAGATTGAATTCTTACACTATCCTTTCCAAAATTAATGTCTGGTACGAAAATCTATTTAACAAAGTTATATAAGTTAGACCTGCTGCAGCAAAATTTCAAATGAAATAGTCGCCTCCTGCAAGCATAAGCACAGGATTACTGTGAAAACTTTGTTTCAAATTTTATCAGATCAAAATAAAGAAATATGGTGCTATGCCACGAACAGACAAAATACTGCAATACATTTATTTAAGTTTTGGATGTCAACAATGCTTAGTTTGATGGGTAACATTCATCATAAAGCCCCAATGCGGTACTTCTAAAGGCATTTTTTTGTTTTATTTTAATTTTAAAACTAGGAGCAGGAAAGGCAAACTTGCCTTTAATATTCCTTTGTAGAAAATAATACATCTCGAGGTGATTGCAGTATTATCACTCAACAACCATCCAACCTCACATAGGATTTCACCATTGTCTAGCTTCTTAAATACACTCCACAACTGCTTAGGTAACATCACAAGCCCAATCTCATCACGGACTATGTTTAGAGGCTCATCTGCTGAGAACTGGCACACAACCTCCTATTGAGCAAAAATATTGAACAGACACTCTTAAGGATAATGTAGGAATTTAGTGTCAGTTTCATGGAATCTTAGACTGCCTTCTATTCTTAGGAATGCACAAGATATATAAGAACACAAGAGAAGTATATTTCTGTTAATGATATCACTATGTAGCTCATTGCATGAGTGATCAGAACTGTATCAAGAAATGTTCAACTATACTTGATAAACATGGAACGCTCTAAGCAAGGCACAGAATTATAGACCATATTCAAAAGAACTGATGACTTGCACAAAACATCAAGGCTGGTTAATTGTTCTCACAACTTCTAGCCACAGAAGAGAGAAAAAAAGGTTTAAATTATTGGACGACAGGAAGGCAAAAAGAATAAAAGATCAAAGTAATGAATTCTTACCAAACCACCAAATCGAACTACTGAAGCACTTTTGCTCTCCCACACCCCATCACTTTGGACGCCTCAAGTGCACTAGTTGAGGCAAACCCAGACTCACGAACTGAACATGCACCAAGCTGCTCGGCATCACAGAATGTGCCATACCACTGTTCTGAGAAAACTCTCACTCCATCTAAACTCAAACCTGCTTTGTTACTCAACTGAGCCACCTGAATCACCCGTACCCTGATTTCTTTATTTGCAGGGTCTACCAGGCAGTGTTCAATTTCCAAGTTCTCCCTCTCGTATTGGTCCTTAATGGGCCAGGAAGCAATGTAAGAGACACTTGGGTCGTACCCCAGAGCAGAGGTATTGTTGTTTATACCACCAGCAAATCTTTGCATGACACTGTGTCTTGTGGCAGCATCGGCCTCACACCCAACAGTTGGATAAAATTTTATTAGCTTGTAGTAGAGGATGGCCTCGCCCGTTTCTTCAGCCAGGGTTGGGCATTGGGTTTGCCAGTCAAACACCTGGATTTGGGATGGAACAGTTGTAAATAAATATCTGGATTTCAGTTCAAATTTGGGCTGTTACATGTTTGTATAGACAACTTGACCCAACAAGTATGATATCCATATTATTTGGGCAAATCTTGATGCTCAACCTCGATTCTGCCAAATAGAGCTTAGTTTAGAATACATTTAAGAATGGTAAATTAGATGAAAAAATAAAATGAGAAGCCAGAAAAAAAAAGCAAAACAAGACTGACCATCAAATACTTCTTTGTTTGAAAAATATGGCTCTCATTAACCCTGACATATATTATTTTTCATATGACTTTTGCAGGATTTGAACCCGCACAACTCTGTAGAGAGACAAGACCCATTATCATCTATATTAAGTCCGTGGTGGTCAAATAATTCTTTATTAATCAGTGACAACTAGGATCACAAGAGTTATATACTGATTCCATATAGGATAAGAAGGATAGAATGATCTACAACTATCAATTTACCATCCTAGGCTCAAAGCTACTCCAGTTTTCAATAGACTGTGGTAACAAAAGATGCATGGTATAAATGCCCGGAAGATATTAAAAAAAACCGGGAAACGAAAAAATGTTTGCGGCTTGCACCAATAACATAGCTTTTTAAGAAATTCTAAAAGTAAATTTGGCATGTTTTTCCATAATTGACACCACTGGATGCAATCTCCGCATCCAGTCAGAGAAGTTCAAATTTCAAAGAGGGCACTTGATTCATGCTGCTTCTCTTTTTGTCTATTTGTTTCCGAAGTCAGGCCCCCAATTTTTAATTTATTGAATAGAAATCCAGAAGGTACAACTAGTTGAATGATCAACAATATTTGAGAAAGAAAATAGAGAGCCAAAAAAACAAGAAAGCACAGAGAAGGAAATAGACAATGGTTGCAACTCATTCAATTTGTTTGCCTTGCTAAATGAAAGATGGATGAATTCAGATCTCCAAAGATATATTGCACCTATCACACCAGAGAACAGAGATAGCAAACAGAGATCACCTGGGAAATTAATCATAAATGAAGTATTTTGAATAGCCTGCAAGGCTGATAAGCCATCATAGAAATCCAAAATACACAACCATCATTCTCAATTACGTTGTTAGTATTTGTTTGCTACTTTGTTGTTTCTTTATTAATGTTTGGCTCTCCTCAATTCTCCTCTTTTCCATGGTTCTTGCATCTCCATCATACAAATCTCCTATCCACCCTGCTCCCTAATCTACTCAGTAATATATTTTAACTGTACTTCAATTCATTTAACTTAAAATTAACCTACAATAATAAAGAACCTCGTACCCAGTCTAGATGGTAATGGGTCTCACCTCTTTACGAAGTGGCGCAAGTTCAAGTCTCGAGAATGACATATGAAAAATAATATATGCTAGGGGTCAATGAAAGCCTTAACTTTTTCTTTAAAAAAAAACTACAATAATAAATGGTCTGGTTATTATCTCATATTGTTCTGGCTTCTAATCTAACATGGAAGCAGCTGGCAATCTGTTAGAACTAGCCACTGACTTCTCATGAGGGAATAAAAGGGAACTCGAGCAAAAGAAACTAAAAGAAAAGAAGGCCAAGCTGTGGATTGAATGGTGGGTTGCATACCAACAAATGCTTTTAAGACTTAGTTATTTTAGCTGCTTCAAGTAATTTCTTGGAAGAGAAATAAATTAGGAATGTAACACGACATAATGAAATTATTTAAGCTGCTTGAAGTAATTTTTTGGAAGAGAAATGAATTAGGAATGTAAAACAACATAATGAAGATGCCCTTATTACATTCTCCACATCTGACTGATAGTCAATTCATGTTCCTATTTATTAAAAAGAAATTATACCAAGTGAGTGACCAACCAGGTTATTTCTCTAAAGAAAGATTTCAATAATAGGGCGGCAATAGAGACTTTCCTTCACATAGGTGTATTCCTTTGGCCTTGCCTGGTTCCATCACAGCAGACTATTTCACTCCTTGGGTTTGAATCAGAATTTCTGTCCCAAATAAAAGCAAAATTCTCTATTTGACCGTCTAAGTGACTGCCCCTGCCTCTAAAGATTCAAAAGGAAGTAAAAGGAAGAAAATAAAACTTTCCAGGAAGGTAGTGATTGTCGTGTCACTGTGTCAGTCCGTTCATTCTCCCTAAATTAAGGCGTCCTTACGCGAGGGCTTAAAGAGCGGAAAGGCAGCTTTAATGAGTGTGACTTATCACATCGCTTAGCGATGATCGCACATGCCTGAACACAAACACACAAGTTCCCTGCCTCAGCAAGGCAGATTATATATTTCTCTTAGTTCAATCTTTAGGCTATGCTTTGGACGCCTTTTGGAAGGCTCGCTATACGCTTGTAAAAAAAGAAGCAGGCCGAGAACTACTACTTTATTTTCCACCAGTATTCGGTTCGAAAAAGGTTTTACCTCACGCGCCTTCACGCGGGAGGAACCATAATATCCTTAACCGTGAGGGCCGGTCTTTGGGACCATAGGCCCAGTGGGCTCGTAAATCACTAATCCCTGCTCACTACAAGTATGGAGCTCCTGTTACATATCTTCCATTCGCTCTGGTGCGCTACCCGTACTACTCGAGCTCGGTGCATTCTTCCACTTTCCTTCCTTAAAAGGATACCAGTTCCTTTTTTTTTTTATTATGAAATATACCGTGACGGAACTCCTAGCATTCCATCTACAAGCTCACCTGCCAATCAACCATATCAATTTCTTTGAGAATCTCAAGCTTAAGCCCATTAGCACCATAGTAATTTGTTCGGAGAAAACTGGAGGCTTGAAAAGACGAGCCTTAGATTTAAGCCATGCTGCAACCTGCAGCCTAAATTGGGAACTTGAAACTGTCTCTTACAAACTGAATTGAACACTTCCCGCTTCTGCCCCCGGATTTGAGGGGTACTATCATGAAGCAGGACGAACCACTCTCACCATCAAAAGGAAAGAGGGTACCTGAGCGAGCATGGAAATCATTCGATAAGGCTATCATTCCTGTGAATATTTATTCCTCGGTACGGGATTTATGGGAATGCACACCTCTTATTCTTAAAAGCTCCAACCAAACAACCTCAAAAGGAAATAAAAGTCTCTCGTACTACGCTACACTCAACGGAATGTTACAGATTCTGTCATAACTCATATAAGTGTATTACAGAACCTCTACACATTCTTTTTTTTTTCATGACATGTGCTGGCCAAAAGTTAAGCCGGTACTGGTCCATGTAGTTTGACCTAGTATATAAAGTTGGGTAAGTTAGACATAATTGAGGTCAATTGGGGGAGCTCAATTTGTGTTTAGTGTTTAGATATGACATGAACAAATCTACGGTTAGACTACCTACAAAATAGGGAAAAGAAGTATCGACACTTAACTATAGTTAAGCTGACCTCCGCTATTTAACCATTACCACTTATAATCAATAAAAACCATCAAATTAACTAAACCACAATCTGGCAAAGAATAATCTTACCTGAACACCCCATTCCCTATATGCTTCCGGTACTACCAACTCGGGGAGCTCAACCGGCTTTCCATCTATGGTGAAGTCAGCACCATATCCATCCCACTCACCGGACACTCTCTTGGCAAACTCAACCCACTCTGTATTTATCATGAAAAACACGTATAATTAATTACAAATGAATGATGAGTCAGTCTTAATGCTTCAGGGAAGAGAGAACTCAAGTGGAACAGTAACCGGAACTGGAGCCAGCGTCAGTTTTGCCTGTTTCCATGGTAATTGGAGTCGTCGTGGTAGCAATCGACGAAGAAGATGAAGAAACAGAAACAGTCCTAGAGAATTGTTTTGGTGAAGTGAGATAAAGACGTGGTTTCGGGTTCCTGGGTTGTTTGATTGGTGGGGGCGAGAAACGCCTTTTGGGATAACACGTTAGCTGAGAGAAGAGGCATCGGTGTGTGTATAATTTCCTCTCGCTTCAATGGAGAATCGAGAGTGGATTGAATCACGGATGAAGCACTCAGCACGGTTTAGACTGTTTAGTTGTGGCCTGTGGACTGTGGTCGAACCTGGTTCCCGTGCCAAGACACAGAGCTGAAAAATCATTTTCTTTCCCCCTTACTGTCATCTCGCCATTGTGAAGGTCATGCTGGCCCTGTGGGTGACTGGGTGGCCAGTAGAAACAGGGGAGAGTACATGGCATGAAATTTTAATTTTGGTTTTTAGTTCTTGGATCAGGTAATAAGATCCGTCCTTCATTCAAACCTAATATGGGCCATACATGAAATCATGAATTATAGAGGCCTCTCTCTCACTTTTTCTTCAAGGACTAATGATAAAAGGGAAGGCATCACTTGACAATGGTTATCTTATTTTTAAATAAATATGAAAAAAATAAAAAAATAAAAAAAACTTATGAATATGTTCTTCTACTTATATACTGATAGTGATTCAAATTTCATATAATTTTATTATCGTTTGATAGTCCATCAAAGACCGTTAAAGTATAATTATTCTAAATTATATAAAATTTTGATGATCCTTGATGGAGTATCAAATGATAATGAAATTACATAAAATTTGAATCACCATCTATTTTTTTTTTCTATTTTTAAGACTTTTTTAGTAATTATTTAAAAATGCATTATCAAAATTGACAAAAATAATCCATTGTAAAGTGATTCCCACCCATGACAAAATATGGAAATTAACGAGGCAAACATAAATAAATTCAAATTTCCAGATATAAATAGAGATCTTCGTCTTCTTTTTTTTTCTAAAAAGGCAAAACTTGTTTTCCAAATCTGAAAGACGAATTTATATCTGTACTTGTGCAATAAAAAAGTATGACTTAACTTTGGGTTTGGGGTGTACATTAAGCAGAAAGTAAAGTAACATGATAATATGATATGCAGCACACAGAATTGAAGATACAAATATTTAGACTGCTGATTTTCTCCTTAACTCCTCTTGAAGGAGACTTCAAAATCCAGCATTATCTTAAAAATAAGACATCAATAGAGAACCAAATCTCTGCAATTCAACAGTTTAGACTTTATGGCAAATAAATTCCTCTGCATTTGATATGATAAAAATAAACAAAGAAGTTTCTCATTCCAATTTGATATAAATTGTAGCAAACGAGACTACTTTATTTCAAAATTTCAATTTACCATGGAAATACTCAATTACGTTTAAAGTACCCACAATTTTATTGTTTTGGAAAAGCGAAGAATATTTTTCTACCAAAAACAGGTTTGCAAAGCATGATGTCATTAATATGGATTTTCTAACATGGATAAGTAGTTTCTTTTTATATTTTAGTGCAGAACAAAGCTATTTTAAGGAGAAGGCGAGCATAATTTTTCTAGCACCTCCTGGAACAAATATAAACAATTATTAAACACTAAGATTTCGTGCAAGTGGTAACGTGTTTATATTGCAATTTGTAAACCAGTGCATTTACAATTATCAGATCTCGCCTCCCCCTCTTTTCAACTTTGTTCCTTCAAATAAATAACAACAAAAAAATAATTCCCTTTCAGTATTTTAATTCTGAAAGGACATTAGATACCTCATTAACGAGAAAGAAACCGCTCTGGGTACGACAGCATGAATTTTGATCTCGTATTTTCTGAACCTTTCCCCGCCATGAAATCATGGATCAGATGTGGCAATACAAAATTACACGTAGGTATTCCTCTCTCTTCAAACAAAAGCCTCTAATCTAAGAAACTTTTTCGTTCATCCGGATATCAAAAAATACCCGAAATATATTTAGTTCAAAGTTACAAATATATCATGTCAAAGTTTCTGGTCATATGCAGCCACAATGGTTTATAACCCACGTAATGCGAGACAAATGAGGCCAAAACTTCAGTTGCAAATCAATTCAAATATCAATGTAATAAATAAAGAACAATTGCAGAGATGCAAAATATTGATATATAATTTATCGATAGTATCGAGCAAGGATGTAATAAAGACACGCTAATTGTAGAATAAGCCTCATAAATTAAAACAGGAAGGAATATATTATGATGAAAATAACTTTATATTGTTTGAGATAATTTAATTTTATACCGTTTAAAATAATTAATAATATTATTAAACTGAAATTAAATATGGTATTTTAGCTAGTTACAGACATCTACATGAGTATTAAGAGTAATTTGTTCATGAGAATATATCATTTTTTTATTTCGAAGAATTTTATGTTTCATTTTGTGTGGACACATTACTAAAAGGGGAAGGATCCTTGATAATGGATTTATTTTGACAATGAACTACTTTAAATGAATATAAAAAATACTAAAAATAGATATAATATTTTATTTATAGATTGACATTGTTTCAAATTTATGAAAATTTATTACCATTTAATAGTCCATCAAAGATCATCAAAATTATGTAATTTATAACGGTTCTAATTTAACGGTCTTTGATGGACTGACAAATGATAATAAAATTATATAAATTTTGAAATTCTATAAGTAAAATAAAATTCATATTTTTTCTATTTTTAAGATTTTTTCAAATTTATTTAAAAATTCATTGCGGATCATCCCTTACTAAAATCCGTTACACGCAAAAAGAATTTACTAATAAAAAGCTTGGAAGTTGGAACTACCGGTTCTTTCGTATCCCACCACCACTTATTTTCTTTAAATTTTTTAGAGTTCCAACTCAGCTTGAAATGAACATGTCGTCATTTTGGAGGAGGTTGACAATTAATCATTCGCCCACATTTTAATTAGGACTAATTTAATTAATTTGATCCTAATCTGAATTGTGTTTGAGTCACACTTCACAGTGATGCGTTATCTGTGTGTAGGTTCTCGCCGTCTCTTAATTTCTAAAAGTTATTTGATGAACTTTTTTTGAAGTCCCAAAAGATACCTTTTTTTAAGAAAATATAGCAGGCATTTGTCTATATTTGAATTATTTTATAAGAAATTATATATTTTTTAGTTTTGCGTTAATATTCGTTTTACTCGTTAGATTGTAAGCTAATGTATTGATTCCGCTGTTTCTATTATCTTTGCTATTCGCTTTGAAAATTTAGTTTGATAACATTATCACTAATTAATGTCTTTATCTTGTGATTAATCTAAATAGGAGTTGATTCGACGTTGAATTAGAAAAAAATAATAGTGGAGCACTCAAACTAGAAAATTTAATAGAAAAGGTGTCTAATTAGTTACAACCGAATCAAATAATATGAGTATTTTTATAAATCCTGTTAAATAGTTTTATAATCTAATTTAACAAACATTGTAATGACGAAGCATTATTCTCTCTAGGTGTCAATGAATAAGATAAGGGTTGGATTCCACGGATGTCAGTGAGTAAGATTTGAGTTGGATGAGATATTTTTATATCATACCTATTTAATATTAGCCTTATCCATATGGCAATATCTTACTCTTACACATAAAATTTAATTTTACTAATAACCTATCCTTGCATGTTAGGTTAATAATTTTTTATTTTTAGAAAATCTATAATTTTTTCGTTGAAACTAGCATGTTTTCTTTAGATGCAATAGAAGGACCCAAATTGTAATTTCAGTCCCTAGATAGTTTTTTTCCTAAAGACCGAGAATATGTTACCGTTCATATATATATATATATATAGTGGAGATATCGTGAGCTTAAGCTCACGGAGGCCTTCCGTGAGCTTAATTCAAAAAATATATCAAATCATTTCAAAATTTTAATTTATCATTCTCATTAAATTCTTTATATGAAAATCTCATGGGATGCAAAAATTTGGAGCGTTTTGAGCTTTTTAAGTTGTGGTTTTTAATTTTTGAAAATCAGCTCTAAAAATAATAATAATATATTCAATACTTAAACATCATTTTAAAAAATTAAAAACGGTGACTTAAAAATCTCAAAACACTCCAAATTTTTGCATCCCACGAGATTTTTATATAAAAATTTAATGAGAATGATAAATTAAAATTTCAGATGATTTAATATGTTTTTTGAGTTAAGCTCACGGAAGGCCTTAAGCTCACGGTATCTCCACTCTCTCTCTCTATATATATATATATTAATGGACCCGAATTGTATTCTCGGTCCATAGCCTTTTTTTTTATCGTTCCTAAAAATGGCTAGTATCGAGAATAAAATTTATTCCCTCTATTTTTTAATAAACAAGAAAAAATAATTTGTTTATTATATAACCCTATCCTTCTTCCGCCTCTAGAAAAAAAAATATTTTACTAATTTTTCTTTCATATTGATTGAGACTAACTTAGAAATTAAATAAAAAAATGGTTCATAAAAACTACATAACATTCATTAATTAATTAGAATTCATATAATAAATAAGTACATAACAATAATTAATTAAAATAAAGTATATAACATAACAAATAATGTACATAACATAATAAGTTTCATCCCCTCCCTTATGTCCACATCCACATGATTGACTCAGAAGTCTGCTTATACAACCTTTCATTCATCTGGCCTGAGAAGTACATCATAGTACATGGGCCCATCTCTTCGGTTGTTGAAACTTTGAAAATGACCTGATCATGAGTTTTAGAAAGATATAGTAGTGAAATGAGGAAATAAAACTTATAAGAGCAATATAAAGAAGGTGAGAAACACAAATCTATTATTAATTTGTTCAATTTTTTTTTAAAAAATAGCTCTTCAAGCGTCTAACAATAGTGACTGGAGGAAAATGAACGAAAATCTGAATCTGGAGAAAGAAGGGTAAGGGTTATAATCAACAATTTATGTTTTTCCATTTATAAAAAATTAGAGGGACCAAATTGTATCCCCGGTCCCTAACTTCTTTGGGACGATAAAAAATAAGGTTAGAGATGGAGAATACAATTTTGAGTCCACCGATTTTTTTTTTTTTTTTTTTGGAGCAACGGTAATATATTCTCAGTTCCTAAGAAAAAAAAACTGTCTAAGGATCAAATTTACAATTCGGACCCTTTTATTGTATCTAAAAAAATGCCGTCATTCTAGTTTCAACAAAATGTTAGATTTTTCTAAAAATAATTTTTTTTTGTAAGAGTAATGGGAGATTATTCTATAATATGTGACTTAGTGTAATAAAGAAAATATAATGTAATAAAATATGAAAACTATAATGATCGCTTTTGCTATTTATTTAATTATATAATTAAATATTGCATAAATCTATCATGTCATAAAGTTACTAATTAAATTATACTATATTTAATATTGTGTATAAATCAAGCTGACAGTGACAACAATAATATCTAAAATAATAATGATGATTATAGTAACGAATGAGATAAAAATATTATGTATAGTTAAATATAGAATAAAAAATATTATATATATTATTTTGCATATTATTTATTTTACAGGTAACGAATATGAATACCCTCATACCAATATATGTATATCATTTCAAAAAAAAATTCAATTGTTCTCCCTCAATTTAACTCCATTTTCAAAATCATTGCGTCAAACTTCATAATTTTCGAGGAGAGTTAGAAAAACCCGTCGATCCGTTGATTTAGTCAAATTTTGAAAAAATTATTAGTTTTATTAGATTTAGTTAGTAAAATTGTAATGGTAAATGAAACATAGTTAATATTGTTTAATTTGGTTGATTTATAGTATTAATTTAAAATTATATAGTTATAATTAGTTTAATTATAGATTAGTTTTAATTAGGTTAATTATTATTAAATTATAGTTTAAATTTATTTAATCATAGTTTTATTTTAATTAGGTTAATTATAGTAGTTTTTTAGTTTAATTAGTTTTAATTAGATTAATTATAGTTTAATTAGGTTAATTATAGTTTTAATTAGTCATAATTAGTTTAATTATAGTATATTATTTTAATAATAAATAGTTATAGTCAGTTTAATTTATAATTAGTTCAGTACTTAATTCTAGATATTTTTGAATAGAATAATATAATTTAAAATTCAAAGAAATTTTATTATTTTGAGAATCATTGTGTATAATTTTAGCACACTTTATAAATAATTATAGTTATAAATTGAATATCGACAACTGCTTGTTGTATCGCAAAATGAACTTAGGCCACGAGAGGGTCAAAACCGATATAAGTATTTTTAATCCTATAACGTGAAAAATAATTTATTTTATAATTTATTTTAGCATATCCTATCTAATAAATTATTTTATGCAGCCGCATAACACTATTCGTTCGAATGTACATCATCCGAAAATATCATACAATGAGCAGATAAAATGATATCTGCACCGATTTGATCTCTATTAGATGACGATCATGGGAGATTACCAGCTAGATAAATCATTGCTGACAACACTTGTCGAGAGGTGGAGACCAAAGACATCGATATTTCATCTACCAGTCGACGAGATGATGGTGACATCAGGATATTTTATTATTTTTATGTATTATTTTATATATTATTTTGAAGTTTACTAATTTGATTTTGAAATATGAAAAATAAAAAAAACCAATAACCATGGTGACTGATGATGAATGGAGCGGGATGCTGGAGATGCTCCTTGGGTCGAATGACGATCCATATAGTTACGACAAGTAACAAAGGAAAGGAGAACGAGTACGTTCAGTTCTTGACGTGTAGTATCCGACTCTTATGTTTGTGAAAGTATTTTTAAGAATTGTCTACCTACTCCGATTATGAGACCATCCGACGGTACAAAATGAACACTGAGGAGCATTTATGGGGTGGTATTACAAGAGAGAGATGACTACAAAATGATAAGGAATGAACACTAAGGAGCAATTAAGTCAGTCAGAACCGCATCCCGAGGAGCCTATGGATGAGTTGGCATACGTACCACACTCACACCAGAATGTCCGAGCAACTAGCATTTAACCAAAAAGTTTTTTCTTACTTAAGCTATTTACGTAACTAATGATATGGAACTAAAAAATATATATAGATGTTTTATTTAGTCAGGAATACAACTACCGCTATTGATTGACTTACGACGTCCGGACATATATGATTCTGCAAACATGAATTGAAATAAATTAAGAATTTGATGGCTGAATTAGGACATCCTTATATTTTCACAACGATGCAAGTATGAATTAAAAAATATATGTGTAGATATTTTATTTAGTCAGGAATACAACTGCCGCTATTGATTGCTTACGACGTCCGGACATATATGATTATGCAAGCATGAATTGAAATAAATTAAGAATTTGATGGCCGAATTAGGACATCTTTATATTTTCACAACGATGCTTGCATCCGCAGGTCAATTTAAATTTTGTCTATTTTAATATATAGTTATTTTATATTGAATTAAAGTTTAATTCATATAAATATGTGTAATTTAATTGCACAGGTCTCCCGACGAATCCTAAGGATAATGACATCTCTGTGGAATACCCACCGTCTGACGGCCCACCTGTCCTGACGCTGGAGCCGACGATTGATAACTTCGACATATTTTTAGGGAGATGTCATATCATACTCTCGGCTGAAGAATCAGATGACCCTCGATCTAAGTGTTGGTACCTAATATGAGGCTCATCGATGTATTGTCGTATGATACCCCTTGCCCCTCCACTCAAGTGCCAGAGACGCAAACACCTACCTACGCATGGCACGAGCGCTCTCGCCATGAAATCCGACAAAGAGACACATATAGTCCGTCTCTCATTAGAAGAATGTTTCGTCAACGTTGATGTATTTTTTATTTTAGGTACTGTAATTTGTATTTTAGTTTATTTGAGAGATTATACTTTATTTTCTTTATTATGGTTTGAAATTGAGTTTCTATTATTTATGGTTTGAAATTAAGTTACAAAAAATCTTTAAAAATAATAAATCATGAAACGTACGTTATAAAATTAGTCAGTACAATATAATTATAAAATAATGAAATATAATAATTTATTAAATCATCAAACAAATACAAATATATAATGAAATAACTAAATAAACTATTTCAATCTATTTTAAACAAACTAACTAATTAAAGAAAAAAATAGACCTAGAATCAAATTTGAAACTCAGTCCAGACATTTGAGACTGAGTTTCAAATTTGATCTAGACTATACTCGCAAAAATCAACCACAATCATACCAATTCCCTATTTTTTATTTTATTTACTAAAAAAATCTGAATTATATGTATTGTCCAGTACTACCGGACATCTTTTAATTGAACATCAAACACTTAAAATGAAATTAAAGATATTATCCAATGTCTTTTGGACATACTTTTCATTTTTCAATGAAGTTGGGTACAACAAAACAAAAATATCACTTCTGAGTTCTGACCCCATGTACAATGGTCCATGGAAAGAAGTCCGATTCGTTTTGCTTTTGGTTGTTATTAATTTTTAATTGTATCATTTCTATATACCGAGTCATGTGCTATCTGGAAATTGGAAAACGACAAACCCTTATGAAGTTGATTAGAACTAGAAGCATTAAGTATACATCTCAATTCTAGTTAAACAATTTGCTGCAGAAAGATTGATACAAACAAAAATGGAAAATATGAATTTCTATCACCGACTTGGGAACGTATATATAAATGTAGAATCCAAATACCATTATCCAATAACCACTATATCACGGAGCTGTATATCTAGAAACTAAATTTCCTTTTCTAAGCCCGGGCAAAAATGGCTGAGAACTCAAATCAACCTCTAGAGAAACCAAACATAACCACCCGCCGCCGGACCACATCACTAGTCCTTCCACGGTACCCACACCAGATAGCTATACCAGATGGTGGTGGCGGGTCCCAAATCAGTGGTGCGTCCATTCTTGATCGAACTCCTCACGGCTCCTCCTCCTCCGTGTGGCGGCCTCAACACAAGACACAGCAGTCAGACTCTGATGATAACCAGGCTGAGATCGAATTTGGAAGTAAATTAATGAAAAATAAACATGGGTTGAAGAACTGGAAACCGCTGCGGGCCATATCACATATGAGGATGCGCCACATCAGTTGCCTTTTCTCAGTAGATGTTGTGGCCATGCGAGGCCTACCAGCTTCTAAAAATGGGCTTCGTCTGGCGGTCACAGTCAAAAAGGAGGGATCAAAGGATGGTGCCATTCAAACCTTACCATGTCGTGTGCTTAATGGGCATGCGTATTTTGATGAGACACTGTACGTAAGGTGCCATCTCTATTACACCGGAGGCTCTGGTACTGGTAAGCCTGTTAAGTTTGAACCCAAGTTATTTGTTATATCTGTTGTGGCAGTCGATGCAACTCAACTTACTTTTGGGAAGGGTACAGTAAACTTGAGCTCACTTGTGCTCGAGTCAGTCGAAAGCAGTTTGCGAGGTAATCAGGTTCGGCAGTGGGAGAAGGCGTTTAAATTGCACGGGAAGGCGACTGGAGGTGAATTGGTGGTTAAATTGGGTTTTCAAATCATGGGAGGCGGTGTTGGTCTAGGTATTTACAGCAATGATAGTTATGAAGGTAGTGCCTTACCTAGGAAACAAACCAAGTCATCTTTCAGTGTAATAAGCAAAAGAGTCGGTAGATCAGAATCCGACTTGACTCATTTGAGGCTTGATTCACCTAGACTTAGACCTGAAGGTAACATGATCACCAATGATTTTGCCTTCCCCGAATTTGAAGTTCAATACAAGGGAATTGAGACCAGTAATGAAGAAGAAGAGGTGCAATCAAAAAGTTCCCTGGCAAGTTCCTCAGCATCATCGAGTGAGGTTGTGAAAGAGGTGGTCAATTACCGAGCTCGTAACGATATGTTATTGGAGCTTGACTTGATCGATAAGGAGATAAAAGCACTAGAATCAAAGATGCTTGGCCACAGTCCAGAGCCAGGTAGAGACTGTAGAGTGCCAAACAGAAACTATCAATTGGACGAGGTATACTCCGAGGAAGATACTTTAACAAATGAGTTCCTTAAGATGCTCGAGCAAAAGAACGAACTTCTTACACCGAGAAAGTCAAGGATAGAAAGTGAGAGAAAGGTTCTAGTTCCCGACTTGGGCAAGGGTTTAGGCCCGGTAATTCAAACTCGGGATGGAGGATTTTTAGTTTCCATGAACCCGTTCAATACAGAAGTAGTAAGAGGAGAGGCACCAAAACTGGTAATGCAAGTCTCAAAGCCATTCGTTTTGGTAACTGAGAAAATTTCAAGTGGGTTCGAAGTGTTTCAAAGGATTGCAGCCATTGGATCGAAAAAACTGGAATCGAAAGTTTTGTCATGGGCAGAAATGGATGATGATTTAAATGGAAAATATGCCGAACAAGCTGCTTATGAAGGTATTGCTTCATTTATAATCAATGGGAGAAATAAGGAAGCCAGAGAAAATTCAGGTGCAACTCAATCGATCCAAATTGTAAAGAAGACAGCTAAATCTAAGGTTGAAGGGAGAAAGCAAAGGATTTTGACAGGGATTTGGAATGTATTCGAAAAGGATCCATCGGATATAGAAGAGATATTAGCCTTCTCTATACAAAAGATGGAAACCATGGCCATTGATGCTTTAAAAATTCAAGCAGGAGTATCCAAAGAAGATGCTCCATTTGGTATATCCCGACTCGTTGAAAACGATACGACTAATTGTATATTCGATGCACTTGTACCAGCTGAAAACTATTTAAGCTCTGATGATGGAAGTTGTTTTTCAGTATTCTACGGCATCATACTCAGAGATCCATCACGAGGGTATGAAATGGTGGGAGCGCCGATGATTGCCACAGTTCAAGCAACAAAATCAAATGAAGCCAATGATAACGATAGCTTCAGAGTGACAAATTTGCATACCCGTTTGTGATCTCAGTTGGCTGGAGAGAAACAAAGGCTTATGGCCTTACAATGGCTTGTTGCACACGGCTTCGTAAGGAAGAGGACTGAAAGTAAATTGCCGGTGAAAGGCGAAAAGAGATTGATTTGGAGTGTGTCAACGCGAATTATGGCAGATATGTGGCTCAAGACGATGCGAAACCCAGATGTGAAGGTTCTTAATTAATTAGGAAGAGAAGATTAGGTGCGTGTTCTGTTATATGTAGATACATGTTTCAATAGAAGCATTAAAGCTTAGTTTGTGATATACTCTGTGTCATCCGGTGTAGGAACATTGATGTATTTTGTGAAATACTCCGATATATATAATCAAGCATGCCAGAATTGTTTCTGGTTAAATATTAGTTCTTTAGTTATTTGTGAATATTTACTTCTTATATGCAACTTATTGGCAAATAAATAAAGATTCAAATATAAATACTCAAGTACTGCTGAAAATGTATGTTTGCCCCTGATACTGTTCAAGCCATCAGCAAACTAATTAATGTACGTCAACCTCCAATCCGTTTAAACAACTAGTTAATAATCAGTCCAATATCTAGACCAAGTTAAATGCTAAGTAGACCAATTGCATGTCAACTTATTTAATTCATGGAAACAATTGAATTTGTTTTATTGTTTAACTTTTAACAAAACCAGACCTTTAAAATTGCTAATTATACTTGTACCCGCTGCGGAATTCCTACGGCGGCTGATAGTTGATGAACTCACAAAGTGTATATAGAATTATATATGACATGTAATCTGTCTCTTTTAATTTACTTAAAAAAGCATCAAAGGGCAACAATGAATAATAGTAGTAGCTAAAAGAAAAATAGAATAGAAAATGGAAATGGAAACTCTGGAGCAAAACACACTGCTTTCATCCATGCTGACCTCAATTACAGAATTACGTAGACGCCAACTTATTATCTTCGTGCTTTCTGAACGAACTTGTATATAAATTTAAGCCCCTTCTTTTAGAATGAACTCCTCTCCATTACTAAAAGATACGTGAGGGGAAAAGGGCTTATAACTAGGAAGTGGCCCATATGTTATGAGCTATTCTGATAAAGTTCAGTTGACATTAATTGGGCCGGATCTAAACTAGTGTCATGTACTGGCACATTAGGAAATTTCTTTTTTTTTTGAAAATTAATAGGGTTTTAATAAATCCAGCCTATCTTATTTTTCAAATGCTATTTTGAAAATAACGAGGAGCGGTTTCACATTCAGAATTCAGAAAAAAAAAATTTATTCCGACCAATAATTTAATATAGATATTTTATTGTTGCGACTTCTAGATGGAATCTGTAGAAAAATATATAATAAGTTGTCCACCTCCTGGTGGGGCCCGCGTTGTAGTTCTTATTAGGTGTGGGACCACATTAATGTCGAAGAAGAGAAGAAGCTAAGTGGGCCCATATAAAAAACAGGTATTCGGCCTGTTGCAATTAGGGCCCATCATATAGAAGGAGCCTATTTTCTTGTCAATGTCAAGCACTGCTAACTTACAGGAATCCAAATCTAATCAAGTGTCACAAGAGGACGGAACACACAAGCCCGTAAAAAAAAAACAGAGATTGTGACATGGATCATAATAATTTTAAGCCGTTCAACTTTGTATATCGAATGATTAGAATATAATTTTTTTATTGACATAACTAGAGAAGGAAGATTGATCAGTGAAAATTAATATCGTTGATTGATACATGGACATAATTCTTTCCCATCCATAACAGAATTTGCCAAAAAAAATAACTATTATCTAATGATAATAAATACATATTTTTTAGTCAAGAATGAAATTCCCCATAAAAGAGAAATAAATAAATAAAAGATGTCACAAGGGAGGGTTATTTTTTAAATTGACCATTATTATTATAATTTCATTTAGGAATCCATGAAATTGCAAACCATGTGAATCTGTACCGTTGAAAATAGATTGATATCGGAATCTAAGGCCGCCATTGGTGGCAAGTTGAGGGTACATAATTGGTTTTTGTCTCAGATAACAAAAGGTGAGCACACAGTTTTTATTATTAATAAGTATTATTAAATTAATATTGTTAAAAATAAGACTGAAAACCGTAAAATTTCAAATATACGAATGGCAGCGCGTCAGTGGCGCGTTTCAAAAAATAATGAAACGCATTGCGCGCCGCCTCCATCTCACTTGCGCTGCGTGCGTTTTGTATATATAAGAAGGAAACGCACCATCGCGCGGTGCGCGTTTAAAAAAAAAAAAAAAAAGCGAAACGCGCCACTGGAAGTGGCGCGCTTTAAAAAAAAATGGAAAAGCGCCATCGCCAGCGCGGTGCGCGTTTTAAAAAAAAAAAAAAAAAAAAAAGCGCGCGCTAATGACGTGGCGCGTTTCAAATTCAAACAATACATATAGCATCGCTAAATGACGTGCATCGCCATATTTGAAATTTTACGTTTCTCACTCTTATTTTTAATAATATTAATTTAATAAAACATATTATTACAAAAATCTGGTGAGCGCACACTACTAATTAATTAATACAAGGACAACCCATAATAATTGACCTTTAGTGGAAATCGCAATCAAATGTCCACCTCAATCGCGCTCACAATAGATTACAAATAAGTGCCAACATGGACTGACAAGTAGATTATTATTTAATTCAAAAGTATAATCATTTGGCATTGAGTGAGTCTGCATTACGTGTGGACAAAGATTGTGCTAGGGGTGTAATGACAAACTGAAACTAGGGGCCACAAAATTTTGGTACAAAACCGATGTGCTGTCATATTTTTTTCAGGGTTTATTTGTCATGGACAAAAAAAAAAATAGTTCAGAGTGTTCCGCCTCAATGAATCCCAAGTCTTCTCAGGTGTCCATTATTTTTGAAAAAGAAAAGTCAAAATTATCAAAATTACAGTCATCATCGAATCAATAATTTTAATTTATACTTGCAAGTTGCAAGCGCATACCGTATGACGGTATGAGCAGATGATATTCTCAAGATTTTAAAATGTAGATTTTAATATATATGTTGTTAACAAGTGCATAGTGAATATGTGATGTACGAATGTATATACGGTTCAGTATATGAATATGTATTATAAAAAAAATTATAATATTTGAATCGATCATTTTTGAAGAATTTTAATGTAAAATAAGAAAATATTAATATAATTTTAAATATTTTACATGAAAAATCTAATATAATTAATTTTATAGACTTAATATGATAAATATTTTAAAAAATAATGTGAATTGTTAAATATGTGGATGCATATTCTTATGCATGCGGTATCGCACCGTATAAACATAAGCAGACTGCATATATTTTAAAACAATGGATATTCCCTTGTAGAGATGTTATCAATTTATGAGAAATTTATTTTATTTTCCGGAGAAAATTCACCTCGATTGTTCAACACCTTTTTTAAATCGAGACTCGCCATCTTTTTTTTTTTCATTTATATAAGTATCACATACACAATTTAAATTTGTATATGTTTCAAATTATAAAAAAATATACACGGTGCACTCATGCTCGATGAAAATGGCGAGTGAGTGAGAATGACTCAATTTCTATTCATCAGCTGTCAAAATTGTCAGATGAATGCAATGTAAATGTATTTCTTTCATAATTATACAAAGCATTAAATATTAAAATTTCTTTATCCTTGGATGGTTTATGAATATTATTGTTGAAACTAATTGCAGCAATTTTTGCGTACATATTAATAATCAAAGAATAACCTATTGTTATGGTCTACGTGATTGATTAATCAGTAATGAAAAGAAAATAGGAGGTAATAATGATTTTGCTGCATAATATCTTCATTTTAAAAAAGGATATTTTTCTTCTTTACTTTTGTTCCTCAAATTTAGAAAAAGCTGAGTAAATGTTTAAAGATCAACAAACATTGTCTCATAATGTGCTTTTAAGGTGTCTCCGGTTGTCATGGGAATATATGGGATGAGAACAAATGGATAGGGAAAACCCATATTTATTTTGTGGTATCCAGTATCCCATATACATGGGATCAAGATGGAAATATTTAATTGATTAGTAGTACCATGAGAATTATCGTGAAAAATTCTATTTTCTTTTCAAAAGTTTAGTACTAATATGTACTAGTTTTTTCATTAATACTTATTACTATTTGATAAAAGAAAAATACTTTTAAAAACCATGACGAAACAATCATTTATTACTTTACTTTTAATAAATCATTAATAAATTGAGTTTTAACAAAGATGATTTTTTTTAATGTGAACTTTTATGCACAAAATAAACTCATTTATAAATTATAATATTCATTAAAACAATTAAGAATAATAATAATAATACATTCTTATCAGTTAGACATGTAAATTATAATAATGTTATCGAAACAATATAAATATATATTCAATACTTACTATAATTTATTCATACTTAGGTAGTAATATCATTCAACATTTCTCTTGGAAGACTTAAGGAGAGATGAAGCAAGAGAGTGGGAAAATATTTTTTTCACCAATTTGTAAAGAGATAGAAACAGAGGCGCAGCAGAGGGATGTTGTGGCGGGGGTGTAGGCAAATGACCCCTCTAATTTCTGTAAAATACTTTTCGATATAAGAGAATTTGCATCATAATGAAGATTATTTTTTATAATATTGTCCTACCCTGTTGAATCAACATCTATATTTTCATATAAAGTAGTCATCTTCTAGTAAAAAAATGAGAACATCGAATATGTAGGTATCTAATTTGTCAATATCATAATCATAACCTAATCTAACTAGTAACTAGACTGTCAATTTTTTTCTCCTTTTTTCTCTCTCTCTTTTTTTTTTATGAATTTTGTCTCTTCTCTTTCTTTGTTAAAAAAATATTGTTGTACATAATTCTCAAAATTATATAACATTTGCTAATATGCAATACAATCACATAGAAATTTAATAATTTGTTGGAGCTTTATAAGATGCAGATATCGAACTTAAACATAATAACTCAAGCATGAAGATCCCAAGATATAATTTGGTTAGGTTAGATATGTAATAATCAAATGTAACCAAAATGATCTTGAGATTAAAATAGTTAGATTGAAGTAATTAATCCATAATCGTTATAACGAAACTCCTAACTGTTGTAACAGATTAAATCAAATTTGTACAAAATTTGACCAAATTGCTCTGGAGCCAAAGTTGTACACAATTATTGCAATGGATCTCTTATCCGTTGTAATGGATAACCTCGAGAGAAATTTCATTGTCTAAATGTTATAACGGATTCATTAAATCATTTGTGTATAAAACTTGGCCAAATAACTCCATAACACATCCCTCATATATTCATTGTAATGGATCTTACATTCATTACAACAGTTAAATACACCAGGGTTTTCCTGATCTAACTGTTGAAACTTGGTAAATTCTCTAAAGCCCTAGACGAACTAACTTATTGCGCAATTTGAGTTTCTAATATTTTATTTTGCGTTGTTAAGCTATCAACCTTTCAACCTTTGTTGTTAGATAACTAACTACGTCTCTTAAGTCTTGTGTCGTCTTTTGTTGTTGGGTCATGAAACTTTCAATCATGATTTTCAAATTTGACTTTTGTGGAGCTGGTTGGGGATCTATATTTTGATTATTTTTATAGAAAAAGTTTGGGTGGTTCCTTCAACCAGGATTGTATGTGTTCAAGTATGAGTCATTTTGGGGCCTACCAAAATTATTTAATACATTAACTTGATCAAGGCCGGACTCTTGTATGCCAAGTTGACACTCGAGAGTTATATGATTCATATCTCCACAATGCTCACATGAAAAAATGTTACCTACATTGACTACTTTAGTTGTATTGGCTGCACTTCCACCTGAATTCATCTGAGCCAATTACCTTATGAGTGCATCCATCTCAGCTAAGAGAAGGGTTGAGTTATCGACTTGAAAGATGCCAGCTTTAGGAGCGGGTCTCTTTAGATTCCATTGTTGATGGTTCAAAGCTATATCTTCCAATAGTGTATATCCATCTTCTACGTTTAGATTCATGAATGACCATCCTGCAGCTGCATTTACCGTCGTTTTATTTTAATTCACTCCATTGTAAAATGTATGAATTATGAGCCAATTCTCTAGACCATGATGTGGACAACTTCTAAGTAAGTTTTTAAATCTTTCTCATGCATCATATAAAGATTCACCATCTTTTTATTGGAAATAGTTGATTTGAGTTCTTAAGAGGGTTGTCTTTGTAGGTGAAAAATATTTTTCCAAAAATGCCTTAGCTAACTGGTCCCAAGTGGTGATGGTATCAATAGTTAAGAACTAAAACCATGCTCTTGCCTTACCTGCCAATGAGAATGGGAATAACCTAAGTCTAATGGCATCATCAGTCACACCATTAACCTTAAGGGTATTATAGATTTCGAGAAAACCAGACATGTGCAAATTTTGGTCCTCATTTGGTAAACCATTGAATGTATGCTATTGAACCATATTTATTAGAGCAGGTTTGAGTTCAAAATTATTTGCCCCCACTACGGGGTGCAACAATGCTTGTCCTGATAGATGTCACATTTGGAACAATGAAGTCTTTCAATAGTTTGGATCGTTCGTTCGCCATTGGTGGATCTTCGTTCAGTCGAATTACTCGATCAATGTTATTCACCAGTTTAGGATGTTGTTTCAAGTAGGCACGTGTGATTGGCCGTGAGGGAGTAGCGGCCAGTGCAATTCCTGAAGAGAGAGAAAGAGAGAAGTGAACAAGAAAAAAGAAAAATAAATAAAAATGGTCTAGTCTCACCTATATATAAGTTATATCAATATTCTATTGTTACCTCTCCGGCAACGGCGCCAGAAAAGCTTGATGGGTTATGTGTAGCTTAACAAATTAAGCCCTAATATTAATACAATCGGTCACAAGCGCACGTCCTAATCGTATAGTACTTTGGGTTATTGATCCACATGGAGGAGCTAAGAAGTACTGGTCAACTAACCTTTGGTAATCTAGACCGATCAGAGATGAGTTGGTTCAATTATAAAACTAAAGTAAACAATAAAAATGATGTTATATCCTAGAAATGTAACCTAAAGAGGGAGAGATGCAGCATGTGTCTAGGAATACACCTGAATCAACTAATGCAGGTCCAATCTTAGAAATACGGATTGAGTCACTAAATGCAGTCTGTATCGAAAGGAATGCAGGCTGCACTAATAACTTAAAGGTAAAACTGAAGTGTTCTTATGATATGAAGTATCTAGATATATGGGTTCATCATCATATTTTAGTTATACATGCTTGGTTATTTATATTATATTTATTGGTTATATAGTTGAGGGATATATCCTATGTTTGATAATTAACTATATGTCTATAGCTAATTATACCGTACTTAGTCCAAATATGACAGGATACCATCGCACCATACCACTTTGGCTTAAATCCGTTAATTTATGTGATATATCTTGGATTCTCTTAGTTTCTAATACACTGTCGTGCACAAAGTGCCTAAGTTTATTTCATTTTAGTCTGGCTTTCAACGTCACCGTAACAGTATCATAATTTACTTGTCTAAAATGTGCTTATAATATTATAATCCTAACTTTATGTAACTCATTTGTGCCCATCAGCAATACACTCACCTTTTCAGTTTGTTATATATTACCAGCGAGTTTACTAAGCTATTCTCATAATATCACAAGCAGTTTAATCATATGAAGTAAATCAATACATAAATCATATAAATAACTCAAACATGCATAACATAAAATATTCAGGCTACATTCATATCCGTAGACGAAAGACTTAGTTTTTCATACTAAACAAGCTAGAAACTACAAATGCAAAAATAAATATCTCTAATAAAATTAAAAGAAAAGAGAAAATACAACCCGTTTCTTGCAACCCGAGAAGAGACGCTACTTTGCACCCAAGCACCTTGCTTGCTCCTGGAGACCTTGCCAATGGATTTGTCTCGGTCCAGTACGAATTCTAGTCTAAGGTGGAAGAAGAGAAGGATGAAGAATCAAATTTTTGAATGTGTAAATTAGTAAGGTTTATATAGGACAGTGAGGAAGCTTGAGTGCACAAATTCCTAATTGTGGGACTAAAAACAATTAAAATCGGATCCGAGTCTCACATTAATTGGCGAATTTGCATTCCGCTTGATTTACTCCAGCGCATAAGAGAGATGTGCCAATTAATTCAAATAATTAATTGATTTGAAGGAGATATGGCATTTGACTGAGATCATATACTTAATTCTCATCTGTTCTAAACTCAAGACTACTTTGTAAAACCATTTGAGAGTTTGTGAAAAGCTAAATCTTGTTTGTTCTCTAGTGAAACTTTGTTCTTCACGCCCCATTTATTTCTTTTGGCCGATGGCTGTCCTATTATTTAGTGTAAGAGATCAGAGGTTTGCAGTTATAAAGACTTACTTGTGTTAGTGACTAGGCGCAATTGATTATTGTGATTGTGGGTGCTCGAAACGTAAAATCTTCATAGCCGAACTTCGTTAAATTCTGTATTCTTTTTCTTTCTCTCTTTTACTTTATTTATTTATTTTCTGTGATAAATTTGATACTAGATCTTAAAAAAAACAAAAATATATTACATTAACTTAAAAGAGTAAAACTAACAATTCCACTCAATTTTCAACTTCAAGTGTATACAAAATTTTTTTCGAGGACAAAGAAAAATAATCATTTTAAAAGTTTAGCTTCGATTTAACTAACATGAATTTTGACTAATTATTGAAATCATTTCTGTATTTTCCTTCTCTTTTATTTTGATCTTCTTCTTCATTATCACTGTCATACTATTGTTTAATTCTAGATCAATTGTCTAGATATGAATTTTTAAGTAACATAAAAATAATTTGCCCAAATTTTAAACTCTAATTTCAATATAATTCTAAAGATATTGCTAGCACGCATTTAACTCTTATGGCATATATTTTTTAGAAATACTATTCAAATTTAAAAAATAACTAAATTTGTAATTTTATTTTCAATTATTTGGCTATGGCATGTATCAAATAATTTAAATTTTTTGAAGAGCGAAATTAAAGTCCTAATGGCTTTAATTAAATCGAATGACAAATAAATTTTCAATTTTTGTACTTTTAATTAAGTCGGATGATAAATCAAAATTTATTTTTGTTTATACTTGATAGCATCTAACCTGATAATTAACTTGTCTTCACAAAAAATAGAGAAAATCTTTTTATCTCAAGTCTTCATATCCAAAAAATCTCCCACGGTTTTTCCGTACAATGCGACTCCCTATATAATTCATGTGATGTTGTCATTTTTCTATTTAAATATTCAGTTCATTTATCTAAATACCTAATTCACTTATCTAAATATCTAGTTCATTTATCTAAATATGTGAGACATATATATAAATACTCAAGTCATTTTTTTATTTCCCGATACTTTTCTTCTCTCTCATCTATCACATGTGTTTTCCCATGCAACCCATGTGATGTTTGTCTTTTTCTATCTAAATATCTAGTTCACTTATCTAAATAGCTGGTTCATATATCTAAATATATGATTCACTTGTGATATTTGTTATTTTCTTCTCTCTCACCTGTCATATGCATTTTTCCGTACAATCCATGTGATATTTATCAGGTTCTTCCATGTGACTTTGTTTCTCAAGATTCTTTTTCTCTCTCTTGCTATTTTTTTTATTAAATAACTTAGTCACATATCTAAATATTTAAGTCACATATTTAAATACCTAAGTTATATATCTAAATACCCGAGTTTCATATCTAAATGTCCGAGTCTCATATCTAAATATCTGAGTCACACATCTAAATACCTGATTCACATATCTAAATACTTGACTCATTTATATAAATACATGTCGCACTTATATAAATACCTGACTTATTTATCTAACTCAGTTATGTAGATAGACGTATATTTTTGCCAAAAATAAAAAAATAGTTACAGAGAATTTATTTTTTTGTCAAAAAAATGAAAAATTAGGTAAGAGAATTTTTTGAGAGATTTTCTTCGGAGAACTGTTAGTAGATAAAAAAAAATTTAAATTTTCAATTTTTGGTACTTTGCATTTGGTTTAAAAATTCACCATTTATCAACGTTTTCTTTTTAAATTTTACACTAAAATTCTTTGCTATACGCAAATAACTTCAGTTATATTTTGCCCCCCTCTGATAGTTATTCTGGCACCACCTCTGAATAGAAACAAAGATGAGAACACAACCAATCTCATAATAGAGAGAAAAATATATCCCAAAAAAGCATGGGAAAAAATTCCCATAGAGTCTCGCTAATTCCCATAACACAGGTGTCCATGAGAATTTGTTTCACAACGTTTACAAAATGAAATTAAGAGTATGATGATGTCTAACGACATGAGCATTCTTTTTTGAACTAACATAGGTAAATTTTGTCGTGTAAAAAAAAATTAAATCACAACTATTCAGTTATAAGTTTAATTTAAAATGATTAATTAAATGGGATTATTAGAGTAAAATTCTAAAATTTAAACTTTTTGTTTGATATGGACGCGATTATCTGCTGATTTACTCCATTAGTTTATCTTTTATTTCAAAAATATTGTTTTTTTAAAGTTTACAAAGAATGACCCAGGAGAAAGTTACATGTTTAAAAAAGAAAAAGGAATAATTTGACAATGACTATCTTGACAATAGATGTTCAAATAAATATAAAAAAAATTTAAAATAAAATTTTTTATAGATATTTTCTTCTTTTTATAGATTAATGATGATTCAAATTTTATACAATTTCATCATCATTTGATTGTCCATCAAAAACCGTTAAATTAAAACCGTTGGAGAAATTGCATAAAATTTGATAAAATTGTATAAAATTTAAATCACCCTCAATTAATATATCTATAATTTTTTTATTTTTAAAATTTTATTCATATTTATTTAAAAATTTATTGTCAAATTTTTTTTCAACTTTTATGCCTAAAAGCAACAGGATCGGTTGCAACTAGATTTAATAGACAAAAGGTATTGTGAGTCTGTGACTGGAGTCCGTTATCGAAAGACGAAGCAACACCAAATTCATACATTGCCTCTAGTCTCATACTCTCATATAGAAAGATGAGAGGAAGAGCCGGAGAAGGGGGTTGAGTAACGTCGTGTAGCGGGTGAATCCATGTGAAGCTTTTTTACTCGATTGCGATTTGTTCGTTTCTATTGAGATTTGAGTGGGTGGCGAAACCAGCGCAGCCACCTTTCGACCATTTTAACAGTTTACCATACAACGAAAGCTCCAGCCTCCAATCCAGATAGAGAGAGACTCAAGGGGGGAGAGAGAGCGTGAGTGAGGTCTTAGGGTTTCTACGATTTTGTATAGATATTTCTCTTGATAATTTTCGTCTAGCCATGGTTTCTCTGGAGTATCACTGATCGGCCACTCGTTGCGAGGTAGCAGGAGTTTGGATTAGTAGATATTCCATCGTCAGATTTGTGATTTCGGGGAGTCTGATCAGGGACTCTTTGATTTAAAGTTTGTGATATCAACAGCTGTCTGATTTTGTCTTAGAAAGATGGCGGGATCTGTACTGGTTGCAATTGCCGCCTCAATTGGTAATTTGCTACAAGGTTGGGACAATGCTACAATAGCAGGTAACACTTATGACTCTTCGTTTAAAAAAAAAAATTCATTCATGTATGGATTGTGACAGTGCTTTTGTAAAAGTTTTGTGAGAATTCTATATATGTCTCATTCAATTGCAGATCTTCATATCCGTAAAAATTGTATCAGAAACTTCACCTTGTTACCTTTTTAAATTTACCAATTGGTCTACTGTAGAAGCACTTTTTCCTGTTAATTTAATACTAACTACGAGCACTTCACATCAAATTTTCTATTTCAGGGGCTGTACTCTACATAAAGAAGGAATTTAATCTAGAAAGTGAGCCCATGATTGAGGGCTTGATTGTCGCCACCTCACTAATTGGTGCCACAATGATCACTACCTTCTCTGGTGCTGTCTCTGATTGGGCTGGCCGTCGGCCTATGCTAATTGCCTCATCTGTTCTCTATTTCATCAGTGGTCTTATCATGTTATGGTCTCCTAATGTTTACATCCTACTTCTGGCAAGATTAATAGATGGGTTTGGCATTGGCTTAGCTGTTACCCTAGTGCCAGTGTACATTTCGGAAACTGCTCCTGCTGAGATAAGGGGCTTGCTCAACACACTGCCCCAATTCAGTGGCTCTGGAGGAATGTTTCTGTCCTATTGCATGGTGTTTGGTGTGTCTCTGCTGCCTAGGCCTGAGTGGAGAACTATGCTTGGAGTTCTTGTCATTCCGTCCTTGTTGTATTTTGCTCTGACAATTTTCTACTTGCCAGAGTCGCCTAGGTGGCTTGTCAGTAAAGGAAAGATGGCCGAGGCTAAGAGGGTTTTGCAAGGCCTTCGTGGAAGGGAAGATGTCTCAGGTATTGTCAAAAGTAAATTTCAATACTTTCAAACAACCAAATAGAAGGAAGAGAACAAAGAAAATGAAAGCATGCTTTGTTTCTCATATTGCAATTGAAAAGCAGAATATTTTTAGGTTACATGAAAATGATGTCTGATGTCAGAACAAAAGTTGATGATATAATGTCTAGAACCCACCAACACTTTCATCTTGGCTTTATCAGGTTGGTTGTAATAGTCATTAAAACCTCATAGAGGTTTAGGGACAATGAAGGATGGCTATGATACTGTCATCAGTATCAAAAGGTTCTTAGTAACAGCCCAAAACCACAAACCTCTATTTATTTGCATTATATTATGAGAGATGAAAGATATAACAGGCTATATTTGTCATGAAACTGCCAAAAGCATTAATGTCAAGATAGTGGTCATACAAAAAACATTAATCTCAGATTCAAGCATTAATGCCAATTTTGCATATGCATATATTCTTTTCTGGATACACTTTGTACCAAAAGATTATTACAATTGTTGAAATGCTAATTACCATAGTTGTCAGGCATCATTAAGTAATTGAGTGTGACGTCAAATCAAATCAAATTTGAATAATCTACAATTGAACTTTCCATTTTTCATATTTTATGAATATATCACATTGCTTGAATCTGAGAGGTGAATGTAGAACTTAATTGTACCACATGGCTTTCCTTTAATTTGGAGATGCAACGATTGTATATGAATTAAAAAGTTTCTTTTCTCTTCCTTTAATTTCCTCCTGAAAGGAAAACATTTATAATTATTCAGTGACATAAACTATATTTTAAATTGCTTCTTTCTTATTAAATGTAACCAAATAAACAACTCCAGTTCATATGCAATATGACAACCAATTAGCCTTATTCTTTCAAAAGGAAACAAATATTCAATCATGGCCAAAATGAAAAGAATGATCAATAGCTAGAAAGATAAACTCATCTAATGTTTATGTCAATTCCGCTGCTTAATATAGAAGGCAAAACATTTCTTGTAATATAGATGGGAAAAAAGGAAAAAAAAAACTACAAAAATGACAAATCAATACTTCGTATGAGTAAGGTATGCCCTCATAACTGAAAATTTTAGAATTTTCCGCTTATGGTTGAACCATTGTACTTCATAACATTAATAAACAAAGAAATCCTAGTTGCCACCCTTATATTTGTTTCTGAAGAGTACCATTATTAATTTTTTTTACAATTGATCAGTAATTAATCAGGATGAAAGAATCAATTAAGTAACAAGTCTTCCATGCTAGCATCTGGAAGCTATTGGTAGCAGTCCCTGTATCCTTTGATAGATACTGTGTTAAAGTTTCCTTAGCAAGGAACGACCGAATAACAGTCTCTTTACTTGGGTTAACACGTAAATTCTGATGCACTCATGAAAGATTTGAGTTTTGATTATGATAGTTTATTCGGATTGTTTGCAACTGAGTGGGCTTTGAGGGTTTTCCAAGTCAAACTCAAAGTGTGTATCATTTACCATGATGCTGCTCATTTAAAGAAAAATAAACTAAAAACAACATTACCAAATAAGTAGAGGACATCTGATGACGCATGCCCGCGTTCTCCCATAAAAGTTGGGAGACTTTCCTGAGCCTCTCGTTCTTGACGTAAGCTCGCTCTTGGTGTTAATTTCAGTTGAAGTCTCAATGCCTCTTTTCACTGTTTGTGATGGTACCTACAACGCACAGAATAGAAAGAATAAAAAAGGCGTTTTATTGTTTGATTGCAAATAATTTGAATTGTTTTCCAAGTTGGTCCTGCCATACCTTATATCTTGGAACCAGAATTTTATCTGCCTGCGTTCAGTGCTGGTGAAAATGGAACGTTCAAGTAATAATTGCTTTTGCGCATGGTTGGACTGGGTTCATCCACTCAACATGTATATGCTCTAGCACCTCCACTTGTCCAGTATATACCTTTAAGAGAAAAGGGACAAAAAAAAATATAAACCTCCTTACTTCTTGACGCCCCGCATGGGAATTTTGCAACCCTGCAGGAAACAATCAGCAACAAATGTGCATATTTTGAAAACTATAATTACAAGGGATGCCATTGTTGTAAATAGAAGTTAATTATTATCATGGCTTTAACGTGACACAAGCATAGACTCTGCTCAGTAGCCTATGAAAACAATATACAAAGAAGTGTGAGATGTATGCAAATATTATTTGGAATTGTGTCATTTAACGACATATTTATCATGCTGAAAGGAACGAGCCTTTAAGATTTCATTTCACCAAACTCAAACCAAAATAGCCAAAAAGGAAAAGTGAAAAGAAAAGAAAGAAGTTAACTTGTTATCTTCTCCCATCTTGTCTAAACATATTCTATGCAAAACAACCCAAATTCAAAAGAGTATTTCACAGTTTGAAAAAATAAAAATAATCTAGAATTAAGAATTTATAAAGAATTGAATGTGCTGCCATCAGATGGGCAATTGAGTGTGCTGCTAGGAGCAATTGTAAGACTGGTGAGAAGGAGAGGGATGGTGCCATGGAGAAGGATGCAGGTGCGAGGCAGGGAGTATGCCATGTGATGGGGTGAGAAACTGGCACGTGACAGAGATGTTGTGCTAGGGTTTTGCACAAGAGAGCGAAGTAGGAAACTGGATTATAGGTAGTTGGGAATCATCCTTGGGACAATGATAGGGGAAGATAGAACCATGGTTGTTGTGAGCGCTTGTGAAGATTGGGAAAAAGGCAAAGAAAGTGGATTCTTATCCTCTGCCGTGCAGCACATGGTCCATTGGATCTCCTTGTGATTCGCGCCAGCTCGAATTCCAAAAAGTGATCCGATGGGCCATGGTTGCGCTGCATGATGCTATGCAGCAGAAAATCAGTATCCAAGCAAGTGGGATTTCTCAATAGCAGAAACGAAAGCATGCAAATTAAACAGAAAGGGCATCTCGTTTATCTTTTTCCCTTGAGAAACCCATGGTTAAGAATTCATCTGGGAAGAGCTGACATTGAGGTGCCAAACCTTCCCGTCGATGTGGTCTCTAATAGGAGAAGCAATTTTGAAAAAAAATGAAAGTGTTATCATGTTTTTTTATAATGCATTTGTGATCTTTGGGTAGATAGCCCAATTGTTGTTTTCTTTTTCTTTTTTCATCTTCTAGTAGCTGCTGGGTTTGTTTCCAAGTTTAACTTTTGGGGTACTGTGTTTCTAAGTGGCAAAAATCTTTTAATTGTCAAAGCCATCATGGATGTGATTTTAAAATGGTGCAAATTAATAATTAAGCCTGCAATCACTTCCTCAAAAAAGAAAGAAAAAAAAAACATGCCTTTCAATATGATATCTACTTTTGAAATGTTCTAAAGTTGCTTTGCTTGCTAGAATTAATCAGAATCAACACTGTTGGTCACCAAATTATAAAGGTGTGACTTTAGTACATTAGCCATTTTCAGATAATAGCTTAGTAATAGGATCAAGTTTGTCAACATTTGGTGTAGTGTACAGTATTCATCAAATTAGTTGAAGTTTCAGTCATATTTGCAACTAAATAAGGATGTTTGATGGGGTTGGGAGTACAAACACCTATGATTCATAGATTGCAACATTTTAATATGATGGGCATAAGCAACAAAACCAATCACAGGTGTTGTGCTCAACTGATTTGTTTCCTGGTAAGAATAAATTTGGAAGATTTGATTTTGATAAAACAGGATGGATGGTTTAAGATCTGAGTTTTGATATAAAACAGGGTAGATGATTTAATTTCTCTCAATCATTTGTTATGTAGGGGAAATGGCTCTTTTAGTGGAAGGCCTAGAGGTTGGCAGTGATACAGCGATCGAAGAATATGTAATTGGTCCTGACGCATTTCCTGAAGAAGGAGCACAAGACGACACAGAGAAAATCAAGCTCTTTGGTCCTGGAGCAGGTTCGGTGGTTGCTCGGCCTGTTAAGGGGCAGAGCATGCTAGGCAGTGCTGTCTCCTTAGTCTCCCGTCAAGGAACCATGCCTTTAATGGACCCTATTGTGCCCCTCTTTGGTAGTGTTCACGAAAAGGTTCCAGAAATGTTAGGCAGCATGCGGAGCACACTATTCCCTAATTTTGGTAGCATGTTCAGCATGGCTGATCAGCAACCAAGGCCTGATAATTGGGATGAAGAGAGCCAGAGGGAGGGAGAAGGTGAAGGGGATGGCTATACATCTGACAATGTTGGAGGCGATTCAGATGACAATTTAGAGAGCCCGCTTTTATCCCGTCAAGCAACAAGCATGGAAGGTAAGGAAATCTCACTAGCTCAAGGAAACAGCAGTCTCTTCCAGGTGGGGCCTAATGGTGAGGTAGTGAGCGGCATGGGGATAGGAGGTGGTTGGCAGTTAGCTTGGAAATGGTCAGAAGCGGATGGTGAGTTAAAGAGGATGTATTTGCACCCAGAGGGAGCAGGTGGGACAGGATCCGTGAAGGGCTCATTTGTGTCAGTTCCAGGTGGTGAGATGCCAGAAGAATTAGTGGGGTGCGTCCAGGCTGCAGCTCTGGTTAGCCAGCCAGCACTTTTCTCGAAGGATATGATGGGGCAGAATCCAGTGGGCCCAGCTATTGTGCACCCTGCTGAGACTGCAGTGAAGGGCCCGAAATGGCAAAGTCTCCTGGAGCCTGGGGTCACCAGGGCGTTGATCGTTGGAATTGGTATCCAGATCCTTCAACAGGTATGAATGCCAGTTTCCATTATTGTGTAAATATTTTTCTGGCATTTCCCCTACTGAATCCAATCTTGTCTACATTTCTGAAGCTTCCCTGAACTTCTGACTGAGTTACCCCCCAATTATGCAAGTAAGCTGATGCAACCAAAAGCAACTATATTTGCAATGTGCCAGCTATGCCATAACTAACCTTTATCTGAGCAATTAAGCCTCAATATCCATTCACCATTTGTTCAATTTAGTTCCAGAACTGAACCAATTGAATAGTTCCTCAATTACAACCATTGTGCAATCACTTGTAAACTATCACGTGTTTACTGATTTTGCACCAAGCTGACCTTTCACATGTATAGTTAGAATTACAAGCCAATAGGGGAAAAATGGTATGCGACAGATTAGCAGACATTATAACATGTTACTGTGAATCTTAGTTATACAATTTTACAATACAAATAGGAAAATTCAGAAAGAAAGTAGGCTAACTGAGTAAACATTCAATTTAATGGACTTACCTTATTGCAAAGTAAGCCTTTTCTTGAAAATTGAATTGGGCAAATTCAAGAAAGAAGTATATATATTTTTCTTCGTTAACATCTCAACTGTTCTTGCTGTGCAGTTTGCTGGAATAAATGGAGTCCTTTACTACACCCCTCAGATTCTTGAGCAAGCTGGCGTAGATGTTCTTCTTTCAAACATGGGTATCAGTGCTGATTCAGCATCTATTCTAATCAGTGCCCTCACAACACTCCTTATGCTCCCTAGTATTGGTGTTGCCATGCGTCTCATGGATTTCTCTGGTAGAAGGTATTAGTCTTGTTCTCTTTAGAAGTCAATCCGATGGTAACTAATAACAAGATTGGAAATTTTATTAATTTTCTATAATTGTTTTCCTTATAATACAGGTTTCTGCTTCTGGCGACAATTCCAATCTTGATAGCCTCGCTTATTGTACTAGTTGTAGTAAACCTTTTTGACTTTGGCACCGTGGTCCATGCGGTACTTTCTACAGTTAGTGTCATAGTCTACTTTTGTGTGTTCGTAATGGGTTTTGGACCTGTTCCCAATATCCTCTGTGCGGAGATTTTCCCTACTCGGGTTCGAGGTGTGTGTATTGCCATCTGTGCTCTCTCATTCTGGATTGGAGACATAATTGTGACGTATACTCTTCCCATGATGCTCAATTCTATTGGCCTGGCTGGTGTGTTTGGTATCTATGCAGTTATTTGTGTTGTTGCATATGCTTTTGTGTTTTTGCGGGTCCCAGAAACCAAGGGGATGCCTCTTGAGGTTATCTCAGAGTTCTTTGCTGTTGGCGCAAAGCAGGCTTGATTGGGTCGTTTTGTCATTTTGTTTTGGGATGATGGTCATGAAAGCCAGGTAATCTTCATGTGGCATGGATATGGTCTGTGATAACTAGGATTTAGTGAAATTGGAGATATACTGCTAAGGTTTTGGTTGAGAATGTGGGCCAAATAAAAAATGAGCTTTTCATGAATCTTTGGAGAGGAGCTTTGTGAAATAGAGTTTTTAGATCATTCTGTTCTTCTTACTCTTTAGTGGCATTTGTTCGTCTCTTTATTCTATTTTCTTTGCTTTCTTTTCTTGTGTTTTTATTTCTATGTAACGGTTACCATGTTATTGGTTTTTGTTGATATTGTCATGAGAATATGAGATACTGCTAGTCGGTCTATGCTGGAAATGTTATCTCACTTACTGAGGCCATATAATTCACTATATGTAGTCCCTGCTAAGTGCCTAGGGAGGTTGTGGTTCTGGTTAGCCAAGGAACTGCTGTAAAACTAGTTGAAATATGAGCAGATATCAGTAAATACAACCAAACATTTCACTACTTTTATCTAAATTCAAATTTGCTATGTCAAATAATCGGATTCTTTATAGATATGGTTGATTTATAAATAATCAGATTGTTTCCGCCAGGCAGAATTATATGACAATTTTTATGGCCATTACCGATTGAAATCTTGCCAGATGTGTTTGTACTTTGAATTATTTTTATCACTTGCACAATTCATTATTTATGAGATCTTGTACACAAACCTCTTCTATTTTTTTTAATATATCAAAGTTTGTTAAGCCTACTTTCTTCACAAAAAAAAAGTACAAGTGAGATTGTTCGACAGTAATTCCTAGAGAACTGTTGGCAGGGCGGATGCAGGATTTTGATCGGGGAGGGATAATTATCGGATTGTAATAATTTATCGGGTTTAAATTCATTAACTAATCGGATATTAAATAAAGAAATAATAATTTAATATATATTCTTCTCTAATAAAAAAAATATTAAAATAATAATATTTATATATTAAAAATAATAATAAAATAAAGCTTAAAATAATAGATAATCAAGTTGATGAAGAAAGTTTCCGTCTAAGGAACTTTATATTTTGATATTTTTATATAATTATTTCATTATGTACGATATTAAATATTTTTTTCTTAATAAAATTAATCAGATAATTTAGGGGGGGACAAAATTTTTTTTCAGAGAGAACAAATTATCGAAAAACACTATTTTTCAAAATTCAAATGACACCTCTGATGTAAACCAGATCCGCCCCAGATATAAAATTGGAGTGCTAGATCCTCATGTGTATATTGTACTCGGTGAGCAAGGATACGTATATTGTAATCCAAAGCTTGCTCAAACAAAAATGTGCCACAGCCCACAGCGTTGAATGAACTTCTGTGAAACTAACCCAATATGTTCCTTCAAAGAGAGTTGAAACTCATCCAGAATCCAGAATAAGATTAAGGCATGGCGTCCTGGCACTGTTAATCTGCAGTGTCTATGAATAGTTCACAAATCCAGTCCATTTGTTTCCTTCGCTGGCAATCTTCCCCGTTCAATTTCCTTTTTTTTTTCTCATCTAGGCTGCTGCCTTGATTGCTTTGTGGTACTCTGTGTGGTAACTTTGGGTGGCGGTATATCTATGAATTTACTGGCCCATTAAGCTGTTATTTGTTTTGGATTTTCCTTCAGATGAATGCGTTTCTATTTTTTTTCTATTTTAAAAGTTTAAATGTACTCATCCTATTTGCCGACGTGGGAGAGTTTGCATTTATTTTTGCTTCTAGAAATGGTGTATTGAGTTATGTGTCGTCCCATAGGACCGTTTAGGTGGACCCCACAAATCATACATATATCTATTATTATTATTATTATGGTTCTGCACACTAGCATTTCTTACTGTCTTCGATGTCTGCTTGCCTCCCTCACCTTTGCCAATTTGCCTCTTCCCCCGCCTCTTGCCCCGGTGTTCTGCTTCGTTCCTTCATTGCTTAAGGTGCTCCCTACTATTGTTCCTTCTACTCTTCTGGTGGCAAAGAGCTTGTTTAGAATTAAAGCGAAGATCCCACTTTACGCAACAAAATCCTGAATTTTTACCAGTGGGTTAACTTTCTGTAAAGGTGGGAGATACTTTAAAGGGGAAAAAAGAACCTCCAAGGACACTGGAAGAGTTTCAATTCGTTTGGAATGTCTAGTGCTCATCTCCTATGGCCAAGTGCTCATCAACCTCATTTAAAAAGTCGGTACCAGTTGGCATAAAAGCACACAGAATCACAAAAAAAGAATCCCGTGCATTAAAAAACAAACAACAAAATAACAAGATTCTTTACACATTCTTATGGAGATAACTTTGAGTAGTCGGTCTAATCATTGTACGAGATACATGGCTAGGGGCACCAGTACACAAATTTGCAGCTAATTTTAATGCTTTTTGCTAGTTGTGAAATTAGGTTTACGTGTGTCATGTGCTAATATAAATTTACTCTAAAATATATCAAAAATATTGGGTTTACAATCGCATAAATCTAACAATTATAGTATAAAGGATTGATCCGCATTGGCAATTTTTGATACTAGATAATTCAAAGTTCAATTACCTAAATAATAGCAAATGAAATTGATAGTATAATCCTAATTTTACGCTAAACTAAATAAAAGAAAAGTAAATGCTAAATTTAAGGAAGTAGATATAGAAAATTTAGAAAATAAAAAAGTTTTTAAGACTTTCAGGTTATAATTAAATATAAATATAAATGTTAATTTTAATTCAAATCAAGTTGTTCTTTTCTCATGCTATTATTATTGAGGGTTTTTCAATTCTAATTTAAAATATGTCCACTTTCATGTTGTAGTCCCCTATTTAGTATAAATTTTATTTTGTGATATACCCTAAACACATTAATTTCTGTGATTTGTCATTATTATTATTATTATTATTATTATTATTATTATTATTATTTATTTTTTATTACTATTATTACTATTTTTATTATTTTACTTTTTTCTTTTTCATCATCCTTATTATTATCATTGATATTTGAGATCTTTGATCTTATATTTTTCGATGGGTTTCATTTTTAGCCCACCCCAATTTATTTGGGATTAAAGGCTTTGTTGTTGTGGTCGGGTTGTATACTCAAGCCGTTGAATTCTCTAATAGACTCAACAAAATGATTCAAATTTGAGTTCCCAAAGGTACAAAGACTTCTAATGAAATCGTTTTCCTATGTCTTGATTTGAATAAGGTAATTAATGTTTTCTTTCGGTACTTAGTCTCAAATCTAGAGTTTTGCATACAAACATCTAATTGAATAATTTCTGTATAAATTCAAGCATTGACAACTACCTAAACAAGCAATCAATTATTTAATTCTTCAGAACATACACAAATAAATCACAAACAAAGATCAAAACAAAGCACTCATTTAAATAATAATATAATTCAAATCAAAATGACATAAGTATCAATTATATACCCTAAACCCTATAAAATGGTAGTTTAGCCTTCCATGAGGCAATAAACAACAGGAGAGAGAGAGAGAAATACACATCAGAGAAAGAACAAAAGAGAAAAGTTAGAGAAAGAGAAGAGTTTTTTGCCTCTAATTCTGAACCGTTTTAATATTTAGAGTTTTTCATCTATTTTTAGATGTATTTTGGTTATGAGGCCTCAATAGAATGTATTCTTCTCGAAATGAGTTCAAAAATGTTGAAAAACTTCAAATGATTTGCTTAAAAACTCTAAATAACCGTCAGGAGGTTGTGCTGAAAACTGCTTCTGTCCCAGACCACATGCAAACCTGAACAAGATCCGCAAATGACAATGAAATTTGTATTTTTATCATTTCTTACTCCAAATTGTATCTAATTCATTTCATTTTCTTATTCTACATTAAACATTAAATATTAAATGGTAAACTAATCTTTAACCTAATTCAATAAAATTAATTTATTTTGATCAAAATTTATAAGTTTAACTCTATAAAATTCTACAATTTCACTCTTATCATAGATTTACACAATGGTTGCCGTTGTTGCGTCGCTACTAGGTTTGGTCTTGAGATATTCTAGGTATCACAAAATTAGAGCAACGTAGTGTCTTGTATAAAAAATGTCTTTGGATATTTCAGTTACGTTCCTTTGGGGAAAAAAAAAGTCTTTATTGATAAAACTAACAAAACTCAAGCAAAAAAAAAAAAAGTATTTTGAACTAGCGCTGTCATGCTTTTACAATTTTCTTTCCAGGTAAAAAAAAAAATTGCACTGCGTGGTATTCACAAAATAATAATAATAAAGATTCCAACATTGCCAGAAAACTTTGGAATCAAGTTCTCGCTAAATAAGATTACGTCTTTATTCTTACAAATTAGTTTTAGTAGCCGGAATCAAAGTAACATAGATAGCAGCCCTTGAAGTAGAGAAATGAGAAAAAGCAGCGTTAATATGCATCTGATCTTTACAAGTACAACTATACTAGTGTATTGGTGCCGAATGAGCTTATATATTTTTGTTCGATCAGACTTCTGGACCTCCGATCGATACTGTCAATTAAACCATGCATGCCGATATAAAAACACTTCTCAGAAGCATAATCTTGTACATCCTTTTCGTCATTTTAAAATTTGTACAGCGAATAGTACATGAGTACATATTTGTGGATTGTGATTGCGCCTGATCAATCCTAGATAATCATTCTCTAGATGATAATTCCCATTGCTCTAAGATAAAAATATAGAAATAACCAATGACTCCTTAAATAATGATTTCAGTTGCTTGCTATTTATTCAGATCTAATAAATTCAATCATCGTGACCGCAAAGTAGTACAAAAATAAATTTGTTCCATTATGTATTTTATCAAAAAAAAATGTTCCATCATGTAAATATGCACCAGTATTGTAGGTGTGAAAAAGTTGCTAATTAATTAGCATTAAAGACGTCGGAACGAATGAAAGTGGTTAAATTCATATTATAATATATATACACTATACTTCGGCGAAAATAACGCAGCTAATAACAACTTGAACTTGACATCTCAACAAATTAATCGCCTCTTATTCCCCACTAAAAAAGGGATATTGACGGGTTAATTACTTAATGCTATTCAACAGTATCTGAAATTTAATTTAAACAAATGAGCTTTGTGCATCTTTTCTACGACAAGTTTAGAACTATCGTAGCGAGATATTTATCCAAAGAACAAACCTACTACTTTCATTTAAATTTTAACAAATTAGGCCTATCAATTCCATCTTGATCACTATCGAATAGCATTGGGTAATGAACTGATCTACTGAAACCCTCCATTTGTCATCACATTTTTGTTATTTTTAATTTTTGCATCTTGTTTTTTAATACTTATTGCTGATGTATGGATTTCACATTCTTGAAAACAATTTAATAAAAATAAAAATAAAAAGTATGAGATCATTTGTTACAAAACTTAGTTTTGTTATATCAAGCATTTACACTTGGTCAAAAGTATAGTAAGTTTTTTTTTTAATTTCTGAAAAAGGGGTTTATTTGTTATGCATTTTTAATGTTTTCATTAATTTAATGTTAATCTTTCAAAGAAATAAATAAAGAAAGAAACTTTAAAAATAAATAATTAATTTAGATATAAAAAGATTAAGCGGCTTGCATAGAACATTTAGGTATGAAAAAAAAAACATAATTGTTAGGGGTGTCAATGGGTTGGGTCGGGTTGGGTTCGGGTCATGTCACATTATTTTATTATTATTTTGACCCGACCCGATTAAATTCGGGTCAAAAAATCTTGACCCATACCCGACCCGACGGGTCACGGATCGACCCGATCCGTGTAAAATAATTAAATATTTATTAAATATTTTTTTTTAATTTTAAGCAATAAAATATTAATTAATTTATAATTAATCTTAATTAGTATATAATTAGTATATATTTAAGCTTTAATTAGTACTAAATCATAAAATTACTTCAAAAATATAATTAATCAGGTCGGGTTGGGTTGACCCGAACCCAACCCGATCCGATTCGAGTCAAAAAAATTGAACCCATACCCGACCCATTTATCTTCGGGTCGTGTCGGATCGGGTCGGGTCGGATCAAGAATTTACACCCCTAATAATTGTACAATTCATGTTTATACAAATATTCATATCATAGGACTTTATCTACCTTGCCATCTACTGGGGTATTTTTACTTTATCTACCTTATATTTCAATCTTTTCACAAATTTACCCCTCTTTGAAAATTTTGTCAACTTTGACGTTGTTAATGGACACATGCGGATACGAGTGATATGTGACCTCTCCCCATCTAATTTATATTAGTGAACTCATGCTGCCAGAAAAAAATTCTCTTTTTTTTTCCTTCTAAGTTTTGATTTCTAAGCAAGTAATAACACAATGTATATATATGTATAAGCATCAGCGTTTATAAACACATGTGTTATGATATTTTCAAACTAATAAATTTTAAACTTAATTCACATAAAAATATGTCGTAAGTGTACAATCTATCATACAGTATTTAGGTGTCAAATTTAAAGTACTGATTAAATTATCGATTTAACCGATTTCTAAAAACTAAACTATAAATAAAAAGTTTACTTTTGAACAAAGTAAAATCTGAAAATAAAGAACAATTTGAACTAAATATAAGTTTGCTTCAAGATTAAGAGAATTTAGGGTTTCAACATCGCTATCAATTTGAGCCCTAATTGTAATCAATTATGTCTTTAACTGCTAATTTATGAGGGTTACCATTTATTTTAGTGTCAAGATTCTATTTAGGGATAAATATCATACTCTAATTAGAATAAACTTCATGATTAAGTCCATCGTTATTTCTAATTAAAACCCGTTAAGTTCTGATAATTCTAAATAATTCAAAGCCTAATTGTTCACGATTAATTCCATCTAATTAATACTCTAAATATTCAGAAAAGTCTCAACTAATTTAGATTTCATAATTATGTCCATCATCTAGGGTTAGATATCACTTTTGGGGTCCAAAACCTTCAGATTTTGGTTAAAAAAACTAAATAATTTTCTAAAATATATGTGCAGTTCTAAAGTTATTTGTAATTTATGAATCTATGCTACTTAGTATTTCTAATCCTAAGCGGATTACTAATACAAACATAAACAATTCAATTTATGTACAGTTAATTCAATCACAAAAGTAAATTCACAAAAAAAATAATTAAAACAAACAATGAATACGATTATTGCATCAAGTTTCAAATTTATATGTCTACTACCAAGAATAAGATCTATTCTTTCATAGAAAATAGAGAATCACAAATAAATGATAAAAATCAAAAAATAAATCATAAAGAAAGAAAGAAATTACGCTCAATTATGATTTAAATTGTGTTTTTCTCTCTCCTCTGAAGAAAAAACAAATTCTTCTATTTTCTCTCTCAAGAAACAGTCCAAGAATTTCTAGGAATGATTAACCAAACCCTTGGACTCCCTTCAAAAAGTAAAATCCTAAAAATACATCAGACAAACTAAAAATAACCATCAAAATCAAAATCTATTTCTATGCAACCACACCCAGTTTGACCTATTCAGTCCGAACAGGGGTTTCATTCGGCCTGAACAACTATAAAGTCCGGGCTTTGAAAAATTTACTAAGTCTTTTGCAGTGCATTTTTCCTTCTATTCGGTCCGAATGGACATTAGAGGTTAGACTGTGAGCTTTTGTGAAATTAGCTGAGTACTTCGGCTCTTCTCCGCTTCTATTCGGTCTGAACAGAGATGGATTTCGATCCGAATAAGTCGAGTCTGGAATTTCTGTTTTGCTCTGATTCGAGCTCCAAACACAATTTTCCTTCGAATTTTTTCTAATAATTTGAAATAAAATCAATGCTACAATAGTAACTTGAACTTGATTAATCTTAATTGATCCTAATTAGACCTAAAAAGTAAAGTTTTAAAACTTAACACAATCCAAATAATATCATTATAATTCACTTATCAGCATACGTTCACAGATGAGTGTGGACACATGAAAGTTTTGATTATTTTTATTTATTTGAATGCAGATGTTTATATATAATTTGTGAACGTATGTATGTAAAAAGTAAGATAGTGTTGTTAAAAGTTTTGAAGCTGAGATATTATTATTTAAAAATAAAAAAATAGAGATAGAAAAAAAAATTTCTATTGGGTGTGCTGGTGGATAGTCAAGCTGCATATAAAGTGGAGTCGTCACCGGTTGTACTCCGTCCTATTGGTTTTAGGAGAGATTTTAATTGGTGTGGTGCATCAATTTTAAATGTTTATAAATAATTTTTTATTCAGATTTGAAATCTATAACTTAGAACATTATTTTTGTCACTAAATTACATACTGGTTCTAATATCAAAATATTTAAAACATTGTATAACTTATTTGGCAATCATATTTGTTTTGAAATAAATATGATAGTCTAAGTTACATGTAGGTTATTACCCCTGTCAGTGAATAACAAAAATAGTTCTCAAATAGTTGAATTTTTTTCTTGAAATTGATACTAAAAATAATCGAGTTGATGAATTTTGATCCATAAATAATGCTTAAAAGAATTTATCTGATAATTATAAGTATATAATATTAAAAATTATCTGAATCTTGAAACATTAGAATACATACATTTAGATAGAACTCAGAAATCAGTATGATATTAAGAAAATATATTCCCATCCTGTTATGACTTTCAAATCCTTAGATCTAAATTCTAATCTCAAAATTTTCAATGAACAGAACGAGTGATTTTGAATGCACATAACCAAACTAAATGAAAGACAATGTATTTTTTCCCAATAATTTGTAACTAACAAATTAATGACGACATCAGTTCGTCATACAAGTCTAATCATAACATACAAAGACCGGTCAAGTTGCAATAGTTCCTGAATCATGATACCCAAATTTGCCAAGTGATAGTTGAACGCTTTCCTGAACTAAAGAAATAACGAGAGTTAGTACACTGCGACTAGGATGCAAATGAGTTTAAATTCAAGTGAGTTGGATTTAGTTTAAGTTTGACTTATGAAAATATGAGTCGAGTTGAGTTGAGCTCGTGAAATATTATGAGTTGAAAGATTTAGTTCAAGCTCCATTTGTCATATTTTGAACTAGTTCATAAGCTAATATATATGTTGACTCAGGTTTGTCATTTAACTTAGGTACATCTATAAATTATAAAACTAATACATCTATAAGGATGGTATAAAATTGGTATATCAATAAATTATATTTTTAGTGACATTTTGCTGCACTAATTTGAATGGGTGGATTGATAAAAAATAATCAAGTTAGATATACGTGTCAAGTCATGAACGAGAAAGAGGCGTCGCTAACCTACTGAGATGATGAGAGCATGGGCAGATCCCCTGTATTCCAATGGGCTAGTTGAACCCTTGAATTTTGAAAAATAATGGTTTTGGGATAAGTTTTTGCTAATTTGACATCTTTGGATTTAATTTATGACTCCCCTGGATTATCGTATTAGTTTCATTGAGATTTTTTTTAATACCGTGTATAATAAAAGATTTATATGTAAAAAAATTCAAAATATGAAGTATAATAAAGAAAACTTTTTTTCATCGACTTAATTTTTATTATTTTATTATTCATAATATATGAAAGGATATTATTTTATTAGTTTTTTATTAGATAAGGATGCACATTGAATTGATAGATTTTTTTTTATTTACTATCCGATTAGTTAATTGGTTTAAATCCAATTAGCTATTACAACCTAATTATTGATTCCCTGATCAAAATCCTACATCTATCTCTGGGATGAGAGAGAATGAGAGAGGGGTTATCGAATTAGTGTTCGATGAAAAAAAAAAGAGCATATAAACTATTATTATTTAAGATGAGTTGCTGCTTATTTAATTATAGAGTTATATTAGCTCGAAATATATTAGCTAGCTCAAGCTAAATTAACTCAAACTCAAGTCAATCCCGAGCTAAACTACTAACCCGACCCAGCCCTAACCGTGACTGTTTTGGTTTGACGTCTCTTTCATAATTCCGACTGCAACATAGCTCTTCGATGTAGTATAATGTTTAGAGGTGAAGTAAAATAACACTTAAATCTATCTCTAAGTATATTTTGTTTTGCATCACTTTTTTAGAGGAAATTATCTCTGTGTCATAATAAAACTTTAAAATTATTAAAATATCATTATATAATTCATTATTACTTTAATATCACTTCAAATAATTGCCAAAATACCATTAATAATTAATATTTTCAATTATATCCACCCCTCTCTTTTCCAATTGTTGCTGATGCACACAATGACATTTTGTCAGAATCAAGACTTTAGTCTAGGATTTTTCAGTGTATAAAATAGCTATTCTCAATTCATTTTTTTGTTCGACTCAGGGTATAAATAGCATAATCTTACTTGACAGGATTTTTCAGTGTGATACTTTGTAAAAATAAAATATTAATCTAATGCAGTCCCCGACTTGAAGTTGAACAGCCTGTTAGCTGAGCTGACTTGAAACTTCAAAACCTGAATCATTGCTGATCAAAACATGACTAGAATCAAAACAAGGTTAGATCTGAACCAGAACCCAATCCGCTTGAATGTGTAAGAGCAACACAAACACGCTCTTGCTTTAGATTGATTGAATACTAGAGCTTCGTCTGATCATAATCATCCAGTGTTTACTTTTTTCCCTTGATGCAAAATTCTGGCATTGTATAGGTATAAATATACAAGGGACCGATCATATATTTTCAATCTTAGTCTATGAACTCTCACAGCTCTACCCCAAGTTAACAACTCCCAAACATCTTTAAAGTTCTTAATCAAGTCGCGTTTTAGGATGAATAGTTTTCCAATTTAATGATTTCAAATGACTAGGGAATATTAGACAATATGACATCAATTCAGAGTAAATGATAATATTATGCGAATCGAGATCACTGAGAATCACATGGATCAGATGGACTCGACAACGATAGGTTGTTAAATCTGCGTCAGGTAAGATTATGCTATTTATACACTGAAAAATTCTGGACTAAAGTCTTGATTCTGACAAAAAGCATTGTGTGTATCAGCAACCATTGAAAAGAAGAGGGGATGGGTATAATTGAAAATAATAATCGTTAGTGATATTTCAACAATTAAAATAATTTTAAAATGACATTAGAACAACAATGAATTTTGGAATGACATTTTGATAATTTTAAAGTGTAATAGTGGCACAAATATAATTTCCTCTTTTTCTATGATATGATATGTGATATCTGAGAAGAATTCTAATGTTATTATTTTTGTATGCCATAAAATATCATTAACTTATTTTTTAATTTTAGCACTTAAATTTTAAATCTATGCAATTAATTTTATTAATTTTTATAATAGATGCATGCTCATAAAGTTTTATAATTTTTTAATGGCATTTATACTAGATCAAACAACAACAAAATGAATGTATAAAATTAACCTATCATGATTAACTAAATTCATTCATATATTACCGTGTGATCATGATAGGTTAATTTTATAAAACCTTAAAAAAATATGACTAATTTAACCAATTTATTTATCTTGGATAAAATCGATCGGATTGACTAGTCCAATGACGTCTAAAATTGACTATGCTGCCACCAAGGCACCAACCATGCTAAGAAGTTGCATAAACAATTATTAATTATAGGTCCAGTACTGTACTGTTTGTTTATGTACTTGTTCCGAAGTTTTCACATCGCTTTCGCTTTTTCAAATGGTCAACCTCACAATTCCGCCTTCCTGAAATGTCCAGATTCCTTGAAATATTTCTGGTAATCAATTAAAAGCAAAGCCCTGCAGTTCCTTTCAAGTTTCATCAAAGAGACCAAAATGGGTTCGTCCTGTTAGTAGAAAATGGAGGGAAAAATATAATTTGGTCATTGCCTATCTCGTTTTGGATCACATGTGCATGGATCATGTGATCTTCGTCCTACTCGCCTCAAGCACACAGGCCTACGCCCAATTGCCTCACTACATCACTCGAAATACATTTTATCCATATATATCACAGGTCGCCATCCTCGCTCTTATCTTAATTTGTTTTTCTCGAAATTTTCCTTCTAAGAAACAGCTTTTGTATATACTATATAATGACCCTTTCATAATTATGTAGAGAAGGGATTCAATTACCATTTTTTTAGTGTCCATGATATCTATTTATTTATTTATGTATAAATTTAAAAATGTGAATCAGGGGCAAACAAGTCATAGAAAATTAAGAAGGAAAAACACAGAAGGATATAAGATATTAGAGAAAAAGAAACGAAGCAATCGTTGATTTGATCAGTATTTACAGAAAATGTCTCGAGAAAGAAAGAAAGTATCACAGAGAATTAAAGAGAGAAGCACACAAAAGGAATAAACGTGAGCGGCGAGCTACTACTTCATAGTCACTTCAACATCACTAAGACATTAACGAAGTAACAAGATTCTTTACTTCACCACCTAACTTCTATTTTCTTTTTCAAATATACACAATAAATCTTAAGATTGTACCCAAAGTATTCACCACTCTACCTGAACTCACAAAAAAAAAAAACTAAAACTGACATAATAAACCAAACAAAGGGAAAAAAAGAGAAGAAAAATGCAAACTTTACCAACCGGGACTAGCTAGGGAAGATAGCTACTTCCTTGACCATCTTCCCTGGCCTTCATGGCCATCTCTACGGCTGCTGAGCTGGAACCACCACACATCCTGCACCTTCCTGTCCCTGACTGTGCCCCCCCCGGGGAAACCACCAGCACCCTTCTACAGGAGGGACATGACGAGTGGGACCGGAGCCAGGTGTCGATGCAGCCGGCATGGAACCCGTGTCCGCACTGGGGAAGGATGCGCACTTCCTCCCCTCCACAAACTCTGACAAACAAATAGCACACTCAGCCAATTTGTCGACTTTCGACGGTTCGTAGGCGATTTTAGGCAAGGATTCAAGGGCCTTCTTTTTGAGGCCCTTGTTTGAATGTGGAGCTGCGTCGGATGACCCGGCACGGCGAGTCCATGCGCAACGTGCCACAGCAGCCAATCCAACAACACAGATCAGAGCACAGAGCAAGGCGGCGAGGATGACGACGACATCGGAATCGATGGGGAGTTGGGGCTCAGGTGGGCTCGCGGAGGCAGACGCCGAAGGGGGAGAGTGACTAGTGGTGTCGGTGTGGTTTGTTTGGAGGATTCTAGAGGCAGGAGGCATGGCAAGAGGCGTATATTTTAATTGGGGGTGTTGAGAGGATAGAGGGAGGAGAGGCTTGGAATTGGGGTTTGTTTAATTTATACATAGAGGAATATATTGGAATTTGGAGGTGAAGAAAGGTTTTTGGTTTTTGTCTCGGAATGATAAATGATTCGAGTCTTTGAGAGGAGGCAATGACCAATGACCGCAATGCTTTTTGAACAACCTTTATTATTATGCGTCCGCATATTTACACCCCTACACTACACCAAAGCAGGGAAACGGGGAAAACAGTCGTGACGTGGCAGATAGGACTGTTTATGCGGGTCCCGCCTGCGCGGAGGCGTGGAGCTTTTCCTCCCGTCAGATCAGAATCGGGTTAAAGTGTAAGTTTACAAGTTTACGGTGGTTTTGTAGGGACGGTGAGGTACTGACTACTAACTGATCATGCAACTAGTTTGAGGGAAAAATATTGAGATTTGTTTTTAGTTGAGAGGAAAAAAAATGTACATAGATAAAAAAAAAAAAAAACAAATTATCTATTGGGAATATTTTGGATAACTTTTCCGAGAAACGACTTTTCTCTTTTTATTATTTATTAAGTTTTTTTAATTCATAATAAAGCATCACGTTTTTCCCCTCCGACATACGTAAATGAAATGGATATATTCTTCTTTTTATTCACAATCAAAACGTATTTTTTTTTTTTTTGTATTTTCACTTCTCTCGTTATTTTTTTGGAGTTTTCTTTTCACTATTTAACTTCCATTTGCTGATTAATGTTAGTTGGAAACAAATTGGTCGAAGTTAACAAATTACATGTTGTGTGCATTTTAGATAGTACGTACCGCGTGAACAAAAATAATTTAATAATCAAAGTTTTGATAACAGTGATAATAGAGTAAATCCACCTACTACCACATACTTAAAATCCACCAAAAATGTTGACAAGCTTAATTAGAAAAATACATTTCATTACCTCTTAAATTTCAATTTATACGGTTTAATAAAAATTTTAGATCAAAATCTGGTGATATCCAATTTTTCTACTTTTAAAGTTTCTTTAACTCTCTCTTTTTTTTTTTCCAGATTTTTAAGATAATTCTAAATTTTAAAATAATAATAAAAGATTGAAAATTTGTACCTTGCAAAATTTTGAGGACGAAATAAGTATCTTGGAAATTTTATCTCGTAAGATTCTATTACAGAGAATATTTCGAGAAATATTTGTCATAAGAACTTAAAAATATATACTTTTATATTATAAATTTTGTTATAAAGAATTTATTAAGTAACATAAATTTATATCTGAAAATTGATTTTCTTTAGATAAGCGCCTCAAAAAACATGATGAGCTCAAGTACACACTGGATTTATTTTATCATCACTACCACAGACACGATCACCTTTATCACTGTTATCAAAGTACACAAATGAATCGAATTTGATCGGAACTCATTAGTGTTCGAGTTTAATTTAAAACTATATTGAACTAAAACGAACTCAAACTGAAATCGAACTCTAAACAAACGTAATTATTTTAAATTTTATATTTATTTTCATATTATCATATATAATTAGAGCTAAAATAATAAATATTTTATTAATTTTATATTAAAATTTGAAAAAAAAACTAATATTTATTAATTTAATAATGACTTAATAATATTCTATTAATTTATAATAAAATAATTATATTATTATAAATATTATTGATTAAATAGTTAAAAATATATGTAAATAACTACATATCGAACTATTACGAATCGAACTTGAACTGGTTCATTAAAAAGTTATCAAACTGAATTCGAATCGAACTAACAAAAAAATCTAATCAAATGAGCCGAACTTGAACTTAAATCAAATTGAACATCAAACAAATTATAAATTATGAACTTTTTCTGCAACCTTTATTATCTCAACTCAATATGTATTTTCTTTTTTTTTTGTTCCCGCTAAAAGAACTCGAATAGTTTTTTTTCGTAAACGAAAAATATAATTTAGACACAACGTGACAAGTCACGTCATGTTATGGATACATTATAATGCGTTATGACACTTGAAATTTTCTTTTTTGTATAAAATGATTTTTTAATTAATATTGATATTTGACATGATATAAAATTATTAGTTACGTGATATGTCGTGACATTATACAATATAATAGGTCATAGCCTCATAGGATATGTCACGTAGTCATGTAATTATAAATTTATTTTAAATATTTTTCTGTCGAAACATAAATATAAAATATATTCTTTTCCATGAACAATTTTCTAATCTTTTTAGTTACGTTACTATAAATTATGCATTACTTTTTCAAAAATTTAAATATTTATAATTGAAAAAGAAAAATACCTAAATAATCTCCTCCGTACACGGATATGTGGCAAGTCGCAGTGGAACAGGTTAATATTCTAAGGGCTTAGGACTAAAAATTATTCCAAAACCTTGTTTTAATTATTGGATTAATTTTTTTTATCAATTTCGATGTAACTCATTTTTTATTTTATATTTTTTTCAATCTCAATGTTAATTCAATGATTGAAATAATTTTTTTTATAAATTTTGATTTCAAACCTTGAAAAATTAACCGATTCTAGTGGAAACTGGATATATAAAAGTTATGTTATATAGGTGCGGGTACAAATATCGTATCCGATATGAAAAATTTCAAAATACTAGAATATGGTTATATTATATAATAAAAGTGACGTTTCCTCCAAGATCCTTATCTTATTGTTGTGACCTGTGCAGCAGTTGGGAGTAGACTAGGCTCTAGCCTACTAATCAGATGCGGTCAAATAATTGCGTTAACTAATTAATGTCGTTCCAACTCGAATCAATGTTTTTACTTGATTTGTTTTTTTTTATTTATATATCTTTTATTTTAAAAAATTATATGTGTCAGCTATAATGTTACATATGTTATCATACATATCAGAAAATTAGTATTTAATTTATTGTTAAGCTGAACAGAGAACATTATGTCGATCCGATACGAACATTTAATTATTTTTAATTTATTTTCTAATTTAATACTGATTAAATTTTATATACACAATATTTAAAATTAATTATATATTAATTGATATTAAGTTACTTTAAAATATATAAAATAATATTAATTATTTTATTCGAATTAGATCGGATCGATCCGTAACCTGATCAGATCATATTTGTTTTAAAAAAATAACCTGATTTAAATGGATCGAATCAGGTTAGACTAAGAAAAAATAATGATGATTTGATGCCGATTTATTTGAACATAGAGCTGGAGAATTACAAGGCCATATGTAAAAAGAATACTCTTTTATAATGTTTGCCGCTAGCCCGCTAAGCTTTAATTTTTAAACAAATTCTTTTCTTATGCACTAGGATACAAATTATAAACAATAAAAATAAAAGGGAAAATATTCTTATCCACAAAGATTTTCTCCGAATTGTATAAATCTCAAACAATAACAACTACAAATTCATCAATTAAAAAATATAAAAAAAAACATTCTCGTCAAAGAAAGAGCGCCTTAATCCTTTTTGTGCATATTTACCATATTTTAAATGTAAAAAATGCATAATTTTAGAGGTTTATACTAGTTAAATTTTAAGGATCTATGGTAGTTGAATTTCAGGTGTTTATGCTGGCAGAATTCAGGGTTCATAACACTCAATTTTAGGGGTTTATATCACTCAATTTTAGGAGTTTATAGCACTTAATTTCAGAGGTTTTATATCAATTTAATTTTCAGGGTTTTTTACTAGTTTGGTTTTCAGAATTTATATCAATCAAATTTTAGGGGTTTATAATTGTTAAATAACACTCAATTTTAGAGGTTTATACCAGTTAAATTCTAGGATTTTATACCAGTTAAATTTCAAGAGTTTATAACACTCTAACATAAAAATTTGAAATTTGAACTGATAATCTGTGATATTGAATGTAATAAACCCCTAAAATTAAGTACTATAAACCCCTTAAATTTCAATCAGTTTACACCAAAAATTGAACTGGTATAAAAACCTAAAATTTGAAATTCAACTGATATAAACCTTTAAAATGACTGTCATAAACTCTTCAAATTCTACTGGTATAAACCCCTGAAATTCAAGTAATAAAAACCCTTAAAACTAAATTGGTATAAAATTATGAAAATTAAATTGGTGTAGCTCTTTAAAATTGAGTGCTATAAATCCATGTAATTAAGTACCATTAATCCCGAAAATTAATCTAGTATACAACTCTAAAGATATGTATTTTTCAAATTTAAAAATGTTAAATATGCAAAAATAGAAGTTATTGTACTCTTTCATTCATAAGAATGGTTTTTTATTGATGATTTTATTGTTGTTACTGTTCAAAATTTATACTAGTTCGGGAAAAAATATTGAAAGATTTTTATAAGATAAAAACTAAAACAAAAGTGCAGAAGCTAGCTAGTGCACCTATCAATTTTAGTATTAGTGGAAGCGCATATTGGAGCATTCTATCTTTTTTGATTAGATAAGACAAATGAATGATGAGGATGATCGACGAACTGCTTATCCCAATTCCCAAATCAAATTTCCTTGGTTCACACAATGTGTAATCCTTTTCTGGAGCCGCCGCATTTCATTAAACGCATTACTTTTCTCTCAGCTTCTCAGGGCCCAAGAATCTTACAAAGAGAGAAAAAAGATGCATATAGTTGGTGGCTAAGACCTGATCCTCCCAACAAAAGGAGATGGCATGTGATAGAGCTGTAACATGAATGGTTCAATACTTTGGGCATCTCAAGGAGACGCATAATTTTCTATAATAGAAATGCAATCTTGATGAAAGTTACTGGTGCACGGATCCTTATCCTGGAAGTCAAACGTTGGTGGGAATATGCCAGTATTTTACTGGTAACTTTGACCTTCAATGATTGAATTGGGATTCACACACGAAAATATTCTGCTTATGAGTCTGCCCACCGTGCCGACATGGACACCTGTGGGTCTGGTTGCCTGTCAAACTCAAATGAATTGAATCTGATTAAATATTTATATCAATATAATTTCCAAATTGAATATTAGATCATTTGATTAGTAAAAAGAATCCTAGTTAAATTATTATCATATATATATTTTAAAATTTTAAAAAAAGGATGAAACCAAATTTTGCTGTTGGGTTCATTAAAGTATTAATTATGCAATCTTTTTACACAAAGATGAAGTTAATTGAACTCTCACTTTTAAACACCTCTAAGAAAATTTTAGTCGAATAACAAATTACCTCTCATAAGAATAATACATATCATCATTGATTCGCCAATTTTTAGTTACTAGACTGGTTCTCATCTATCATGAGTCTTTTATGTAGTCTGTAAATATTTAAGCATAGAAGAAAGAATAGCACAATTAAGTTTTATCTGAATACAGTTTATACGTCTTCGTTTCCACTTCAAAAAAGAAAAGAAAAAAATACCAGTATTGCCTATGCACTTCATTTACCGACAGAAACAAATCAGTTCCAACTTACAAGAAAATGGTCTTATGATGGGTTGCTATCCTATTACCCTGAAGAACAAAAGAAATAATTAAAGGAATCATGCAAAGCTGACAATTAGTTCATTATCATCAATGAAATATCATGCAGAGGATGCAAACTTTCTAGCTTGAGGGATGAAAGTCCTTTCCAGTTTTTAATGATAATATTTTTTCTCTCGGAATAATCGAATATATTATTTTGAGATAAAAAATTAAAGTGTAAGCTATCTAACGTTAAATATAAAAAATAAGTATGGTGTCAATAATGGGAATATAGATCAAAAAGTATTAATGTGTCAATAATGGGAATATCTTTAATGCTTAAATTCTTAGTAAATATAATAATCTTCAATTTTATTTTTTAAAGGAGACTGCAACCTCTTTCGGTAAATATATTAATATTCAATTTTTTTTAAAAGGAGACTGCAACCTCTTTCGGGAACCCTCACTAAGCTCCATTCCTTTTGAACAATATGTTTAAAAGAAGTTATTCATCCGGCTTCGCCCAAAAAATAAAAATATATAAACAATTAGATATTTGAAATAATTATTTTTAATAAAATAACTTTTGTTAGAACATTTTTGAACATAAAATATTGTTTCAAAATGTTAATTATATATTGATAAATATTATAGTTAACTATATAATAATTCATTAAAAAATACAAAGTGTTATATTGCTTTAGGGTTCATTTGGAAAATCAAGGAATAACGTTGGAAGAGTGATAGAATAATGTATATTTGGAAGAGTGATAGAATAATGTATTTTTGGAAGAGTGGTAGAATAGTGGTATTCTTGACTATTCGGAAGAGTGAAAATGTCATTTGACAGTTGTTAATCAGAATAGTTCAAATATGGATAATTATGATACTAACAATGATGATGATGATAATAATAGTAAAATAATAATAATAATAATATAACAATAAAATAATGATTATAATCATAATATAATAATTATAATCATAATATAATAATTATAATCATAATATAATAATTATAATCATAATATAATAATATAATAATAAAAATTATAATTATAATCATAATCATAATCATAATCATATAATAATAAATAATTATAATTCTAATAATATAATAATAATATAATAATAATATAATTATAATATAATCATAGCTATAATCATAATAATATAATATAATATAATATAATATCATAAAATATTATAGTAACTAATAATAATCATTGTCATAATCATAATAATATAATAATAAAATTATAATAATAATCATAATAATATAATATAGTAATAATAAATAATCATAATTATAATAATATAATAATAATACATAATCATAATTATAATAATATAATAATATAATCATATTTATAATAAGAATATAATAATACAATACTAAAATCATAATTATTATAAATTAAAATCATAATCATAATATAATAATAATAATAATAATAAATGATTATAATCATAATATAATCATAATATAATATAATATAATATAATAATATAATAATAAGATAATAATAATAAGTAATAATAATCATAGTCATAATCATAATAATAATATAATAATATAACCATAACCATAATAATATAATAATAAAATTATAATCATAATCATAAAAATATTATATAATAATAATAAATAATCATAATAATAATATAATCATAATAAATAATCATAATATAATAATATAATACTAAAATAATAATTATTATAATATAATAATAATAATAATAATAATAATAATAAACAAATAAATAAATAAATAAATAATCATCATAATACTAATACAATAATAAATCATAATCATAATACTAATATAATAATAAATTATAATATAATAATATAATAATATAATACAACATAATAAAAAATAATCGCTATTCCGACGAGAGCTAATTCGGTATACCACCTATAACTTAGTATATCGGATTAGCACTCTTCCGCACTCTTTTACTTAGTATATAATTCGTTTGGCAAATTAATTCATCGAAATAACTATTATATTTTAATTTTTTGCTATTTCACCAAGTGCCAAATATACCCTTAGTATTTAAATAGTACCTTAGAGATATTACATCATCTTGTTAAATGAAGAAAAAGAAAAATAGTATGAGCCATTCGATTAGAATAAATAAAGAGAGAAATAAAATAAATGGTGAAAAGCATGAATGACGTGCATAGCTAAAAACTATAGAGAGAGAACCTCTTTCAGGATATAAATATATAATTTGACCAACGACCTCCTAGCTGTAAACTAAGATAGATGTCGGCCGATCCTCGAGCAAAGCACCCCCTAATCCATTCAGAAATAAACTTTATTCTTGTGAAAAATAAAAATTTTCTCGTTCCACGCATATTTTTCCTGACTTGGGCCTTGGACACTCTCTACCTATTGTTTTTTATTCCGCCCTGGCTATGAACTTCTAATGACTTCCATTTTGAAAACCTTTGCTTCGCACTATTTGCAAGACATACAAGTCATAAAGAGCTTGGTTTGCTTTGGATGATTATACTATCATGTTTGTAGTAATTTTGTAACGACAATCAATATTCATTAATTAAGAAACTGATGAAGTTCTTTTACGGCTATCTTATTAATGAAGTTTTATACAAATCTTCCATAATTCTCCTTAAAATCTGACACAAATTTGCAAAGAAAAATTATAATTTAAGATGTACATGAGAAATAGTCAGGTAATGAATAAGATAATGAGAGTATGCTTGATGTGATGCACTGATACTATTGCTGGATGTCCCTTTGAGACGTGGTTACCAGGTAGCCTTGATTCCAAAAGTTGAAATGGTGATACGAACACATAATGTCCACAGAAAATAGAGGTGGAAACGTCCCTAGCATGACAATTGAAACAACAATGCCCAAGCACCACAAAACACAACAATTCTGCTATGTACGTATTTTTAACTTGGTGACGTTTTGCAACGTTATATTTTTTATTTGTGTACATCTTTTTTTGGCATATTTGAGAGAGATAAGAAAAGGATAATAGATGGCATTAAATAGAACACGTGATAATAGATTTCTTTACCACGTTGCAAGGAGGTTGGTGGAGACTGGAAAGAAAGGAGTTTGGCTACAAGGTGGAGCTCAATTTAAGTGCTATGGAGATTATAAGATTACTCGGTACTTTGGGAGTTGACGAGACCAGCTCATTCCTAGTGGACCGCATTCAGCTTAGTGGTTCCTTTGCTGGTTGGCAACTTGACATTTTAGCATATAGATTGTATTTGGAACAAATAATAGGAGAACCAAGTCTACCTACAATATCAGTCCAAACGAAGACCGAAAAGTAAGATCATATCATATAGGATCTTAATTAACACCAAGCTCAAAACAAAAATGAGCCACTAAAAGTGCGACGCTAGTCCTGAATCGAGTAAAATCAAATTTCAGTAGAAGTCTACTCAGGTCCTAAAAAAAAAAAAATATACCCCAAAATGGCTATAAGTTCAGAAAATGTATCTTTGCTTCAGATCTCCGCAATGGAATCAAGAAGGGCCTCAATCTCCTGCCTCAAAGCAGCAAGCTTCTGTTGCTGAGAAGCAATTCGGTTCTCTATATCTTTGCCTCCTGATTTCTTCTCAAAGCTTTCAACCACAGTGGTGTGTTTCACCATCTCCTTCTCTTGCATCTCTTTCTCCTTTGCCACCGACTCCTCTATCTGCATCACCCATAAATATACTCAAGTTTTAGAGTGAACATATAAAACAAAGATTAACCCCTATCAATATTCAAGTCACCCAGATTTATGTTGACTAACATCTGGCACTCAAAACAAACAAATTATCCCCATTCTGGCCTCAACTTGGTGAGAATTGTGCAACTAAATAACTCGAATCTCATTAGCAGATACAAATGTATAATGATCATGTCCGATATGTCCATTGTTAAGAACACATCTGGAAAGGAAATACTATTTATTAGACAGTGATTTATACCATTACCACATCCACACTTTGTTTCATACCCAAAAACATGAAGCAAAATGGGTACCAACAACACACCTTAGTCAATATTGAGGTAGCCTGAGAGCAGGAGTGCAAAAATGTCAATAATGGCTTCAACTCCTTGGTCAATTCTTTGAACTGAGCATCAGCTGCCTTACGAGCTGCCTTACAGGCCTGTACATCTCCATTGCGAGATAACTCACGCAACGAAGACTCAAGCTTGTCGTGCACTGTCAGATATTGTTCAAATATATTCCTTATATGCTGCACTGTAGCTTGTACCTGTTTCACAAAAAATACGAGATCTGAAGTAACAAAATGTCACTGATATCAAAATAACATGTTCTCATGACAGTTGGGGGCATCCCCCTATCTTTTCAAAGAATCATCTTTTGTAAGCAGTATACACAAAAAGATTCCAAATTTTCTCAACCTTTGACCAAGTGCAATATCTCTATGTGATATATATATTTTTTTAAATTTGCCATTAACATTGTTCAACCATATGAACACTTCCAAGCAGTTGAACGATGCAAAAACATCTGAATGAGAGAGAGAGAAAGAGAGTAAAAGGTGTGTTAATCACAAAGTGATATTATGTACTAAGAAAAAATAAGTAGACAATATACTGGAAACTATTTTACCTCTTCCCATTGAAGTTTCTCTAAATAAGAGGCAGAATTCTTAGAGATAGCCAGGTCGGTATGCATGTACACAATGCATGCAACAAACAGGAGGAATATACCTATGATTAGCATCATTGGCTCGTTAAGAAGAGAGATGTTATTGAATTTGTAGTACACCTGAAAACAAAAGAACAAAAGAAGATGGAATCAAGATTGACTGTTAGGTAATAACATTTCAAGTACAAGTTATACCATAGCACAACTCTTGGAACATATGAGATTGAGAATTTCAAGAAAACAAGGTAGCATACAAAATGATATAGCTGTGCACAAACATCAAATCTTTTGTATATTTCATAGAGATTTCTTTTGGAAGATGGTAAAAATTATACCCCAATAAAACCACATCGACATGTTGTACAACAGAAGGCCAAATAAATTCCAAGGAATCAGGCAAATATGGTAAATACCAATTGGTTCATACAGATATGGAGTTTTTGCCACTTCTATAATTGATCATAGCTGATGCCATTATATTAACAATTTAAAACTGCACCTGGAAATACAGGTTATGCTCTGGGACAACATTATCCTTCTCCAAAACGACCACAGGACGGCCGACAATGTCAAGGTGTGAATACTTTACCTACAAGCACCAAAAAATAAAACATATCAAACAAAAGCAAAAACTCAATCGAGTTCCTATGTAAGAGACTAGTTAACGTACATCTTGTGATTGCTTGGTGGGAAATAGGGTCACAACTGAGATGTCCTTCGAACCTTCCGGCAACACAACCTGTCAGTAACATACAGCTTAAAAACACAATATTTATATAGTTCTTCCAAAAGAGCTATATATGAATTTTAAATCCAGCTGAAAGTAACTGCAAATGGTAAACAAAGGAAACATGTTGCACACACAAGATATAACACAGATTTTTATTATTTATTTATTCTTTGAAATCACTACAAACATTACAACTTGCCTTGACAATGTGTTTTTCTACTAGGATTTCTCCTATGGGGGAGCCAAAGGTAATGTTAAGAGCCCTTTTGCCACCATCAGACTCAAAGAGAAAATCCTGGAGTGGCAAATTATAACCAATTGTAAATGTTGTTTTCCACCCACCAAAAATGGGAAATCTCGGCTCAATCTCCAGCTGTGTCTGCATGCAGATGTTACATACAGATATTAGTATAAACTGATGTACATTTTCTTTTAACACATCAGTATAAACTGGGCTACCTAAGAATCAATGTCTTTTCAAGTTAGTGCACCGGAAACATGCCAAAGATTACAACAGAAAAATGCGAAACAGAAGAAATGATGAAATAGTATGTCCAAAGCAAAGGAAATAAGTAATGTTGTTATGATGAGTATATTACTTTTTGAGAATCACCCCAAAGGTGTGATGTCGAAATGTTGCCTATTTCATCTCTGTAGTACACTGAATGGGCCCTAGGCGGCAATCTCGCAACTACAGTCCTAAAAGAAGAGGCACCTCTCACATATGGTCTGGCTTGATACTCAATTCTACAAAACATATAATTCATGGGTTAAACTTTAATCTAGTAGTAGAAAGATAACTTACGTGGTTTGAAATTCAGTAATATGCCTATCAGCTCGTATCAATACAAACAAAGAAGATTCAGTTTAGACTTTCACAATATAATTGCCAAATTTCTTTTTATTTGATTTGTGTTTTAATGGGCTTGCACACTCAGCCAATAGACATACATGCTTCATCTGGATTTGTTAGATAGCAGTAAATCATGAATGCTACATAGCACTTTATGTCATATATAATAACCTCTATGTTATGCAGGCTTAAACCACACATGGAGTTTTCATAGATTTTGAGTCTTATAATCTAAGCATCAGTTCAAATAATTCAACTCAACTAAAAGTAGAACAAGCAAAAGAAAATGAAATAGGTCCCTTAACAACTATCAACCAGGACAGAACAATCTTCGAACCTACCCAGCATGGTCAGCATTTATATGTATAGTACACTACAGCCTTATGTTTACCAGCATGCTGATCCATGAAATTATTTTGATTAAGCTAAAAGAACGAGGTCAAAGAAATACCTGGAAAACCCATTTTTCAACCGAGCTCCACCATGAGAAAGAGTATAGTGCTCAGTGACCCTTACATTACCCCAATGTGATATCTCAATCTCCCGAACCAGCTCATTTGCAACAGCAAAGGGATTGTTGTTTTCGAAATGAACAACAACTGGTGAATAGGTAAATGCAGGTTGCTCTTCAAATGGGCCATACTTTAGTTCTGATTCGACAAGCTTCACTTTGGGATACTTGGTGTAAGACTCAACCCGACCTGGTAGCCTGAACATCAGTGACTGGTACTTGACGGGATATGGCGAGGTGTAATAGACATTATCTGTGTAGACCACAAGCTGAGACTCAGCCTGGGTTATTTCCTCCGGAAAAGGTTTAACAGAGTGCGTGAAAACAGTTAGCACCTCCAAGCTAATAGTCTTTCCCTTTCCAAGTTTCTTTCGTAAGGCAACTGAATAGAAGGCCATGTCAGATGGCTCTCCTTTTGCTTCGGTCGGTTCGGTTGGAAGCACACCGCCGAACTTTCTTCCTTCTGAGTATAATGTCCGTATTGCAGCTAAGTTCTTTGCTTGGGCATCAGGGAGAGCCAATAAAACTTCAGATACATCATCGGGGCCCTGGTTCTCAATCTAGAAATCAAGAAACAAACATTAAGTACATCATATATCATGTCCAATAATGTTATTTTCACCTAAAAATATAGTACAAAAGCTATTATGTTACATATAGTCCCAATGTGTTGATTATTAGAAAAAAGAAGAATGGAAACACTAAAATCTAGCTAATACCTTCAGTGAAGACATCACCCTGACTATGTGTGAAGACAGATCAACCTGATCATAGAAATAAAACAGTCAGAATTGTCTTGATTAGAACATATTGAAACAGAAAAAAGAAATAAAGAACACTCAATTGGTAAAGGAGTTCCAGAATTGAGTTATTCTTTTTAATTAGACCATATATAAACCAAAGAAGCATCAAAATTGAAAGCACTGGATCACACACCTCAGTTTGCTACATGAAATATTTACAAAATGGAACTTGCTTAAAATTAGAACATACATCGAATTAACACCACCAATAACATATTACGCATTTATTATCAAGTACAACAAAACAGATCAAATCCCTCAAATAAATTGGTTACAGTTTCCATTTTCCAACAAAATGTCTGGTAAGAGGTTCCTGTAAAATTTTAAACCCTGAAAATGGGTACGATATACTAAAGTCTTATAAATCTACGACAATAAACGCGGGACAAATTATTTTTAAGATCTGAAATTTCGAACGAAGACATTCGCTCAAGATGAAAACAATCAGATCAGAAAAAAAGTCGTACAAGCTAAGTCTGAAACAAAATGTGAAGAAATGAACGGGGATTAGAGAAAAAGGTGAAGGTGCTTACCCATCGTTCAACTCTCGAGATCACGAGATCCGATCGCGCTGTCGACGACAGAAGCACGAGAGTGAATAGGAAGAAAGAAAACCGGAGGCGACGCTCCATCTCGTTAGATCTATGATCTATCGGAGTGTGGCTCGAGTCAATAGAAAGAATATCGAAGGCTCTGAAAATACTAAAACCCTCTCATATATCGTGAAGCCTCGAGGGGTGACTCAGCAGTGGAACTTTTTCTTAAAGGACGGCCCAGTCAATTAATTTCATCGAGTCACGCTCTGAATCTATTTTCAGAGAAGATAAAAAACACAATCCGCATCATTATCTAAAAATTTGAAGATATGGAAACTTGACCCAACATTATGAACTCACACTTATATCATATCGGTCGATGTACATGATGAAAAATGATTGACGTCAACTATTAGAATTCACAATAAAATGGATGAGTTGAGCCAACAAAAATATACCTATACATGTACAAATACGGATAACAAGGCCATAGTAGGAGGACTTGCACATCTAATAAAAACAACTAAGATATTTCATTTAAATTATTATTTACTTTGTACTTAATTAATTATTAATTATGAAAGTAAATGACTTTATTCTTATTTTTTTAGATAATGAAGGTGATATTTCAATGGAGTATTGTTGCTTTCAATCTAATATTTTAGATCATTTAAGTCTTTCATGTAATTTTTAGATAATTTAAGATCTTTCATGTAATTTTTTAGTTAATTTGAAATAGTTGACGTAGTACTTTAGTTAATTTTAAAACTTTGATGTAGTGTTTTATTCATTTGATAACTTTAATGTATTAAATTATTTGAGAACTTTGATATGGTATTTTAATTAATTATTGAATTTTGTTCAAACAATTGATTATTTAGATAATTTTATTTCAATATATACAAATAGTATTTTTTTTTTTTGCTTGCTGAAAAAGATCAAAGGGCGTGAATTGAACTTGCGCCTTTTGGATGTTTTCTCTATGACTTTTTTTTGCGTCAAGTTCAATATAACTAAAACATCAAAGGGCATGAAGCTGACCTTGCGCCCTTTAGGTGAGCTCATGTCTTCCATTCTGTATTTATTGTTGCTCCAACGGTCGGTAACTCGCGCAAAGATAATGAGGATTGGGCAGGGGAATTCTGATTCTGGAGGGCGTGAACCTGATTTGCGCCCTTCTCATGACTCTCTATGAAAATAAATTCAGTGCATGACCCTTAATGAAATTAATTGAGTGGGATCAGCCCTTTAAGAAAAAAATCTCTTAACAATCGAGCCGAATTGCTCCTCTCCAATCTAATACCAGCTGGAGATATCCGTGGATAACAAAACTGCTCGTCTTGGATTTTTTTTTCATTTTTCTTTTCTTTTTATTTTTTCATCTCCAAATCTTAATTTTTAGGTCTTAATAAAATTTTCATATTAAAATTTTGTAGGATACAACAAATTTTTATGTTTGAGATTTTTAAAGTATTTGTTTTAATTTTTAAGATGACTTAATAATAATAAAAAATAATATATATTTTCTAGATCATTTTCAAAAATTCAAAATTAATACTTAGAAAATTCAAAACATAGACAAATTTTATATGCCATCATATTTTGATATAAGAGAATTTTAGTTTCACGGCACTCTAAAAATTGAAAATTAACAAAATACTATCAGAAAATTTCTCTTTTATTTAATGTCACTCCATAATCTATTTATTTAGTTAATTTACATTAATATACCATTGATACAGTAATTTAATTAAAAAATCTATATTTATATATAACTTTTAGTATTTTCATATTTACTCTTAAATATACAATTGTTCTCCCCTTTTCCTACCCCCTTCCCTTCTACGATCCATATTTCTTTTGTTATTCTTCTCTTCTGATATTGAATCTCCAAGTAGGGCCGTCAATGGCACCTTTTTGGCCGTTTACCCGACCGTATCGTATCCAATAAGATGGGTATGTGTAAGGTTTTATTTTCGTTAGGTCATCGGATATGGATATGGGTAAGAAACTTTTTTTGTTAACTTATCAGGTATGGATATGGATAAGGGGTTTTCGTTACACGTTGTCCATTAGGTAAATTATATAAATATATATAATTAAATATATATAAATATTATTATTTTATATTTTTAATAAATATATATATAGTTAAATTATATAAATATATACAGTAATTAGTATATGTTTTTATGATAATTGACATGAAAAAATTATATAATTTTTGTTATATCTAAAACATTAATTATTATTGTACTTTATTAATATATTTATTTGTCTAAATCATATAATTTTTTTTCATTAAATTATTTTATTTTTACCTATTATCTACTGTTATCCGATCGTTATCCAAAATTTTTAATGGATAAAAATAAAATATGAATAATTTTTTTAATAAATATAAATAAAATAGAAATATATTTTTTAATAAATATAAATAAAATATAATTTTTTTAATAAATATGAGTATGAAAATAACTCCGTTCATATCCTACACAGCCCTATCTCGAACAATAAAACTCAGCGACGGTGTGATAGATAGTGAGGTTACTTGGCTTCTCTCTCCTTCTTCTCGAACCCTCATGACTTCTTTCTTTTTTCACTTTATGGCACCGGTTTGTGACTTATTTTTTTAGTCCATAATAAATTTGATCATTAAGTATGTATAGTATTGTTCCCTAAACTCCATTCACTCTACCCTCTTTTATAATTTTATATAAGATCCCTCGTGTAGAAAATGGTTCTCGAAGAAATGACGAAAATATCATTCATGTCTTAAGTATTTATTTTGCCTTTACAAATTACAACTTTGTTTTTCCATACAGAAAAAGGTCCTAAATTTGCTACTCATTCTGGGCTAATAAAATAGTCCAGTAAACCAATTAAACGCGGCCCAGATATGTTTTCTCCGTCCCCCTCAGGCCTCATCTACCAGTCTACCAGTACCAGTACCACGAGTTGAGCTTCCCTCGGAAAAAAAAAGCCGACTTCCTTTGCTCACATCGGATTTCGCCGGGGCAGATGCGCATGCGCACAGCTCAGATCGGCGCCACGACGGCGCTGGCGCTTCACGCTCTCTGTGCCTCCGGATTAGCGGTTGGGTATTGGTTCGCTCAGTCCTTCTATTCCTCCAGCCTCATCACTGATCCCACTCGAACACTACGCTTTCTCACGGTAATTTTCTCAATCTATCTCTTCTCCTTTCATCCCACGTTGTCCTACTTAAGGTAAACGGTTTAAGATATTTTTTGGCATGGGATTTTGTGCATCAGGTTTGTGAGACACCTATTATAATTGGCTTGTTCAGTTGGCTTCGTCAAGACCATGACCGATGCTCGGTAAGGCATGATGTTCTTTATCTTTGTTACACTTGTTACTGTGCTAAAGTTCGATTACTCATCATGTCTTGTATCTTTTTCCTCCAAGTGCTATCTTAATTTAATTGATTATTTGGCAGTTCATCAGGTCTGTTGGCCGCGCTTTAATAAGTCTGCCAATTGGTAATTGATGCTGCTTCCTTTTTTCAAATTTAAATCCACAAAATGATAAATTCATCTTGACTGGTTGACTGGCTAGGGTGATTTATAACCTTATTAGTTTGGATGGTGCCTCTTGTTGTCTTCACCGGTTTCATTTTAGTATTTATCAGTTCAATATGATTTCTTTTTCGATTTTTCAGGTGCTCTCCTTAATGTATTCGGAGCAATAGTTTTGGGTGCACCCATGGGTCTCAAGTAAGTCGAACCATTTCTTAATTTGAAAAGAGCATTTTGATGACTGATGGTAAGAGAGTAATATTTACTTTAAATTTGTGCATCCGTAATAATCACTGATGTTATATAAAGATAACGACCTTGTTCTATTGTTAGTTTTAAGTAGCTTTCCTCTTTTTGAATCATTCCAGCTGTCCATTAAAATTTCATACGGAAGAAAATAAACTATCTTCAATTTTTGAAAAACAATAGCGTTTATACAGAACTATTTTCTTTTATATTTCTGTTTTGACCTTGAAAATGAAATTTTGAAAACTTGCATATTGGTCCTTGGGCATTGCAGCATGTACTCAGCATCTGAGACCTGAGATTTAAGCTCATGTCAATAATTGCATGACATTCAGTTTACACTTTTTTTTATCCATTGTTTTGACGTTTGACATAGTATCTGCAATTGCATAAAAATTTTGTAAGTTCCTTGGAGGGTAGAGTATGAAAGTCTGACACCAGTACAAATCATCATTTTTATGCACAATTAGATTATTAGAGAATGATTTTATTCTGTAGGAACATAACAGAAAGATTGCTATCTGCAAACTACAACGTGTGTCACTAGTCTTCTAAGTTGCTGATGTTTCTTTGCTTGTCATCTCTTCATTACTGTAGGTACTGGCCAGCAACCATTTATTGGTCAATGCTCATGTCATTGCTCACTGTAACTTTCAATTCTACTTCATTCTCAACTTGTTTTTATTATTCACCTTTTTATATCTTGACGTAGCTAAAGTCTGTGATGTGATCTTACAAGCATAATGGTCATATTTTAGATATCATATCATGATTAACAAAAAAGCAAAAGAAGAAGATAGTAAGATACTATTTTTCTTGTAGTTTGTGCCAGCAGCTTGTGTTTTTGGTGCATCCAAACCCGATTGGCATCGCATACTTTCTTATTCTAAGTAAGTTCCCTATATACTGATATTCAGTCTGTTGATCTAGGTGTGTTGTGTAAGCATATGTGATCTAATGATATGTTTCTATTATAGACCATCAAATGTGGTCGACTACATCATATCGGCACCAGCTCATGGAGCAATTGTTGGTGGATGGCTTGGTGCATGGCCAATGCCCCTTGACTGGGAGAGACCATGGCAGGTACCAAATATTCGAAGCAGTTTTTTAGTTGTACTCACTAGTCAGCATTTCATTCTTGTTAATAGCCAAAACCACTCTTTGTGGAGCTGAATGGGCTACTTCTTCTATTTGTAATTTTGTTGAACTTGGCTCCTAGGTCTGACGAAATCTCACTTAAATTAAAGTCTGCCTATCAGATACATTATGTTAATTTTCTTGAACCCTATCTGCAGGAGTGGCCCATTTGTGTTACCTATGGAGCAATTGCTGGTCATTTGATTGGTATGCTTTTGTCTCCAGTGCTTATCTTCCTTCATGGAAGACACATTCGTACTAAAGCTGAGTAATTTTATGGTGAAAGGTTTTATTCTATTTTCTTTAGTATGTGTCATGTAGGACTGTAGATCCCAATGGAAAAGTTAGATTATATTCAATTTTGACCACTGAAAAATTTGTACTAGATTTGTGATATGCAGTTAACATGCTGACATGCATAGAAAAGGTCACTTTGAATAAAATTCTTTGTTATGTTAAACGCGCATTCTCTTTGTTTATCTTTTGAAGAGACTCAATGAAGTCATTTTGAGCTGGATCATAATGTCATGAAGAAAAAAAAAATGAAAACGGGAATGAGCTAGTGCTGAATCATAATTTCATTGCAATTATGTCAGTACGTAGTTGAGCCGGTCAAACTGAAAATAGGCTATAAAAAAATAATGATACGAAACGGATAATAAACTATTTTCTTTAGTTTTAGAATTCTCTTTAATAATCTTTATAAGAAATTTTTTTAGCAAAAGAAATATTTTGTTTAGTTTAACACCAAGTACTCTTAGGGACAAAAATTAGAACTAGGGACCATTAGTATAGTCAAGATATTGTTATGACAGCAACATAGTAGTATCAAAACAGAAAAAAATGATTCAGTCGATTGATATTGGCAATTAAAGATATGCACTAACAACTGTACACTAGCATTCAAAATCACAATATTTCATTATGCAGATACAAAACTAAATCTCGTGAAATAATTTACAATAGCTAACGACAAGCTACAAAGACTAAACACGTCAAAAATAAAACTAGAACTAAGTTATACAACCCACCAAAAACACCCAAAATCTCCATATTTTTTTTATTTGTAGTAATTAAAATTTAAAAAAGAGGATAATGATATGATGACTCCCGATTTGAGTACCTGTATCCACACTCGAGTTTTAAATTCGGTCCTAGATGCTGGGGACCGAATTTAAAACTCGGTCCTACTTTTTTGTTTACAGTTTTGATTAATATTTGTTTATTACTTTTATAGTTTTTAATATTTTTTTATTTAATTTTTTATTATGTTTAACTATTTGCTGAATGGTTAGAAAAAAATTTAGTTAGAATTACGATATTGTTGTATTTAATAATATATTAAATATGATATTATTGTGTATTCAATAATAATATGTAGTTAGAAAATCACAACAGAAAAATAATGAACTAGAATAAATATACATGTTTATAAATTTTATTATGAACTAAAATAAATATATATTTAATAAAAAATGAACTAGAATGTGTTTTATTATTACATAATGTTACAATAATTAAAATGTTACAACAACAATAAAAATAGATTATTGTGTTTTGCAAAAAAAAATATAAAATTATTCTATTTTGATTAGTTTTTTTTTAATAGTTTTTTTATTATTTTTATAGTTCTTAATGATTTATTCAGTTATTTTATTATGTTTAATTATTTATTCAATGATTTAGCTTTTTTAAATGATTGTTTAATTTTCATAATATTCTTAATTCATCTTGACGCTCCCTATGGAACAAACGAAGACGAAATCGGAAGATAAAATTGAAATCCGAGCGCCTCATTTTTAAACGTTCATAATTTTTGATAGGAAGATCCGATCGAGACGCGTTATGCGGCCACAAAATGCTAACAATGAGATCTACAAAACTCATTTGAGTCCTCAAAAAATCTGCTTGAGATTTTGAGAATTTATTTTTTAGATTTGAAAGTAGAAATAATATATATTCTAGTTCATTATATTCATCATGTATAGTTATTATTAAATATATAATACATATGTATAATTTTTCTAGTTAATTATTTTTTATTGAATGTATATTTTTCTAGTTCGTAATAAATATATATATTGAATACATAATAATAAATATAAATATGTGTATTTATTTTAGTTCATTATTTTTTATAATTTTTCACTTGTGATTTTCTAACTATATATTATTATTATTGAATACACAACAATATAATATTCTACATATTATTAAATGCAACAATATCATATTTCATATTATATATTTTTAAACTATTCAATAAATAATTAAACATAATAAAACAACCAAACAATTAAAAATTATATAAATAATAAACAAACAATTAATCAAAACATACAAATTTAAAAAAATTAGGATACCGAGTTTATTCGGTCCCAGCACCTGAGACCAAATTTAAAATTCAAGTCGCATAAACTGGAAGTCATCATATCATTATCTTTTTTATTTATTTTAAATACTGCAAAATCTCTTCATTTACTTTTGTCCATTTCTTGAACCGAGTTTCACAAACAAGAAGTCATCTTGATCTCTTTCATCTCTTCCCTCACTTTCGTTTATTCTCTCGTCCATATCCAATCGCAGTTCGTGAGGTGCATTTTTCTGGTTGAACTCAGATCTTGCCATCGGCATCTCAATTTCAACATCAGAGATCCCATTGTCTGAATGTGACCTTTTAATACCGTTACCGAAATGTTCCCATAGTTCTATACCGGTACAGATGAGGAGATGCAGGTGATGCCATTGGACTTGGAGTAACAGATGGTGAATGCGAGCTCCCCTTTTTGTGCCTTCTCCTAGCCGTATCACTCCATTTTTTGAGAGCCTTGGATGTTTGCTCATCGAAAATTGACATCTTTATGTGTGATCCCATCTGAATAAGAAGTTCCAGTGATAATTTTGTTTAGTTGTTGAGAAGAAATCATTTTCTGACTAGTGTCTATATGAAACTATGGATGCTCTGTTTGAAATGTCTTTTTGAAGCAGAGGGTGATTGCTCTGTTCAAAATATAAATAGGGTTGAAGTGTTAATTACCTGAGATACAAGAGCATAGAGGGGAAGTGTGATGTAGCTGCAAAGGAGATGGACTGCGACTCTAAAAATAAGAAGAGAAATAGAGGCTGTAAACATAAATAATTATATAATATAATAGACAACTATTATTCACACGAGGGCAATAGCTCGATCCATTTAGCAAGACAATTTCTCTTTACAATTTCAATTTTGTGTATTAATATTCGGGAATAATTGTAATTATACTCTTCAGTGTTTGCTGATCGCAGCACAACAAAAAGGTGGACCGGTTCAAAATCCTAATGAATTAAAACTAATTGCAAAATGAATATTTGCTGAACCTTAATTGCACAATTGAAGGTTATATTTAAGTCATCATAATTATCTTTTTTTTTTAAAAAGTAAAAGTTCCAATTTAAATGATTATGCAATTTTTTTTGCACTTATCCAATACATATTCTTGCAAGGACGTAGCCAAAGTTTTCATGGAAGCATGAGTTTAGGCCAAACTTGTACTGCATCAATATAAAAAGTCAGTTCATCCAGCAAAGTTTAAAATGAAAATGGTGGAGTATCCTTTTAGATCTCTCATATACAAAATGAAGAACTTACCCAAACCCACAAGAAGTATGTAAGTTGGAAAGCATTCTGCAAGTAAATAAAAGGGACTCTTTTTAAATTAATCAAAACTATGCTTCGTACAGTGAGAAATGAAAGTTTTCATACCACAAATAATGAAAAGTGAATCATGAACAGAACCATGCGGGGCCGTCTGAACCAGAAATGGTGATCACTTAATTTCACAAGTGGCATTCCTTGGATAACCGCATGCCTCTCTTGTATCTCCAGGGCCATCGATGCGATTATATATATATACACACACTCTTGAGCATGTGCATAGTTTCTCATTCATGTCTTCAACCATAACTATAAAGGGCTATTTATGACCAATTTGGCCGACATGTATTATTCATTTTTTTTATTATTACAAGAACCAACCAATACATGCCATATCATGGTGCTGATGTGTTAACTTTATCATTTAGTTCAATCGAATTTGAATCCGTTGTTTTATGGCTAGTATATTTGTATAATGGATAACATCTCTAGTGCCATACGGATATTAAATTCAACTTTGTATTTTCTTTAGCACACTACATTCTTCCCCAATTAAATAAAAAATGGAGAACTCCATTTAATCAGGGTTTTTATATGAAACAAAATTATAACCATTTGTGTATCTAGCTTTTAATAATTATATACATGTTTAGTTGCGTTCTTCGGGGACCAATAGCTTGTATCATTAATTGTAATTTTATAATATTTAGACCATCACTAAATCATAAAAATTACAAATGTGTTTTCTACATATTAAGGACCCAATTCTTATGACACGTATATTATCCGATAATATACTAAATTTGATCACTTTAATTTGGATTTTAATCAATTGACAATATGTAATTTTAATATATAATTATATCACATATATATCCATAAAATTATTAAAAATTATTTAATGATTAAATTAAATAATTCCAACAGATCCATGATATAACAAGAGCTTGGAATGAGAATTATTGATATACAATACTGTTGCAAGGTGGTTCATTGACCTTGGTATAAAATAAGTAATTTAACAGTAATTAAGATATAGCGAGAGCGTACAAATAGTGGCAGTAAGGTGACCCAGAATAATTCTTCAAACTCTGAAAAGGTGAAAGAAATAATGTCAAATAAAGAGTTTAAATATAAATTTATGATTTCAAATTACCACAAAGAAAAAGGTTTAAGAATTGAAAATATAAATCGGATGCTCACCGTGTACATTTAGAAGCAGGATGATGACGCCGCAAGCCCACAATATTGGACTATTGCATAAAAAAAAATGCAATCTTAATATCTATAAAAGATGAATAAAAGAAGGAAGGTAATAGAAATAATTACAAATTCACATACCTGATTCCAACCACCACTTTAAAATCATCCTCGAGTGATCGTTTTATGTACTTTTGGAAGTTAAATTTCATCCCAGGATTTAAATGAGCCTATAAGAAAGTAAATGATGTTAATAATAACAAGATACTCATGTGAGAAATGTATAAAAATAACAATGTTAAATAAAAAAAAAACTTACGTTTATGAAGCCATGGCGCAATGTTAGGTAATCAGTCTTTCGGATGGACCTAACAAATTGCCTAAAGAAGCTTACCTATAAATAAAGAACAAATTATTATATACAGAAGATTATTGTCATAATCAGCCTTATTTTATCTGTCATTAAAAAATCTTTTGCTGTGTTCCAATTTGTTGTCAGAGTAGTTTGGTATTTCTTTTTCTGTTTGTTACGTATATATGAACCATGTTCTGTGAACCTTTCCACGTGGTGTAGTAATTTTAGCACCTCATTGTTCATTTATTTAAGAGAAAAATGAAGAACCAATGTATATAGTAAAAATATTATCTGTTATAGTTTCATCATATTGCCCTGCTGCTCTAAATTGAATTTATTGGTATATGAACTTACAATCAGAGCCGTATGTTGTGATCTAGACAATGAACTTCAGTCATGTAGTTCAAAATATTTATAGTAGCTGGCATGTCTTACAGCATATTTGACACATAATTGTCTTAATTAATAGACCCATTATGACCAACCATTCTACATTTTTAAAATTTATTTTAAAAACTATTTTACAATGTTTATTTCAATTATAGAGATTTCAATTCTAATATAACATGCATGAAAATAGTTCCGATCCACTATTTGATTTTTGAGATGTCATACTGGAGCAATGCATGTTGGCAGTAGGGGAGCTTTAAACACCTTAAATCATATTTAAGGGAGGACCAACCTTTATACTCTACCGGAATTTGTATTAATTATTAATTATTTTTTTACTAAGTTTTAATTTTAAGGGGCCAAAGCCTAAAACTAATCAATGAATCTCCGCCACTGATGGTGGTATGTTGGCCCTGGTCAAATCAATTTGCAACTAATAAAGTTACACAACTATCAAGGGCATAAATTAATCATTTGATTTTTTTTACAGTACTAGTTAAATTAAAGAGTACGTACTCAAAAATCGTGCAACTAAGACCAATTAAAGCATATAAAAACAATTTTATATACTCTAAGAATGCTTACTATGTAAAGAAGAATGACTGATCTGCTCCAAATGCTTGCATGTTGTCGCACAAAGGATGTTTCATGAGTGAACCTGAATCTTGAAGGATCTGAAATATAAAAAAAGAAGAAGATAATTTACACAACATGTTTGTTATTAATTATGAGATAACTCCTTTATTACTATCTTGTATATCAATTATGGGATATTAGTTTGCTTGGTTGGAGGTGATCGATTTCAAACCAGCAACTAATAACTATCTTGCATTTGTTATGAACAAAGTAACAACATTAAATTCCAGAAATATATCTAAGCATATCAATTCTTATTTTGGAAGAGACACCTACCAAATGAAAACTCATAATTAAGTGACATGGTCTCCTTTTCCCATTCTTTCCATGATCTTATCTGCATTCAAAAATTACAACTTAAAGCTACAAACAAATGTTTGTCACCATAAAAGTTAAATATAATATTTGATTTATTGTACAAACCTTTAATCTTCCAAGAGCCATTACGGAAGCGCTATAAGTAACATGCACAACTGCCAAGAAAAATATGAAAAGGTGCAGCTCGTGCAAACTTTTTGCTGACATAAGAGGCACTTTACCCTGTTAATGATAGAAAATTTATTAGTGTGAAATTTTGCAAAAGAAAGCCGAAGAAGATCACCCTTTTCTCATCTTATTTTTGGAATTATCATCTACCCAGTTGGTCATTTGGATAGTTCAGATGGTAAACCTGAACTACTAGAGCTTGAATGAGCCCTGTTTTACACATAGAACTTGGCTACTAAAGGCAAGTATGCATAAAGTAAAAGCAAAAGAAAAAAAATAGTAACAGTTCACTTTGTGATACCAGATTGCGCACATATTTTTTTACTATAACATAGTAAAAATAAAATGGTTGCACACTCACCTTACCGCAGTTAGATGATGAGCTGTCTGCAGCGAGGCTTCTACGATTTGAGCCGAAATCATATGCCCAGAAATCATCGATGTCGGCCCGCAAAAGCCGTCTACCGGACTTCCCCATCCCTTTTGACTGGTGTTTGCAAGGCAACATCGTGTTACCAACTGACTCAGGGATGCATATTTTAGAGATGTAATTCTGAAAAAAGACGAGCAGCAAGGAGATAAAGCCGAGAATCATCAGCTCTGCAATTGCCATGAATAATCATAATAAATCAAATTGCACATTATCATTTTGCTTAAGCAAGCGGTCCATTGACAGAGGATGCAAAAATGGACCTGTTCGTATTTATAAAGACAATCATCAACTCACCGTTTTTAACCTTCTCAAGTGCTTCAAGCAGAGCATTCTTGTTCTTCTTTCGAAACCACTGGAAATAGAAATCAAGTTTAAATGTAGGAGGAACAGAAAGGAAATTCAGATTTGCTCTCTACTGAACCCATCTAAAGAAAGCTATACCAATTTTACTCCACTCTCTTGTTCAAATCAGCTCAAGACAAGGTGACATTCAAAAACCAATTCTAAAGTCGGTTTGCAAATTAACCTTGGTATTAACCAAAAATCTCCCTACGCCCAGAAAAGCCCACCACAAGAAAATAAATAATACTCATATTAATATATTATATTATTAAGAGTTGGCTATGGTATATACATAGCACAAATGATCCGCATGTTATGAATCATTTTTTTTGTTTTTAAAGTCTAAATAGTCGATCCAAATCGATCAAAATAATTTCTATATGAATATCTAGTTAGAGATCAAATTTTACTTCTTTATATTTTTTTATTTTTTAGACAGTTAGAAATTTATTATTTTTGGATGGCTCACAATAATTAGATCAAATGATTTTCTAATATCTAAAACATAGTAAAAGATTCTAAAAAGTATTAAATTTAATCTCGAACTAAATATTTATATGAAAATTATTTTAAACGATTCAGATTAGTCAATTAAGACTTCAAAAATGAAAATAATAATAATTCATAGTATTGAGACAATCCATCCTATATATACATATCACCATATCACAGTTCATATTATTAATATATTATATGATAGTAGTTTTAATAGCGAGAGTAATATTATATATAGTACTAATAAGAGAAGAGTTTCAGTTAAGCATCTCCATTTGATTCGGATCTTCTGATTTTAATCCAAATTGACAATCTTGGAATAATTGATTCGTGGGTTAATTTCGTTTAATTCCATTAAAACTCCTCGATTACTATTCACTCGGATCTGAAATTTGACCAACCCGTTACTATGGGTTGAGTTGTGAATTTATTTTCAGAAACTCGTTTGAACCCGACCCATCCGTATAGCTATATATCATATATTTTTTGAATATTTAGTATCTTCTTTCACGTCTTTTTTACCTCTCCTTTATTTCTAAATAATACCTAATAAATCATTTAAGGTAACCAATCACTGAGATAATATCACATTCATTACTGCTGTACATATTTTTCATTATGTCTTTCTATATTTTGATCGTAGCTTTTAGTAAAGATTTTCTATTTAACCTGATATATCAAAATATTTCTATGAAATAATTTATTCATTCTAAAATCCTAAAGAACTTATAATCTGAAGGCTGAAGCCCTACACCAAATAGGCAAATACTCTTGATGGCGGCCTCAAACTCAACACCAAGAAATAGTCCTTCTGATCATTTGAATACGACGAATACAAAGGCGAATGATCTCTGATGATTGTTAGTTGGTATTCATTAAATTTTTTTTCTTTGATATAAAATGAACTAAATTGTTATATTAGTTGTGGATAATGGTATAATTTTTGTTTTTTATTGTTTGAGTGGAGATGTTAATGAATGCAAGTAAGCTAACCAAGCGACGATGCAAGACTTTAAGAACTTAATCTAAAATATGACAGTATTTTCAACATAATGAAGATCCGGTACATCCCATGGTTTCTTGCATTCTTGTGAGAAATTATATGTTGCTGATAGAAGTCATCATGGAACAACAAGCATGTGGAATCACTTGATGTACCTTTGTCCCAATTCACCTTGCAGAGAGGTAGATCTCAAGCAAAAAAAGTTATTTTTTTATCCTCGAGATGGCCAAGTGAGAAGTTTAAAGTTGTATCTTTTAATTTAGAAGAATGCAGAAAGGCTCTTACAAAAATGATTATGGTAGACGAATTGTCCTTTAGGATGGTGGAAGGTGAGGGTATTGAATTTTTGGTGAAAACAGTAATCAAATTGTCATTTTTCACCATACCTTCACAAGTAACAGTTGGTAGGGATTGTTTCAAACTATTTGACGAGAAGAAACAGAAACTAAAGAAAGTCCTCAAAGAACAACATTTGGGATGGCACTATTTTGGGTCACGGGTACTTGCACTTTTGTTGTTGTGCTCACATTATAAATTTGATTGTGAGAGATGGTTTGGATGAGTATTTTGAATCGATCCAAAAAATTAAAAGAGCAGTTAAGTATGTGAAGTCATCACCTAAAATTCTAATAGCATTTAAAAATTGTGTTGAGAAAGAGAAGATAAAAAATAAAAATTTATTGTGTCTTGATGTAGAAATTAGATGGAACTCCACTTATTTGATGTTAGAGTGTGTAGAAAAATTTGAGAAAGCATTTGAAAGACCTGGAGATATCGATAGGGATTATCGATCATACTTCTTAGATGTGGATTAAGTAGTTGAAAATGGAGAGCTCGGGAGTAACAAGAAGGATAAAGGGAAAGGTAAGTTTTTTTCACCACCAATGGAGGGAGATTAGATCAAAGGTAGATGCTTTGTGAAATTTCTTTTAACTCTTTTATGGTGTTATAATGCGGCTCTCGGGGTCATCTTATGTAACATTCAATTATTTTTTTTTTTGATGATTTGTGTCAATTCAAACTCTTTTAAGTCAAATGAGTAGTGGTTATGATCAAGAATTAAAACGGATGGCAAAAGGGTTGAAAATGAAATTGGAGAAATATTGGGAAAATTATGAAAATTTAAACCCTTTGCTTTATTTAGCGGTTGTTTTGGATGTCTAATTTAAATTGAAGTATGTGAAGTTTTGGTTGGAGAGAATTTATGAGGTTGATATGACAAATAGTTTAATTAGAGAGGTTGAATATATTTTAGAGAGTTTATACAGGTACTACACTGGACAATGGACAATATAATGTGAACCCAAATAGTGATTGTGGTGCATCATTGGAATATATGATTAGCAATTCAAGTGAGAGGTTGAGTTCTATGGATGTTGATCTCTTCAGAATCTCTGTTTCACCAAAAATTGTAGAGGCTTTGATATGTGGTCAAAATTTATTGCATTCTTCTAAGATCCGGTATGAGTTTCGTAAGGAGATGGAGGATGTTGAAAAATATAATATGCCTACAAATGCTAACCTCTTTATTTAAAATATATTTATATGGTGCTTGACATTTTTTGTTCCCATGACTCATTTTCACTTTTTTAACAAAACATGTAATGAAGTCGTCCAACGCTAAAACCACGGTAACAATTCAAGGCTAGAGGTAATTATTCAAAAATTTGATCCTAAGTCAAAAATTAATATGAGTTTATTATATTTATAAGGACAATTTTATATACTAAATCTTATTTGAATGATATGCTAATTAATATTTGTAGACACCAACAACTCAATGAAATCAAAATTTGGAGCGTTCAAGAGATGTTGCCATGAAATTATTTTTCATGTCTTTGTCTTGCATTTTATATTTTACGCTTTATGAATGTTACAAGATATTATTTTATCAATTTCATGTCTCTTGTTATGAAATAAAACAAATAATTAAGGTTTAATCAATCATTTATATTTAGTGCTTAAAAATTGTTATTTTATTTTCTGTTTGGAATTTTTATCTTTGAATTGGAAGGTAATTAATATCATGTTAAATTTTAAATTATGTCAATAAGAAATATACAAAATTAATTAAATTTTTGATCCGTTTAAACCGTATAACCCATAAAATCTGTATAAAATAAAGTTATATGAGTTGGGTGGGTTTCGGATGGATTAATTTAAGATAATTTTCAACCTATATAGTTGGGTTGGGTTCATTTTCTACAAAACCGTTCAACCCAATATTTATTCTGCTATTTTTCTAGTTTACCTTGTTTTCTATAAAGAAATTGAATATATGGATTTCTTGCTCTCTACAAAGAGCATTTGTCTTATGTACATCGAAAGAACGTGTGGGGGATGACGTGCATGATTTCCTCAAACTTTAAGTAATAAACCAAATAAATACCTCTGTTTTGTTCATTCAGTTCAATTTTGGCAAACCAAATAAAGTTTTCATTGGACCGTGATAATTAACACATACCTCGCCGATAAGGTGAAGACCCTTCTCTAGCAACAGAGAAATTATAATCATCACACCACATATTAACGCCACGGCCCAAGTCGGTGTGTCGTACATCTCTCTCATGCTTCCTTCGCTGCTGTCACCCGCCATGTTTCAACGCTATCAAATCTCAGAGCTTTTAATTTGTATGACTGGGTGATTTTCCTCTTTACCTGGAAGAGCTTGATACTTTGTCTAAGCTAGCTTGAGCTTTTCAAAGTTGGTGCTCTCTTTCTTCTTCTCTCTTCTCTTTTAGGTTTTTACTTTGTTGAAGAACTAACAGAGCCCTCTTCCTTTCTCTCTCTGTTCCCCAAACTCGTTCTCTCCTCTGCTTCCTCTGTTCCAAATCAGGCTGTGAGAACAGATAACTAGTTAAGCATGCACGGACTGATGGAACTTGTTAACTAAGTTTATTTTGTGTCAAATTTTTGAATCTCAAAAATCATTTTAGTGAATCATCTAATTTTTAATTTAACAATACCTAATTTCATTGCATTGAGCTTTCAGAGATACACAATTCTACTTATCATTGAACTCCTCAATGCGTACAGTAATATTTTCAATGAAGAGATCAAAAGAAACATACACAATACTGAAAATCTGAATGATTTTGTATATTATTTCAGAAACTCTGAGATATTGAACGACTATATATCTGTATTTTATATATGTCTTGAGATTTCATACGATTTTTATGATTAAAACTTAACCATTCTTTGCTATTTATAGAAAAAATTACCAACTTATACTGTCGGTCGATATATATATTTTTATCTTTATAGGACCAATCACCATATGTCAATCGATGGCATTATGTTTTCTGTTCAATGGTATTCGCCACTTGAAAATTTTAATTCAGTGATATGGCCGATTGTTTTAATAAGAACCAATGATAATCATACGAATATCATTTTCAATATGTCGTCGAATGGCTCAGTGGTCCAACAGATTTCTTTTTATCTTGAACGCAAATTGTATTTATAAAAGTCAACTGAATTCAAAACAGCAACATGTTTTTTTATGTATTGTTTATTCCTCTCCATTTAAAATCCAAATGAAGATTTATTTTGGACAATATATTTCTATGAATGAAAATTTTATAATCATTTATGTATCTAGTTTTTGACAATTATATATATATATATATATATAGTAAATCTACGGTGAGCTTAAGCTCACGGAAGACCTCCGTGAGTTTAGCTCAAAAAATATATCAAATGATCTTTAAATTTTGATTTTTTACTCTCATTAAATTCTTCATATTGAAATCTTATGGGATACAAAAATTTGGGATGTTTCGAGTTTTCTAAGTCACTCTTTTTAATTTTTGAAAACCAGCTCCAAAAATAATAATAAAATATTCAATATTTGTACGTTATTTTCAAAAATTGAAAAGAGTGACTTAAAAAACTCGAAACATTCCAAATTTTTGTACCCCGTAATATTTCAATATGAAGAATTTAATGAGATTGAAAAATAAAAATTTAGAAATCATTTGATATATTTTTTAAGCTAATCTCACGGAGGTCTTCCGTGAGTTTAAGCTCACCGTAGATTTACTATATATATATATATATATATATATATATATATATATATATATATATATTGTTGCCGTTTTTTGGAGATCAATAGTTTAATAAGATCAATTATAATTTTATAATATTTAGACATCACTAAATCATAAAAATTATAATTATGCATGCTACATATTAAAAATCACCACTGCCAGTCCAATCTTAAACTGGGGGAATAGTAATACGGTTATACGGACCGAGACTTCGGAAAAACAATATAAAACTAAATCATGTTTTAACAGATTTTTTTAAACTTAAAACCAGTGCCTAAATAGACTTTGTTTTTGAAGAGTCCACTCCACAACAACAACAAAGTCTCTAATCTCAAACAAATGATTCATTTTTTGAAGAGTCCACCCCAAATTCCTAAAAAGAGAAAGAAATGTCAGCTCAGAATCAGATATTGTCAATTGTATTATCTTTTCTTTCGCTTGGAGATGAATGTACACAGAGTTGACCGAGCCTGGATTCACTGTGACACATATATGATGTATCGATCCGAGTACTTGTCGATCTCTTGCCAAGTTCGTAATCTAATTCAGTAATTCTATGATTTCTATCTACTGGCTACTGCATGCTGTGGAGAATGGAAAGATTTCCGATCCTTTTCAAAGAAGAAGTATTTATACTATTATATAAAACAATTCAGAATTGGAGATTTTATTTTTTGTCATGATATTTTTTTTATTATATTCATTTTATCCCTCAATTAGACGGATAATATCTATTTTTGGTTGATCGAACGTATATAATATCGTCCATTGATTCCCTCTTTCTCTTTGTTTCTTTCCCATCTATATCTCTGTTTCTTTCCCATCTATAGTATTATTTCTATAATATTTTTTATTATTATTTATGCACATGATTTACAAATTAGAATACTCAAATTAGAATACTCATTATATTTATGTTATGATATAAAAAAATAATTTAAGGCCTAAGGTATGCATTATAATTAGCAATTTTGTATATATTTGATAAGAAATTAATGGTGATAATATATACTGGAATCATTCACTTTTCTTACCATAAACATCATGAATCATTAACTCATATTGTGCGAAAAATCTCATCCAAGATTAAATTTGATTTTTATTATAGGTTTTCTCTATAATTTAGTGAATTTATAATTTAATATTAGATGAATATGATTTTTTTATCTTATAATGTTTTCATGTTTAAATAAAAGAGTCTGTTGCAACGCGCGGTTATATAGCTAGTTTATCATAAATTATGGCAAAACCCTAATAGCCTAATTTGCTCATGTGAATCACACGAACATTGATAAAATAGATTTTAATCTTAAGTATTAAAAGAAAAAAGTAAAAACTAACGGAAGAAAATAATACAAAATTCCACACATTGAACAAACCATTACTGGTGGAGCTACAGTAAAGTATGTATTTTACTTGCCATAGAAAATTAAATACTGTGAAAAAATAGAGACTACGCCGTTGGAACATGGAACTTGGAACCCTTCTGTTATCTCACCAGCCCCTAGTTTGCTGGTAAAATACTAAAATGTAACGACCCTTTAAAACGCTTTAAAGTATTAAAGTGATTCAAGATAAAATTAAATTAAAACACTTTTGTAGATATTTTAAAATTAAAACATCATTTTTTTAATTATTTTTGTACAAACTTTTTCATTTATTTATTTTATCATTATTAAACATCATTATTTCAAAATAATTTAATTCTTAGTCTGTTTTGATTTTATTATGTTCACTGAGAATAAAACAACAGAGAAAATAGCATTAAGAAAAATCTGAAAAGTCCCTTTCGAATCTTCCCATTCCATCCAACTTCAGACAGAAGTGGTCTATTTCCGGCAGCCATGTCATAATTTCAGAAATTAGACGCCATGGCTTTTAGTGTTATTTTAAAAGATATCCTTATCTACTGTTGTTCTTGCATAATAAACATGCATTTTTAGTGTTTATGTAGATCTAATTCGTCTTATAAATAAAAAAGAAATTAGAGTTGAAAAAATATCTTAATTACATGAAAACGAATATTAGAAAGGTCGGAAATAGATTGAAGCATGGCAAAAGATTTTCTTTAATTTCCAGATTAAGATAACAATGCAAAATTACGTGCGTGTCTAAATATACAGCAAAAAAAAATGTAATTATTATAAATTTACGTTTCATTCTAAAAACGCTCGTCTCATATATCAATATCATTCATTTCGGTTTCGCCTCTGAAGACGTCATTTCAGAAGGGCATTTTCGAGATAACCACCGCCCGTATCGAATATTAACCATGATTAGAGGTGGTACCATGGTAACCATGATTCAATGAATGGTCGTTCATTTCAAATTGACATGGGAGAAGGGTGGGTACAAGATTTTTCACTCATATTATTAACCATTAGATTTTAGTTCATTTAACGATTCTTATTTTAATCCTCTTTATGTATTAAGAATTATACAGTCACATAGGCTTAAAAAAACAGGTGAATCAAGTCCAACCCGTGGACACAATCTGACCCAGCTCAGATCTGTAGGACTGGATCAAACTCAGACTATGATCAAATTTGGTCCTAATGCGGATTAGGTTATCAAACCCGGATTGAACTTGGACCTATCTGTGCCCAATTCATGACAAAATTGAGTTTTTTTTTTAAAAAAAAACTTATTAAAAAAATTCAAAAAGAATGTTGATTTTTTGACATTTTTTGGATTTTTAAGATTTTTTTATTCTATGAAATTTGAAAAAAAAAGGACTAACACAAAGCGGATCGAACCGAGCCCAAACCATGACTCGACTTGTGTGACCTGTGAGTAGTGGTAACCTGTGGCCTCACTGGGTTTGACTTGGACCTGCACATTTGCAAAACCCTATATACACATAAGGGAGGTTACTAGTTAAATTGGTCATTGAATCAGTCCAAATTAATTAAAGTTGGTACATCATCGATATGAATAATTATCATTTCCAATAATATCTAAATTTGAGAAACGGTCTTAGGTCTAGTGGCAAAATACAATGTCCTTTATGTGAGGGTCATAAGTTTAAAATCTAAATGTGGATTCTTTATGAATATTTATGAATTTAAGGGTTTGACTCTCATCTTTCATATAAAAAATAATAATATCTTGAATCATCATCCATCCATTATATATGCCAATTTTATGTAATTATTTTGTTCTGTTTAAAACAAAATAATGTGTGTATAATTGTGATAAGACTATCTTCATATAGGTATAGTATACGAAGACCAAATAGTTTGTTGTTTAATGCAATTATGTGTAAGCTAGATTGTGAATGCTCTTTCTATAGACATGGACATTTTGTTTATAGACCTTCTTTGAGATAGAAAATGAACATGTCGAGACTAAGATCCGACCAGATTGTTAGGCCGCACTTGTTGTCTCTTTGAGATATCTCATGCCGAATTAATAATGGATCTGGGTTGAGATTAGGCCCAATATCAATTAGGCCCTATTATTATCCCTCAAGCTTATGCGAACTATGCGGGAAAGCATAAGTTATTGCTGAAGTTTTCAAGTAATATGATTCGATTGGAAATATATGAACCTTTGGGACAATGATCTTTTAGTCTTCTATTATAGTTGTGAGCACATGGAGGTCTCAGGACACAATGATAATCGCGTCCATCTTCGGGATCACCGAGGATGATTTCATAATAGCTCGGGTGCTATAAACTCTCGGGTAACCGTAAGAGTCTTCGGGCACCAAGCCCTCGAAATGACTCGTAAAGGTCTTCGGGTGTCAAGCCCTCGAGTCAATCGTAGAAGCCTTCGGGCACCAAGCCCTCTTGTTCACAACATAAGTCTTTGATATCAATCCCTCAAGTAGGAAGGAAAAGTCTTTTATATATTTTTAATTTCTTTTGTCTTTTTCTTTTCTTATTTTTCTGATGGTATATCTTGTCATCATTACCTTTTCCCTAATTTATCCCATATATTAGTGTCCCCTCGACTCTTATGTCATCTAATGAGACTCCTCATCTTCCTATTCATTTGAAATAAAATCATAGGACTTCTCCAGTTTCACGACATTCAACGTTGACAATTGCTTTTAGGTCCTTCACCTTTACCTTTTTTTTTTTGAAGATGAGAGTCTTAGTGCCATGTATCTCGTCGTTTCCCCATCGAGAACCACTTCTCGACGAGGCGATCGAAAGACCTCGACAATTCCTCCTCTTCTTTATCAAGCATTCATGTCTCAATCCGTCAACACCTCTAGACTTGAGATGGACATTTTGGAGGATATTTTTAGGGTTAAGGGTAATATTATAGTGGCAGTGCCCGACATCATTGACCTCTTCATAGACGGTTGGCTCAACGTCTCCATTATATAAATTGCATGCATGTAAGAATCATCTAATTAACTTGATATATTTTATATATAGTAACTATTTGAGGCATAATTGTGTAATACATGTGTAGGATTTGTGAGGAACGATATAAACAATTCGCAACTAATAGATACTTATTTCTTGATCTGTATCACTACTCAAAGATGAACTTTAGAAGCAAATTTGAGGAATGATAAATTATATAGTCATTTTTTTCTCGAGTGTCGGTGATCCAAACTCATTCATATTTTTATCGTACATTCAAGGGTTAGAATATCAACTTAGAAAACTTAATTTATTTTTTTTACTTTATTTCTATATAGCTGATAACTAATATAAAATAAAATAGATAACTTAATATTAAAAATAAAAATGTAAAAATCATTGATATCTTCTAATCGTAAAACTCATGAATTCAATTGTTTATCTTGTGGATTCTCTGAATGGTAATGATCTCAAAGCAAAGAATCTCAAGATAGCATTGACTACGCAAGTATTTTCAAATTTTTCAATAATCTAAATATATGCTAATTAATTATGCTAACTCATAGTTATATATTATAGCGCATTAAGATATTATTGAATGCAAAAGGGTGAGATCTTACCAAACATTAAGTCCTCATATTCACAAATTAAAATTAAGGTAAGATTTGACTTTTGTTCATAAATTAATTATAAAGAGCTTGAATGTCATGTGGTGTTATTGAATTCTTTATTTATTTTATAAATGTAGAGTTCAAAACAGCCTTGAGCGATCAAGAGTGCAGCTACTACGTAATGAGATAAATGCATAAAATTATCACCAATTATCCTTTCAAGGATTGACCAAAGATATTAAATATATATAACTTCTAATATATTTTTTATTTTAATATTTCATTTCAATTCAAAAGCTATAAATAAAGTGTATTCAAAAGGCTCCTATACCGTATCCCGCAAATGCAATCGAAGAAATGAAGATTTTGATTATATAATACATTTATAACAATATATTTTGATACAATATGTCCATTTTTGTGCTTTATATATATTTCATAAATTTATTTATTTATTCTTTTCTTTGTATATATATATACACAATGATATTTATTATAAATATATGTGTTTATCTGATATTAATATATATTGCAACTAATGATAATTGATGACATAAATTATATATGGCTAGTAATATATGAGTTAGTCACAGTAAATAGTGGAATCATTAAAAAAAATTACTATTCTGTAATGGTTCTACTATCCAAACATTACCAAAGAATAAATAAATATAAAATAAAAAGGTTACTCATAACGAAAAGTTCCTAATAATTTTCTTTAAGAAACATTATTATAGTTTATAATTTATAACAGTTTTTTGTAGAACCATTATCGAAATGGACGAATCTATAATGGTTTTACAGTATAAAACTATTACTTTTCATCGCTCATTTCTAACTGTTCCTTTAAGGAACCATTATAAACTTGCGTAAGGTCTTTTTATAAACGTTGTAGTTTTATAACGGTTGTTTAATATCTTTAGTAACTCCATCATCTATCACAGTTATGTAACCATTATTAATTGCAATAATTAACCGTTAAAGCCTTTTTTATGCTAGTGATAATTTTATGGTGCAAGATTTTATTCTATTTTTATGGGGTTATTGTATTTGTGTCATGTAGGACTGTAGATCCCAATGGAAAAATTAGATTATATTCAATTTTGACCACCGAAAAATATTTGTACTAAATTTGTAATATGCAGTTAACATGCTGACATGCGTAGAAAAGGTCACAGAGAATAAAATTCTTTGTTATATAAACGCGCATTCTCTGTCTTTTGAAGAGACTCAATGAAGGCATTCTGAGCTGGATCATAATGTCATGAAGAAAAAAAAGAATGAAAAACGGGAATGAGCTAGTGCTGAATCATAATTTCATTTTGCAATTATGTCAGTAGTTGAGCCGGTCAAACTGAAAAAAGGCTATAAAAAAATAATGATACGAAACGGATAATAAGCTAGTTTCCTTAGTTTTAGAATTCTCTTTAATGATCTTTATATATAAGAACTTTTTTAGCAGAAGATTATTTTCTCTAGTTTTAGACCAAGTACTGTTAGGGACCAAATTAGAACTAGTTTAGGGACCATTAATCTGTGTAGTCAAGATATTGTTATGATACCTACATAGTAATATCAAAACTAGAAATACATTATATAGAATTCTAGTTTTGATCATTATTATAAATAAAAAATGATTCATTCGATTGATATTGCCCAGCTTTTTTTATAATAATTATTCAAATAATTCTAATTTTAATAATACGAGTAATAAAATTAAAATTTTAATAATACGAATGGCCTCATCACTGTCAGTGACGCTGTGTAAAAATGTCAGTCCCACTGTTATGTTTGTGCAAAGACGCCACTGGAATTGACGTCTTTCAGTTTTTTTTTTTTTAAAAAAAAAAACCTTAGAGTTACTACTTGATTTTGTCGCTAATGAAAAAAAAAACATCACTCCCACTGATGTTTTTTAGTTTTTTTTTTAAAAAAAAAACTGAAAAGTAAAAAAAAATAAAGGAAAGACGTCATTGTCATATTTATATTCTTAAAATTTTAATTTTATCACTCTTATTATTAAAATTAAAATTATTTAAATAATTATAATAAAAAAAAATTGATACTGTCAGTCAAAGACATGCCACTAACAACTGTACACTAGCATTCAAAATCACAATATTTCATTATTCAGATACAAAACTAAATCTCGTGAAATAATTTACAATACCTAACGACAGGCTACAAAGGCTAAACACGTCAAAAATAAAACTAGAACTATGTTATATAATTATAACCCACCAAAAACACCCAAAATCTCTTCATTTACTTTTGTCCATTTCTTGAACCGAGTTTCACAAACGAGAAGTCATCTTCATCTCTTCCCTCATTTCCATTTGTTCTCTCGTCCATATCCAATCGCACTTCGTGAGGTGCATTTATCTGTTTGAACTCAGATCTTGCCATCGGCATCTCAATTTCAACATCACAGATCTCATTGTCTGAATGTGATCTTTTAATACCGTTACCGGCATGTCCCATAGTTCTATACTGGTAGATATGATGAGATGCAGGTGATGCCATTGGACTTTGCCCTGGGCTTGGACTTGGAGTAACATATGGTGAATGTGAGCTCCCCTTTTTGTGCCTTCTCCTAGCTGCATCACGCCATTTTTTGAGGGCCTTAGATGTTTGCTCATCAAAAATTGACATCTTTACGTGTGATCCCATCTGAATAAGAAGTTCCAGTAATAATTTGTTTACTTGTTGAGAAGAAATCATTTTCTAGGTAGAGGATGATTGAAATTATGAATACTTTGTTTGAAATATCTTATTGAAACAGAGGGTGAAGTGTTAATTACCTGAGATACAAGAGCATAGAGGGGAAGTGTGATGTAGCTGCAAAGCAGATGGACCGCAACTCTAAAAATACGAAGAGAAAAAGAGGCTGTAAACATAAATAATTATATCATATAACAGACAACTATTATTCACAGGTGGACAATAGCTCAATCCATTTAGAAAGACATTTTCTCTTTACAATTTCAGATTTCTGTTCTCTATTGTGTGGTTTTGTGTATTAGTACTCGAGACTAATTGTAACTATACTCTTCAGTGTATGCTGATCGCAGGACAACAAAACAACTAGAGGTGGACCGGTCAAAATTCTAATGAATTAGAACTAATTGCAAAATGAATATTTGCTAAGCCTTAATTGCACAATTGAAGGTTAATAAATCACCATAATTATCATTTCTTTTTCAAAAAGTAAAAGTTCCAGTTTAAATGATTATGCAAATTTTTTTGGACTTACCCAATGCATATCCTTGCAAGGACGTAGCCAAAGTTTTCATGGAAGCACGAGTTTAGGCCAAACTTGTACTGCATCAATATAAAAATCAGTTCATCCAGTAAATTTCAAAAATGAAAATGGTAGAGTATCCTTTTAGATCTCTCATATGCAAAATGAAGAACTTACCCAAATCCACAAGAAGTATGCAAGTTGGAAAGCATTCTGCAAGAAAATAAAAAAGGCTCCCTTAAATTTATCAAAACTATGTTTGGTACAGTGAGAAATGACAGTATTATATAACGATCTAAAGAAGGTTTTCATACCACAAATAATGTAAAGTGAATCATGAACAGAACCATGTGGGGCCGTCTGAACCAGAAATGGTGATCACTTAATTTCACAAGTGGCATTCCTTGGATAACCGCATGCCTCTCTTGTATCTCCAGGGCCATCGATGCGATTATGGCTTGCAACTTTGTTCCAACGGCCAATATCAACTGAAAATGAGAAGCATGAAGTTATGCTTTTAACACATTACTTGAGTCAGCACCCAGTTAATACATCAAGTCAAAGACAGAAGAAAAAGGAACTTCAATGAAAGACTAATAGGATCCTTGATATAACAAGAGCTTGGAATGAGAATTATTGATATACACTACTATTGCGAGATGGTTCATTAACCTTGGTATAAAATAAGTAATTTAACAGTACTTAAGATATAGCGAGAGTTTACAAATAATGGCAGTAAGGTGACCCAGAATAATTCTTGAAACTCTGAAAAAGTGAAAGAAATAATGTCAAATAAAGTGCTTAATATAAATTTATGACTTCAGATTACCACAAAAGAAAAAAGGTTTAAGAATTGGGACTACAAATGTTATCTAAAATATAAATCGGATGCTCACCGTGTACATTTAGAAGCAGGATGATGACACCGCAAGCCCACAAAATTGGACTATTGCATAAAAAATAACGCAATCTTAATATTTATAAAAGATGAATAAAAGATGAAATAACAACAAATTCACATACCTGATTCCAACCACCACTTTAAAATCATCCTCTAGTGATCGTTTTATGTACTTTTGGAAGTTAAATTTCATCCCAGGATTTAAATGAGCCTATAAGAAAGTAAATGATGTTAATAATAACAAGATATTCATGTGAGAAATGTATAAAAATAACAATGTTCAATCAAAAGAAACCCACGTTTATGAAGCCATGGCGCAATGTTAAGTAATCAGTCTTTCGGACGGACCTAACAAATTGCCTAAAGAAGCTTACCTATAAATAAAGAACAAATTATTATGTACAGAAGATTATTGTCATAATCAGCCTTATTTTATCTGTCTTTAAAAAATAAACATTTGCTGTGTTACAATGTATCTGTCATTAAAAAAATTAACTTTTGATGCGTTCCAATTTGTGGTCAGAGTAGTTTTGGTATTTCCCTTTCTGTTTGTTACGCATATGAACCATGTTCTGTGAAACTTTCCACGTGGTGTAGTAATTTTAGCATCTCATTGTTCATTTATTTAAGAGAAAATGAAGAACAAATGTATATAGTCAAAATATTATCACTTCTAGTTCCAACATATTGCCCTGCTGCTCTAAAATTGAATTTATTAGTATATAAACATACAATCGGAGCCGTATGTTGTGATCTAGACAATGAACTTCAGTCATGCAGTTCAAAATATTTATAGTAGCTGTCATGTCTTACAGCATATTTGACACATAATTGTCTTAATTAATAGACTCATTATGACCAACCATTCTACATTTCTAAAATTTCTTTTAAAAGACTATTTACAATTTTCTAAAATTTCAATTTTAATATAACATGCATGAAAAATAGTTTTGATCCACTATTTGATTTTCTTCAGCTGTCATACTGGAGCAATGCATGTTAATTATGTTGGCCGTGGTCAAATCAATTTGCAATTAATAAACAGAACTACCATGGGCAGAAATTAATCATTTGATTTCTTTACAGTACAAGTTAAATTAAGGAGTACCCAAAAAATCGTGCAAGTAAGACTAATTAAAGCATATAATAAATTTATATATACTGTAAAAATGCTTACTATGTAAAGAAGAATGATTGATCTGCTCCAAATGCTTGCATGTTGTCGCACAAAGGATGTTTCATGAGTGAACCTGAATCTTGAAGGATCTGAAAGATAAAAAAAAAAGTAATTTACACAACATGTTTGTTATTAGTTATCAGATAACTCCTTGATTACTAAGGATGTTTCATGAGTGAATCTGAATCGCATTTGTTTTGAACAAAGTAACAACATTAAATTCCAGAAATATATCTAAGCATATCAATTCTTATTTTGGAAGAGACACCTACCAATTGAAAACTCATAATTAAGTGACATGGTCTCCTTTTCCCATTCTTTCCATGATCTTATCTGCATTAAAAGATTACAAAAAGTTACAAACAAATGTTTGTTACCATAAAAGCTAACATAATATTTGATTTATTGTACAAACCTTTAATCTTCCAAGAGCCATTACGGAAGCGCTATAAGTAACATGCACAACTGCCAAGAAAAATATGAAAAGGTGCAGCTCGTGCAAACTTTTTGTTGACATAAGAGGCACTTTACCCTGTTAATGATAGAAAATTAATAAGTGTGAAATCTTGCAAGACAAAATCGGAGAAGACTGCCCTTTTCTCATCTTATTTTTGGAATTATCATCTACCCAGTTGGTCATTTGGATAGTTCAGATGGTAAACTTGAACTAATAGAGCTTGAATGAGCCCTGTTTTACACAGAACTTGACGACTAAATGCAAGTATGCATGAAGCAAGTTGCACACTCACCTTACCACAGTTAGATGGTGAGCTGTCAGCAGCGAGGCTTCTATGATTTGAGCCAAAATCATATGACCAGAGATCATAGGTGTCGTCCCACAAAAGCCTTCTACCGGACTTCCCCGCCCTTTTTGACTGGCGTTTGCAAGGCAACATGGTGTTACCAACTGACTCAGGGATGCATATTTTAGCGATGTAGTTCTGAAAAAAGACGAGCAGCAAGGAGATAAAGCCGAGTATCATCAACTCTGCAATTGCCATGAAAAATCATAATAAATGAAATCGCACATTATCATTTTACTTAAGCAAGCGGTCAATTGACAGAGGATGCAAAAATTGGACTTATTGATGTTTATAAAGACAATCACCAACTCACCGTTTTTAACCTTCTCAAGTGCTTCAAGCAGAGCATTCTTGTTCTTCTTTCGAAACCACTGAAAATAGAAATCAAGTTTACATGTAGGAGGAACAAAAGAAAGACAATTCAGATTTGCTCGCTACTGAACCCATCTAAAGAAGATCCCCCAACACACATACACACCCCCTTGTTCAAATTAACTTTGTTATTAACCAAGAAACTCCTACGCCCAGGAAGCCCCACCTCAAGAAAATAAATAATTGTGATAATAATACTGATACTAATAACATAATATTATTATAGGATAGTAGTTATAAGGGTAATGTTATATATAATACCAATAATAAAAGAGTTTCAGTTAAGCATCTCCATTTGATTCGGCTCTTCTGATTTTAATCCAAAATTACAATCTTGGAATAATTGGTTCGTGGGTTAATTTTATTTAATTCCATTAAAAATCCGCGATTATTATATACTTTTGTTAGTTTACTTGTGTTGGCACTAGAGTGTTAAAATAACGCTTCCGACCCGTGGCCGTGACCCGCCTCAATCCGACCCGTGCTCAAATCCATCAGACCCGTGACCCGTTAGAATCGGCGGGTCTAGCACGGGCGCGGGCAAAAAAAATTGAAAAAAAAAAGTGCTAGACCCGACCCATTTTGGATCGGTCCCGACCCGACCCGCCCCGCCCAACCCGTGATAACCCGCCCTGACCTGACCCGGGAAACCCATGCAAACCCGACCCAATACCCGGTAACCCGAGAATTTCAAAAAAAATCAAAAAAAAATATGAGAAAATACAGGAAAATTAATTTTTTTTTGTAAAAAATATTATAGTTATATATTTTAATATTCTTAATAATTATTTTTGAATTTTTCGGTTTTTTTAGAATTTATTTGAATTCTATTGGGTTATTTTTGAATTTTGAAAAAAAAAAACTGCCGACCCGACCCGTTCCTTACCCGATCTGCCCCATCTTTGGACCCGACCCGACGGGTCTAGAACGGATCGCGGCTAAACCTGTCAAAATGAACTTGTCCTAACCCGTCCCGTGAAAACCTGTTGACCCGTCCCACCAAAACCTGCCGATCCGTGCAAATTCGTCCCGCGCCGACCCGACCCGTCCCGTTTTTAATAAACTAGTTGGAACTCGTCAGTATTTATTGCTCGGTGAAAGCCCATGGAAGTTGCAATTTTAAGAAAGAAAATAAACAAAGATTAAAAAAAAAGGCTTATTGGTTGTAGCCTTGTGGGTTAGAGCTGGGCCCAAAGGTTACCAGAGAGCACATTTTTTTTGGTTTTCTCCGAATTCATTCAGCAGCAGTCTCAAACAAACTGTCTGCAGTTTATACGACGTTAGATTTATTTTGGACAGGGCAGATTCTAATATAAAGTGCTCTCTTTCTGAAATTCACATCGTCTGCGGTACTTCACGCGTGAAGTGCCCGCTTTTGTGTGGGCCCCGTGAATTCAATCATCACCGTTATTTTTATCATACCCGCGGTCTAAATCCTACGGCCCGTAATAAATTCAGGCAATTACTCTACGATAAAGTATCGTAGAGGAAATGCACTCCTCTTTATGTGGGTTCTAATCAGCATAGATACAAAGAAAAGTATAGCACGTGACTATCTTACAAAAGTATGACAGCTCATATGAATCCATCCCTTACTATGATTTTTTTTTTTTAGTGGAGATTCATTCACAATGGGTTATTTTGACAATCTTAATAATGAACCTCTAAATAAATATAAAAAATCTTAAAAATAAAAAAAAATTTATAGATGTATTCTTCTATCTTTAGATTAATGGTCATTAAAATTTAATGCAATTTCATTATCGTTTGATAGTCCATCAAAAACCGTTAAATTGGAACCGTTACAAATTATATGAAAATTTAATGGTCTTTGATGGACTATCAAACGATAATGAAATTATATGAAATTTAAATGATTATTAATCTAAATATAGAAGAACACGTCTATAAACTTTTTTCATTTTTAATTTTTTTTTATATTTATTTAGAGATTTATTGTCAAAGTTATAAAAATAAATAATTATCAACTGATCCTTTTTTTTTTTTTGATGAATCCCTTACTATGAGTTGTCCTGAGAGTTCCATAGAAAAGACTTCCCATTCTCAAGTCTGTGGGGGTAGATAGATGGGACTCTCTGCCTCGTGAGCCGTTTCAGATGGGATCCACGGAATTGCCTCATTCTCAAGTCCTCGGAAAGCAGATGTTGACATGTTCTGTTCTCTCTCACTCCCAGTCTCCCACAGTATCTTTTATTAGTCTTGTAATCATCAGAAATGAATTTACTGTCATACTTTTTTTTTCATGACATTTGTTGCTATAACTTTTTTTGTGTACTGGGTAATGGGTATTATAAATAAAAAAAAAACTTCATTGTTAAATCTCATCGGTCTAAATGAAACACCACAAGAGGTTCTTAGAGAAGACCACGGAGTACTTGTGAAAAAAGTTAAAAGAACATCTACATGAAGAAGTCTCTAACAAATCAATTATTATTGAAGTTGTACCTCTACACAATCCGTATGGATGAATATATATCGCTTTATGATCATCTTATGAGATTTACATTAATTTTGAATAATTTAGCTAAGTTAAGTGTTAAGGTAAAGGATGATGATCAAGCCCCTCTTGTTGTTGTGCTCTTTAGCCATATCATACAAGTCATTTAGGGTTTTGATAGTTTATAATAGAGAGAATTATTTTTGAGGATGTCAAAATCAACTCAAAGACTATGTTGCATCTTGACAATGAGATGATCAATATTGAGAAAGGGAGTTTGAATGTCGGGTTGTTTGTGGATTGGAGTAGATCCAAAGAGATAAACCCGATTGATTGAAAGATCCGGAGTGAAAACATCACATGTTATTGTTGTACGAAAAAGGGACACATCAAGGCTAATTGTTTAAAATTCAAGAGCAAGTAAGCAATGGATAAGGGTGTTTCTTCGAGTGAGGCCATTGTGGCCCGATATTGATGAATTAATGTGAATATTTTGGATAATTTCTTAGGTTGTGGGTTTAGGTTCTTTGTTGTTATGACTCTGCACAATATTTTAGTATTAGATTATAAGAATAATGTTTGTTTGTTTGTTGCCAATTTCATTTCAGTTTTGAAAAAGTGACATTTGATATGGTCGGATGTTTCAATTTGACATAGTCTTTGTTAGTGTGGTTGATGATATCTCTTTTGTTGTCCTAGTTTTGAGATATTGATATTCCATGAGATTTGAAGAATTGAATTAGCACCATTGATATTATGAATTTGAGAATATATGTGCTTCATGTGATTTGGAGGTTTTGTCATCTAATGAGTTATATGGATGCAAGTATTGCATTATGAGATTATGTTGTTATCATTTGTGAGGTTGTACAATTTGAATTTTAATTCTTTATTTATCATTAGCCATACATTGAGTTTGAGTTCGAATTTGTGACAATCATTTGTTAGATATAGTCCAAATTATTTTATAGCCCGTTGAGTTTATAATTTAGTTTATTATTTATATGTTTGAAGGTTTAATAGAAATTAAAGTTAACTCTCTCATTTTTTTTTCTCTACCGTTTGTGTCTCTCTTCCTATCAGTTAGGGTTTGGTGAAGAAAACTCCAAAATATAATTATGAATAAGTGTATATTAAACAATTAGACTTTGCAGAAATAACAATTTGTATGTGCAGTTCATAGCTTATCTTATATTAAGTTGGTAAAAAGAAAACTAAATAGACGGAAAGAGAAGAAGGTAATACTAAACTATTAGCTTGCATAAAGGAAGGAGCCCTGCTTTGTTCATAGAGGTAGGGAAAAGGTTTTTCTTTGTAATATTTATTCTCCTACTTTTCTAGTTTACCTTGTTTTCCATAAAGAAACGGAATATATGGATTTCTTGCTCTTTACAAAGAGCATTTGTATTATGTACATCGAAAGAACGTGGAGGATGACGTGCGTGATTTTCTCAAACTTTAAATAAAATAAAAAAAAAAACCTCTGTTTTCTTCGTTCAGTTTAATTTTGGAAAACCGAATAAAGTTTTCATTGGATCCTGATAATTAATCACATACCTCGCCGATATGGTGAAGACCCTTTTCTAGCAACAGAGAAATTATAATCATCACACCACATATTAACGCCACGGCCCAAGTTGGTGTGTCGTACAGCTCTCTCGTGCTTCCTCCGCTGCTGTCACCCGCCATGTTTCGACGCTATCAAATCTCTGAGCTTTTAATTTGTATGACTGAGTGATTTTCCTCTTTAGCTGGAGGAGCTTGCTACTTTGCCTAAGCTAGCTTGAGCTTTCCAAAGTTGGTGCTCTCTCCTTGCTTCTCTCTTCTCTTTTAGTTATTTGCTTTGTTGAGGAAGTAACAGAGCCCTCTTCCTTTCCTCTCTCTGTTCTCTAAACTCGTTCTCTCCTCTGCTTCCTCTGTTCCAAATCAGGCTGTGAGAACTAATTCATCATGCACGGACCTCTCAGGTCTCTTATAATAGAGAGAGAGAGACAGACAGAGATTAGCAAAGACTGGGGATTTCACCATTTCTCAGAAAGTCAAGGGGAGTAATCCGTGTTGATTTTGCTTAAACTGTGCTGGTTATGATCCGACCAGTCCGTGTCAATATGAAATCCACGACGATTCATTGAATGCTGTCCCTATTACCACCTCTCATCATGATTAATATTCGATACGGGCGGTGCTTATATCGAAAATGCCCTTCTGAAATGAAGGCGAAACCGAAATGAATGATATTGATATATGAAACGAGAATTTTTAGAATGAAACGTAATTTTTATAATAATTACGTTTTTGCTGCATATTTAATTATTTAGTTACGAACGTAGTTTTGCATTGTTATCTTAATCTAGAAATTAAAGGCATATCTTTTGCCATGCTTCAATCTATTTCCGACCTTATTAATATTAAATAAAATTTCACATCAAAGAAAATTTGAATACAATGCTTTTAAATACTAAATAATAATGATAAGTATAATAAAAATAATTATTATAATAATAAATAATATAATTAAATACATAATAAATCTCTAAAGTGTTATTTAAAATTGAGTTATTTTAGAAATTAAGTTTCACCTTAAATATATTACACATTATTTTAAATGATGAAAGAAATTATTTTATATAAATTTTTGGATTCAAGTAGATGAAAAGATTTAGCAAAATCAATGTGAAGAGAAATAATAATGTGGCATAATTGAAAATCTTAGAAGATTAATCATCTTTATGTATTAAATCTTTTTTCATGTAATTAAGATTTTTTTTCACAGAAAGTGGGTAATCCCACAAGTTTCATATTGAAACATAAATTTTGATATCACAAGCCCGATATCATAGGTTGATTAATAGCTACCATAAATCCTACATTACTCCTATTACTAATCTTACTACGCAATCATTACATCACAATCACGGTAAATGAGGTTACTGATAAAATCCACGAAAAAGGAAAGAGTAGAATAATGCAGTTGGTGTAACTCCAGCAGAAGTTACCGATAAAATCCCAGAAGAGATTATCGGTAAAATCCCAGAAGAGATTTGAAGTAGAACCCCAGAAGAGGTCGTTGATAAAGTTTCAGAAGAAATTCAAGTACCGAATGATTATGATATCTCAATAAATTATGTACAGAATGGTATAATATGGAACCAAAATGAAACAAGTGTTGATGAAGTTTTTGCATATGCTATAGCAATTGAAGTGATAAATGGAAAAGATTATGTGCCAAAAACTCCAGAAGAGTGTATATACAGAAATAATTGGCCAAAATGGAAAGATGTTCTGAAGGTTGAATTAGATTCGCTTGAAAAACGAAATATTTTTGGACTTGTAGTCCTAACCCCTAAAAATGTTAACCCTGTAGGTTATAAGTGGGTATTTACAATAAAAAGAAATGAGAAAAATGAGAATATGAGATATAAAGTAAGACTTGTGGCACAAGGTTTTACACAAATACCAGGAGTTGATTATGAAGAAACGTATTTACCTATAATGGATGCAATAACTCTTCGATCTTTAATCAGTCTCACAATCATTGAGAACCTTCAAATGCGTCTCATGGATGTTGTCATATGCTATTTGTATGGATCACTTGATAATGAGATCTATATGAAAGTCCTTGAAAGATTAAAAATGCTTGAATCATTTAAATCAAAATCTCGAGAAATATATTCTATAAAGTTTAAACGATCATTATATGGACTAAAATAGTCGGGTCGAATGTGGTATAATCAACTTAGTGAATATCTCACAAAAGAAGGATATAAATCTAATGTAATTAGTCCATGTGTTTTTATTAAACGATCAATCTCGAGTTTTATAATTATTACAGTAATTAGTATATCAATCAAACTACATCCAGAAGATGTTGAAACGTTTTAATATGGACAAATCTCATTCTTTAAGTACACCAATGGTTGTTCGATCATTTGATGTGAAGAAGGATCCTTATCGGTCCCAAGAAAATAATGAAAAAACTCTTGATCCTGAAGTCTCATACTTAAGTATAATTGTGGCTTTGATGTATCTTGCTAATAATACGAGACCTGATATTATTTTTTTCTGTAAATGTATTAGCAAGATATAGTTCTGATCCAACACGCCGACATTGAAACAAAATCAAACAAATATTACGTTACCTTTGTGGGACGCGTGATATGAGATTTTTTTATCGAAAAAATATAAAGTCCAAACTAGTTGAATATACATATGCGGGATATTTATCAGATCCGCATAAATCTCGGTCACAATCCGGATATGTCTTTACATATGGCGCACTATAATTTCATGGCGATCGACAAAGCAAACATTAACAACAACATCATCAAATTATGCCGAATTAATTATTCTTTATGATGCTGGACGAGAATGTGTATGGTTAAGATCCATGATTCAACACATCCAAGAGGAATGCGGTCTAGAGTCAGTCAAAGAAAATTCGAAGGTGATATAAAAAGATAATATTGCATGCATTGCTCAAAACAAATAAGGAAATATCAAAGGTGACAGAACCAAGCACATCTCGCCAAAGTTCTTCTCAACACATGATTTACGGAAGAATGGTTTGATAAATATTTGTCAAATCAAATCAAACAATAATTTGACGGACTTATTCACAAAATCATTGCCAAGAAATATTTTTGAATAATTTTCACATAAGATTGACATTCGTCGCTTAAAAGATGTACATTAAAACGAGGGGGTATTATACACGTTGCACTCTTTTTTTTTCACTAAGTTTTATCCCGTCGGGTTTTCTTAGTAAGGTTTTTAATGAGGCAACATAACTGATCCAGAAGTATCAGTTAAATTAACTTGGTCTTGAAGTATCAAAATTTAATATTTGTCCAGTAGTACAATAAATAGTGTATAATATAAGGCGAAACATCTAAGGGGAGTGTTATAAAATATTAATGATAGATGTTTCATCTCCTCCACTCCTCTCATAATGATAGACGTTTTTCATTCCCTTTATCTCCTCCTTAATTTTGAATTTAATTTTGTATTAATTTTCTCCTTTACATAATATTTCTCTAGTCTATAAATAGAAACTTGTATGTTGTTGATTGTGGTACATCTCTAGAAAAGATAATATAGAAATAAAATTTTAAGCTCTCATGACTTTTATCTTCTATCTTTATTTTATAAAAGATAAAGATATTATTTAAAAACGACACTAAAAATCATGGTGTTTAATTTTTGAAACGGCTGCCGGAAATTAATGAGACAAATTAGTTCCGTGTGACGTTAGATGGAGTGGGAAGATTCAAAAGTATTGTGTTTGAGTTTGATTTGAAATCTATTTCGAACTAGTTTGATTTGAAATAGATAGGCGGTTTCGAAATCAAACCATTGTTTGAAATTTGATTCGTTAAATATTCGAACTGTTTGATTTGATTCGTAAATAGTTTGAAATAGAATTATTAGGTGAACAAATTCCACAATTCATATCAAAATAACAGAATCAAATATAAAAAATATCAATTTAATATAAATTCATACAAAACTAAAAGTTCATTCAACAAAAATTAATAAATTTTATATAAATTCATACTACTCAAAATCTCAAACAATCAAATAATTAATACAAATTCAAACAAAAATAGTTCGCGGACACATTTTGAACGAACTCACCATGGTTTGAGTTTGATTCGATATAATTTCGAATCGAATCAGTTTGATTTGAAATTAATTTCGAACTAGAATCGAACGAACTTTTTTCGAACTTTTTTCGAATCGAACACGAACGAATTACGAACTTCGAATATTTCTTGCAGCCCTATTCAAAAGAGGCTTTTCTGATTTTTTTTTAATATTATTTTCTTTTTATTTTATTTTTCAGTTCGACAAAACATAGTAAAATTAAAATAAAGTAAGAGTTAAATTATTTTTAAGTAATATTGTTTGATAATAATGAAGTAAAAAATGTTAAAAAAATAATATTTAAAATTTAAAATATCTATGAAAGTGTTATAATTTGCTTCATTTAGTATTAAAGTGCTACATTTTTACTAGCAAACATGTTTTGGGCTGATTCGGATGTTCAAAGCAAATTGTACATTTTTGTACCTGATTCGGCCGAAACAATGAACCGCATCAAAGATGGTAGAAGGGTTCAAAGTTCCGATTCCAACGGGTAGTCTCTATTTTTTTTTCACAGTATTTGATTTTCTATGGCAAATAAAATACATACTTTTACTGTAGCTCCACCAGTGATCATGGTTTGTTCAATGTGTGCAATTTTGTATTATTTTCTGATAGTTAGTTTTTTACTTTTTTTCTTTCCATAATGTAAAAAAAAAATCTAGTTTATCAATATTCATGTGATTCACATGAACAAATTAGACCATTCGGATTATGCCAAAATTAATGATAAATACTTCTTTGACAAGGATCGGAAAATCTTTTCATTTTCCGCAGCAGTGGATATAATTATATAATCAACTTGAGAATAGGCATAGTCATAAAGGTCGAGTTTTTGAATTCAATTCAGTCAGTTCATTGCGAAATCTAATTCTTATTTGGCTCTCCTCCAATCTAATTCGACTCTTTCCTCTTGTAAGAATCGGATTTGAAAAGAATTATGTCTAACTTTAGAAAAATGAGTTCTTTCCAATCTGATCCGTATCAAACTCATCTCTTAACAAATTCAGTTTGATCTTTATCAAACTCAGTCATTCTCAAACTCTTAATTTCTTTTCAAAGTCGATCTTTTTCAAATCAGTGTGTGCTAAATTATATTTAAAAATCTAAAAAAATATTTTAAAAAATGTTATATCTATATTTATAATTACAAATTTTTCTTTTTTAATTTTTTGTGTTATATTTTAGTTATATTTAAAAAGTCTAAACAAATTTAAATAATAATTAAAAATGACAAAAAAAATCAAATCCGACCTTACCCGTCCCTTACACAACCCTTAAGATCCGAAGGACTTGATAAGAGTTGGCTCATTCCTCAAAAATCAAGCCCTTTAAAATCCGATCCTCTAAAAAAAATTTTAAAATCAACTCTTACCTAACTCTCTCATAGACCCACTAGATCTGACACTTAAAAAATCTGATCCGTCTCTTAAAGACGATGCCTACTTGACAAGATATTGACAAATAATCGGATGAAAATATCGTATGACATATATTGTGTCATAGTGAATCCGGACTCAGTCATGAGTCAGCACTGTGTACATTTTTTAAATATCTGAGTCAGTATTTTTAAATGCGGCCGCATGGACCGCATATGCGTATGTGGTCCCTTAACCGTTGTCAAAACGTCATGCAATATCAAATATGTGGATTTTAATATGCGGCCGCATATGCGCGTGTGGATTTTAATATGCGGCCGCATATGCGCGTCCATAAACGGTTCATGCGGATGCAAAATTTATTTGCAGAATGATAATGTGCTTTCTACTGAGTGACCCCTCTTTCAATTATTATAATTCTCGATCCGTCTCTCCTTCGATTTTCAAACCCTAGCTGCTACTTGACCTTTCTTTCTCTTTCGTTTTTCTTGACCAAAACCCCAAAAATTACCGATCTGACTCCCTACTTTATTCATTCATATAGGAAAATAACTTTCTTAGATGAATCACGGGTGATTCTTAGCAGCTACACGAAAATATGCCAGATCGTATGAAATTATAAAATAGTTCTAATTCTTCAGAAGCGACTACACACCTACACAGATGCACCTAGACTGTATTGCAAAAAACTTAATTTTGTTCATCGACATGATTATTTATTATTTTGAGTTTTATTTTTTATTATTTTTAACATATAAAAAGATATTATTTTAATATTTTTATTAGATAAGAATGTATGTTGAATTATTGATTTTTTAATTAGTACCCAATTTGTCAATGAGTTTGAACCTGATAAGCTATTAAATCCAATTACTGGCTCTCCATCTGACCAAAATCATACATTTGCCCATGTTATATATATAGGGAAGGGATCACTCGACAATCTTGACAATTAATTTTTAAATAAATATAAAAATCTTATAGATATGTTCTTCTATTTATAGATTGATGGTGATTCAAATTTCATACAATTTTATTATAAATATTGTAAATTATTTAAAATTTTGATGATCCTTGATGGAGTATCAAACAATAATAAAATTGTATAAAATTTGAATCAACATCAATTATAAGCAGAAGAACATATACATAAGGTTTTTTTATATTTTTAAGATTTATTCATATTTATTTGAAAACTCATTGTCAAAATAACTTATGGTGTTTTGCAAAGTACAAGTGCGTTGTGTGTTTTGCGCTCTATTATTAATTTTAAGTTAGAAATGATTGATCCAAACCGCTCAATCTAATCTCCATATCAAAATCTATTAGCAAACAAAATTTTATATTTTTTTGGAATCCATTTGCTATTTTTTTTATAGGGGGAAATCGTCATTTTTGGATGAACCAGAATTCTCAAATCAAGTAATTTTCTCCTCAACAGAAAAAATAGCAAAAAAATTCTAAAAACTATAAAATTTGGTTTACTAATAGATTTTGATATGAAGATTAGATTGAACGGTTCGGATCGATTATTTCTGACTTGAAATTAAAAATAGATTGCAAAGCACACAAAGCCTCTGTGCTTTACAAAACACCATAGTCGGACTCTCTCTCTCTCTCTCTCTCTATATATATATATATATAGAGAGAGAGAGAGAGAGAGTCTATTGTGAAAATATTTGCATTTCAATCGATATGCAAACACGTCAACAAATATATTTTAAAATTTTAAAAAATTTAATTTATGATTTTCGTTAAATTCTTTATATGAAAACCTTGTAGGATATAAAAATTTGGAGTATTTTGAGTTTTTTATGTTACTCTTTTAAATTTTTAAAGAAATAACGCAAACATTGAATATTTATTATTATTTTTAGAGCTATTTTTTAATTTAAAAACTCAATATACTCTAAATTTTTGTTTCGCCTAAAAATCTCACAAAATCAAAGTTCAATTTGTCAATCTAATTCACCCAAGGTTTTCATATGATGAATTTAATGAAAACCATAAATTAAAATTTTTGAGACTTTAAAATATATCTTTTGACGTGTTTGTATATCGGCTGAAATGCAAATATTTTCACAATACTTTATATTTTTCTCTCTCTTTATATTTATATATATATATATATGGGGAGATCTTACGGTGTTTCGCGAAGAAAAAATATATTTTTTTTCGGCCTAAAAATCTCACAAAATCAAAGTTCAAATTGTCAATCTAATTCACCCAATATAAACTATATATTCAAATCTTATGAAATATCAAATTTAATTATATTTGGAGCTTTCTAACTATTTGGGTCAGATTTTTTAAAAATGCCCTAAAATAATAATAAAATAATGATATTGCATTTACAAGATTATCATGTTTCAAAAATAAAAAAATAGTTACAAAGCTCCAAAAATAGTAAAATTTGGTATTCAATAAGTTTTCAATATCTACATTATTGTGAACTAATTAAATTAATATTTTGACCTTTCAATATATGAGATTTGAAATTGAAGTAAAACCCATCTTTATTTTGTGAAGCACCGTAAGGTCTTGAATATAATGTGTTGTACATATGTGTTCGTACACCACATTAAAATCTTAAATTTCAAGTTAAAAATGACTGATCTGATTCATTTAATTTATTATTCATATCAAACTCTTCTAGAACATCAAATTTTATATTTTGTTAAAAAATATTTACTATTTTTTTGGATAGAAAGAAAATTATCACTATTGGACGATCCAAAATCCTTAAATCAAGCAATTTTCTCTTGGCCAAAAAAATTTCAAAAAATAAAATATTTGATTTTCTATAAGAGTTTGATATAAAGAATAAATTGAACATATTGGATGAGTCATTTTTAACTTAAAATTTGTGATTTTAACATGGTGTACGAACACATCCGTGTAACGCGTTGTATTTTAGACTTCATCTCTCTCTCTCTCTCTCTCTCTCTATATATATATATATATAGTGACGCTATGGTGTTTCATGAAGCACAAACTCTCTTGTACTTCATGTCCATATCTCGGATGTAAAAGTCTAAACGGATGATCCAAATCATTGAACATGATCTCCATATTGAAATATTGTTGGAGATCAAATTTTATATTTTTTAAAAAAAATTGCTATTTTTTAGACGGGTACAATGTTTATTGATCTAATAATTTCTATACCATCCAAATTTTCACCCATCTAAAAGGTAGCAAAAAGTTTCAAAAAAATAAAAATTTTGATCTCCAATGACATGTCGATATGGAGATCATGTTTAATGATTTGAATCAATTATTTGGACTTTAAAATCGGAGACATGAACATGAATCAAGGAAGATTTTATGTTTCACAAAGCACTATAACCTCACTCTATATACATATACATATATGAGTGGGGATCCATTGACAATTAGTTATTTTGACAATCTTGACAATGGACCTCCAAATAAATATAAAAAAAAATCTTAAAAATGAAAAAACATTTATAGATGTGTTCTTTTACTTTTAGATTGATGGTCATTCAAATTTCATGCAATTTCATTATCGTTTGATAGTCTATCAAAGACCGTTAAATTGAAACCGTAGCAAATTACATGAAAATTTGATGATCTTTGATGGACTATCAAACAATAATGAAATTACATGAAATTTAAACGTCCATAAATCTAAAGGTAGAAGAACACATCTATAATTTTTTTCCATTTTTAAAATATTTTTTATATTTATTTAGAGAATCATTATCAAGGTTATCAAAATAGCCTATTATCAATCGATTCCTTCTATATATAGAGAGAGAGAAGAGAGTAAAAGTTCTGGCTTTTTTTGCTTCATCATTTTAGACCGTCAGATACAATTTTAGATTCGTGGTTTGATGGAGCGCTCAGCGATGATTTTGAAACATCGGTTCAGCCACTGTTTGCTTCGTAAAAAAAAACGAAGCACCCTTCTTTTTCTATCATCTCTTCGCTCTGGATAGAGAAATCAGGAAAAAAATTAATGATTGAGAGCCAAACCACTCCTGTACTTTCCCTCACCGCACCTAAGTCCCCACTTGCGATTTTGTTCATGTACTTAGTAAGTTAATTTGAAACATTGTTATTTTCTCTATTTATGACTTCGTAATTTGGTCTTATTTAAGTTAATTTGCGCCTTTCTAATTGCTAGCAAAACCACCTGCTGTTGATTTCTAAAACAATTTATTGTTTGCGACTTTGTAATTATTTGGTCTTATCTAGGTTTCATTTCAGAAATGTTGGTTTAAATAATTTTCATTTCAAAAATTTTGGTTCATTTAAGTTTCATTTCAGAAATGAGACAGCCAATTAAACCTATTGACTGGTAACCATATATACTGGTAAAATGCCTGCCAATTAAACCTGTGCAGTTGGGGCCTTTAGAAAAGAATTGGAGGTTGGGGGTGTGGGTGAAAGTTTTTTTTTTCATAGACAGTGTACGAGATGTCTCTTGTTTTGACAAGGAACTTCTAATATTTTGTGCAATAGAACTAATTTTTGTAGCTTAAGGTTCATATCAAAGCTTTATTTACTTACTCCGTTCATAAACTGTAAAGACTTGAAAACTCAAATTTCAAGCCAGCTACCCATCATGTTGTGACTATTAGAATTTGATCCACGAAGCATTGATTAAATTTTTTCTTGATCAGGTCTACTTTTGAGTCTGATGAGGTGGCATTTGCCCTGACCTTAATACTGTGATTAGAGAGTTGTTGTGTGATTTATTTCATATGTATAATGTCACCCATGTTCTTGGTATGGTTGGTGCGATAAAATTCATTTTAGACCAATTAATCTGAAGCAAGATTTGTATTTACACAAGCAAAATATAGAAGAAATGATGACTAAAATTGATGAGATGAGCAAGACGGTGGAGCGCGAGAAGAAGAAAAAAGTAGATGAGATGAGCAAGCAAATAGATGTTGATTGTATTAATTATAAGAATAATGTTCAGTTTAATTTAGTTTCTACTTTATGTAGTTGCTTTATTAACCTGATTTATGTTTGTGCTTTGTATTAAATACTTTATGTAGTTGCTATACCTCAGAATAATGCTTAGTAATTCTGTAAATTTTGCAATGATTTTTTTTTGTGATTTCCTGTATATAACTTCCAAGTACAATTGAACAGAAGAATGCTTTTATACCCTGCCCCAACCTAGGTTCAAAGGGATTACATTCAAATGGTTCCATCCCTGTCACTGATTAACAATATACCGAATTGTCAGTGATTAGATTTTGTCTCAGGGGTACTCGTAAATGTACTAATACAAAAGTTCCATAACAGACTAATACTGAATTGTCACTTCAGATTTTGCCATCAGTACCCTAGCTAGCCCCACAAGCTCCATCTTTTAGTAAAATTCAAAACCCTCTACTAGTAAATGTTCTGATGTAATTTCATAAGAAATCTCAAATCTCAATTAACAATAAGAGACTTGATGAATTAACAATAATATACTTGTACAAGATTGTTTAGATTACACAAAAAATAATAGATTTGCATAAAACAACGCAGCAAACTGCATGGCATAAACCTTCTCAGGAGATATGGTTTGCTAGAGCTTCGGATAGGCATCTCTTCTTCTCGTTGATGCCTTCCAAACCCTTGTTTAGAACAAACAAAAGAATTATTTGTTATGAATTTTACTGTATGACCGTGATCCTCTAATGAACCTCAAACATAAATTATATTATCTTGATTTATGTTGTCGGTATTCTAGAAACATAAATTATATTATCTTGATTTATGTTGTCGGTATTCTAAAGAGACACAATTCTGTTGATCACCAGACTCCTTTAGCCTTTCAGCGATCTTCCTCTAATTCGATGGAGTGATTGAGAGGACCGGCGTCGATGGTTTCTTCTCTTCTGGAACTGTGTTAAGAGAGAGAAATATGGATATGTTGGGAAACGAAAAGGTGGCAGAAAGTGGAAAAATGAGAGTAGTTTCAAAATCAACGGTATCTCTGCATATATATGGATGCCCATATAACTGAGTGCAGTTATATCTTAACGGGTCCATATCGGATTCAGATTCTCTCTTAACGGGTTCGCTGCTTAATTAGAAAGCTGTCTATAATTGTGTTCTCCATGGACCAATAACATAATTGTATTATTATTAGACTTTATATAATTCAGACCATCACTAAATCATAAAGTCATTAATATGCATTCTACACATTAAAATGACTCACTTCTCATGACATATAATAAATCCAATACAGAATTTGATCACTTCATTACGGGTGTAATTTGACAGTCCATTATATAATATATATTTATTACATATAATTCTTGTAATTAATATAATTAATTCCAACATTATTGATCCATTAAATTCTCTTGAAGACTGTCTCTCGTCTCTTTTAAGTACATCTACAATCATTACAGCAGTTGAAAATTAAAACACAAAAGTTAACTTAAATTCTGAGTAAAGAGCAAGAGTACCTCAAATGAAGAGTAACCATTCAGAAATAGATGAACTTCAAAAAATATACATGATGAACCTACTACAGAAATTATAGTTAACAGTAATTAATAACTAGTAACGATTACATTTATACTGATTGTGCCCAACATGGTGATTAATGGTTAATTAGTAAACACATTAAAGCAGAAATAGCAAAACTTTGCAACAGGAGGGAGAACCTATGCTACACATGGATTGCTAATCGATAGGCCAATTGTAGTTGATCCCGTCTACAAGGAACACAAACCAGGAACAAAGGGCTAGATCGCGAGAGAGGAGAAATCGAGGTCGCATATGGCAAGTTTCTATGCACGAGATGAAGATTACAATCGTGAGACAAGTGACTTGGAATTAATCTATAGTTTCTCTTGAGAGGAGTAGAGAAAGTGAGTGCTGTTACAGTTTTTTTTATTATAATTATTCAAATAATTCTAATTTTAATAATAAAAGTGATGAAATCAAAAATTTAAAAATACAAATGACAGCGCGTCACTACCAGTGACGCATTACAAAGACGCCACTGACAGTGACGTCTTTCTTTTTTCTAGTTTTTAATTTTTTTTCTTTAAAAAAAACTAAAAGTGGCGCGCTGTCATTCGTATTCTCAAAATTTCGATTTTACACATTTATGATTAAAATTAGAATTATTTAAATAATTATTACAAAAAAAACTGGTGCTGTTAAGAGGGGGAGTTTGTCGCCAAAGGAGAAAGGAGGAGACAAACCAGTTTTTTTTATATCGAATACGAATAGACATGAACCGAATTTTCATGAGCGAATTAATCACGCACACATCTAAAAGCAAATCCAACTGTTCATAGTGATGAAGCAAAAATAAGGCTAACTTCATGAAGCACGGTAATCTTACTCTATATATATAGAGAGAGAGTTTGGCTATGGTGCTACACGTAGCACGGATGGTCCGTGTGCTACGGACTGTTTCTTCGTCTTCAAAGTTCAAATGATCGATCTAACCAGTCAAAATGTTTTTCATATGAAAATCTAGTTGGAGACCAAATTTTATATTTTTTAGAATTTTTTTTACTATTTTTTAAGATAGCTAGAAAATCTCGTTGTATTTTAGTTATTTTTTACTATTTTTGAGCTTTTTAGTTATTTTTTTAACTATTTTTAAGATCAGCCTTGTTTAACATAAAAAATAGTCTATTTCAGAGCTGTTTTTAAAAATAATTTAAAAAGTACCTAAAAAGCTCAAAAAATCATGAAATTTAATATCCCACAAGATTTTAAAATGAAAAAATTATTGAGTAGCTTAGATTTACCATTTGAGAACTCGGGATATGAAATCTCACCCAAAATCAATATATATATATATATAGAGAGAGAGAGAGAGAGAGAGTTTGGCTACGGTGCTACACGTAGCACGGATGGCTCGTGTGCTACGGACCGTTTCTCCGTCTTTAAGGTTTAAATAGTCGATCCAAACGGTCAAAATATTTTTCATATGAAAATCTAGTTGGGGACCAAATTTTAAATTTTTTAGAATTTTTTTTATTATTTTTTAAGATAGCTATAAAATCACTTGATTTAATTATTATGAGCCATTCAAAAGGAATAATTTTCTAGCTATCTTAAAAAATAGTAAAAAATCCTAAAAAATATAAAATTTGGTCTCCAACTAAATTTTCATATGAAAAATATTTTGACCGATCGGATCGACCATTTAAACTTTGAAGATGGAGAAACGGTCCGTAGCACACGGATCATCCGTGCTACGCGTAGCACCGTAGCCAAACTCTCTCTCTCTCTCTCTCTCTCTATATATATATATATATATATATGTGTGTGGGGGGGGTGGGAGGGATCACTTGACAATTTTGACAATGGATTTTCAAATACAAATATGAAAAATATTTAAAAATAGAAAAAATATTATGAATATGTTCTTCTACTTTTATACTTATAGATTGATGGTGATTAGTGGCGTCAATTATTTACTAGACCCAACGGGTTAAGCCGATCCGACCCGACATGACCCGAAGATAATTGGGTCAGGTATGAGTTTAATTTTTTTACTCGAATCGGATCGGGTTCGGGTTCGGGTTCGGGTTCGGGTCAACCCGATTAATTATATTTTTTGAAGTATTTTTATGATTTAGTACTAATTAAATCTTAAATATACATTAATTATATAATAATTAAATTAATTAATTTAATCAATATTTAATTACTTCAAAATTATATAAAAATATTTAATTATTTTATACGGGTCAAGATTTTTTGACCCGAATTTAAACGGATTGAGTCAAGAAAATAATAAAATAACATGACCCGACCCGACCCATTGATACCCTAATGGTGATTCAAATTTCATGCAATTTTATTATTGTTTGATAGGCCGTCAAAGACCGTCAAATTATAATCATTGCAAATTGTATAAATTTTGATGGTTCTTGATGGAGTACCAAACGGTAACAAAATTTCATAAAATTTGAATCATCATGAATCCATAAGTAAAAGAACATATCCATAAGGTTTTTTATTTTTAATATTTTTATTGCCAAAATTATTAAAATAACCCATTATCAACTAATCCCACCATACATATATATTCATATTTTACCATCGATTAAGGTTATCCTCACGAATAATACAGACCAAATTAAAGTATCTTAGAGAGAATTATATTACAATTGATGTAAGTGAGTCATATTTCTATTTAGACATTGAATACATCCAGTGGTCTCAAATACTTGTCTCCACCATCTTTTTCTTGTTTAGAATACAAGCTGTATACACCGATTTATTTTTCCTTCTACTCGATGCCCTTTGATAGAAAACGAGATATGATGCTCGTAAAAGAAATGAGTAGAACTCTGCTGGTCGAAATTATATGGTACAAATCAATTTGATCTTTTTAAAATTTGAACATACACTTTTCAAAATATTTTTTTATCATCAAATTTAGGATTAGTGGCGGGTCCAATGGGGAGCTGGAGAGGTCCGACCCCCTCTAATTCTTCAAAAACGTCCGAAAAATATATATAATTTTGTCAAAAATTCAGAAATTTGATTATTTGGACCCTCTAATACTATTACTCTGTAATAAATATTTGATCCCTTCAGTATCGACCCCGGAATCTAAAATTCTGATTCCGCCATCGTACTCGTTTGAGAAGCGAACATTCTTACCTCTTTAATATCGGGCCACGCCTCCATTTTGATCCGAACCCGGCCTGATTCGGATTAAAAAAATTAAATTTACACTCGAATCATTTATTTTCGAATCATGTCGGATTAGATCGGGTTGGAATCATATCAGATTAACCCGTCGGGTCGGGTTAATAATTGATACCCTAGGCTGTCCACTGTCCGGAGCTAAAATTATTTGACAATGACACGTAGTTGAATACGATATTCTGGAGATACTCGTTTTGTTGGATTTTGCATATCGTGATATTCATTAAATTGGAAAATTACTTGACAATGACAACATAGTTGATGTATGTATTGAACACTATTGAGACAATTCGATGATAAGGTTTGGAATTAAAGAAAAATACATATGTACTTTCATAAAGTTAGCTGCATATTTTATTTATCAAATTAATTTGATGCTAATTAAAATTTTGATTCGCATTTCTAAAAAAAATATGAACTCTAAATTTTAGGCTATCATTGAAAGGGGAGAAAAAAATATCATCTTTGGAATTTGTTTCATAAAATTAATGAATGTATACTAAAAAATAGATACTCCCTTTTATTTATTTATTAAAGAATTACTTCATTCTAATTTTGAGTATTCATCTATTTAGTTAATTAATTTTATTTTTCTTCTCTTCCGATACCTTTTATTTTCCTTGATACTAATAATATCAACAAATGAAACAGTTCAGTCGGGGTACAAATTGTGTCCTGATGTGTCCTAAACCAGTCGATATATTTCAATACCCGGTTAGGGCCTGACATATAAGGATCCTATAGGCTATAAGCCTCTATCTCAACTAGGGGTGTTAATTATCGATCCGACCCAACGAGTTAACTCGATCCAACCTGACGGGTTAATCCGATATGATCCGAATCCGATCCAATTCGAACCCGACCCACCCAATATGACCTGAAAATAAATGAGTCGAGTATGAGTTTAATTTTTTTTTACCCGAATCGGATCGGAACGGATTCGAGTCAACTCGACCCGAATCGAATTGGGACGAGTTCGAGTCAACCCGATCCGATCTGATTAATTATATTTTTTAAAGTAATTTTATAATTTAATAATAAAATAATAAAATAATATAACCTAATCTGAATCCCACCTGATCCATTGAACACCCTTAACTCTCAACCCAACTTCCGTTGGGACTTGGGTGGATTTATCTTTGTCGAATTCACATTCTCAGCATTTTACGTTAAACTATCCACTCCGTGAATCTTAAAATTTTTCATTGTGATTGTCTGTTCGTGGTCAAATCTGACGACCGAATTTATTTATTTTCCAAATAGTTACTTTATAGAAGACAAAGTTATAATCTCCGTTATGACTGTCTACCCGCCCGTTATAATTCCTTGTTTCTTTTTTCTGAATGCAGAGTTGATTGTAATGGTGGGATACAAGAAGTTTGCATCAATTTGCACAATTGTACAGCCTTGACTCCCCCTTGCATGATCAAAGATATACAAAGAGTATGCGTTGAAAATTCCAAATTAATTGACGTGACAGTAAACAAAGGTGACTAAATTGATGGTGACCTTTGAGAAAGCCATCAACAATTTGTTGCCTTGTGTATAGAACAATTAAAGATGTTTGAAAATTTTCTCATGGTCGCTTTTCAACAATTAATTGCTATTGGAACCTATAAAGATCTTCATCAATGTCCTATTTGCTGCCAAACATACAAAGATTACAATAAGCCATACATAGGTGATAAGTCGGTCTAGTATAGTCAACTGAATGTTCTAATATGGTATCTATGGGACCGTGATCAATTATTTTGTAATTTTTGAGGTGTCCATGTGACCCGCTTCAGCGATTGCGTGTTTAGAATATGTCACAGGAATAGCACGTGTCATGAAGGATTAGTGAAACTTGTACATTTCGTTATGAACGACTTGATTGCTGGTTTTAATGAACGCTATATATCACATCAATGTGACAGATTTTCATATAACAGTCTACGACAAGTAAGATAGCAAACTTAGATTTTATAATTAATGAAATAAATTAGATGGAATTGAAGATTCAAGAATGATATCGTAACATGTGATATCACCACAAATTTATTTTCAATGAAAAAACAGATTCTATGTCCTCAATTTAATTAATATAAAATAAAAACTTAGTGAAAAGTGAAGACATGAAGATAGAAAAAATTGCTGCACGCGGATGGTGATGAGCATCCATTACAAAGAATAGAATTAATACTATTCTAATTAGTACAATTTATGTTCAGATTACATTGTTAGAAATTTAACGGAGCAATATATAACGAGAAAATTTTAATAATATATAAGGCAAAAAAGTGATCGTTTAAACTTTGTTACAAAATTTAAAATTTTGATTGATTTTGACCATTTCTATGCAATAACAACTCAAGAATAGACTTCCCAAAAACATTTAAATTAGTCATTACAATAAATGTTTAGTAGACTTAGAGATCAAAATTTTCATTTTTTTTTCTTTGTGTAATAATGTTGAGTTACTCCTATTCAAACCTCAAAAGAAAACTGCAGGTTATAAGAAACGATTGTGACACGTTGAATCACTATTCAACACCACCACTAGTTGTTATTTATCATCGTCATCAGCATCATCAGAAAAATACAAAACTGGAGCCCGGCCCATGCGATGCGACCCTCACAGTTCATTTGTGGACACAAGTGATTTAATAATGGCAATGGTCCCAGATGGACTTGAGAGTAGATAAGGCTGTAGTCATAGCCTTCAGTTATATTGGGCTCTCTGGTCTCAAATAAAAGGACAAAGAAAGGGAGAGAAGAGCTGGATAGATATCAGGATTCAGGAACGAAGAAAAGAAAAGGAAGTTTCTGTCAAAATGATAGAAGAGCTAGAACATAACACTCAAGTCATATGTAACATGTGAGAATGCTTTTCCCTACACAATGGGAGGTCCCTCTTTTCTCTGTTGATTTCTCAAGCTTGAGCTCTTCAAAGGACCAAACACTAGACGGATTCTGGCCTTAAAAAATTGCCCATTCAAAATTGAGGTAGTTTTAGTTTCAGGTACCTTTGAGCCACTCGATTTAAAAATAAAATTGACATGTTTCTTGAAATAGTTGTCAATGGGTTCATGTATTTCTAGAATTTGGAAGATTCAACTTACACTAGAGGTTGCAAGCATGTCAGACTCTCCCATAGGTGTCATTAATACCCAAATCATATTTTCCAATTTGAAAAAGAAAACACACGAGAGTGGGTCCAAGTGGGCATCGTCTGCTAATTAACCCATCTGTAGAATTGCACAAAAGCCCAAAAGTGAACCCAAAGTAAAATATTTAACAAATATATTCTGGGCTTCAATTGATATGTCAAGTGTAGCCCTAGGTCCAATATTTGAAGAAATGGGCTTTGGGGAGGACAGAAAAAAGTTGGTAAATCAATGGTGATACTTGCAGTATGGAAAGTTGGGTCTTTTGGAAATGACTCTTTAATAAAAAGTAAAAACATAACTAATTTCAAGCAAGCAATTAATGTTTTTTTTATACATTATTGTGTTTGGATCCGACCAATTTGATTTGTGAAGTTTAAGGACTTGAAAAGAAGATTCAAAATCAAACAAACAAAACAAAAACTAAATCACACTTTTTGATTAATTATAATTGTGTGATTTACCACATAGTACGAAATAAATACATACACACAAAAACAAATAAATAGAGTAGAAACACTGACGTCCAACAAATCACAAAGAGTCGTAATAAAGAGAATAACGACAATTTCCATCTCAGTGCACTTTTGGCTTCCCCATTTTAAAGCGGCAATTATCCTCCATGAATTTCTTATCTATGTACTTTTTTGAGTTTTTTTTTTTACCTCCTATTTTCTTTGAACTATATAATTCCGTAATTCCTCCCTCTCCCTCTCTCCAAGGAAAATATTTGGCAATTAATCAAACGGGCCATTGTGGTTTTAAGGTATGTCTGGACCAAATTAATATAATTGATTGTACGTGTTTAGTAATTTTATATGAATCACTGGATAGTTTTCCTGAAAGACTTAATTTATTATGATCTTTTAAAAAAGAGAGTGTCCAACCAAAATCAAATTCTTACTGATATCTTTAGTACTGCACAAGTAAAAGCTTCATTAAAGAAAGGGAAACTAAACTTTTGTTGTGTTCCTTCCATTTGTCTTTATGCTAATTACATTGCAAACTTCATGGACAATAGTGCTGGAACTTCCTTCTTCCTTCTACTAAAATTGTATTTTTAGAGAGACAGGGGATGGAGTTCTGGTCGCTGCTCATAGTGGCATGGATGCCAATACTGGAAGTACTTCTTATTGGATCAGTTGCTGTTCTTCTTGCCAATAGCTACTTCAACATCTTAACTCCAGAGGCCCGCAAACATGTCAATAAGGTTCATATTATTCCCATTTTGTTATTTTGAATTTATAATGATTAATTGTTTTTTGATCAGATATACGTTGTCTCAATAACAATCTCATAGACATTAACTATGTCATTAACTTTTTTATTTAAAAGTAATGATCTTGTTTTCATCCAGGAAATTTCATCAGACTTTCTTTTTTATGTTTTAGGATTTCTTGTATTAGCATATTTAGTTTCTCCTAAAAATGAACAAATTTGGTTTTATCAGAACAATAAAGAGGAGCATTAGAATCCTAGACTGATTAAAACATTTTCTAAATCTCTGAAATTCATTTTATTATGCAGATCGTATTTGTATTGTTTGTGCCAGCTCTATCATTCACTTGCCTTGCAGAGTCTGTTACTCTGAAGGATTTGATTTCTTGGTAAGTTCCTTCGTCGGCATAAATAATTCAAATACAAATTCTTATTTATTTTTTTTGGCACTGATACTTGAAACTTAAGGTGGTTTATGCCTGTGAACCTCGCAATCACATTCTCTATCGGAGTGGCATTAGGGTCGATTGCAGCCATGATTTTAAAACCAGGAAGTAATCTACGTGGCCTGGTTATTGCTTGTTGTTCAGGAGGTAACATTTTTTCTCGATCAGAAGTATACTAATTTTAGTAATCTTAAGAAGTTTTCTTTTGAGCATCATAGTTCTGTTTTTCTTATTCACTCATTATTTGTTTTCTACTCAGTATTGCTCTTTAATCTTAAATTTGCATAAATTAAGTGGACCATGAAAACTTACATGGTTTTTCTTTGTAGATTCAGACCGTTAAAATTATACAAAGAGACAGTTGAATAAGTTTTCTTCTGTACTGGCCAACCAATAACGTAATACTTCGCAATTTGAACTTTGAAGTATAATATTCTATTCAGGCAATTGGGGCACTCTGCCTTTGATAATTGTACCGGCCTTGTGCAATGAACCAGGAAGTCCATTCCAGAAATCTAGCGATTGTGATTCTAAAGGCCTTTCTTACGTTTCATTATCACTGGCGGTAACAATTTTTATATGCTAATTGAAACATAACATGTAGTTAATTATTTAATGTTTACCAAGCGGAGAGACTACAAATGTTACATACAAATATACAATTGTAGCAAAAAATGCCCATTTTTTGCACAGTCTCCCTGTTATCTGATTGTGAAATAGGTCGGTCTTTCAGGTATTCATCAATAATCATTCAAAGAAGACAAGTGTACTGGTACGAACAAGTGAACCTTACTTAAACAAATTGATGAATCGACATGAAATCTTGTTGCAGCTTGGAAACATCTTCATATGGACACACAATTACTATGTGATTGGGAGATCAGCCAAGAACCATAAGAGACTATGTGGAAAAAACAGTGGTTCATCAAAGATAAGAGACGCGGAGACGTGTGAAGTCTCATGCCATGCCTATGTTGTAAGCGAAGATGATAATGGAGATTATGAAACTCTACTGCCTCCATCGACTAAAGTAGATTTTGATGAAAGAAAAAGTGAAAATGTAAGTAAAGAATAATAATTACAACAATAAACAAACAAATAAATAAACAATAACAATACTAATATTAATACTGTTGTTGCTATTCTCATCATCATTATTTTGTTTATTTTTGAGTAAACATGCATTTAGGAAATGGATTAGATAAGTCAAGTGAATGAAACAGAAATTCCAACCATATCAGCATGCCAAAAATAATAAAAGAACATAAATATAGTCCATTCGTTTATTTTTTATTATTTTTTTATACATAGTCTATAGAAACTTCTGTGATGAATTTTCAATGCAATGTTTTTGTTCTTTGAGGGAATAACTTGTGGGTAAATCTATTATCACTTCTTATTGAAGAAATATTATTTTCATGTTGTTCACACTATATCTGAAAATTGGATTCTTGTTTTGCAACGCATTTCATTAGTTCCACGGTTTTGAATTTAATAGATATTGACAATATTTAATTTAATTCAATTAATTTACCCCGTGTGGGAATCTGAGCAATGTAAGAGTATACTGACAATTTGCAAGATCACTAAAAAGGAATTGTCATGTGGGGTGAAATTGTCACCTTTCGTATTGAATACTAGCAGGATACTTCTGTGGAAGCTGAAACAACTTTTAGAGGGAAATTGCAGAAATTTTGGAACAATTTCAAGGAAAATGCTAAAGATGTTTTCTCACCACCAACCATTGCTGGGGTACTCCTTTTTCTTCCCTTTTTGTGTGATAAAAATTATTGTAGTTCAAATTTTAGTATAGTTGAATTTTGTTTTACCATATCCACAGTTTGTAGGACTCTTTTTCGGTGCAATACCTTCATTAAAATCACTGATAGCTGTAGAAAATGCTCCCTTTCATGTCATCCAAGACTCCTTAAAACTTCTGGGGTAAGTACCTTTGCTGTTTTTTTAATAATTTTACATAATTTTCACTTCTTCACCATCTTTTCCCACTGTCAAAACAGACAGGCAGCAATCCCTTGTACCATTCTTATACTTGGTGGAAACCTAACAAAAGGTCCGTCTCTTTCTTTCTTTCTTTCTATCTACCTATCTTTTTTCTTTTTCTTTTTTTTTTGTTAGCATGTAGACTACCAGCTCATAGTCTGTCAAAGACCCACTGTGTAGCATCTATTTATTGAAATGAAAATTCCTGCAACAGTGATCATTTCATTCTTTCAAAATGAAAAAACTGACACATACATTTTATGAAATACAAAAGCAGGGTTCCAAAAGTCTTCTCTGAAGCCTTTAGTGGTCGTAGCAATTACAACTATACGCTATGTAATTCTTCCTATTTGCGGAATCGGTGTTGTTATGGGAGCTGATAAGCTAGGATTTCTGCCAGAATCTCCACTATTCAAGTACGTGCTGCTGATACAATTCACTGTACCACCAGCCATGAGCCTCGGTAAGGACAAAAAATTTCCACTCTCAAGTGCAGTTTTTGTTTGATCACAAATTCACAACCATTATTTATTTTTACATTTTTTTATCATAATTATAGACAGGATGTTCATTTTTTAATAACCAAATTGAGCAAATTCTGCCTAAATTAGGTTAATAATTAATGGCTAACTTTTGAGTCATCTTCGTTCTTTTCTTTTCTTTTTTTCATTCATTCTGGTTGACAAGTGTTAAGATTTTTTTTTTAGGAAAAAAGTGAAACAATGGTGAGGAAACATGTGCTGTTTTGGAACAAAAAGAAAAACAATGCTGATTAAACAGATGTTGTCTACAGTGACCTGACAACATTTATTTTCATTAAACATAACAAACTGAAGAGCAAGGAGTTCATCTAGTTTTACTTTTCAGTTTGGTTAAGTTCTACAGTGGTCAAAATGGAATCCTAATTTATGTTCAAATTGAAACAAGCTACCAAATGAAAACTACTGTCAATTTGGAAGAAAATGACATGCCTTTTAGTCCAACACAGAAAAGTTGCGTTCAATATTTTCCCAATTTTATGTGAATGTGCAAATGAGTTTTTTTATGAAAATGCAGGTACAATTGCACAATTATTTGAAGTCGGTGAAGAGGAATGCTCAGTAATCTTCTTCTGGACCTACTTAATTGCTGCAATAGCGCTTACAGTTTGGTCCATGGTATTCATGTCAATATTGTTCTAAGTTCACACTTGTAAATGGTAATGCATTTTATTTTCTTTGCTGTAACAATGGTTACAGTTTGGCCCTTGGTATTTATGTTTAATATTGTTCTTAAGTTTACCAATTACAGCTAGTAATTGGTAATGCATCTTTTTTCTTTCACTCCGTGACCTGGATGATACAGTTGATAAATAGTGCAACATAAATTTCACCATTTGAGAGGAATTTTACCAATATCAGTATGTTCTCTTTTCGTTTACCCAACACTCAATCATTTCAGCATTGGTACTGCTGCCAACTTAAAACAGTAGATATTTGGGCCATACCATACAGTTAATGCGTTCAAAGCTTGCATCAACGTTCCTGAGTTGTTTAGACCTTGCTCAAATAATATTTTAAAAAAAAAAAAAGACTCTTTCATAACAAATGTAATTTCTGATAACACAAGAACTACATGCTGATAAAAAAATCAGCATATTTGGTCAATTTTCCTACGTCGGTTTCTATTATACTTGTAAAAATCATGCAAGAAAACAAATTGAGAATGAAAAATACATTACAGGAAATTAATCATAAATTATGCAAAAATAAAATAAAGACAAATTACAAATATTACTTCCATTAAATAAGCATCAGTTCAAGCTTGGGGCGGTTGGGCTGGGGCTCAACCACCTCCATGTGGATCCGTACTGTCTGCAAAACCCCATAGCTTATATTTGTCCCAGGCTTAATCACTTTCTGGTGCGCCTCATCTACCATCCAGTCATTTCCTTTGTCTCCTTTTGGGATTAAGTACACCGGTCCCTCGATTCCAAATCTGAAATAGAAAAGAAAATATCAAAACCACAAACAATAAGGGTGAGCTAATTTTATGATGATTGGTAGTGACAAGTTCTAGATGAGCTTATCTTCAACCAGTTCCTTGAAAGCACTGAAATTACAATCTGTCTTTCGACAAATTTGGTTTCTTTTAGTTTCTTTCTCATTTTTTCTAATTAATTTGAAGAAAAAACATATAGATATCACATATATAACAAAAAGTTATTATATGCGATGTATGATGAGCAACTAAGGGCATGATAACAGACTGAAATCAATTTTTTTGTTAATAAAAGCTCATTAGGCATTTTCTGCAATAATCCCAAATAACTTCCTTTCACTACATCACGCGGTCAAGGACTTTAATTGTCAAAACTCAAAAATCAGAAGAGTGGGATAATGAATCCATCCCGTCTATAAAAGGGGATGATCATTTAAGATATTCTCTGATTTCCCAAGGCCATGCAGGCACAGGATACTTTCCCAGAAAACTTTGTGACAGTCCAAGGCATAATAATAACCATTTTGGTACATCAGTAAAAAATCATAACCAAGCTTTAAATAAAAAGGAAGTACTTGGGAACAAAGACGATGAAGCCATTTGCTTTGATCTTCACTATTTTAGCTTCTGTGTCAGTAGGTCTGATGGAAGGAAAATTTAGAAACAAAAAAATAGCATGACCTTTCATGCAATTATATATAAAATAAATAAGGAAATTGGAAATAATCTGAATTACCGTTTTCTAAAATAAATAAGAGTGTGCAGCTCAACTGATGCTCGGCTTGCCATTTGTGCATTCCGGTGACGGTAATTCAAATCTGAAAAGGAATCAAAGTAAGAACTTTTTACAGTCATCAAAGTCTGAATTCCAGAAGAAATTCATGTGTGCGTGTAGGTCTTACTGTCAGAAATGTTTGCAAGTTGTGGGCCATCTTGGAAGACGGGAGGAAGCTTTGCTATTTCAAGTGCTGCAGCAAGCAGTCGGTGCACAATAACATCTGCAACAATTATTTCGATTAGAGTACATTAACAAGGATACGTGGCAAAAACGAAAAATGTTTACCCTAATAGACATTTAAGAATGTCCATTAAGATTTCATTTCAATCCTAAATATTGAAAAATAAAACTATTATGCGGCAACAAAAACAAAAAACATATTATGCTGAAAACATTGAAAAATAAAACTACACTCTGTAAATCATTCTTAGAAGAACTAAACTGGCAACCATGGACCTAAATAAAACATCAGAGCTACAAGAAAATTCAACTTCATCTATGTAATTGCATTTTCAACAAAAAGCCCAATCTGACATAACGTTTTAACTTTGATGTGATCTCAAACTACCTTAAAGCCCAGAACTAAGCTAGTCTGAAACAATCCAAAATCAGACGAGAACAGAAGAACAACAATGGACCTAAACAATTAAAAGCAAACAAAAGCTGAAATCATCCAACCGGCCTCAATGCACACCATAACGATGAATCTGACTAGATCAAACAGTGTTTCTTTCCAATCTAACCACAGTCACCCCTTTCTATTATATTACAGAAAGCAGAAGGTAGTTTAACAGTTTCAGCAAAAAGAAACAGAAAAAGGTGCCAAATCTGATTATATCCAAAGAAAACAGGGAAATTACTTCTATCGACATTTCTCACTTTTTGCAAGGGCAGGATTGCCAGATTAGTAGTGCTACAGGGGATAAATTAAAAAAGACATAAGTTGTCTGACCAGCATATCGACGAATAGGAGAGGTAAAATGTGTGTAGAGGGGAGCAGCAAGCCCATAATGGTAATACTCTGAGGGACTCAAATCTCCACTGCAGAAGTAGACTGCCTAATTATCCAGTTCAAAGATATGGTCATGTCATGTTGATCATCTTTAGACAAATTATCTAGCAACAAGTCAATTAAGCATATCATCTAAACCTGGGTCATGCATCTAGTTGCCAGAATCCTGATAAGCTTGTTGAAATATGGATCATCACCCTGTGTATAATGCACAATGAGGAAAAGAAAAATACTAATGTTACAACAACAACAAGGCCTTTAATCCCAATATTACAATATTTACAAATAAACAAAGAGAAGAACTTATTGATCAATGAGTATGTTGAGTGATTGATAGACTCAATTGCTGCAGGAAGTCACTAAACCTCTCAAAATGTAAATCAGAGCCTATAGTTATTGCCCAATTAACTTTCTAGCATGCAACTGTACCTCAATCAGGTAATTTTAATCTAACGCCTTCTGATCATGCAAATGAGCACCAAATTAGGTTAGCACAATATACAATAGGGAACCCAAAATAGTTGGTTAAAGTTGGTCAAACCAAAACCAGTACCATACCAGTGGTACAGGAAGAAGCAAATTGGAGTAGAACGACACTACTACTTAATTTGCCCATACTTGGAATAAATATCTGCACTAGCTCTCAAGTAATTCATTGTTTTGCAGCTTTTATGAATACTAAATTACGACAAGAGTGAAATTCAACTCATACCACAGCACGGTCAAGAGATTCAGCTAATGCTTTGGAAGACGATGCATCCAAATCAAGGCCAACAGCAGCTGCTGTACGTAGTAAAGGTTCTAGCATTTCCTTCGTTGGGGAAGGATGCCGCCTGTTATAGTTAAAAATTAAAAGGGAAATCTAAGAATTAGACCAATTGTTAGACAAGATAATAACACAAAATATCACAAAGCTACACCTAAGTTGTAGAGCTAAAATTTTAGAAGTAATTAGCAATAAGCCTGTTGGTTGGCTTAGTGGTTAAGCACTTAGGTTGTTTTCTAAAACCCTCATGGCCGCTTTTCTTTATTTATAAAGATTAAAGTGAACACTTGTATAAAATGGGCATCATAAATATTAAAGATTTGACCATAGAAGTATGTATGAACTGTGAAAGGGGAGGAATAAATAGCAAAAGGATATAATAAATTGAATATGTCACATTAACTAGTGTTAAGTTCATAAATTGCCAACACAAATTGAATATTAATAGAGGGCAAATACCTCAACAGTGAGCAAAGAGGGAAGTGTTTCAAGATCTTTTCTGCAACAGAAATGTTGGCAGCAAGCATAAATTCCTCAATCATCTGATTTGCCTCCCGAATTTGATACATTCCTAGAAAAATTCCAATTTAATCACACTTCTAATCCCAGAAAAATCATTAGATAAGATGAAACATTAGTTGATAATACAAAAGCACATACCTATGTCAAGAGGATCATGAGTCTCAGTATCAATTTGAAACTTCACTTCAGCTGAAGCAAGAGTCAAGGCGCCCCTTTCAGATCGCCGGTTTCGCATTTTCTACCGGAATTACACAAACCAAAATAAAATAGTAATATCTGCTAACCAATGAAGAAGCACTTTCAAAAGATAAAATTATTAAAAATAATCAGCATATGGACAGCAAAGAAACCTTTGCAAGAGCATTCAAATTCCGAAGGTCAACAGTCAACGGATCCATCAATCGGCTGCATGACATAAGTACCAGTGACGGATATTAAAGGACTTAGGCAGTTAATATAAAAAAAAATAAAGAACAAATATTCTCAAACATCAATGATAAAAGTGAGGAGAAATAAAAAAAAATGCATGAATATATGATGTCCCTCTTCCCACACAAACCTGTCATCCATCCTTGCTTGAGCTTCAACATATGAAAGAGCAGAACATGACTTGATAACACTCTTTGTGAACCTCGTCGACACAATTTCTGCCTCCCTTGTCATTTCCTGTCATTTGTACTGACATGTGATTAGCATACATGGAATCTAGCACAAGAAAAACCTAAATCATAGGGTAATAAAAACAGGTGCTCACCCAAATGACAGAAAAAGCTAATCTCTCGACATCAGCACGAAGAGAACAAATATCTACAGAAAAAATTATTGTCAAACACCATCCAACGATCCTAAAAGATAACTATCATTGATTTTCAATTCAAATAACATCAAGATTTTTAGACTGTATTTGATGAAGAGGCTGGCATCACCATAAAATAAATGACAAATTTTGTAAAATTCCTTGCCAATTCACTATATGAGAATCTTGAGTTGGAATTCAAGGGTTTCATTGGCAATCGGAGAGTGAATTGGTGTGTTGGAAACTATTTGCACTCCATGACATCAACACATCATACAAATTTCCAGGTGGAGAGATGGATCTCCCCCGCTTTTCAAAAGCTTCATTCTACCACCAAAGAAGAAGGGGGGCATATAAAGCATGTCCAATTGATTAAATAGTAATCAACTAATTGGAGAAGACCTTATAAATTAATTACAAAAGAGATGTTTCCTAATAATGGTATGATATTGAGTACAGGTTGGTCATATTAAGATGGATTTCTATAGGTGTTCTAACTCATCCAAAATGGTAGGGTTAGTCAAATTCCAAGCACATATCCAACACATCAAACACATATGATGCAGGTTGAATAGGACATGTCAAGTGAGTTGGGCAGGTTCTGAGCTTATTTGTACACCCTTAATTGTGATCCTGCTATTAGTATGTACCTTCTGTCAAAGGTTTTGGAAGCATGTCAATCCTTCGCTCAACAAGGTAAACAGATGTGCCCCTCTGCGAAGCCTCCTCATCAAGTGGTGTGCCAGGATGGACAAAATTTGTGACATCAGCAATGTCTGGTTAATCTTATTAAGTACCAACATGTACTTTAAAATTAAACCAAAGAGCAATATTTTGAATGTAGCGACACATTTACTAAATTGGATTTTCCTTTTTATTTCTTTGAAAGTAGTTATCCCAAAGAATAACAGGAAAAAAGTTTGTATAAGTTGGCATTGAAATCCTACAGTTTGGTCACCTAAGTGATAAAAAGTAAGGATACGGACTCCAACTTCAAAATTGCCATTTGGAAGTGGCGTGCAATGCAACGCATCGTCGATATCTCTGCAACCTTTAAATTAAAGATAGAAAAACATAATGAGGATATGCTAAAGTAATTCAAAAATATATATATATAAAAGAAAAATGAAAAATAGTTAGTTTATATACCAGGAGGGTCCACACTGAAAACCCTCAGCTGCCTCAAGTCCTGTCTGTTAGGGTTAGCCAAATCTTCAGATGACATGGACCATGGCAAAGGTGGTAAGCAAGCAAGGACTTGTGTGGAAAAGGGCCTTGAATTTATGTCATTCTCTATTAATACCACCTGTGTCATGCAAGATTATTTCATCAGGTCATATGTTGAAACAGAAAATATAACTGATGAAACCCATATATAAGAAATGCTGACCTCAGTTTCAGTATCTCTATCGCCAATCTCTCCGATGGTCCTAACATAGTGACCTGACGGGTATCGGGATAGACGATCCCAAGAATCAACTGAAACAATGATTCTTTTGTCCAGGAGATTGCTAAGCTGCCTGGTCTGTATTCTTATCTTGGGAATGCGGCGATCTTTGGATACAAATAATGCATGTACAACACCACCTGTACCAGCTGGCATAGGCATTGGCTCCAATGACCCGCAATAACTGTCACAGTGTCTCATTATTTAGCTCAATTCACATTCTTCAAGCCAAGAGCTCTCAAGATTTCACTAATGGAGGAGAGAAATGAATGGATAAAGCAATTCAATTGTTCTAAGATATCTGGTATTAGGTAACTGCATATTAAAAATTATTAAGACTCCTCATAATTGACAATCAGATAATGTCAACAATTGCATCCTAGGTAGTCCTTTACATCCAACTCCAAATGACAACTTTTTCTTCATCCTCTTAGTATCAAACAAACAAATCTGAACTTTCAGTGAGAATATTGACAATTTTTTTATTTAGTTTATCTTAAATTTTATTTTGATACTGGATCATTGTTAATTCTAACAACAAAAAATAATATCATATACAAAACCCATTTGTAAACTAATTATGAAATTTGAGAACCGACAGGACTCATAAATGCTAACAAATGTGTCTTTTTATTAACATTAGAGAAATAAACTAAACTAATAGATAAATTTATTACATAATATATTAACGATAACAAAAAAGACACAAGTCTCATTTAACTTACGAATGCCAATTGCGCTTGATTATACCAATTACACGGCCAATTGGTAGACTTGGACCAGACGCGTCTGATGAAGTAGGCTGAGTTGAATTTGTGTTCCTAGGAGCATCATCTGCACTGTTGGGAACTAAATGGACATCCTCATCCTCTTCATCCTCTGAAACAAGAAATTAGTATATTAGGTCTGAGAATGTTTCTCGAGTATTAATCATTTGTAAATTCATAATGATAGGGATTGGGTTTCATTTCTAGCCTACCCCAGTTTATTTGGGATTAAAGGCTTTGTTGTTGTTGTTGTTGTAGGGATACTCTGCATCAAAGTTTTCTAAATCTGTGCTTCATGGCAGAGAAAGAGTGTATAAGGACTCTAAAATCAGGCTTAATCAGACCAGAATAATAAAATACCTTGAAATTGGTATCACAGCATGCACGATCACTCAATACTAATCTGCTTTCAGTTTTATACATATTTTTCTTTGACATCTGCTTTATATTTTTCCTTGTATTAAGTGGATTTTCAAATCACCCACCAAGCCAAAATTTCAGTCTATAAGGTACTATAGACATGCTGGTATACCCAGATGACATACTCAAAAGTAAGAAAGATAGAAGGGTACCATCATCTGCCACAATCAATGAATTCACTGTGTTCCATTGATCTTGAGGCAAGAGCTCGACAGCAACTATGTCACCATCGAAGGCTCTGTTCATGTTAGTACGGCCATGAATAACTATTTCATCACCTATACTCTCACTCCCAACATATGCCTCAAATGGGTTGTAGCGATTCACACGGAGCTTCCCTTGATGGTAAATCCCACGAAGGAGACCCGATGTGATCTCTGAAATTGGCTTATGCTGCGGACATTGAAATGAATAGCAATTTTATATTTATTAAAGATGATATATCATCTATGCCATAAGAAGGCTAACAAGTACCACACAAAACTCTTGTAAAACATCAGAATATTGCATAAAACTAGTACAAAACAAATTATATATTGTTTGCTCCTCTAAAAGTTAAAAAGGCCACACATACCCCTCATTAGCTCCTTTCCGAAATATCAAATATCCCCATTTTGTATTACTCAATTGCATAGAAAAGAACAGCTAGGAAGAAAAGGATAATATTCAAGTTTACATTTTAGGGGTATTAACAAAAAAAAATGTTATGGCAAGGGTATGCATTACATTATTTCTGCTGAAGAGGTTTAATGACAGTTAGTACATGACAAGACTGTACAGAGAACTGCCCAAAATAAACAAATAAGAAAACAAAACAGTGGCTGAACAATTGTGGTTAGCCCATTTCCAAAACACAGCCACTTCCAGATAACAGACCTCACTATATATCGTCTTCCGTTTGGATGGCCTGAGATCCTCAACATCTTCCATAGTGACATCTTCTGAGGTCGCAACAACAACCAAGTCTAACAGATCAGGTTGATCAAGTGATTTCACGTAAGACTCGACTGTTAGATAAAAAGATATTCAATAGGTATTCTTAAGCATGTAAAGCCATACAAGAACATAGTTCACATGGAAAAGGTAAACAATATACCTGTCTCTGCTGAAAGACCTTCCTCAGTTGCCTTCTTTTTGTTATCTTTGTCATTTGTAATAAGCATGACTTTAGTGTTTCTACCTAAGTGCCTTTGATACCATTGAGTAGCCACTCGAATAGCTTCCAAAGAGAAGATATCTCAGTCAGTAAAAATATTGATACAACATATGAAAACTAAACTAAACCCAATGAGAAAATAATAATAATAAATTGACTCGACCTCTGTCATTCCGATCATTTGGACTTTCACCAACCATCTGCTTGACATGAGTTTCCCTTTTCACAAAACAAAAGAAAGAAAATACAAACAAAATAAGAAACAAAATAAATCAATGGAACTGCATTCAAGTACCGTCTCAAATTGGCATGATGGTACTAGTCTACTAGACAAGTTTGAGAGTCCAAAAAGTTCTCTTTTTCTAAACTAAATGTCATGAGCAAAGTTAAGCCTTGAAAAAACTCAATTTCATGGAAAACAAAGAAAAGGAACTACATTAAAACATGTGATACTATGTAACATGGGAAGAAAAGCTTACTTGTGGTACTCATTTGAGAAAACAAAAAAATTCCGGGCTGGATTGGAGCAGAGAGCCTTAAGACGATTGTAGACAGCCAAGTTTTTGTTTTTCACCTCTTCCAAAACAATCAGAAGCACCACGACATTGTCTATTGCTAAATTCTCCAACAAATCCATCTGCAAAGGTATTGAATTGAATATTACTCGTACATAACAAGGTGCTTTTGCATTTAGTAAAGCAAAAGAGCCTCCAATAATTGGCAAAAGGTGTTATGGCATAGATGTGCTCAAAGTGCTAGATATGCTAATTGACCTTCAGATAGTTGGAATAACTTAACAAAATTGAACAGAATAGAATAAAACTCTGTAATTCTGAAGTGAACGAAAAAAAATAGAGAGAAGTTCCACCCAATGATTACTTGCTTACCTGATTCAGAACAACGTTGGTGTCGACGATAAGAACAGTAGAAGCATCAGCACTGAGGCGTGCAGAAGAGGTATCGCACACTGCACAGGAGAGGGACCCACAGTATATATCATTCCTCAAGTAGTGCTCTCTCACCACCTGAATGAGAAAAGCAAAATTTAACGTTTGCTAACCAAAATCAAGCTTTGAACCCGTGCTTAGATTTTTCTGTAACGAGGAGAGATAGCATAACACACCTTGGTAACTCGACCTTGCTTTGTTTTCTTCACGAAGGATTTGCTCTGAAGCATCTTTGCAGGCCTTCTCTGCTAGTCGACGAAGGATTTTAGCTTTCCTATAATTTCCTAGCTGAAGTCAGGGTTTAGGGTTTACGCGAGAATTGGAGGGACGGGAAAAAGTACGCTTTATTTGTTTTTCTCCGTTTTTGAGCAAGCGCTCGAGCCCGCAAGTAGGGTGCGCAAACACTTCGTTAAACCTAAATAATTATATATATTTGAAATTTTTTTTGATTTATCAAATTATAAACTGAAATAATTATATATATTTAAAAAAAATTTTGGTTTGTCAAATTAAACTTTTAAAAATATCAACTGAAAAAATCAAAAATCGAATAAACCGAAATTTTATTTGGTTTAAAAATATAAAAAGTTATAAAAATTAATAGAAAAACAAATAGTTTGTGAAATAAAATCTATAGAAAATAAATATATTTGGATTATCTTTGATATAATCCTTATTTATATTAAGTAAAATAAAATTATTTGATAAATTTTAGACTATTCGGTTTATTCGGTTTATCCGATTTAGAAAAATCAAAACTGAACCAAAGAACAAAAATCGAATTAGCAAAAAAATTCAACTAAACCGTAATTTTTAAACCAAAAAAACGAACCAAATAGTCTAAAATTTAATAATTCAGTTCAAAACTAATTAAACTAATCCATTTGCACACCCCTACCTGGAAGGGGAGGTGTGGCGGCACCAGCAGTGGTGGCACCAGCACACTACGGCTGCAGCCTAGAGGAGAGACTACTTTAGTACCTTGACTGCCCTAATTGATAGGACCAATTGGATCCTAATTCTTTTTGTCCGACCCTAGAATAAATAAAAATTACATGTCATCTTCTCTGCTTACGCATTTTCATCTAGGTGCACTACTGAGAGACTCCGAGCGGGAGAGTGTTATCAATACATTATACTCTCGGTCTCAGAGAAGTTACGAGTGACGAAAAATAGAAGGGGAGAGAATGAAATGGGGGGATTTGATTTAAAAATTCGTAGCCATAGGTGAGTTTAAGCCTTAGTAATTCTCTTCATCTCATGGGGAGGAACGGTAGCTAATTGTTGATGACCATGCTGAAAGTAGACTAGTCTATTTCATCCTCTCTGCTGGAATACCCTCTAGTTGTTCATCACCAATGAGTTTTTTGTCCTTTCATCGCCACACAAGTTGGTTTAGCCTAGTTTTTATTAGCTTCTTTGCATAGGTTACAAATACATAAAGGAGCGACCATCGGCAATGGATTACCATGATGGACTTAGCTCTAATTTGAAAGAAAGAAAGAAAGATTTGGTGGTCCATGGGCATGTAATACACCATGTTCATGGAGAAAAATTAGAAAGTTTTGTGGCATGATTTCCTTATTTCCTACTGGGAAAGAGAATATACTACTGCCATAATTTTTAGGTTTTAATTGCATATCATCACTTTTTTTGTGTGTGTTACTGGTAAATAATTTCTCTGGTTATCTTAATATGAAAAGATACTACTGATTATCAAAAGAGCATCTCTTATTGTCCAGGTCGGAAAAGATTTACACGTTTTAAGTTTCATTAGAGCAAAATCAAACATGGCCTCAATGACAGGATTGCATACAAAACTGATCAAGCAGCTTGAGTCATTTGTTGTACGGCTAAAAAATGGTCTGACCCTAAATTTAGGGGAGGTTGAGGTTAAGGACATCGCCTGGAGCCATTGTCTCTTACTAAAGGTAATCACCGATGAACTTCCATTTTTTTAAAGAAGCATTACATAAAAGCTGGCAAAATCTAGTTACAAAAGTTCAACGATGGTCTGTTTGTATAGAAGAGTTCAATACTGATGTGAACCGCAGTAAGGTTGTGTCTTTGGACCCTTGGCATTTTAAGTAGGACTTAATTATAATAAAATTCTTGACGGGGACTCAAAGGTGATTGTTATGTACAATTATGGGTGTAATTTCACAATGCATCGTTCAAGCAGCTAACTTGAGGATCCACGCGCAAGTTGGCAAGGGAGATTGGACAATTGATGGACCCTAACCCGGTAGGATTGAAAAAATGAGACAATTTTATAAGACTCTGTTTAGTGATTAATCCAGATAAACATCTAGGAGATTAGTTAGTTATTAGTCTCTTAAGATGTGGAGAGGCTACTGCGCTCATCCATTATGAATGTATCCCCAGAATGTATCTATTTTTCAAAAGTTCATATGTTTGCATAATTTTATCCTTATCTTCAAAAACCAGTAGGTTCCTTTATTGGTACAGACATGAATTTGGTCTGGGAGGGAAAGATGATGAATTCCACCCTTGTAATATTTATCCATACAAGGTGGTCCACTTGTCAATTCACAACCCATACCAACCCATAAAGCATTAGTAAAATGGGGTCAGGTTGGTTACCTACCAATGCAACCACATTGTAGGTTGGACCTAAACCTGAATCACCAATCCATCAATATTGTCTTATATTGTTTGGTTTGGGTCAAGAGTTGACTAGAGTGAGCTAAATCTGTCACGTTTTCAAACAAAGCACAAGTTTGAAACTTGGAGCTTATATTCGGTTTGTGTAAATTTCATGCTAGCTTGGTTTGACTTGTTAGTTTGGCCCGATATGGGAATACACATATGCAGACTTGATTTCGCTTATGATTGACAAAATTCAAAGTTGGACCTTATTCGGAGAACAATTATATCAACATAACTTTACCATGACACTACAGAAGCGTAGCCGGGCATTAGCTACAAACCATAAGCTAATTTAAATTATCAAGTGTGATTGACAAACTCAATTTAATTTTTTGAGCTTTCCCGCACGCTTTGATTTCTAAAGGAGCGAGATATTGGAAAGTCAAATTCTCGAGTTTAACACGGGGAAGCCATAATTCATTGTCTAAATTTGAAGTTCGGGTTAGAGATTGCCGACTCTACTACCAATGATGTTTATTTAATTGTCTTTTGATGTATGTTATCTGTTTTCCATTTTGAACAGGCACGGGGCACAATTGGCAAATCTGCTCGGGACTTGGACCTTTTTCTTCATGACATTAACAAACCGAGATAATTGTTTATCAAGGCGTAAATTGATCCTATTGGAGGCTAACAAAGTCATAAATTATTTTGAGAAATTGAACCAAGGGAATAATCTGCACCCGAAGAGGTTGAAGCATATCAAATATTTCCTTACATTCCGAGTATGAACAAACATGGTCATGATGTGGATGGATGAGAGTCCCATATAAATCTCATGTCGAGAATTATAGCTATCATGCTCTGATTCTAATTCGACAGTACATAGTGAAAAGCAAGTAAAAGACTTTCGTGTTGAACACTGGTGAATGTTGCTAGAGAAGTTTCACAAAGAATATCAAAGGTTATGGCGCAACACAAAAGGAAGAGTTTGGGCTAAGAGGAGACAACATTTTCTAGGGGTGGGACTAAAAAAATGTTCAACGGAGAGACCGTTTCCAAGTAATAGACTGAAGGCTTTTAAGAATCAATTGTTGGCTATACATATGATGCACCCATCAATCAGAAACTTCAATGTTGAGTTATAATTGTAGAAAGAATTAGAGGATGTGCATTTGCAACTAGAAATTATGTGGCAACAAAGATCTAAAACTAATTAGCTCAACCTTGAAGATAAAAACACTCACTTCTTCTATGATGCTACTACCATAAGGAGGAGGCGCAACATCATTAGTACCATTTAAAGGGAAGATGACACATGGATAAAAATAAAGTAGCAAACATGTATATTGTTCGTAAGCTATTTCAAGGGTTTGTACAAAGATGTTAACAATCTAGAATAAATTTTAGAGAAGCCAATGAGTTAACATTATCAAGGTTACCCCGTATTTCCCATAACAAGCTGACAATACTTTCTTCATCTATTGAAATACTCAGTTTCCTAAAGGAGATGAGTTTGGATCACGCCTTAGGCCTGAAGGTTATACTGTAAGATTTTTATTGAGGGAATGGACATTGATTAGACCCGAAGTTACACGTGAAATACAACGGGCTTTTTCTATAGAAAAAACCCCATAAGCATGGATGCCCAACCATTTGGTGTTAATTTCTAAGGTTGAAAACCCTTTTTGATGAAGGTGCTACAAAGTTTTGGGTCCCCTACTAACGGAACTTATTATGCCTTGTATTTCAGATTTGAACTTATATATCAAACTAAACGGTGTTGTTGGCAGTAGCTTCATAACCCTCAAAAGAGGTCTCAGACAATGATGTTTGTTATCACTATACATCTTCATCCTAGTTATGGAGGTTCTATCACAGATGTTGATGAAGGCTCAAACAAAAGGACATTTCAAAAGGATTAGATTGTCTGACGGTGCACCCTCAATCCCTCATTATGCGTAGCATGTACGCGGATGACCTAATCCTATTTGGACAAGCAAGTAATAGTGAAGTTGACAATTTATTTGGAGTGGTGGATACTTTTGGGATAATGTCGGGTCTCAAGATAAATAATGAAAAAACAGTCATATGATTTTCCAAAAAAGTGACACAAAATGTAGCTCAAATTGTACTACAATACTTCCCATCAAAAGCACCGAATAACTCTACCACTTACCTAGGACATCATATGCCTAAGGGAAGTATTTTTAATAGACATTACATGCCATTAATGGACAAGGTTGTTGGGAGATGTTCAGGATGAGACTATCGCATATTGGTAGGCTTATTTTGTTGAAACACATGTTGGGTTTGTCGATTTACTCTATGTGGATGCAATTACTGTCATAATTTATAATAAATAATATTGAAAGTGAGATTCAAAAAAAAATTCTACCACAAAACTCAACAACAATATTATTTGGCATATGTATCTTGGGATAAAATTTTTATACCAGATAAAATAGACATCCTAGGGGTCTAAATGAAACTATACTTTTAAAGGTCTTTTGAATTCTAGTAACAGACACATGCAGTTTATGGGGTAGGATCTGTAAAGCTAAATATTTGAGAGGATGTACCTTGTGGACCGCACGTATCTCCCCAACAAATAGTGCACTAGAAAGTAATTATACATACATCACAAAAAAATATTATAATAATTTACATGTCAAATATGGTTGGAGAGAATGCCAATGTGGTGGGTGTGTCATGGTTTGAAGGGTGAAAAAATAACGGCTTGCTAGGATCAGATCTTGCACTCCGGGTAGTAGACCTGTGGGACCCGCACTCTCGAAGTTAGAAGGTGAATCTGTTAAGAATGAACTTTGATCAACAAGGAGTGAATGCAATAAAAAGAGATCAAACCTAGAATCAAATATGCATGATTGAGCAGTTTGGAAAGACACTCTAGAATGTATACAGTCAAGTCAGCTCATGAAAAACTCATTGAGTTTGCTCAACTCAATATAGTAGGCATATCTAACGCGTGTTGGTAAATTATTTAGCCTATAAAGGTGTTACCAAGGATCAAATTATTCCTATGGAGACTAGGACACGAAGCTTTACCAATGATGCAAGAATTACATAGAAGGTTAAAAATAATCTCATCCATATGTCCATTATGTGGCATTAAGGATGAGAGCATCCACCATATGATTTTCATCTGCTCTTTTGTAAGGGCCTCTTGGTTTAGTTCACCTCTACAAATTTGAGCACTGGAGTTACCCTTGGATACCAAAGTTGCCTTCATGTCTATATTCTCCACCCTGAATGAGGAGCAAACAAGTTTAGCTTATATAACCTAAAAAATCTAGAAAGATCATAATAAATTTGTGTTTGAGAATAATTTGCCCAATCCAAAGATATCATCTCACAAGCAATAACTCTGACACAAAACCAAGTTGAAAAGAAAGTTTTTCCAACCCCGGCCACTAGGTCCCACTCTACACACTCAAAACCTATAAGGTAACGCACAATAAATAATAACTACACAATGGATAAAAGGTCTTACCTTAGCTTTCGGCATTGTCGATGCCATCTTTGACCAAGAGAAAAAACAAGGGTTGATATGTTATTTTATACTAGCTCCAACCACCTGCAATTGATCTACTTTGCACCTGTGGAATCATCATCCTTTTTCCAGACAGAGGCAACCATTATTCATACGGCATTGAGGGAATAAATCTCACCTATTTTTAAAACCCAGGATTATTTATACTGACTGTCAGCAACTAGTTAGATTTTTACAAGAAAAGGGTGAAGGGAACCTACCTTGTTAGAGAAGAGCATGTGCCGCTTTCTCTTGTTGAGGAAGACTCCGAGAAGCAGCCATGAGGGATCATCAGGTCTAAATCAGCCACCTACCTCACATCTCAACAGTTACAGCTCATCAATTGAAAAATCTTCCTAGGAGTTCAGGAAGAACCTTTGTGGGGCTACCATCGGACTAAGAACTACTGACTTGGAGACTGACATAATCATCAATCTCTTAAAACTGAATGTTTCAGTTCTTAAAACTAGAAATTTGACATCTTAATACTAAACATAAAAAGTGATATTTTAAATTTTAAATTTATATTAGAGCGACCATCAGGATTTCTATAGGTTTATATACATAATTCTCAATCTCTTAAAACTAACTGTTCCAAGTCTTCCAACTAGAAAAATGATATCTTAGTACCTAAAATATAAAGTCATTTTTTTAGGGGCCATCAGGATATGAAAATATTATATACTTATATCAATATATTAAGATTGAAATATGAAGTCTTAATACTAACTATTACAAGTCACACACATAACAAGTTTGAATTTCATCACAAATTAACGATTCTTATTATCAATGTTATTAAGTCTTAATAACATAAATGAGCATTCTTAATACCAACTATTATAATTCTCACTACCAGCTAGCCAAATAACATAAATTGTAAGTTTGAAATCTCACACATAATAAGTCCGAATTTCATCACAAAATAGCAAGTATTAATATCAGAATTAACATATCTTAATATCAACTATTGTAAGTCTCACTATCAGAGCCAAATAACATAAATTAGAAGTTTTAATTTCATCACAAAATAATGAGTCTCAATACCGAAAATAATAAGTCTTAATATTATAAATAATAAGTCTCTAAAACATATATTGGTACTCTGAATATGACATATTATAATACCCACACTTGATCACTTGTCTCGAATGTAAGAATTTTATAGCCAAGAATGAGACGCTTATTTCTTATATTCTCCTACAAAATAAATAAAAAATATTTTTATATTATGATTAGTCAATAAGAAAATAAATAAAAAACTCATAGAAATATATGATGATGAGGCATTAAAAAAATAAAAAATCTATGAGAAATTCATTAGGAGTCCAGTGATGATGTTAAAAACGTAACGCAACAAAAAAATTACGTAGTCACATGTTTTTATTTTGTGTTGGACAATTCATCCAACTGGTTTAAAGCTCATTTCATTTCTCATTTTCTAATAAACAAAAGAAGTCAATTTATCAATACTCATACTAATAGAAAATTTAATCTTCTAAGTCTTAATAGTCATCACCCTAAGTCTTTATATTAATCCATATAAGTCTCAATGGGCAACATAATCAACTACTACTAATTCTAAATAAACATCTTAAACATATATTTCCTAAGTCTTAATATTCATCAACTCAAATATTTATATTCATCCATGTAAGTCTCAATATGCAACATAATTATGAACAAATAACATCTTAAAAATGAATATAAATGTACTCACTAAATCTTCATGACAGGAAATATTTCAGTCATTTAATAGTGATATCATACAATCTATAATAGCGGTTGTTTGAATATCCCAGAGAGTTGTTACACAAAGGTACAATTAACCACCTAGCAAAATCGAATTGATCTTTAAACAAATATGGTTCCTTAGTTTGAAAGACGAAAAAATATATATTATGAGTCATTGCCTGAAAATAATCTTGAAACTTACGACACCAGCAAACTTACGACACCTGAAAATAATCTTGCCAAACTATTCTCAGGTACGGATTCCTGGGATTTGCTTTTCTTTCTTCAGAATTAGAAACTCAAATCGAAAAATGAAAGTTTTCAGAAATTATTTGGACTGCGACATTTTGAACCAAATACTATTTAGAGACTAACTCTGACCTGTCATATGCATCCGGTAAATTGACCAGTATATTCGAGACCTGCTCGCATTTTTCATGTCATTTCATGTCATGCTGCATGTAGATAGGATAATAGTAGAACTCGGGAATTAGTCACAAGATAGGATTAAATAGAATTAAATAATCAAGTGTAGATTATAATTTTTAGGAAAATATTATCACTATCACTAATTATTAATTTAGTTAAATAGTTAATCATGCATTAAATGCATGAGAGTGGGACCGTTGTGGTTACGTACGGTGACCCATAGGCCTGTGAGACCCACCAGTCTGTATATGCACTGCGCATCTTTGCATGTCGGATTATCCACCGACCCCGTCATTTGGCGGGTTCGGGTGTGTCAAAGTGATTTTTTTATCAATATTATATTTTTATTATTCTTTTTTCGGCTGTGTTAGAGTGATTTCTCATTTAACATTCTTTTTTCGTCATATTTGATAAGAATTCTAGTACATTCCGAGTTTAAATAACTTTGTACCATACGGGTATCGGGTCTTTCTTGGGGTTCTTCATTTTTTGCTATGTGTTTATCGATATATTTTTTAAATTGACTTAAACCATTTTTTATTACATAATTGTATGAACTTTTACAATTACTTATCTTATATCGTGCATTGATTAGAGCACCGTCGGGACCTAAAGTTTGTTCGTAATAGCGCCACCAAGGTGCATCATAAGTTGGGGGAGCTCCCTTCCTTCTCTTGTCAGCTCCGGATTCGACCGGAGATTCCGGGACGCTTGAATCGGATGTTGGTGTGGAACATCCCGCACTAATTGGATGTAACGGTGGAAGTCCACCACTAGTTGTTGTATCGGTATTATATTGGAAACTTGTGGAATATTGAAAACTTGGCGGATATTGATTAGAACTTGACGGAAATGAGGTTGAACCTTGTTCGACACTAAAGGAAGTAATTTGTGGGTTATAATTAGGATCAACATGCGGTTGTGATGGAATTTGTTGATAATAAGGATGCACAGGGGTTAGGATTTTGTTGATAGTATGAGTTCGGATGGTTAGAACGTGATATTTCTTCACCAAAAATTCAACGCTCAATCGATGTGCTATTTCTTCGGTATGAAAGGGATTGAGAGATGTCATTTGATATTGCTAAAAAAATATTAAAAAAAATATAATGAACGTTATAAATATAAAAAAATAATTAATTATTGCAAATTAAAAATACAACTAATGAAATAAAGAATGTAACAAAAAAACTAATTAAAAAGAAACTAATGATAAAAAATTAAAGAATATAAATATTTATTTAAAAAATTAATTATTAAGGAATATTCTATAAAAAAGAATAAATTATTATAAATTAAAAATATAACTAATTATAAAAAATAAAGAATCTAATAAAAACTAATTAAAAAATGAATGGCAAAAAAAATGTAAATATATATTTAAAAAATAATTACTAAAAAATATAAACTAATTATAAAATATGATATATACTAATAACTAACCTTTTTTTGTCGGAATCGAAAGATTGTCGAAAGCCCGAAACTTTAAAACGAATTAAAGACAGATAATATAACGAATGCTAAATTGACAATAATAACTAAATAACACTAATATAAATATTTTTTTTGGATAATGTAATAAACTTATTATAATAATATAATTAGAGAATTGCTAATATCTAACGATTAACGAATAAATAAGAGAGAGTTTGATTTGGAGAATTGAGAAGAGAGATAAAGTGAAATTGTTTGTGTGAGGATATGAGATAAAATGAGGTGGTATTTATAGAAAAAAATTTGAATTATGATTTTTATTTTTATTTATTTTTTTTTTATTTTTTTTAATTTCAGCGGGTTTAACGGGTAAAGTTGGTCGGGTTTAACGGGTAAAGTGGGTTGGGTTTAACGGCAAAGTGGGTCAGGTCGGACGGGTTGGATTCCGGGTTTCTCAGGTTTTATTTTCGGGATTCCCGGATCGGGTCGGGGCGGGTCGGTCACGGTTATCACGGGTTGGACGGATCGGGTCGGATCAAGACGGATCTAAAACAGATCAGATCTAGCACGGTTTTTTTTTTCAAATTTTTTTGCCCGCGCCCGTGCTAGATCCGCCGATTCTAACGAGTCACGGGTCTGACGGGTTTGAGCACAGGTCGGGTCGTGGCGGGTCGCGGCGGGTCGCGGCCACGGGTCGTGGCGGGTCGCGGCCACGGGTCGGACGGATTGGATCTGACCCGGGGTTATTTTAAACCAAATCATAGAATTTGGATCCTGGTTTCAGTGAGAACAAGGATCAGAGCTGATTTTTTTTTCGGGAAGCCCCACAACTGCCACACACGGGATAGGGGCTCTTCAACGAATGGTCCAAAACACCAAACCCGCACAATCTCCTTATCTCTACATATGTGATATATTTTTCATTTTCTTTTGTAAGATATTGCCGTGTATGCTATCATCTACTCTAGCCACACATCTTCACATGTACAATTTTCTCATGAACATTGCTTCTGGCGTCTTAGACCATATAACTAACGAGTGATTCCGATTTCCACTGGCATATCAGCCTTGAAAGATCAGTAGAGATAAAATATATATATAGGGAAGGTATTTCTCTTGCGAGACTAGCTTTGCTGTATTGGATAATAGCTTGAGCAATGGCTAGCCATGCAGCTCTTGCCTCTTCTCGGATTCCTTCGAGCACCAAGCTCCACACAAGAACCAACGTCTCTAAGGTTCTCTCTCCTTACTCCGTCTAGAAAACAAGCAGAAACAGTTAATTAATTTTGGTTTCAATAGTGTTAAAATGTTTTTTACATCAAACAGAGGCTTGGATTTGTGGATTACTCTGGACTCAAACAGAGCTGTTACGGGACATGGACTGCAGGTGGAGAGGATCTCTGTCATCTCATAGGTGCATGCACCTGCTGCCGGGTTAGTCCGTGAAATGCAATGCAGCTTTAAGTTTTTTTATTTTTATTTTTATTTTCCCAATTCAATCTTTTTCTATTTCAATCTTTACTTCACGATTCGGAATTATCTTATGTCACATCATTATGGTCAATCTCCAGGCTATACGGCTCATTTTATCGACATCTCACCCAATATATGCAAATGCAACACATGTAATTAACGCCTAAATCACGGACATTATACACCAGAAATTCTCAATATATAATAATGTCATATATAACACATGTTTATCAAAATCCAACGATCTAGTTAAATAAGATTAGATACGCCAACAATACGTTGACTAAAATTAGTGTGTACCAATACTTTTAAATCTACCCAAAAAAATTTCATGGAGATGTACATAAACTTAAAATTAGCGGGTGTCAATACCTTTACTGAAAAAGGAGATATTATATACCAATCAGGTTTACACCTTAACATTTGATGCAATTTAAATAATATTTTGATAATATATAGGTCGTTTGAAACTTTTAGTTGAATGATGAACAATAAAAAGTTGTATCAAATTCCATGATATTTTCATTGCATACAATAATATATTATTTCAGTTATTTAAGTTTGTTTGAGCTGGAAATTATAGGCGATTTTTGAACACTTTTGTCAAGTAAAATTATCATCAAACATTATGTCAGTTAGCATCTAACACTTTGTTTTTTTCTGATTTTAATTTTTGTCCGCAGGCGACTAGATCAAACAACAGAGTTGGCCTGAGGACTGAAGCAAAGCTTAAGGTGGCAATTAATGGATTTGGAAGAATTGGAAGAAACTTCCTGCGCTGCTGGCATGGCCGTAAAGATTCCCCACTTGACGTAGTTGTCCTAAATGACAGTGGTGGTGTCAGGAATGTAAGCCCCCAACCCCCCACAACCACAAACACACACAAAAAGAAAGAAATGCATAGATGTTCTAGATCATGATAACAATATATTAATTTGACGATATATCATTTTAAAAAAACGATAACAATATGCATAGATGTTCTGATAATTCACACGAACTTTAAATAATGGAGCGAATTTAAAGTGCCAATCTTAAAGTTATTGAACTGTTGATTGGACCGTTGAATTTTTTTTAGTCTGATGGACATCAGATATACACCGCTCTCCCCTATGTCAATACCCGTTGACGTTGTAAAACATTAGGCACTCAGTTTTCAAGAAATTAACACCTTGTTAGAACCCAAAAAGATGGGGAAAAGAAAAGGGAAACTCAAAAGGTTTAAACTTTAGAGTAAATAAGTAGTCTCCATATCACCAAACATGTGTGTAAAATACAGTGAAGTACGCAGGTACTTTTACTGCATTGTTAAATATGCATATATTCATGGGCGAATTCATGAGCTATGCCCTCTCGGGGCAGCTACTCCCTTCTGTAAATTTTTTTCGACGAATACTCTTATAATCATATATATTTTCCAAGCTTTTAAAAAATATTTAACGACTCTTAATAATGAAAAACGAAACGATTTTAGAAATTAAAAAACGGTCAATCACTTTTTCCTACTAATTCATATTTAAAAGGCTAAGAAATACATTCTCATATCATTAGTGCTTAATAATTAATTAAATTAAATAATAATTATGTACTTAAAAGTTAAAAATCTTAAATTATACTAAATTATTATATAATAAATTTGCTTTATATTTTTATTAGGGCATTAATTTATATTCAAAAAATAAAAAGAATAAAATTTATAGTAACTGATTTGAAACAAAAGAATATGCCCGGTTAAAACTTTCCATTTTTTAAAAGCCCTCTTGAAAATATAAAATCTGAATGAATATTGAATGAAAATGTTTGGAATATACATTCAATAACGAGATTTTTGAGTCGATGAACAAGTATCATCAATATATTGAGTAAAAAGGTTCTATTTGAAAGATATAAAGATGTAGAGCACAAAAATATAATGTATTCTATATCATCTCAATTGTATGTATATGAAAAATAAAAAAAATTAACTTTATTTGAATAGCCATCAAGTGACGTGTCTAAATTGTAAAATTTGATCCGTTGATTTTATTAACGCTTGATGTCTATATAAATAATATCGAAATTATATAATTTTTTGTATACATATACAAGATGATATTTACAAAATATTTCTTTAATTAGTTTTGTTATTTAAGAATTTAAATAATAGTTATTTGATATTTAATTTTAATGGTACCGATGTGGCACCAAAATTATGGTAACAGATCCTCTTGAAAGATTCACTTAAAAATAAAATTCATACAATAAAAAATAAAGTTTTTTTAACCCGAATATTCTATTTTGTTGACGGAGCACCCCTACTGATTGTTTCTGGTTCCCCAGCAAATAATCTAGCATAAGAAGACAAAACTCATCTACTGACAACTGATGAACTGTTAATTAATTGACTTCATTAAGAATATATTTGCTAACAGTGGAAATAGAAATGTCATGCACTGTTGCCTTCAATATTCCATTAAGCGACAAACCTCTGTGTGTAATTGCAGGCATCACACCTTCTAAAATACGATTCAATGCTCGGCACCTTCAAAGCCGATGTAAAGATTGTAGATGATACCACCATCAGCGTAGATGGCAAGCCAATCACTGTTGTTGCAAACAGGGACCCACTTAAGCTCCCATGGGCCGAGATGGGGATTGACATCGTCATTGAGGTGCTTGATATAAGCGCATTCATATAGCTGCACACAGATGAATTATTTTAAGCGTGAAGAAAAAACATTAATCAGCTGCATGCAGGGAACTGGAGTTTTCGTAGATGGACCTGGTGCGGGCAAGCACATTCAAGCTGGTGCTAAGAAGGTCATAATTACAGCACCAGCCAAGGGAGCTGATATCCCAACCTATGTTGTTGGAGTGAATGAAGGTGATTACTCACATGAAGTAGCAAACATTATCAGGCAAGTACCTTCATGTTTGCCTTTTTTTACTGCATCTTTTTTTTTAGACTATTTCTAGCCACTCTCATACCGATCCATATCAATTACATCAACTGTTACAGCAATGCATCATGCACAACCAATTGCCTGGCTCCTTTTGTTAAGGTCCTCGATGAAGAGTTCGGTAAGAGATGCTATCAAATTTTTAACTAGAGAAAAATAGCTCCGACCCTGCTTGCAGTAAAAGGCTGAAGTTCTTGCTATCTTTTTGTAGGCATTGTCAAGGGAACAATGACCACAACTCACTCGTACACAGGAGATCAGGTCCCTCTCCAACTTGCACTGAAAATTTTGCTACCACAAACAACGCGACAATTTAGTTATTTTTCTTAAATGCCATAACTTTTAAGCCTTTATTTTAGCTGGTAGGTGTTATTCCAATGGATCAAAAATATGGATGCCAGCAATTAAATAAGATCAATTCTAATGACCAAACTAAAAGCTCGTCCCAGGCTCCCAGCACATGGCAACTGTGGTGTTATCACTACGGGTTTGATGGTTGGGTGCATTTTTGCAAATATACAAACTAATTAAGTATATTTCTTTAATTTAAAGAAAGCTTTTGCATGTGAAAAAGTATCTTCCCCAATACAAACAAAAAAATAATTTTCTTCCACTTACAAAAATGTTGACATAAAACTGCAGAGGCTGCTCGATGCATCTCACCGTGACCTCAGGCGTGCTCGTGCTGCTGCACTGAACATTGTCCCAACAAGCACTGGTGCAGCAAAGGCCGTATCCCTCGTCCTTCCACAATTAAAAGGAAAACTCAATGGTATTGCACTTCGGGTCCCAACCCCAAATGTCTCAGTCGTGGATCTTGTCATCAATGTTGCAAAGAAAGGCATCACAGCTGAGGATGTCAATGCAGCCTTCAGGAAGGCCGCTGATGGCCCACTTAAGGGCATTCTGGCAGTTTGTGATGTGCCACTTGTCTCAGTGGATTTCAGGTGCAGTGATGTCTCATCTACCATCGATTCATCTCTCACGATGGTGATGGGAGATGATATGGTCAAGGTGGTTGCCTGGTATGACAATGAGTGGGGATACAGGTTAGATGCGCCTTTTTTTTTACTTTGTTTGTTTTCCTTATAACCACCCCTGCATCTTTGAGAAACCTTTTTTTGAGGGTTATGAACCTCACAAGGTACTTTTGCATAGAAAAAGAGGACAGACAAGAACAAAGACAGGGACATGGATCCAGTGGGTAGAAACTAAATTAAGTTACCATAATAACATTAGATCACCAAGAAAAAAATGATATAGGAATTTAGGACTAATAAATTGTAATGGCCTTGAGCACATTTTCCTAAAGAAATTATGTATTTCTTATGTGCAGTCAACGTGTGGTTGATTTGGCCCATCTAGTAGCTGCCAAGTGGCCAGGTGCATCCACAACAGGCAGTGGTGATCCTCTAGAAGATTTCTGCAAGACAAACCCAGACACCGATGAGTGCAAAGTTTATGAATTCTGAGTTTTTTTTGGGGGGAGTTTTGAAAAAGTTTTCTTTCGGAAATCAAATCACTTGTTTGTCAAAAAAAGTCCCATTTCAAGTTGACCAGAGATGAAACTTTCTGCAAGTTTGTAATATGCATCCTTAACAACAAGTAGTTTTTATCCAATCTTGCATTTGAAAAGTCTATATTTTACTTTGTTGAGCTTTTCAGACAAGTGTCAAATTCTTTCTTCGGCCAAATTTCCACTCATACCACTCATATACAAGATTATAAGTCATGAAATGTATTCCAACTGTTTTTGTTAGGAAAAAGCAAACTGACAAGAACCAACCTCACTACAATGGCCAACAACTGGGACTGTAAATTTTGGCCAAGCCACAACAGGTGCTAACAGGTTAAAAGAATTCTCTGCCGTGTCAAAAGATCACATCACCTTCCAACTTAATAGTTATCAAACTCACTAAAGTTCAAGGATTACGAGTAAATACCAGCATAAAGAAACTTCTCTTTTCTGTTCCCCTTTATGCACCATCATCCAAAGAACACAATAAAGTAACTAAAATTATAATGTACACTTCTGCAAGTTCAACAGATTGATTGACAAAACCTTCAGTAAGACAAGCAAAGGTACCGGAGTCAGATTGACAGGTAAGCCGTGAACGTTGGATTAATCCCCACCCTTGCTTCCTCATTGGGTAAGAAATTGCATCAGACTTGTATACAAAACTGCTTTGGAATTACCAAATTACTATTTGAGTAGTATTCTGAACTTCATCCTGGGATACTGATAAGGAATGCAAGTTATTGCTTGAGATAATAATCTGAATCTTAATTTTGGTAAGCACCTAATACGAGTATGCAGGAGAAACGCTACATTGTTTTTTCACAGGACTACCACAACTGGAACTACTTTCTATTAAATCCGACAAATTAAGAATATTTGGAAATGCTGCTAAAAGGAGTTATAGGATATAAACAAAACACGAGTAATACAGAAAAAGAAAGTTCAACTACAGAAACTGAATTTGCCAGTTGCGCCGTAGGAAATAACGAATTGGACTAAGAAAATGGATTCAATAAACGCAATAGAAATTCAGAAGAAAGCTGACAGAGTTGTGAGGCTTTACATCGGCAACAGGAAATGTGTATTTACCACAGTGGGTCGATGAGACAGAAATGTGTGTCGGGGTGAGCGAGAGACGCCGAGTCGCGGACCAATCCAAATGCTGGAGGTGAAATATCTTCTCGCTGGAATATCTTGAGAACAGAGCGGGCAAAAAACCTCTGGTTCGTGATTCATTCGTAATTTATTTGGAATTAATTTATTATTCGTTAGTGAATGGAAGTGTTAATGAATTAAATTTAAGGTTTCACCGGTTCAGTCCGTTAGACTCATTTAGCTTATTTATATTATTTTTATTATAGATTTTTAGTATAAGAAGTAATTTATGATATGATATGAAGTTAATTTATTACTTTGTATGAAATATATTATCATAATTATTTTATTATTTTTATAAAATTTAATATAAAATATCATAAAAATGTTATTAAGCAGAAAAGTTTTTTATACCCTAACTATTTTAACTAATTTAATTATTTTCTAATTTAATTTAGATTTAAGAAAAGTAAAAAAAAAACACGGGTCACGTATTTAACTTGTTTGAATCAATGTTCTAATGATATCTTTCTTATCTTTGAGAGTTATCATTCATGCTATATATCGTTGGAAAGTTAGCGATGAGTAGAACGCAATGAGCTAAATTATGTATTAAATGGATCAACGAATTGGGAAAAATCAAGAAATAAAATATCTCGGTTAAAATTTAATTAAAGCGATCTAATGTGGGTGAATCTCAATTGATTGATTAAATATTTTCTCTAGGGTAAGGAGATGATATATGAAATTTTAAACAAGTGTTCTAATGTTCTAAGTGTTCGGATTACCATTTTATTTCTCATGCACAAAGAAAATGTGTTGAAGCTCGGTTGATTAAGAAGTGGAGATAGACCAATTTCTGAGAGTAAGATAAAATTTGAATATTTATTCGAAATAATTGGTTGAGAAATAGGAGATAACACAAAAATGATATTTTGTTACACTAAAGAAATGTGTGTCAGACTTAGTACAATAGATATGAAGGCTGAATTGTACTAGGTATAAAATTTTATCATACAAAATATAAAGACTTGGATCATAATATTAAGAATTGATATTGAAGAAATTTTAACACAAAAATAACAAAGACTATATTATTTTTATTAATAAAAAAATAAATTAAACTACGAATTATATTCTGAATGATATATTAATATAAATTTTATTCAGTAAATATGAAGAGTTATTTATAGTACATATTGAAGTGTGTATATAGTACATATTTAGATTTATTTGTAATAGTAAAAATTAAAACTAAACTAAAAATATATTTTGAATGATACATTAAGATGTGTTATGGTAGATATTAAGACTTATTTGTAATTAATATTAAAAAAATTATCATAATTATTTTATGTTACAGATCTATTACATATTGTTGATAATATTATGACTTAATGATATGAGATCTAAAGATATTTTTTATAAATATAAATTATGAGGTCTTAAGATATTAAGAAAAATACTAAATATAAATTTATCAATTGTAAGATCTTAATTAAGATAATAAGAATATATGTATTTAAAAAATATTATAAAATTTTATATCTTTTAAAGTTAAATATGGCTTATTAATCAATATTAAGAATTTAATTATTAAGTTTTAAGACGAGAATATTTAGATATAAAGATTTAGTTCTAGGAGTGTTCGGTAAATATTTTTTAAATTATATATTATTCAAAGTTAAAAATAAGACTTATGTTAATATATATTAAGACATCAGATAAATGATGTTAAGACATCTAATGCTAAATTTTAAAACTTTATTTATGAAATTTTGTATCAAACATGAATTACATGAAAATATAATTTGAGGTAAATTTTATTAAGACTTCTTTTCTTAGTTGTTACATTAGATATAAAGATTTGGTTTAAATAATATTATACAAATATTTGAGATTTTTATATCTTTTAAAGATAAAAATGAATTGTAACATTATGTATTAAGACATCATATGACAGTGTCTAAGATTTAAAATAATATATATTAAGACTTCAAATATCATATGTAGAACGATTTAGAAAGTTTCAGAAGAGTAGTCATTATTTAGTAAGCAGTTTGACTTTCGTCAGGTGGTTGTTACTATTTTTTTTTGTAAAAATGGACATTAGATCCTTATTTTTGTCGACTTATCCAAAATAGAAATTCAATTATACAACTCTTTTTTATGTTCAAATAAGAGAGTAAATAATTATTGTTGACTTATGTTTTAAGACATTATAGTTTAAAGATATAGATTTGTTCATATTCTAATGACCGACCAAATATAAATTTTAAATTCAAAATTATAACTTATAATATTGAATATTAAAACATCATTTTTTGTGTATTAAGATTTAAAACATTCGATTTTAACACATTAAAATTTAGGTATATAAACTTATCTATATCCTGATGGATCCTCAAATATAAATTTTAAGTTTAAAATATGACTTATAATATTAAATATTAAGACGTCATATTTCTCATGTTAAGACTTGATACATTCAGTTTTAAGATAATGAGGTTCAAGTATAAGTACTTGTAAATATTCTGATTGCTGCCTGAGCTAAATTGAACTCAAATTGAAATCGAACTCAATTATTTTAATTTTTATATTATTTTTTCTAATATCATAAATAATTTATAATGTTAGATATTAAGACGTCATATTTCTCTTGTTAAGACTTGAAATATTCAGTTTTAAAACATTGAGGTTCGTATATAAATACTTGCTCATATCTTGATTGTCGTCCAAATATAAATTTTAAGTTTAAAATATAGGCTTGATATAGTAGGTATTAAGTCTTTATTTCTCCAGTATTAAGGCTTAGGACTTCTGATTTTAATATTTTGATGATCATACGCAGACGGATGATCTGTTGATGTTCGAGAAAACATGTGTCAACGTGATCAACAACGCTTTCAGTCGGGGTACGGATCGTGGTACAAATATGAGATATAGTTAATTGATCTCTATTATTAATTATTAAATAAATTTTAAAGTTAATGAGTCAACTCGGCTCAGCTCGTTAAGTTAATAAGCTGAGCACGAGTTTGGCCCAGCTCAACTTGGCTCAGCTCGCTTACAACCCTATCCGAGAAACACACCTTCGAGAGTTCACAACTTGAACGAATCCAATAACCTCGCAACCAACCAACCATTCGACATTCAAGAAAATTGGGTATGAGATACCAAATATAGATTATTGGGTTTGATACGGGTCTTTCCAATCACCGAGAGAGGAGTTCGACGGGTTTTTACTCTTTCCTATAGACTGTATTGTGTATGTGTGTGTGTGAAGCAATGTTCAAAAGATTATCCCCGACATATCAGGGGTATGTCTTATATAGACTCCATTTCGCGCCATATGGCCGCTGGACCGTTTTAGTCGCTGTCTTTGGGATGGTAGTCATGACACTTAATACCGTGCATGCGCATTCATAACACGCCGCGTATGGGCATTTATGGCGCTTAATGTCGCAACTGGGCATTGAAGACACCTTACTTCGAGGTTGGACATTCGATGTCGGGCTCTCGAGGTTGGGCCTTTGTAACGGATAAGAGGGATTAGGCGATGTCGAGTAGGCCCTATCAGGATTAATTTATAGTGTTCAAACTTTCAGAGTAATCAGTCAATTTCTTCGCCAAAACGATAAAATAGATAAAAAAATTTCATCAAAATTTAAATTATTTTTTCTAATCTTCTTTCCTAATCTCCTTCTCTTCATTTGAATATTTTATAAAAAATATATATATTGACTACATTTCCCTTCTTTTTAAACTCAAATCATTTGAGCAAACATCTTAGCTCTAGAATTTAATTAATAATACAATACAAAAAAAGTTACACTGAACGACTAAACAATAATTATTTCGTAAGTATTGAGTATTGACCAAAATTTTAGTCCTACGAAAAAGAAAGTACGAAAAGACAGAATATTCCGCGCCACAAGTTCCAAATAGAATCAGCTAGTTATTGGAATCAACTTTTTTTTTCTATTTGTCCTAATCTTTCAGGTGTGTTTGGATGTTGAAAGAATTAGCTTAAGAATAGCACTGTTTTAGTTAGTAGTTAGGAATAGTGTGAGTTTAGTGTTATTTTGGAAAATGTGATAAGAGTACTAATTTTTATTATTATGGGTTAGTAAAATATTATTTTGATAGAAACTTGAGAACAATGGAGAGAATAGTTAAAATAATTAATTATTTTTTTATATTTTATTTAATAATAATATTTATTTAATATTAAATCATACTAATATAAATATAAAAGAAAAAATATTTTTTTATTATTTTCACTATCCTCAAGGACGCTAATTCGCTAACTCAACGTTTTCTATGGGTTAGCGGATTAGCATTGTTCTACTGCTATTCTCGATTTTAATTTTGTGTTTGAATGATTGCTAACCCGAGAACAATATTGTTATTACCAAAATAATGCTATTTTACACCATCCAAACACACCTCAATTAGTGTAAACATTTATATTTCTAAAATAACTAGTCTTTAAATACGAGGAAAATCTTAGCGGCCTTGATGACGTACCTCCCTCTCTCGACTAACACATTTTCCTCCCCCTAACTAAAATATGTGTCATCTCTCCAATTTCTTCGATGTCACGCATAGACCATATATGGTTTTCCCGAGCTAAATTGTTGTCCTCAAAGCATATAGCCGTAATTGATATTTGTCCTTGCTTGTTAAAGGCCTTCTCTCATCTTTTAGGCAGGTTGAATAGTATACCTAATGTTTCCTAATTGTAAAGCTATATTAGTTAGTTATGTTAGGGATACGAACTTAGAGAAAAAGGTAATTTGATCAGTATTTTTTTATAGAAGATTTAAATGAAGAGAATATGATTAGAGAAAGAACTTCGAGTTTTGATAGAAAAATTGACCATTTTGAAAGTTTTAATGAATACATTATTTGATTATTTGACGTTATAATGAAAATAAAAAAGTATAGCATTTACGGAGATCTTATATTAAAATGATCGGATCTTGTATATTATTTTGATAATTCGAAATCAAAATATTTATTCGTGTCTGCAACATTTTTATTTTTATAAATTGCATCAGTAATAATTTTGCTACGAACAAAAAAAAAACATATTCAAAGATAATATACAAAGAGGTTGACTAATATGAAAATATTTATATTTTACATCGAAGTGCATTCTCATTAAATTCTTCAGATATAAATATTGAGGGATACAAAAATATTTCATGTTTAGATTTTTCTAATTATTTATTTTGGATTTTCAAAAATGATGTAGGAAAAATTCATACTTTATTATTATTTTAGAGTTAATTTTTTAAAATTCAAAATAAATATTTAGAAAACTCTAAAAACCCAAATTTTAATGTCATCCAATATTTGCATATGAAAATTTTAATGACAATGATAAATTTAAATTTGAACAATGTATACTTAAAATCGAAATACAAACATTTTGCTAGTACAAATACAAAATCGGCCCAAAGGAAAATGATTCATTTACTGTTTAGTGTTTGCATAATTCATAACAACATTCAATCGAAAATAACGGTCTCTCCTTAATACCGCTGGATAACTCACACGTTGCAAATTTTACCTCCCTGCAAACTACAGTCCGGACCTGGAGGTAGGGTGTGCAAACGGATTGATTTAATTAGTTTTGAACTACGAATAAATTGAATAGTTCAAAATTTATCAAATATTTTTTTTTTACTTGATATAAATAAGGATCATATCAAAATAATCTGAATATTTTCATTTTCTATTAGTTTTATTTAGTTATTTAGTTTATTTTTTTAATTATTTATTTCTTCTATCAATTTTTATAACTTTTATTCTTCTTTAAATTATATAATTTCAGTTTATTCGGTTGATATTTTGAAAAGTTTAGTTCGGTTCATAATTTGACAAACAGAAAAAAATTCAGATGCATATAATTATTTCGATTTGAACCGAACCGACCGTTTGCACACCCCTACCTGAAGGTCCATTTTCAGTGGCAGAGATACATTAGATGAAGTGGTATCAACTGACACCATTGAAATTATTAAATTTCTTATATGACATTTATAAATATGATGTATTTTGCTAATATTTTTCATATTATTATCTATTTAAACTCACTGAAAATTATCTGAGATTTTTGTTATTAACACCACTAATTTTTTGGACCAATGGGGAAAAATTACTATTGCCTCCACTAATGTTTTAGACTAATGAGGAAAGAAAAAAATGTTTTGTTATGAAACAACAATAGCATCCACTTTTAATTTATAATTAAGTTATCATATAAAATTTATTTTAATTTTAACTCAATATATAAAAGATTTCAATCTAATAATTTAATTAATTCTTCCATATCTCGTAAAAGAATCAATATTATGAATTTAGAAAGATAAAAATTGATTCGTTTTTTCTTTTTGAAAAGTTGGATTGTAATATGAAATAAAAATGTTAGATCATGTTTGTCGAGAAAATTGATTTAAACTTAATATAAAGTTTCAACGTCATATAGTTTTAAAATAAGATATAAACAAATTTTTTTGGTCAACGAATGAATGCTTGTTTTAGACACATATATCAAGAATAAAATTTAATACTATATTAGTAATATAATAATTATCCATATATACAATTTAGCAAAGAAAAGAATACAATAAAAAATTTAATCTAAAAAGAAATAAAAACTTTGCACTTTATATTCTTTTTTGCTAAAGCAATTGTGGCTATTTTATAAATTTAAATTGACATGAATTGATATGTTTGTCTATTTTTCAGCATATGTGCTATATTTCAAAATAATAACCTAAGTGGCTTAATAATATCTTAAATCAAAATTTATAAAAAAAATATTTTTTTTACAATCGTAGAAATTTCTATTATTTTTTATCATTTTTTGAAATATTTAAGATAATAAAATATATATTTTTAATATTTTAGGACTATTTTTTAAAAATTATAGAAGATATACATGATGTTTTATCAAATTATGAAATTAATATTTTTTATTAAGCTATTAAATCTTGAATGTAAAGTACTTTAAAATTTGAATCATTATTATAATTTTATAAATAAAATATAATAATTAATTAAGTAATTTAAGTAATGCTAATTGAGACCACTTATATGAAATCCTTGCTCCGCCACTATCCATTTTCATTAAGATTCGCGCAATTAACTAACACAATTTTTTTTAGCTTGTCTGTCTAAGTCTAACAAAAACAAACACAAATTCAAAAAGAAAATAACAAAGCAGACTCATATTAATCCTCTATAATTAACTCCCTTCCTCCTACCAATTAAAAGTTTCGTCGAGTGGGATTAAAGAAAAAAAAAATTGGAAAGCGAAAGGGCAGCAAAACGAGAGAAAAAGGAAGCCGTTTCCCCCCGATCTCACCATTCCTTTTTCCTTGTGGAAATGGGCTCCAAGCCTCCAGCCGTGAAAGAGACCGCATCGTCTCCGTCTTCAATTTTCACAATCGGTCCTCCCGTAGGCGCATGCGCCCCTCGAGGTGCAAGCTTCGTGCAGCAATGCCGAAATGCGGTCAGGGAAGGCGGTGCTAGCGACAATGGGGGGAGTTTTTGCCACGTCAGCACCGGCGTAGACACCGCAAATCCACCAGCGGAGAAGGTGAGGCTGCTCGCCAAGCCACCCCGTCTCCCATCCATCCCGAGCCATGCTGACGTCCGATTCGCCTCGTCGACTGATCTTGTAAGTGTGGCATTTTTCAAGTGAACCAATATATGGAAAAACTGGATCTGTAATAAGCAAAGAATGCCTTTCAGTTCCGAATTGGAATAGACTATTGGTATTAGGTTCAGTTCAACCCCAAAATTATCAGCTTAATATGTCATGATTGTATTCCTCTCTTATTAATATTAATTCTGTGGGAATTGTACAAAAGACAGAACTTTCTCACAATTTCAGAGTAAAAGATAAATATAAAAACAAGATCCTTCATGGCAGTCCTTTAAATCACAAATCAGAACATTTAATTTAAATTTATCATTGTGCTATTCTTTAGGATTTGGATTTTGGAAAGATGGGTTTGATGTCTCCAACTGAATCACAGTCTGGGTACATGCCAATTTTCCGATCAGGCAGCTGGTCAGAGATGGGTGCAAAATCATACATGGAAGATGAACATGTATGCATTGATAATCTAGTTGAGCATCTCAATGCTCCACCTAGCTTCCCTGCACCCGGTGCCTTCTATGGGGTGAGTCGTTGCATTGTTTTTGCATAACCTATCATTTTATAGGCTAAAAATCTTCCTACCAGTATCTTCAATGAGAAAATGGACATCTATAGATGAAACAAGCTGCTGGTAAATTATCAATGTTAATTCTTTGTTTTTCTTTATTTTTTTTGTTATAGTGACATGTTATTATTGTTACAATAATATACTAACTAATTGCAACATGGGCAAGTGAGATTCAATTTATGCTAATCAATCTCTTAGACTAATTGATGACATGCAAAAAAAAAAAATCTTTTGGAACTCTATAATCTATACAGCAATATTCAAGTTGAAAATGGTAGAGTTATGCTGTATAGTTTTTCACTTATACAGGACAGCGAGTTAATGTACAAGATAGTAATACCAACAATTATTTCTGCATCCGATTCTGGGACTGTTACTTTACTTTTACATATTATTTTGTACCTGTACATGAGGTGACTAATGAAGCATGGCTACCTTCATTCCCTTTCTTCTAATTGACTAATGTGGTGTCTTACAGGTGTTTGATGGTCATTGTGGCACTGATGCTGCCCGTTTTGTGAAGAGCAATCTACTTAAATTTATCATAGAAGATAATCATTTCCCAAATAGCATGCACAAAGCTATAAGAAGTGCATTTATGAAGACTGATCATGCACTTGCTGATTCCAACTCTCTTGACCACAACTCAGGAACAACTGTCCTGATGGCACTCATTTTTGAGAAGTTAGCTTCTACCCATTAGTGCTTGAGCACTTTGCAATTTTTGTATTGACTTGCAATTTGGATAAAGTAATGTATTTTTTATCAAAAATTAAGCACATACTTGACAATCCAAAAATCCACCTAGGGAAACTTACTCATAAATGAAATTTTAAATATGTTAAATAATTCAACCTAAAAAAATGCTAAATAATGATTGCAGTGGTTTACTGTTTGAATCGTGGAATTGGAACTCCTACCTAATAGCATGCCGCTGTGTGAAAACTTGCAAAACACAGAACAATAAAGCAGTTCAGAACTGAAAGAATGCCAAAGAATCAGCAGCCAGCTTGAAATTGGATATGACAAAAAGTCATATTTGCTAATCTCTCTCATAAAATCATTTTTTGTTACAGAACTCTGCTAATTGCCAACTTGGGTGACTGTCGGGCTGTGCTGAGTAAACGAGGTAAGGCTGTTGATATGACGAAGGACCATAAACCCACTTGCAAGTTTGAGAAGGTTAGAATAGAGAAGCTTGGTGGTACAATATTTGATGGGTACCTCAACGGACAGCTATCTGTCTCCAGAGCACTTGGAGACTGGCATATGAAGGGTGCCCAGGGCTCAGTATGCCCTCTCAGTGGTGAACCTGAGTTGCATGAAGCTACACTTACACAGGAAGATGAGTTCCTGATATTGGCTTGTGATGGCTTGTGGGATGTGATGAGCAGTCAGTGTGCAATTACTATGGTGAGAAAGTCACTTATGCATCATAATGATCCCAAATTGTGCTCAAGGGAGCTGGTTTGTGAGGCTTTTGAGAGGAATAGCTGTGATAACTTAACAGTTTTGGTTATTTGTTTCTCACCAGACCCACCTCCTCGGATTGAGGTGCCAAGGTGGAAAGTGAGAAAATGTATTTCGATGGAGGCAGTGAGTACTGTCCAAGGAGCTCTAGATGGTTAATGGATGGTAGATGATCATGATGATTTTTTTTCTTTTTCTATTTTATTTGCATTCTTTTCGTTGCAGGAAATAACTGCACAATTTTATCTGTGGTTTTGTTGTAGGCACTTTTTGGGCCGAATTAGTAGGCGGCTGTCCAATTTTGATGCGTTCGAATGTTTAATTGATTGTTGTATAGATTAAGAGGCTTAGAATCTAAGGATTAGTAGTATTTTTGACTAATGACATGATATTGGCAAAAGACCTAGTTGTCATGTTGTTTTATCTTTCTTTCTTCTAATAATTTTGTTGAACCACAGCTCAAAAGTAATTTCTTATGAAAATTTGCACCTCAATAATGTTATTAATTGAGGGTATAATGTCTTCATATTTTTGTACCTTCACAATTTAAATTCTCAATTACTAAGTTCCTAAATTTAAATAAAAATACTAGAAGGTGATTTGTATTATTTCCTCTGCACTTACATCTAAAATTATAAATTTTGATAGAAATCGAGAAATTAAAATAAATAGCGATCAACAATTATTCACCTCGGTGCAATTTTTATGAGTTCTTTGTTCCAATCAAAATAAAGTCAAGTTTGATAATTTTTATGTATGTGAGAAACAATATTTATCAATTTAATAATTTTATTTTGACATTTCAATTAAAAATTAAGTTATCAGTTTTAGAAGATGGACAATAGAAATGGAGGCATTCCGTCAAATATTATTGTTATCATTTTTTTTTATTTGATAAAGTATTTTTACTTCCCGTTATCAATCTATTTTTATATCTATATTATATACATGGAGTTTCGGAGCCCAGCGCAGCAGCTGACAGTGCCGCTGTTAGTATCAGACTATCAGTACAAGCTTGTATAGCGATTTTTTAAAATAATTATCAAAATAATTCTAATTTTAATAATAAAAATGATTCAATTTAAATTTTGAAAATATAAATAACAGTGAGTTACTGTCATTTAATATCTTATAAACACTATTGCTATTGACGTTTTCTCGAAACTTATCACTCCTAGTGTGGTCTTTATTATCATCATTATTATTTTAATTCTCCCGATCAAACTTATCAAACTTTTTGCACTGGGATGTGTTATCAAAATGGTCAAACTGATGGGACTGAGAAAAACATGTTTATAACCAGGCAATACAACTTTTTGAGTTGCACTGGGAATGAGGAAAAGTTTGTAAATTAATGGTCAAACTTTATAAAGTTTCATGCACGCGAATCAGTGTGATCAAAGAGGAAAAAGTTAGGCCAATACAACTTTGATCGACCTAACATTAGGTGACGCATAATACTGTACCGTCTGAAAATTAAAAATCCACCAATCTCGGCGACTCGAAATAAAAAAAAAAAAAAGACTTCATTTTTCTAGATGTATTTCCACATCACTAAAAATGGCGCATTAAGATAAAGACACCATTAAAAATGACGTATACACTGTAATTCATATTTTTATATTTTTAATTTAATTATTTTTATTATTAAAATTAAATTTATTTTTATAATTATTTTAAAAAATAGCTGGCTTGTTTACCTTGTCAATGGGAGACGGCCCGGTTAATATATTATTTTTTGAGATAAACATAGGAGTCCCCCACACGGAGTGTATGGATCTGTATCGTCTGCTGTGCGGTACGAGGGCAGCACACATGTACGCCGTTGGATTTACGGGAGATCACTGTGAGATAAGTGAAGTACGAATCTCCACACGATCGGACGGTCTCCAAACCGTATTGTACGATAACATGCGGCAGACGATACGAATTCATGAGAGAGCACCTTATTTTATTTGCATGGACCAGTTAAATACAAATATGCTAGGTTTATCATTCAGACGAAAATAATACCTCAGGTACAAAAAAACTGACAAATAATACCTCTGTAAGAACTTCAATGCATGGAGTAAACACTGCACCATCAGCACAATCTTCCTTGTTCTTCGGTTGAAGTCTGACAGCTACTGTAGCTATGATTCTGTCTGCTTTAGTTACACAAATTGCATTATTTATCATTCAGACGAATTTTATGAGATGTAAAATTTTGTTTTATCAACTATTTTCCATGCAAAAGGAGGAGGAAATAGTATTTCTAACCATATTTCCAAAATAAATAAAACTAAAACCTAAAATATATACACATTTAGTACCTGAGGTGCTCTTTTCTCAGCCTTTTTTACTCCTGCTCTGCCCGTGTAGAAGCAGCTAGGTTTACATATAGTGTCGCAACCTAGTTTGAGCCTATATTTTCGAATTTAGGAAACACGTATCTGAGAGTAAAACCTCATGCTTACATATATAAAATCTCATTTTAAGTAGAACCAATTCCATTCCATTGGTGAAAGTTGCGCACAAGTATTTCTTCTGATCCCTTTTCGTAACACACTTCATTTCGCGCTTTCTTTCCTTGTATTGGCTGGAGACTGGAGAGGCGTGAGTTGTTACCAATAGAGTTGAGGTTATTATAACATGAGATATTGACATGTTATAAATGATTTTTCAACAGACCTTCACATATTGTTTGTTTGATCAAATAAATCAAGATCTCATTCCGACCATTATTCACTAAGCTGAACATATAAACCTTGTTGGTTGTTGACATCAGTGTTCTTTACTATTAGCCACATTAAACTCTTTCACTGCTCTTACATCCATCCTAGCTAGGAACTGAAAAACAAAAAATGACGATGATGACAATGCGAGTTTAATCTTTGTGCATGTCATGTAAAGTAGTTTATCAATCACTGTGCACCTTCAAAATATATATTTGCTCTTCAAGAAAAGGAGAGATAAGAAAAAAAAATTATTCCGAAAGCATTTGTTTTTTTTGAAAATTGTGGACTTGTGTTGGAGAACATCCAAGTTTCTTAATCAGTAATCAGTCAACGGCAACAACAGGGAAGGATTCATCAATAAGAATAAAGAGGATATTTTCTAGATTAAATCAATTTTGACTTTTGAGTACTAAATGAATTAAGATGAACAACTGTTAATAAAATGATTTCATACATTTCATGACAGACAGATCTCAACTTTTCCCGTTATAACTATTTCTACTCAATATATCGCTCTTTTTGTTAGAACATTAAATTTTCAAGTCTAAAAATAAATACATATTAATTACTAACCATCAATTTCATCAATGATATATGTTTTGGAGAACTCCCACATTGATCTGGTAAATATATATATCGACAAACAAAGATTATTTTCATAGTTAAGCATTATATGAACTATTCCCTTTAATCTCCAAAAGTTGGAGTAAACCATTTGAAATTTCTTTCTTGTCATCATTTCAAATTAAATAACACAAAAAAAGAATGGAAAAATCATCTTTGTTCAGAAAGAGCCACGCAGGATTTTTATTCAAACGCTAAGCAAGTCTTAAGGTAGTATACCAGCACGGGACTCTTTCTTGTGCTCCAGTTACCTTGATGAGATTGGAGTTAGAGAAAATATGGATCTAAAAAGAATCTCGAATAGATTATGAGGAGAAGTAGATGAGCACTGATAGAGAACATAGGCTACAGTACAGCTTCGTCGTGCTGCGGAACAGAGAAAAACCACCTTCCTTGGAAAAATCATTCCTTACTCCAAGTATGATAAGAAAGTGGAAAGTGGTGTTAATTTAAACGCTAATTTATATATAAGTTTTGGCATGTCACCTGCCTTCTTCCCTTATCTAATTTTTTATTTGTTCCATTTATGTCATTTTTTATTTTTGTTCAAAATATTAATAAAAACGATATTACAATTCAATTATATATTATTTAAGCAAAAATTAGGCAAAAATATAAATTAATCGAGTATTCGATATGTCGGGTTTTTAATTTTTAAATATCTTCAACCACTTAAAAAAATAAAATATTAATTAATAATATTAAATCTCTTTAATAAATATAGATACTTAAAATAATTGATGGATATGCAGTGAAAGAAAACAACTAAATTTTAGGATGTAAAATATTTCAAAAAAGATAATAAATGATATCTAAATGAATGATAATATCAGTTTTATTAATATTCTGGATGGAAACTTTAGAGTGACTTAATTGGAACAAATAGAAAATTAGTGATTGTTGAGGGACAAATTAAATTTGAATAATCAATTTATAACAAAAATCAAAATTTAGTGATATCTAACTAAATTTACCCAAAAAGAGAGCTGTCGTAATGTGGAGAATAAGAAACGGAGAGTCGATACTTAGACATTTTCTCGGCAATGAAATATACATGAGAAAAGAAAACACTGAGTGAGGAAGAGAGGTGCTATCTATTATATTTTTATGAGATTACAGTTTGAAATTTAAATTACATGAATGGACGTGATTTTTTGGATTTTTCAGACTTTTAACCATTAGATATGTAGTATAAAATATGGTAATACATAGATTACAAAGTTAATATTATCCACCATAATTTTTTTTCCTTTTCTTGGTGTATATTTAGAATGTGAACCTCAGTGACTGCAGACAAGAAACTTGACACGTGTCAAGCGATGATACCATCTTAGTCACCGCACGGTTAAGATATTTCTGGAATAATTAAAATTCTGCGGTGTATATTTTTCAGCTAAATTCGTAATTGGCAGATCTTTTATTCCAGATTTCCAGCTCAGGATCTGTGACTGAACTCCCCAGCTCTCATGGGCCATGGCCACTACCTTATCTTCCCCTACCATAGCAGCTGGCGGGGCTCTAGGGTTCCGACGAAATGGTTCCCGACTTTCTCCGGTGGTCAAGGTGGTCTCCCTTCTTTCTTCTCGGTCGCACACTGGATCTGGTTTGAGGTACTTCTCGCTTCTCACCTCGCACTTGAGAAAGTTCTACTATTTTGGTAGTTAGTTTAAAAAAAAAAAAACTTTCGGCACCGTTTGACATCCGAACTCATTATTCTAATAATTAAATTATTGGAACTAATTTGTTGTATAGTTGGTTATATCTTAGCTTTATTAGTATTCTTTTTAAAAAAGAAAAAATGGAACAGCAGCTCCATAATGTTATTTTTGACATCGCTAGACCACCCAGAAGAAACCTTTTTGATTCTTCCACAACTTTTATTCAGATTAATCTCAATATAAGGAAGGGATATTTTGGTACTACAGCAGAGGAACATCAATGCACAATGCTTGCAATTATTAACCACCTGCAAGCATCAAATTATCTTATTTCCTGTTGGAAATCCTGAAATAACTAAATTGAACTTAACTTTATTTAATAAGCAATTACCATGAATAATATATGCAACAAATCAAATATCATTGGATTTTGAAATTTGAATGTGCTCTTTTGCATGCCAAGTGCACTCAAAGACATCATTCTTTTTTCAGATTTGGGAATGCATTGAAGTTGCATAAAAACCACAGAAGCAGTGGATTCTCTTCAGAGACAAAGCATAACATAAAGCCCCCATATGCAACCAAATCCGACTCGAATGGCTCGGATGGGCCCCCGCTCGCAACAATATTGGCCGGCATTGTGGTGTTTCTGCTCTTCCTCTGGGTTGTTGGGTCCATTGTTCTGTGGGTTGTTGGTTTGATTGTAAATGTACCAAAGTCTTAGACGGACTGTTAAGCTATGTATATTACACGACTTGTCTGTATTATTTGCCTCTTAATTCTTAAACCCTCTTAGCCCTTGTATTTGAGCCAGCAAGTTGTTCTTGGCAAACGTTAACATCACAAAAAAGTATATATGAATATATTGCATTTCCACCATCCCGGGTTATTTTGACAAATTTAACAGTGACATTTAAAAAAATAGAAAAAAATAGAAATAGAAAAAAAATTATAGATATAATTTTAACTAATAAACTGATAGTATTTTAAATTTAATGTAGTTTAACTATTATTTGATAGTTCATTAAAGATCATTAAATTATAACCTTTTATATATTGTATAAAATTTTAATGAATATGATATTTTAATTATATAAAATTTGAAACATTGTTTATCTACAAGTTAAAAAATATACCTATAATTTTTTTATTTTTAATATTTTTGTACTTTTTTAAAATATAATTGTCAAAATAACCCAGCATTAAGGGGTCCCTTATGTAAATATATCTTAGTTGACAATAATTAATCTTCAAAATGTGAATGTACAAAATGAAATTTATATGGTTATGCTGTATTGGAAATGTTCTAATATGAAGTCGTTAATGAACTAGAATTTTTTATATTATTTTTTTTTTGAAGTAGGTCATGCCTACTTTAAATAATTTTATGGGAGGGATCTCTTAAAAATGACTATTTTGACAATGATAATTCGACAATGAATTTTTAAATAAATCTAAAAAGTTCTTGAAAATAAAAAAAGTTTATAGAACATTTTTTATTTATAGATTAATAGTGTTTTAAACTTCATGCAATTTCATTAGTATTTGATAGTCCATCAAAAACTGTTAAATTGAAACCATTATAAATCACATAAAATTTTGATGATTTTTTATGAACTATCAAATGATAATAAAATTATATAAAATTTAAAACACTATCAATCTATAAACAAAAATAATGTATTTACAAAGTTTTTTCTATTTTAATTTTTTTTTCAAATTTATTTAAAAATAAATTATCAAAGTAACCATTATCAATAAGGATCCCTCCCTAACTTTTATTAAACAAAAAGAGACTAAGAACCTAACCTATTGCTTGAACCCAGAAGAGCCATATCCCGCTGATCAAATAAAGTAGCGTTGCGCTGTTGCTGGTGTCACCTTGAAATATTCTTCGGCTACATTCCTTTCACATATGTGAAGTGGTAGCCGCGAAGAATGTGTTTGCCCTCTTCTTTAGCTTCAGAGGTGAAACCAGTATAGAGGGCTAGATTTAAGTCATTAAAACATTGATAAATTAGAAGGGTCAGTATACTTAAAGAAATAAAAATACATAATAAATTTTAAGGCAGATATGTAATTTCTATGAAATTGGGGGCTAGCCCCTCAACCCATCCTATCTCCGTCTCTGTTTAGCTCAGCGTCGTACATCTATCTCAAGCTTAACCAGTAGTTAATTGGGTCAAGATGCGGGCTGGAGAGGATGTTGAGCGATCGCCAAATCTGTGTCACATGATGCCATGCACATACACATACACATAGGGGCAGCAGAGGAAGAGGTCTGTGTCAATGATGCATGCTGCCATTCTTGGCAGCCAACTATCGGCCGTAGGTAGTTTTTCTTGAGAGGATCCAGAGAAAAATGCGACATACTGGAAGAACAAGCTGAAAGTAATGGTTGGTTGGTTGTTGCCATACAAGAACTTGATCGTGATGGTCAATACTTAAGGAGTTATCTTGTATGGAGAACTTTCATGGCCATTGCATTAGCAATGAGTCAATGACGTATTTTGTACCTTCAGGTCCCGCAAATCCAGTCCACCGATGTGTTTAGTCAGACAGACTGTTTGCCAGTTTACATGGCAATGCCTCCATGACAAACCCCTATACCTCTCCAGAGGAATTCAGAACCCCTGGCCAATCTGTCAAATATGAATTGAACGCACGAATGAATTACCAACGTAATTTAATATTTAATCGGTTATACTTACAAAACAATATGCTCAAACACTTTTGACTGGTCTCAGCAGGATATCATTCGGATCGAATTGGAACTGCAAAATAAACGATGCAGACATGAAGTAAGTTCAAAATTATACAAGTTGGATTTATATGATTACTACCATACAAGTGTTGGGCATATTTCTAGACTTGATTTTAGGGAACAAAGGTAAGGTTGATGATTTATTCTGTATTTTCTAAATCATATCCATTTAATTTACCCGCAATCATTATTTATTTTTAATGAATAATGGACAAATTTAACAATTTTAACAATCATAAAAAATTGTATAATTTTATAATACGTTAGTTCGCAAGAAGTCAACATTCTGATGCACATGTATGAAAAAATAAATGAAAATTTTTGGTAAAAGTTAAGAAAAAAAAGAAAAAGAAATCAATATATAAGAATCTATGCCTCTTTGAAATATCATAAGATTCAAAACAGTATTAATTTTATAAAATTTGATACAATTTGATCCTCATATATGATTCTTGCAGTTTACCAAATACGTCATGAGATTTATAATTGTGGATGTGAGAGAAAACAAACAAATATTAGAAAGAATAATCTAGCAATATTTACAAGAACTTTTTTCTGTTAAATGTAATTAGTATATAAAAAAATAAATACTACATACATTGAGAAATAGACATAAAAATGGAATCAGAGCATCTTTTTAATAAAAATGATCCCCCTATAAATGCATAGCCAATTTAAGTGTATCGGAGCAGTCCAAACTAAAACCGCACATTTAGAGATATCTAAGATCAATTCAAAGCATCTATACCCACTAATACGAGATGTATATCATTGTTTTGCTGAACCCATATCGACATGTTTAGCTAATCAGCTGGGTCCAAACTCGATGAATCGGAAAGAACTGTAGTTATGTCTAATTTCTTCTGTTTAGTGGATGATTAATGAATAATGAGAGATTGATGTCATTGTATTTCTGTAGAAGCGAGTCAAATTCCACGAAAAAGACGTTGAGAATTAAAAAATATATAAAAGGCAGCGGTATGAAGGAAGAGTCGAGCGCACAGTGACACACATGACAGATATAGTTTCTACGGTTGGCACCGAGACGAATCTCATGGGCGTCAGTTTGTCATTATTTTAACATTTCAAACGTTTGGAAAATTCAACATCTCCAAGTCATAGTCTCTTCAAATTTGCCATACTACAATGCTCCCCTCACCTACCATGCACTGGCAACTACCCGCCTCTAACTGACCATTTTTTCTCACGTGGCGGCAAACCAACCTTTAACTTGGACCAGCTGCTCCTATAAATCTCGCATCCTTCTTTCACCTCCTCATCGCAACATAGTTCTTACACTTGCTATAAAACAAACACTAACGCACCACCAAGCCCTACTTTCGTTCAAAAAGAGGAACAAATCAATTAACTGATCATGGCCACAGTTGATGAGGTCAGACAAGCACAACGCGCTCAGGGCCCAGCAGCAATACTGGCAATTGGTACAGCCACCCCGACCAACTGTGTAAACCAAGCTGATTATCCTGATTTCTACTTCCGTATAACAAAGAGCGAGCATATGACCGAACTGAAAGAAAAGTTCAAGCGGATGTGTAAGTATATCTTAGTTACATTCTGTGACCAAACAATCTTCTTTCAAATAAAATTGATGTAGTATATTTCAATCTGCACTATTTATCTAACTATAACTCATTGCTAAGTGCTAACTATTGTCTTGTTTCAGGCGATAAGTCAATGATTAAGAAAAGATACATGCACTTAAATGAAGAAATTTTGAGTGAAAACCCGAACATGTGCGCTTATATGGAGCCATCCTTGGATGCACGCCAAGACATAGTCGTTCATGAGGTTCCAAGGCTCGGCAAGGAGGCTGCAGTCAAAGCTATCAAGGAATGGGGCCAACCCAAGTCAAAGATCACCCATCTTATCTTTTGCACCACCAGTGGTGTTGACATGCCTGGTGCTGACTATCAAGTAACTAAACTCCTTGGTCTACGTCCATCAGTTAATCGCTTCATGATGTATCAACAGGGTTGCTTTGCTGGGGGCACCGTTCTTCGCATGGCCAAGGACCTCGCTGAGAACAACCGTGGGGCTAGAGTGCTCGTGATTTGCTCAGAGATTACGGCTGTTACCTTCCGTGGCCCCTCAGATTCACACCTTGACTCCCTTGTTGGGCAAGCACTTTTTGGCGATGGTGCTGCAGCTCTTATTGTTGGTGCTGATCTTGACCCAACCACTGAAAGTCCGTTGTTTCAGATGGTGTCGGCACAACAGACCATCTTGCCCGACTCAGAAGGCGCAATAGATGGTCACCTTCGTGAAGTAGGTCTCACCTTCCATCTCCTCAAGGATGTACCGGGGTTGATCTCGAAGAACATCGAGAAAAGTTTGGTCCAAGCTTTCACTCCACTTGGTACAAAAAACTTTATTTTACTTCAATCTAGATAACAATTAGTCAATTCTACTAACATTACTGTATCTAATATTTTCCTTCTTAAACAATCTATCTTCCAGGTATCTCTGACTGGAACTCCATCTTTTGGATTGCGCATCCCGGAGGCCCGGCAATTCTTGACCAGGTTGAAGCCAAGCTTGAATTGGAAAAGGAGAAGATGCGTGCAACTAGACATATATTGAGCGAATACGGAAACATGTCTAGTGCATGTGTGTTGTTCATACTTGATGAGATGAGAAAACGATCAGCTGAAGAAGGCAAAGCTACAACTGGAGAAGGGCTTGAGTGGGGAGTGCTTTTTGGTTTTGGTCCAGGACTTACTGTTGAGACTGTGGTGTTACACAGTGTCCCACTCCCAGCTCAGTAGATAGTTAACTTGGTCTGATAAATGGACTCCATAGTAAAAAGGGGATCTCTAGTTTTATTTTGCCTTTTTATTTATTTTTGAGTAGCAGATTGAGTGACAATCCCAAAATGCCAAGTGTTCATTTTTTTTCTCAATAAAAATATTTTAAGCAGTGGGAAATATACAATGTTGTCTATTCTCAGCACTTGCATTAATTTGAATGTTGATTGTTAGCAATATACTTGCATAAAATCAAAACATCCTGTTGGTACTTTTGTAGGAAGACCACCCAATTCCTTCCGTACCAGAATATACAACCAAGGCAATGGCAAAGACATGAATTAAAGCTATTTTGGAATAATATAATTTCCATGTTCTACGTAAATACAATATTTGATATGAATTGGTATTTTGTTAACCATCTTTCATCAATGTGGAAATATAAAAAAAATGCATTTTATTAATTATTCAAGAACCAATCTATGATTATAAAAATGCTATATTCAGTTCAACTGAGTATACCGGCAGAGTTTGTATGTCTCATCTTACTAAGAAACCATATACAAAAATACTCAGATGCTGCTCTATAATTGTTTTAATTCTTTCTATTTTTGCAATTGCTTTGAGGTGACTTAAATTTTAAAATCTTTCTAAACTTTAACATTCTAGACTCGAGAGAATATAAATACCATAATCAGGTTATATAAGCTTACTATTTGTTATTATTTTGGAAATCTTTCAGTTTCAACTCCTCCAATGTCCTTAATACAGCAGCTTGCAAATACAAAGCACTTAATCTCCGATGTGATTGTGACATAAACAATTCATTTAACTCAGAGAAATTGTTCTTGCATCCTAAGTTCTGCATCCCTTATTTTCACCTTTTTCAATATAAATACTTTACAAAAATACATGTTTCAGAAAGTAAGTTAGAGACTGTATTTTTGAAAAGTGTTTATATCTAATACTCGATTTAAATAAGGTGTGCAGTTATCCCATAGAATTTCTTCTGCTAGATAAGGTTGTTAGATCAATGTAGTTAGGTCAGTTAAATGTTAGTCGAATTTTGAAAAGGAATTTAAGGAACCAAGCTTTCATAAATTGGTACTTTGTAACTGTTTAGTAGATCAACATTATAATTGTAATTGGAACCAAGCTTTCATAATTACCCTTTTGATTATCTAGGGATTTAACATTGTAATTGTAACTTTGTACTGAATTGGAATAAGTTGCCGCTTCAAGCTTTCATAATGCTTATAAAAAGTCAAACATATAGCTTTAATATATTTGAAAGGAATTTGTGCATGAAATCAGTATAGACACTCTGAACTCCAAGCACGTCTGCAGATACTAGAACATGACACACCCCAATATCAATTAATATACTGATACTGATAGGGACACTGATCACAAGTCACATCACTAAGCAACCAACCTGTTCTTCTATAGTTGTATACTGCATCCATTGACAATATAAGATGAAAATTTCTAACCGAAGATCTCAACGGCGGCTTTTGATCTGATCTATCTTAGCGTATTCTGCCAATTTGAACCCCCTCAAGCCACTGCAGCGGCCGACTCGGTGCCACGTGTCAATCTTCTCATTTTCCCTAGTGCGCTCCCCGTTGATTTGGAGAATTTTGTCCTCTTCAACCTCGACTCCTTCCTTTATCCCGGGAAGATCAGCCTTGAATACATGCGCATCAGGGGTTTCTTTCCAGCCAATGTTAGCAAATGCTGAGGAGTCAGCTGAAAAGGAGAGGGAGGAAAAGAGGCAAGGGAAGGAGAGTGGGCCACAGATGAAGGGAAGGCGTCGAATGGATCCACAGGTCGAGATAGAAGGGCCGAAGAGGCTGATTTGAGCAACTTTTGTGGGATAATCGTTTGATTTGAGATCGGGAAGAAGTGAATTTGCTAACTGGATGAAGATCAAGTGAGAAAAAAAAACACCTACAGAGCTTTTTAAACTACACGGAGGACGTGTTCTTAAATTTCTATGGTAGAAAATTATGATAGTAGATTTCAATCGTCAGATTTATTTAAACGGTTATGATTATATTCATGAAGATATTATTATTAAGTGGGTTTCATAGTTATAGACAAAAAAAAAAAACTATGGCACTGTAGAAATAAGTATGGCAACGGATGTCTTTCTGATTTTTGTGTTCTATACTGGATCAAATCAAAGGTTGCGTTGTTTCTTTTTGTGAGAATGGAGGGAGTTTCGACCTGATGTTTTTTCATGTACTAAGTTCGCTTTGGACTTTAGCTCTGGCATATGATCTATGGGATTCATATTTGATATCACAAAAATAATGGCACGAAATCAACGGATTTCGATTGTCGAATTTGTTTAAATGATTGTGTTTAAATATAAAGGTTATTATTATTATGTGAGTCCCACAGTGACACGGAAAAACTATGGCAGCGGCTACCAAAAAAATAAAAGTATAGCAGCCGATATATTTTCCTGAAAGAAGATCGTAACTATATTAGATTTGAAAGAAGATCGTAACTCCCCCTGACCCTCTGCTTTGATAAAATGTAAAAGATAGGAAGAGAGGTAATGGAAGGAGAAGTTAGAATATTTTATTTTTTTTATTTGATTAATATTGTAAATTTTTGTTATATTTTAATTTGGAAAGAAAATATAAATTTTACAAGATTAAAATAGTAATCTTCATTAATTTTAACTTTCTATTATTATTTTTAATAAAAAAATGATAATGGAAATATTTTTTTTCCTCTCTCCATTTTTCTATGCCTTGTCTAAATAAGAATGTGTAAAAGAGGGAAATTTTTTTGGATCCTCGGTGATTTGGGATCGAGGACCGGACGGATTTGACAACAAGATTTTTAAGATTCGTTTTTCTTTTTGTGCTGGACGTCTAAGATTTAGATAGAATATTTTTTTTTATATGATTGTAGATTTGTAGATCATCCTAGCATTAAGGTCTACTGAGCACGACTTGGACCACCCTATTAATATCACTCGTTGACCCTTTCTTTTCTTTCTCACTATTTTCCCCTTTGCACCAAAATATTATTGCTGCCCCATCCTTTTCTCGTAATTTTTTTTATACATTGTTGCAGCGTTGGTCTCCTCTGTCGCCGCTCCCTGGCCTTGTCTCGTGTCTGTCACACTCCTACTGTTAATTGAGCGTGTTTGTAACAAGAATTCACAAAAAACTATACTAACCAAACCTAACTTGAAGAAACTGTAAAGAACACTAATGGTGAAGGAACTAATAAATGGAAGAGTGATTACTCAATTCTATTCTTTTTTTTCATAATGTGAATTGCTAGAGCATTAGAAATTTACTAAATCCTATGTGTTAGTTGTTATTTTAGTTTTTGGGTTGAAAGAAGGTTTCTAATTTATAAACTATTAAATACAGTTGATAAAATATAAACTCGTTTCTAAATGCCACGTCAGATTAGCAATTCGAGTGAGAATGCTAATTTTAGCGGTGGAGAAGAGAAATTATTATCAGAACGCTAAATTTCTAATAAATGATTGGCCCCACTTTTAGAATTAAAATATTTTTTTAGAGTTTTAGAGCAGGAGAGGAATTATAAATTTGTAATTAACTTATTTAATGATAATGTGGAAGTTATTAATTTTTGTAGAAGCAGTACTGCATGGTTGCCTATATATATAGGCGATGTAATATGTGAAAGAATTTATAAGAACATCTCCAATGAGAATTTCTATTGAGTTTCTATTTCTAAGTGTCATTATCTATTTTTTATTTTAGTGTTGGAGAAACATAATTTAGAAAATTTAATTATATTTTCTAATTTAGTAACTCAATTTTAATTGTCACGTCAGATTAACAACTCGTTTAATTTAGCATTGGAGATCATTTTCACTAAACCTATTTATTTTCTTTTCTATTTTCACTAAATGACTTGACATAAATAAAATCTAGAGACGGTTTCAACATTGAAGAGTCTTAACTGTAATTAGTAACTTCTCTAATTAAATCTGACATGGCAGTAATATTCAAAATAAAATAAAATAAAATAACTTGAAATAAAATGATAAAATAATCATATAATTGAAATAAATGTTTAAAACTTTTAGTATAAAAAATATTTATTTTTTGATTTTATTTTAAAAGTCAAATAAATTGACAAAAAATACAAATAAAATGTAAAAAAATCAAATAAGTTGTTAAAAATTCGAATAAGATGGCAAAAATAAAGTTACCTCCTCCTTTATTCGGTCTTGAAACCGGCTATGTAAAATAACATAGGTAGAATTCTAACTTTTCTTTTTATTAGTAATGTACATTGAAAACAAAAATATTACGAATAAACTAAAATAAATGAAAAGAGTTAGAAATACATACTGACACTATAATCTAGAAGTTGGGTTAATATGTCATAGGTCATTTTCTGGAATACTATCTGAGTCTCCGTCTGCGTCTGTCATGAATTCACCGGATGATGGTGCTCCAATGGGACTACGTTGATTGCGTTGTTCTACATCAAACCAATCTTTTAAGCACATAAAGTCGCTTGAAAGTCTTTACACCTAATCTGTTGTGTTTATCAATTAGAATCATATTTGCTGAACTAAAACAGAATTCGAAAGGGATAGTCTATATGGGCACGACAAATATATCGCGGGCCATCATGATAAGAATTGGATATGCAATTTTATTCCTCTTCTAATAATCGAGGATGTCAATGCTTTCGGATTTCATGCTTCCCAAACAATAACTAACTAACTCATTTGTGCTTACTTGCATTTGGGAGTCGTCATCTTCCTTCAAGTCTTGCAATAATGCAAATCGGCTATTGCTCCTATTATGTTTCAAAAAATAGAAAATATAAGACTCATAATATTATTTAATTTTTGATATTATAAATATGTTAGAGTTTAATACCTAATGTTATGAGAGTTCGAAGAATAAGGTTGATTCACTTGATTGGCATGAATTTGGGCGTTGTATAGTTTGAACATCTCCTCCAACGCTGAGGTAACGCATTGTTTCTCCCCGGTATGTGGCAAATTAATTTTTTTTATATTGTTGAAGCAATCTTATGGTGTACTTTTCTCTTGAATGAAGGATGAAGATAATTTGTGATAACTGTAATGAGAGGTACGTCTTTCCAATATTTTAAGAATTTTTCCCTCAGGGCTTCTACAATCTGTGAAAGGGGGAGTCTGCGCTCTCATCCCCCGTGATTTGACGAATTTCTATATCTTTCGGGTCATGACACACCTTCAAAATAATAAAATCAATTAGAAATGAAATAAGTTAAAATTTATAACGAAATAAATATAAAGATGAAAAAAAAAAACTAACATTGGAGATCAATAGAGATGTTGAAGCAACTCATGCGTGGATAATGTGCATGAGCATGATATTTTGACGATTACATTAAAGAAAACCTCTAGAAAAGCACGAACTTGTTCTAGTTTTTCTCATTTTTTATTTATGGTGAGTTCTGTAGGCTCTCATTTTTTATTTTCGGATTTTATTCTCTAGTTACCCGGGTGAAATCCAGATTTTCATGCTGGTCGGATTGGATGGGACGTAAAGGTAATGGGTTTGTCACGTTTTGGATCGGATTTGTCAGGTTTTTCCCAGATTTTTGGTCGGGTTTGCCAGGTTTTACCTGGATTTATTTGGGTTCCATTCCTTTTTTGGGCCAGTTTTTTTTTATTTCGGCCGTGTTGTAATGGATTTTACACGGGTTTTATACGGATTGATGAGACGGGTTGAGCGTAGGTCGGATTTTAGATGGGCTAAATTTACCTCAGATTTTTTTTAAAAAAAATTCGGTCACAATTCTTAGTTGGCCCATGGGTCACCCGATCCACGGGTTAGATGGGTTTTGCCTCCGGATCAGAGCGGATTGGATCGCGAGGTTATTTGACGAATCAGGTATTACCCGGCGCAATTATTTACAACACTGCCCAACTCATAAAATGCCGTTAATTTGTCTTAATTGAGCTCTTACAAAATTGATGAATTTAATGAAGATTCCCTTTTTTTTTTGTCTTTACCTTTTTTTTTTAACTTTTTTGATTGAAGTTTGTCTTTACTCCGCAGTTCGCAGGGATACAGTAAGCAGAACCAGAGAGGAGGGCAGGAGAGGATCAGTCCTCGAGATTTTCAAAAGACGACAGCATTTATTGCCTCCCTCGTGCTCCTCGTGATCTGCTGTTAATTGAAGTCATTACCGTTGGAGCCAAAAATAAATCGAATTCAATTGAACTAACTAGAGTTTAAAATTAATTTGAAATTAATTTATTAAATTAAAATCAAGTTAAATCTAACTCTAGATGAATGTAATATTTTAATTTTTGAATTTATTTTTATAATATCATAAATAATTAGAACTAAATTAATTAATATTTTATTAATTTATATTAAAAAATTTAAAAATAATAAATATTTATTAATTTATTATTATTAATAAAATAATTATATTATATATTATTGATTAAATAGTTAAAATCTATATAAATAATTATATATCAAACTATTACGAATTGAACTAGTTCATTAAAAAAATATCGAACCGAACTCGAATCAAATTGACAAAAAAAAAATCTAATCAAACGAACCGAATTCGAGTTAAAACCGAATCGAACAAATTACAAAATTTTCTTACACCCCTAATTACTATGGGTCAAAACGGAGATGTCCATTTGTCCAATTTTTTTTTATATAACCTTGCTGTATGAATCAAATGGTTATTATCCGGTTTCGGCAAATCAGCTGTAAGCTCCAATTCATGGTCAATATTCGGTTTCAGGTTGATACATATTATATTGATAGATTATCCAGTAAACTGATATCATGTTGTCTTTCAAACTACATTTTATTTTTTAATGTATAATATTATATTATTTTTTATGATGTACTGAGAGCGCATACTCATACTTGCAATTGTACAAATTGAATTTATTTATTGCACCAATAGTTCAATATCATTTTTATATATGAATTCAGAATACTTCCATCTCTATGCTTCTAGTTAATTACGTGCATGATGATTTATAATCAGTAAAAAGCAAAAAATCTTTGCAGTTATGGGGATGAAGATGGTAGACCACTTGGAAGAACTTATTTGACACTTTCAGATAAATTTCTCAAATGAGAATTAGCAAGTGCCTCACATTTCTCAAACTGCAATCGAATAAGTTTTCTTGTATCTTTTCAAATTATTATTAAAACAGTTAGCGTAATAGGCATATTTAAATCACAACCTGTATCAGTACCTAAGGGCACGAAATCATTACATTAAATACATGTAAATGAAATTTGTTCTGGTCCATATTGAACGAAAGTATTTGAGAAAACATAAAATATTTTTTTTATGAAATTGGTACACAGTAAATCGCAAAGAAAATAACATTATTATATATTTTCTGTTATTCTTTTTACAAAATTTGAGAATGCATTGTTTAAGGTTGTTGATTGTCAAAAAAAAATCCTTGTCCGACATTAAATGGATATAGTCTAGTGTCTATCTAACTTTTATGTAGATTGATCACTTGTATATAGTCGTAATTATTAAATATGTTAATTTATTATTTCAAACAATTTCAGATTTTACCAATGGAGTTTTAACGGACATTTTATGAGTGATCAATCAAACTACACACCCTATCTAAATAATAAAAAATAGATCTGCAATTTAGAATTTTGATTTGAACCAGATTTAAATATATCAAATAAATGCAACGTAAGTTAATTATATGCTAATATTCCTTGCATTAAATAAAGATCAATTTAATATTTTTTTATTATATTTGACAACATTAACAATATTAAAGAATTATTTTAATATGAAATGATAAGACTACAAATATTATATATATTTATCATAAAAATAAATTATACTCTATAAAAAGGGTTAAGTCTTCTAATTTCTCACACATGCCAAATCATCAATACTTCTTCACCATTGATTTTGTTTAAATCTTTTCATCTACTTTAATCCAATGGTTCATATATATTTTTTCTCCTCATTTAAAGTAATATGTATAATATACTTAAGGTGAAATTTAACTTTTAAAATGATTCAATTTTTTTATGACCATTTATAGATTATTATATATTTAATTATATTATTTATAATAATAGTAACAATAATTATTATTATATACATCTTTAGCATTTTACAAATTATGTTATTTTTTCTTTAATGTTAAACTTTATTAAATGTATTTAAAATTTATATTTAAAATTATTTATTTGAGGACTATATTATCGAGGTGAAATCCGAGTTATAACCCTAGTATGATTAATGTATATTTCATTTGTCAAAATTTTAGTTGTCCGAATCAAATTTACGATCCTTCAAGCATTATTAAACAATACCAAAATCTCATCAAATTTAACTCGGGTAATAGGGTCCAAAAAATTTGTATCCATATCACATCATTTTTTTTTACGAATACGAATATGAATAACTAATAGTCAAATATGAATAATATATTTTCGGATAATTTCAAATATAGAGCCAAATAAAATGGATATTATCCACTCCTTTTACACCCTACAACTAACACTCTAAAAGTTTTCTTCGCAGATAGATAAAAAGGTCTAAAAAAATTATATCCATATCGGCATTATTTTTACAAATATAAATATGGATAACTAATATTCAAATATAAATAATATATTTTCAGATAATTTTCAAATACGGAACCTAATAGAACGGATATCATCCGCTCCTTTTACACCCTACAACTAACACTCTAAAACTTTACTTTTCAATTTGCGGTTTTTTTGTGTAAATTATTGCAAAATTATCAATTTATTCAAAATAATAATTGCCACGTGCATCATCATTAAAGTAATACCGCAGATGCTCAGACTATATAAATCCTCATTGTCTTCTCACCAAGAATAGTGCGAATTACATCCCAAGCATCACGAAAAGCTTGTACTGCATTGAATATTCTAAATGCAGTTTGTTATTCTAAAGCCAGTACCGCGTTTATTATGATCACAAAAAGCATCACAAATACACCGGAACCACTGCACATTTCTCCTCTAAAAGAAAACTTAAAAAAAAAGTAAGAACACCTTGTTCTGTTACAAAATAGAATAATTTAATTAAATACAAATATCTAGAATAACTTAATTACAAAATGACTCTTATTAGATAATTACCTGAAAAACGCCTTTACTGCGAGTTACGTAACTTACGTTATACATGTTTTTCTTGACGTGTGTCACATTATTATTCTAAGTGCAGTGGTTTACAGGCGTTGCAGCCTTATTTCATCCATTTTCCTATTTATCCTCTATTTGATGCTCCTGGTGCAGGCAAACATTACTTGCGGACCCAGTTCAAGCCGCGCCAGCTCCAGAATAAGACTAGTATTCCATAGACCAGTTCTTCCCAAGTGGTAGAATAACTAGCTCACAGATCAGCGGGGCCAATGCAAACGGTCCCCACCCAAAAGTGAACTGGCTCACCTCTTAAATCCTGCCATAGTCAATTTTTCCATAACGGCTATATTCGCTGACCCAACCAAATTCCTCCTCCTTTAAATTGCCCCACCCGGATCAATCCAAACGGTTCAATCGATTCCTGATCGCAACGAACTCTCTCCCTTCAGATTCCAGCATTCCTGATCTTTACAATCTTTCTCTTCCTCTCTCTCATCCTTTCTCTGTAATGGAGACTGGTAGTACACCTGAACCAATTTGCACCGTTCAGCATGTTGCAAAGGCATCATCTGACGAACTCCTCCGTAAGTTCGCTGATCCTGACTCTCCATCACCTTGCCGCAACCTCCCTCTTGCATTGAGGCGAAAGAAATCATCAAGGCGGGTGGCGTCAGGTCTCTCTGCGAGGGAACACGCAGGTGGCTCTGATGTGCCTCTGGCAGTAAGGAGGAGAAGCAGCAGTGGCTCGGTTGACTGGAGGGCAGGGCTGCTGCTGCCGACTACTACAGCTAAAAAATCAAACGGGAGTTTCATTCGTCGGATGGGGATTGGACGGATTGATGATGCAGTTGGGATTGGTCTCATCTTGGCTGCCTTGGAGAGGGTATGTAGTTTTTTTTAACTTGTATTATTGTGTGTTGAGTTTATTAATTCATAAAGAAAAGAAAAGAAAATAGACAGATAAGTAGATAATCGATGCCGTATTAGAAAATGTTTTCCGTTCATTTAAAAATAGTTATAATTTTTTCACTCCACATACATCCGCAGCCGCAGGTGCAGCCAGCATAAAAATTAATAGAGAAAAGTTTTTTATACCCTAACTTCTATATCTCATTCTATATCTCAACTATCTTAACTAATCTAATTACTTTCTAACTGTTATTCAATTTAGATTTGAAGGAAAAACGGAAAAAAAAAACGCGGGTCACATACTTAACCCGTTTAAATTAAAACTTTAATGGTATCTCTCTCATATTTGAGAGTTATCGTTTATACATCTAATATACAGTTCATATCAAAGTGTCTATAAAATATACAGTACATATTGAAGTGTGTATAAAATATATGTTTAGATTTATTTATAATAGTGAAAATTAAAACTAAACTATAAATTATATTTTGAATGACACGTTAAGATGTGTTATGGTAGATATTAAAACTTATTTTTATTAAATATAAAACTAATTTTTGTTATCATTATTCTAAAAAAATTATTTTATGTTACATACCTATTATATATTATTTACACTCAAGAATATAAGAAATAAAGATATTATTTATTATTTATTGAGATTATTTTTATTATAAATATAAATTATAAGGTCTTAAGATATTAAAAAATATTAAATATAAATTTATCAATTGTAAGACATTATTTAAGATAATAAGAATATCAATATTCAGAAAATATTATAAAATTTTAAATTCATTCAAGTTAAATATGACTTATTAATCAGTATTAAAAATTTAATTACTAAGTTTTAAGATGAGAACAATTAGGTATAGAGATTTGGCTCTAGGAGTGTTTGATAAATATTTTTTGAATTATATATTATTCAAAGTTAAAAGTAAGATTTGTGTTAATATATATTAAGATATCAGATAAATGATCTTAAGACTTACAATGCTAGATTTTAGGACTTTATTTATAAAATTTTATATCAAATGTAAATTATGTTGCATATTGAGAATTACATATATTGATATAAAGACTTAGATTGATGAATATTAAGACTTAGAAAATATATTTTTAAGATGTTTGTTCAGAATTAATATAGTCTATTATGTTGCATATTGAGACTTGCATGGATGAATATAAAGACTTGGGGTGGTGACTATTAAGACTTAAAGATCAAGTTTTGTTAATATGACTAGTGATAAATTAATTTCTTTTGTTTATTAGAGAATGAGAAATTGATTGAAGCTCCAACTAGTTAGATTAATTATAAAACATTATGGTAGATTTTAAGATATAACACATCAAAATATAACTTGTAATATTAGATTTTAAGACGTCATATTTTTCGTGTTAAGACTGGACATTCGATTTAAAGACTTTGGTTATCCAGTTTAAGACTTAAGACATTTGATTCAAAGACTTCGATAATTGGACATATGACGATTATCAGTTGATGTTCAGGAACGTGATCAATGTGGTCAATAACTTTTTCACTTAGGCTTAATTAATTAATAAGTATTAAGACATGTTGATAGTATAGTTCTTAGTTATAAAGAGTTCATAGCTGAGGCTATCTAATTCGCATAGATATGTTGATAGTATAGTACTTAGTTATAAAGAGTTCATAGCTGAGGCTATCTAATTCGCATAGTCATCATATCACGTCTCCCTTTCAAAAAAATATATTCTTTGCTCACAATCACGTATGAAGTATATATGAGTATTAAGGCAAATAAAGACATATATGAAAGAAAAAAATACTTGTATTAATAATTATTAAGGTATATAATATTAAATATTAAGAATAAAGTTATTAGGTATAAAGACATCATAATTTAGGGCGGTCAGGGTGTTCCAGAACGTGAAACGTTTTCAAGAGTTATTTCAACAAATCAACGTATTTGAGTTGGTGTATTTGATGAGGTAATAAATTTGAGGTATAATTATCAGGTTCCAAATTAATAACTAACATAAAAGCCAAAATTTTAAGATATTTCGAGCTGTATTTTTATTGCAATCCGTGCTGATCTTGTCTAAAATCTATTTTTTGTGGGATGCACCGAACACCTCAAGATTAGAAAAAAGTTATGACCTGGCTTCCCAATTCAAAATTATAATATCGAGCGGCCCTAAGAGTTGGTAGAAGAAGATGACAGGATTTATTTGCTTGCACCATTCCCTGGCCCGGTGGAATTTAGAACATTTCAACCAAAGGCCTGTCAGAACGATACTTTTCAAATACAAATTTGGAAATGTATAAATTAAATTTGAGAGAGGGGAGAAACAAACAATTGTTCCATGCCCCAAGCTATTTTATCTGACACTATCAGTGCCATCTTGTTAGTAGTTTGAGTTTAACAAATAAGAGTCGTTATCAAATGTATGCAGTTACCGTGGTTTAATATGTGCCGATATTTCAAATGTTGGGTTTCTTCTTGTAAACTTCGCAAAATGTATTTTTATTTGATATAACCCCATACTATATTGTGAATGATATATATTTCTCTTCTAATGGATCGTAATTTTCATTTATCTTTGCTTTAGACATGGCGAAAGACTGTTGCAAATGCATCAGAGGTGTTCGTGGAGAAGCATCGCACGAACCATGTGCGTCTGATCAGCGATATGGTTTGATATGAAATAGCGAGTTCTTGAAGATAATATATAGCATCTTTCAATTTAATTTCGAAAAAAATATGCTATTTTTTTATCTCTTTCCAGTCGATGCAGAACGTATTCCCGGGAAGAATAGCTCCTACGTTTAAATTATTTTTGTTTTTGAAGCGGTTTGCTTCAAATTATATGAAGGTTTTCCTTAGATGTTCAATCACCAATTTTTTTAATTGTTTAACATGAATTAGTTGTATGCTTGTTAGGTGGTGTAAATCTATTTTAATTTTTTTAGATAAAAGAAATTATTTGATTCGAAATATCATCAAAATGATTTATGTTCGAAGATTATTTATTTATCTGCGGAGTCAATTTGTTCATGCATTTAGTTGATACCAAATACAGTATATGTGGCAAACTCAGATGAGGATAAAGAGAAACCAATGGCCCAATAAAAACCTAATTTCTGATTAACGTTAGGCTATTCTGCGAGGGTCAGGTCTGGGATATGGGGTTTTCGTTTGGGCTTTTATGTATGTATACCTCACACCAGTACTATGTTATGACTCGTGAGATTGTACAGTACAATGTTAGGACATTTTCGCTCCGGCGTTATTGATAAGGTACGTACCATCCTTTTCTATATAGGGCTGTCGTATAGCGGTATAGGGATGGCAAATAAGCAGTAGCGGAGCTTTAGTTGAAATTAAGAAGGAGCTAATGAAATTTAATTATTTATATTAAGTGAATTAAAAGAGATTAATTATATACCTCAGATGTATTTTACAGATATTGTTTTTATCATTTTAGAATCTATAGAGGGAAAATGACTCAATTTTCTTGAAGGAAGTTTCGTTATTGGTAATAAAGTCCATGACCCATCCGGCCTATTTGAATTTGTTCAACTCGACGGCCAATCCGTCTGGCTCAAAGGTCAAACAGGTAAATTCGGATCTGGCCAAAGTACAGGCTGGGCGAGTACAGATTTAGGACAGGCATGCCCATCCGACCCGTAGTATCGATAACATTTTATATATATTTATGTGTTATGTATAACTTTATATAATCAACTTATCAACTTAGGTCAAATTAATAATTTAACTAATAGAATATTCATTTAAATTATTTTTTTAATCAAATATCACAATTTATAAATTGAGTATTTGAGTTGGCATAAATATTTAATAATTTTTAGACTTAAAAAATAATTTATATCATGATGGCATAAATATTTAATAACATTTTAGTTTAAATACAATAATCATCCTTTAAAGATATAATATTAAGAAGAGAGAATTAGTTAATCAAAGGAAATATTAATTGATTATGTAACAATTTAATTAAAAAATCTAGCAACAAAATATCGTTAACAAAGTCGGGTCGTGGCAGTTACGGGCGGGTAGGCCCATGAAGCATCATGGGCGGGTCGGGTCATCAATTTTAGGTCCAGAGGTAAGGGTCGGGTAAGTCGGGTAGAGGATTTTTAAGGACGAGCTGGGCTCCGGATTTGACATAAACGCGACCCTATCCGGCCCATTGCTATTTCTAGTTGTCAATGGTAGCATAGTCACAAGGTGCGCAAATTATTTATGAATATTTTGTTTTTTATTCATAGCCAAATGCTTCATAAATAATTTAGCAGTTTAATATATAATGTATTTTTTTGTCAAAATATTTTATTTACAAATTATTCGGCAAAAAAATATATTATATATTATTTTAATTAAAATTTAATATTTTAATATTATAATATATATTCACGAATTATACACTATTATATCCGAATCATGAATTTTTGACCTCACCGAATAATTTCTGAATCCCGAATTTGTTAGTATGATGGGTAGGGTAGGGTATGGGTGGAGATATTTTCATATCCATATCCATTAAAAATAATTTTATCCGTACTCTACCCTTGCCCGATTTTGGGTAACGAACGGGTAACATTAAAAATAATTAAATAAAAAAATTATATAATTTAGACAAATAAATAACATTAAATAAATATACTAATAAAGTGCAACGATAATTAATTTTTAGAAATAACAAAAATCATATAATTTTTATTTGTCAATTATCATCATAAACATATACTAATTACTATATATATTTATTAAAAATATAAAAAAATATATATTTTTATATATATTTAACTAGAGGTAGACTATTGTGAAAACGTTTTCATTTCAGCCGATATGCAAACGGATCAAAAACTATATTTTAAAATCTCAAAATTTTCAATTTATAGTTTCCATTAAATTTTTCATATGAAAACCTTGTGGGATACAAAAATTTGGAGTATTTTGAGTTTTTTAGGCAACTATTTTGAATTTTTGAAAAAACAACTCTAAAAATAATAATAATAATTCAATGTTTGTGTTGTTTTTTCAAAAATTTAAAGGAATGACTTAAAAAACTCAAAACACTCTAAATTTTTGCATCCCACAAGGTTTTCATATGAAGAATTTAATAGAAATCATAAATTAAATTTTTTGAGATTTTAAAATATAATTTTTGATCCATTTTCATATCGGTTGAAATACAAACGTTTTTACAATAGTCTATCTCTATTGAACTATATGTATATTTATATAATTACCCAATGGATAATGAGTAATGAAAACTCTTTATCCATATCCATACCCATTAAGTTAACAAAAAAAAATTCTTATCCGTATCCATACCCGATAAATTAATGAAAATAAAACCTTACCAAAACTCCGTCTTATCGGATACAATACGAATCGGATAAACGATCATAAATATTGACAATCCTACTTTTATATCATTCTATGGAGCCGTAAGTGCTAAATATACGGTGGGGAGGGATTCTTGACAAAGGGCTATTTTGATAAATTTAATGATGAATTTTAAATAAATACAAAATAAATCTTAAAAATAAAAAACTATAGATATGTTCTATTATTTATATATTGATGGTGCTTGAAATTTTATGTAATTTATAATAATTTCAATTTAACATTTTTTATGGACTATTAAACATTAATAAAATTAAATAAAATTTAAATCATTATTGTTCTGTGAGTAAAAGAACATATTAATATTTTTTATTTTTAAATTTATTTATATATTCGTTGTCAAAATAGCCGCTGTCAAGATCCCTCCCCAAGTCCCCATATATAAATATGTATTTATAGTGACTAGCTATATATCCGCGCATTACGGCGGACATTTTTATTTAGATACATAAAAAAATAATAAATTATTTTGACAAATGAATACATTTATATTAAAAAAATAAAAAATTGTCCGTCTCTATTTTCTAATATATCTTGATGGAAGACATGATTAATATTTCTAAGAGAAAAAAAGATTAAATTTTTTTCTGATCATCTTCTCTGTTTTTATACAACTATGATAGTCAATTTATCATGTTTTTTCTTTCCCATCTTTTCAGTTATACAAATGATGTACGTCGTATCATTAATAAAAAATACGTATCAATGAGCAAACTATTTTTTTCATCAAAAACACGTAACATGATTGTTATATTCATCTTTAATATTTGCAGTACTTTTAAGTCTGAAATTGTGAGATATATCATCAGAGAGAACTTCTATAAAAGATCATCCAATAAGATAAGTCAATTTAGGAAATAATTACTATAAAAACTAAGATGATCAGAAAATCTTTGTCAATTATCATGAAAGATATAATATCATATTAATTCGGTTGATTGACATCAAATTTTTAATAAAAATATCTTTACCTTTTCAAAAATTATTATTTTCGAATAGAGAGGAAATTAAAAAATTGGAAACGATATATGCCGCCGAAGTTAATCAAATTGAATCTCAACCGTTGCATAAAGGATAAAATGGATATTATGAAAGTTTGAATACCATGATAAAAATGGACGTCTCCATTGTTTAGATGTTTTATATAATAGTATAAATGTATAGTTATGTACGAGAACATACAGAGTTGAAGGCTTGGAGCCATATTGGTGCGCGTTTCACTCCAGCATCGAAAAAATTACGCAAAAAATAGTGTATAACAACGGATTAGCCGATTAATATATCTTTGAGATTTGGCCCCTCTCTCACATTTCTTATCTTTTTATTTAAAACACAAACAACCGAGAGTGATTGTGATCTATACTAGTATTTATCATTTATCAGGTGAAGTAAAAGTGAAGTTGTTTAATCAAATTTACTTCATTTTATATTTCATGATATTTGATACTGGAGTAAAAATATCCACTTATTTATCATATATTATTTTACTTAAATTAGTTATAGTTTACGTTAATGAATTTATTATTATCTTGTACAATGTTTTTGTTATTTAATCTAAAAATCACTAATGTGAATCTCTACTCCTTATTAAGCATATAAGTGTTCTGATCCTATAACGGTTCAGATTTTTTTATTAAATTTTTAAATCTAATATCAGTCATCCGATTGAGTTATTAGTCAAATAATGTTATTATCTCTATGATCATTTGTGTTGAAGTTATAATTTTCTCTCAATTTTGATTGTTACATGAAATGATACATAATTTAGTAGTACAATTGTTCTACTTTGTTTCCTTTTTTTTCTTAGATTACCATCAATTATAAATTTTAACTTTCCTTAATTTTTGAATTTTAACTTTCCTCTCAATTATGTATTTATTTTACATTAATTATGTATTCATGATTGAAATTTACATTAATTATTAAATTATCTTCATTTTTATTTTCTTTCTTTTCGCGTGAAGATATGAATTTTTATATTTTTAAAAGACATCACCATAACAACATACGTACCATAGCAACATACAGACAAGATACTAGTAATATATATTTGACTTAAACTGAAAAACACGAATACCATATAAATAAGTTGCATGATAAGATTCATTAATATAAATAATTACTTGTTTGATATGAATAGCAAAGTCGGTATGGATGACCACATTTTGTATATCAACTCCCATAATTATTCTCCAAACTAGTGAAATAATTAAGACTATCTCATGTCATTAGAATTTTCTTTTTGCGAAGAAACTTGACCACTTGTAAGAAGAAGTATTTTTGTGAAATAAAAAAAATGAGATTTTAATCATTTAATAGTCCAGTCCTTGCACATGATAATCCCAGTCGCTCTTCTGATGCAATTAACAGTTTGTGTTCTCTACCACTGAAATTGTAATTAAGTTATATGCAACCCACGCCATGGTCACATCAATGCCATCGTCGATAACAAGAGTACGTCGAGACCTACTACTGAAAATGAATGATAACTTTAGATTTGATCACATTATTAAATTAAGAGCACTGAGATTTGTTTCCAGGTCCATATCTTTTTATTAACCATAGTTATATATTTATTAAACAAAATACATAATTATTAACTGCAAAAGTTGAATAATTTTTTAACAAATATAAATTATATTTAATAGCTATATTAATTTTATTTATTAATAATTATGTGTTCCATTTTAGTATATAAATAAATACAGTTAATAAAGAAGGGGTGGACACTCGAGGGTTGTGGACACCAAACATTTTCGTTAAATTAAAATATGTAGACGGCATGATGGGAAATTAATGATAGTACTATAAACAAGGAGGAAGTTAATGTAACTCAATGAAAATTGTTAAATCCAATTGTAATTATTTTGTATATTAATTAAATAAGAAACAAAATTATTTATAACAACAAAATGAAATTCCTAAATTTAAAACTATGTGAATCTTTTCCTTATTCTTTCTTCGAAAATATCATACCTTCTCCCAAAAAATATGAAATATTTTTTATGACACTCTCAATTAAGGCAGTCCTTAAAGAACTCTCCATAGTTAAGAGAGTATTTAAATACACTTCTAATTTAAAGAGTCTGTTCTAGATTTTAAATCTATTATTGATTCGCTTAGTATTAAAAAGAAAGTAAAATTTGAAGCTTAAATGAAAAAAGTTTCGGATACAAAACAAATTTCTTTTTTTGAAGAGAAGTCATATCATTGCAAATTTGTACTCCATCTGTCCTATTCATTTTTTTTTCTAATGTTTCAAGCCCGAAGTCAATTTATTAATAACTGCAGGGTTACAAAGAGAAGTTACATATCTTTCCGTATTAAAACCACCAAACCCTTTCTCCGGGCCGCCTAACACCTTAGAAACTCTAGATCTAGCAACTCCATGTGTTTGGACTATGAAAAAAATTAGCGTAAGAATTAGCACTGTTCAGGTTAGTGGTTGATAATAGTGTGAGGTTAGTGATATTTCAGAAAATATGAAAAAAATGCTAATTTTTACTATTTTGGGTTAATAAAATATTATTTGGATAGAAACTTGAAAACAGTGGAGAGAATAGTTAAAATAATTAATTATTCTTTAGTATTTTATTTAATAATAATATTTATTTAATACTACTCTATACTAATATAAAAGATTTTTTTATTATTTTCACTACCCTCATGGACACTAATCCGCTAACCCAATGTTTTATGTGGGTTAGCGGATTAGCACTGTTCTGCTGCTATTCTCGATTTTTTTTTTTGTGTTTGAATGATTGCTAACTCGAGAACAATATTGCTATTCTACACCATCCAAACACACCCAAAATTTGTGTGTACCTCCCTAGCACTTCCACCTCTGTAGCTCAGCACCAGCAGCACTGTTCTCAACCTGAACTCGTATATGCTTGGATGGTGAAAGTATTAGTGTAAGAATATTAGCATTATTTGGGTTAGTAGTTGAGAATAATGTGAGGTTAGTGATATCTCAAAAAATATGAGAATAATGCTATTTTTTACTATCCCGGATTAGTAAAATGCTGTTTGGATAGTAACTTGAGAATAATGGAGAGAATAGTGAAAATAATTAATTATTGTTTAGTATTTTACTTAATAATAAATATTTATTTAATACTACTCCATACTAATATAAAAGAAAAAAAAAACATTTTTATTATTTTCACTATTCTCATGGACACTAATCCGCTAAACCAACGTTTTCTACGGGTTAGCGGAAAACGTTGGTTTAGCGGATTAGCATTGTTCTACTGCTATTCTTGATTTTTTTTTTGTGTTTGAATGATTGCTAACCCGAAAATAGTACCGTTATTTTGAAAATAGTGCTATTCTACACCATCCCAACACACCCATAAGGAGAGGGTGATTTTGACAATTCGTTATTAGACTAGTCATTGATTCAAGCACAATTCACATCGTATTAAAGAGGGAGAATTCATTTTTTATCCTTAAATTAAAAAAAAACAAATTAATTCTTAAACTTTCATTTGTACTAAATTGATTTTTAAACTTTCTAAAATATATCAAATTGATCCTTAAATTTCTTAAGAAACAAATTGGTTTCTAAAATTTAAATTACACCAAATAAAATTTTGAACTTTTGATATAAAAACTAATATGATCTTTAAGATTTAAAAAAACTAAATTAATCCTTGAGATTTTATTTTAGAGTTATTTTTATTCTTTTCCTAATTTTAAATAAAATAGAAATAAAAACACTTATTAAAAAAATATAAGTAATATATGAACAAAGAATCTATTAATGCATTGCATGAACTATTTATAATTTATTAATCATTACAAATAAAACATAGTCATGGGTCAATTTTTTTGAAAGTTTAGAGATCGTATTAATTTTCATATTAAAAAAAAAGAATTTATTCAGTGTACTTAAATTTTAAGGATGAATTTGATTTTTACTAAGAAATTTAATAACTAACTTGATATTTTTAAAAAAAATTCAAACGGTAACTTAGCGCAAATAAAAGTTTAAGAATTACTTTAGTCTTTTCGTAAAAGTTTAATAAATTCTCCTTATTAAATACTTGATTTGATCTATCCGATGCCTACCCAACGTAAATTGGATCAGGAAAGAAAACTTGTGTACCCGACCCACTAATAATGGGTTAAAAGTTAAAACGACCGACTCGGTCGGTTCCGAGACGCGTCTATTGTGACTTGTGAGAACCACAAATAATTGCGCCATTTCAGGTCTTCTGACTATTGTCACTATTCTCAATTTCTTAGTCCAAAAGCCCCTTCCCCTCCCCCACCATCCGGCTGCGCCGAAACACAAGTTCATCTAATAACTAGATGCCAGTATCATAGACCGGGTGCAAGAGACATTTCTTCTCCCACTTTCTTTCTCCATAGTCATTAGTCCATACTCGGTATTTCCTTTTCGGCTAAAATACATTGATATTTCTTTAGCCGGATGGTAAAAATCCCCATTTTCAAAGCAAGCGAAGGCCAGCGGGAAAAATACTTCCCAGCTTCCTACTCTCAGATTTCTTTTCTTCGTTTGATTCCTACAAATTTTATCGGTTCAGCTCCGCCATTGATACATTTATAAAAGTTGGTCGATCTTCGATTGCGGCTCTTCGAGGTGATTTTCTACTTTCTAGGGTTGATAATGGTACGTCTTCTTAATTTTGTTTGAGATCTCGATTTTAACTCAGATTTAGAGGATGGCGAAAGCCGAAACAAACTGGGAGCGGCTTGTGCGAGCCGCTCTCAGGAGCGATCGAGGCAGAACCAGTGCCTATGGCTATCCCGTCACTGGAATTGCCGGTGCAGTGCCCACTTCTCTCGGGAATAATGTGCACATCGAAGATATTCTTAGAGCTGCGGATGAGATCCAAGACGAGGATCCTAATATTGCTCGAATTTGTAAGTCATTTCTCTTTTGTCAGTGGTTTTTGGTTGGAAGGTTAAATTCTGCTGCCTGCTTTCAAGGAGAATATCGCACGTACCAGCTAGCAAGGGATAAAAAAAACGTAGTACTACTGGAATATTACGCTGTTATCAATCCGGCAACGCTGTTGTCAAAACAGTCAAAATTGGAAGAGTGATATTTATTTCACGAAGTTTTCATTGCCTCTGGTGAATGTTTCTTATACCTCTCATGAGCTGGACATAAGTGTTTACTTCATCATCTGATGTGCAGTGTGTGAACATGCTTACTCGCTTGCCCAGAATTTGGACCCAAATAGTGAAGGCAGAGGTGTGTTACAGTTTAAGACAGGATTGATGTCTGTCATAAGGGTATGCTCTTACTTCCATTTATCTCTTTAAGATTCAGCTAAGTACTTCAACAAAGGAATCAGTAATTTATTCACAATCATGGTAAATCAATGCTGAATAGAGTAATATGAACTGAAATGGATGCTGATTGTATTTAATGTTTGTTTTAATTTACACCTAGGGTCAAAAGATGCAAAATGGAATAATTTCAAGAAGATGATAATTTAATAAATCTCAGCTGAGGCTCAGTTATTGGGTCTAATTGGCTAGTATGCAAGTTTGAGTCTGGTAGTTTACTGTGGAGATGCTGACTTTGTTTTCTGGCATCATCAAGTAATTATCTGGACCAGACAACTGGATTGTACCTGTTTTGTAACTGCTGAAAACCTTGATTTGTATTTTGAACCAACGACAAAGGTTTTCTGAAATGCTCTTTGAACTTTTAACTAGCTCTGGAACCAAGTTATACAAGAAACAATGTACTGATGTCTCAAGAGTCATGAAATCAATTTTTATAGTTGACATCCAGCCCAAAGTTAATTGTACTTTACCATTTGTGATTAACTTTGGCATGTCTTATAGTTTTCTTCTGAAATTTTCAGCAAAAATTAGCTAAAAGGGAGGCTGGAGCCATAGATCGAAGCCAGGATGTGGCCCGTTTGCAAGAGTTCTACAAGAGATACAGAGAAAAGAACAGGATTGATGAATTACGCGAGGAAGAAAGGAGGCTCAGGGAATCTGCTATTTACAGTGGCAACCTTGGAGAGTATGTCTCTTTACTTTTTCTTTCCATTTGAAACATTTGGAGTTGGCCCTTTTTTTTTTATTATGAAGTATACCGTGACAGAACTCCTAGCATTCCATCTACAAGCTCACCTGCCAATCAACCATATCAATTTCTTTGAGAATCTCAAGCTCCATTTCAGCATGGTTCGATTGGCATACATTTTGACATACTAGCCTACCCCAATTTATTTGGGATTAAAGGCTTTGTTGTTGTTGGACTTTTTAACAACTGCATTACATTTTCTGGAGTATCATACATTTTTCTCTCTTTTATGGTGTCACTTGGTACTATGTCAAGCAATCCAATCCAATTGAGCATCAGTTAATCAACTTGGCATAAGAGCAAAAAGAAAATAAGTGAAAACAAGATTGCTGTGAGATGGACCATTAGGACAGCAAATTTAGACCACCTTGACGCCTTCTGTGTTATTATTATGGGCGATAAGGCAATTACAACAATTTGCTTAATCTTATGCATGCTTCTTTTTCTTTTTAACTTATAGCCGTATTCTGAAAAAAGAAAAATTGAGGATAGCAATTAACCATTCTACTGCGTTCTTTTCAGGCTGGAGCGCAAATCTATCTTGAGAAAGCGAGTACTTGCAACTCTCAGGGTTTTGGGGACAGTTGTACAAGACATCACTAGAGAGATATCCCCAGATGCGGCAAGCGATCTTATATCTGAAGAGGTGCTTTTCTCTTGTCATTTCACAAAAAAATATATTATCTTGCCAAGTTGCAAAAAAACTTTCTCCAGTTTAGGATAAACATAAAAAAAGTTTTACCCTTTAAATTTCTAATTCTTTTATCAACTTAACTTCATTTTTTTTTGTTTTGAATCCTTAAGATGAAAACAATGATGGAAAAAGATGCTGAAATGACGGAGGATGTGGTTGCTTATAATATAATTCCAATAGATTGTCCTTCAACAACAAATGATATTGTTTTGTTCCCAGAGGTAAACGCTATTTTGAGTGTCACTTTAATAATCATTTTAACAAATTAAATTTTGAGTGCATTCATTTTTTGTTGATGTCAGGTAAGAGCAGCAATCTCAGCTCTGCAATACTTTAGGGGCCTTCCTAGGCTCCCAAATAGCGTGACCATCCCCGAGACAAGGAATGCAGATATGATGGACTTTTTGCAATATGTCTTCGGATTTCAGGTTAAGGCGTAGCATTGAAATTTTGATATATTTTTTGTTATTAAGTACCAAACTTAAAATTCATTCTCATTGCAGGCTATTATGCCTTGTCAAAATATTAAATTGTGTTTATGGTTATCTTTGGAACAAATATGTTTGAATTAACTTCAGTTTCTTTGGAAAAATTTACAACTTTTTTTACCTTTGAATTTAGAAGGAAGGGATATATGCTACAATGGATGACAAACAAATGCTTAGTAGAAGTAAGAAAAGAATGCCTGTAGTTTTAAAATATTGGCATTCTTTTTCCTCTTTATGTCATGTTTTGCTGCTGCATTAGTAGTGTGTTGTTTAGACTTGCTTTCTGCTTACTTTTTATTCGGCACTTCACCTCAGCCTCTTCTTGCTCAAGAGTGAGCTAACTGTTGATGTAGTTCTGTGTTTTAGATCCTTTTCCTACAACCTTTGGGATGCAAGCTTCATATTCTTGTATCCCTTGCCTTCTGCTCCACTTGATATATTTTGCATTGCTGAAAGTTTGACATTTTCATCACATTGCAGAAAGATAGCGTGTCAAACCAAAGGGAGCATGTGGTACATCTTCTTGCAAATGAGCAGTCACGACTTGGAAAGCCATCTGAAAATGAACCCGTAAGCTTACTTTACTAACGTACAGTTCACTTTATGAGCCTTTTCATAATTTAATATGAGTGCAAGCTGAAGAATCCCGATTCAGTAAGTTGCTCTTTTTAAAATGTTTATAAAGAATAGACTTTTGTATTTGTTTTTTCTCATGGAATGCTTTGTAGAGGATTTGCTAGAGAAATGTGAACCCTAATTAACTATTTTCTCATAATTTTGTGATTAAGTTAGGTGTTATTATGTTATTAAGGGTATGCTCCAATGGGAATTAATGGAAGGGGGAGGTGAAGGGAAGGTAGAACCAAATTTCATCTTGCCTCCCAAGTATAATTTTAAGAGATTAATGGAGGTGACTGGAGGGACATGGGGAGAATTCTTCCAGTCATTTTCCCAACAGTTGTTACCCCCCTAATTTGGAGTGTACAAAAGTTCACCTTCCACTCATTTCCTTTCCTTTCCATTCCTCCACCCTTAAAACCTGGGTAGCACACACTAAATGTGTTGCTAGAACATATCCCTCTCTCCTGTTGAACTACTCTAGTGCTATTTAAATTAGCTTTGGTCTTTTATTAATATTATAGGGTTTGTACCCATCAAAACTATTTTCGGGGAATGATTTTGTAAATTCTATAATCTGCATTTTTTTTCCTTTTTCAGTCGCATTCTTTGATTTTCATGTAATAGATACTCAATTCCTTAAAATGTATTTTTTTTATGCTGACCTTAACTCCTACCATGTTATGTTTGATCTTCTTTGGGGCAGAAAATTGATGACCATGCTGTTCATAGTGTCTTCATCAAATCTCTGGATAATTATATTAAATGGTGTGAGTACTTGCCAATTCGTCCTGTTTGGAGCAGGTGATATCTTAATATCCGCTTTACTGTATTATAGGTATATTCTTGTTGTAATATTAAATCTTTTTTATTGTATTTTTCTTTCTGTGTAGTTCAACTGACTTGAGCAAAGAAAGAAAGCTGCTTTATGTCTGCCTATATTTTCTCATCTGGGGTGAAGGTGGCAATGTGCGGTTCCTTCCTGAGGGAATATGCTATATTTTTCATCATGTGAGTATTTCAACTGTTTTTTCCTCAAAAAGGTGTATCGACACTTTTCAGTTATTGTCTCCTTTGCTTGTAAGTTAGGTGGTGGAAATTAATTATGATAATGTTTCCTTGTGCTATTTGAAAAACTGCTGTAGCCTAAAGTTTCCACGAAACAAATGAAATTTCAAAATTTACCTGTAGTTTATACAAAAAAAGTTAGGATTTATTACATTTACAGAGGGGTTTCATAGAGTTGTCTGGAATTTCAAGCTTTGTGTATTAGTTCGGTGACTAGCCTATCCTGAAATCCCGACTCACCTTTTCCAAGCTGACTAGATCAGAGCTTAAAGCAGGAGTTTAATCAGCTAGGAATGGAGGGAGGAAGAATTCCTCGATCTTGTACAATCTAAGTAGAGTGATAGCAGTAGAGTTGTAAACAAGAACAGCAGAGTTGGTTTAGAAATTGCATGATTCTTACTTTTGTGATATTTGATGCTTGATCATGCACTTTTATGCAAGTGCACTTAAGGGAAGCCTTGTTGGGGCACTACCTCCCCTTCTCTTCCCGCTTTCGAAAATTTGCCCCTACCCTAGCTGGTATGCTGGCTCAAGTCATGTGCATTTATGACCAAACTTTTGTTTCTTCAGATGGCCAGAGAAATGGATGAGATAATGCGTGAGCAGACGGCAAAACGGGCTGCAAGCTGCATGGTAGAAGCAACTGGTGAAGCATCATTTCTTGATCAAGTTGTTTCTCCTTTGTATAATATTTTAGCAGCTGTAAGTATCTCATTATCTTAATTTACTCATCTAATCCTTGGAAAACTTGACAGCATAACTAACTTTTGCTTTGTAATTTAGGATTTTTTTATTCTTGCATAAACTTTGTTGGTTTATTTTTATATATAAATTCAGTATTTCTAATACAATGTTAAGATTGCTGGGAGGGAACTTATTGTCATATTTATTAGCAAGGCTGAAGTCCTTTGCTGTATCTCATCTTTGCCATAATCAGATGGATGGTGCACATCCAATTCAGAATCTATTTGATATGTCTTTTGGAATTGTTGCAGGAAGCGAACAACAATGATGGTGGACGTGCACCTCATTCAGCATGGAGAAACTATGATGATTTCAATGAATTTTTCTGGTAGCAGCAACATGTCTAGATTTTTCTGCCTTTTCATTGTGATGTTTTTTTTTGTCATTTTCTTACGTTTTCTCCATTGCAGGTCACGTCACTGCTTTGATGAGCTTAGCTGGCCATGGAAGCTGAGCCATCCCTTTTTCATGAAGCCTGTCAAGCCAGGAAAGGTTTAGTTTTCTAATTAGAATCTTTATTTTCCAGATTGACATTCTAGGGCCTACAATCTTCAATATCAAAGAAAAAACAACTTATTATTAGGGTGCCAGCATATGCCATGGCTGAACATATCTCTAACATTCTGAGAAGTGTTTTCTGTTGTCATCTTGTATTTTATTGGTGTTGCACAATGTTGTTTGTAAGTCCCTCTTTTGCCTCATTTCACCAGGGATTTGGCAGTAGGGGCAAGCATTACGGCAAAACCTCCTTTGTGGAACATAGGACATTTCTTCATCTTTACCATAGTTTCCACCGTCTATGGATGTTTCTGTTTATGATGTTTCAGGTTCTTCATAATAACTTAATATCTGCGTCATTATTTTTGGCCAAATGAATATCATATGTTAGTTGCTACATGTCTAAATTTATGCTCCCATGACTACGGTTTCCAGCATTTCAGGCCCTTTCTACCATGCTAGTATTTAACCCACTTGTTGTTGGCTTGTTTCCACTCAAGATTAAGATCCCAAAATAATGTCATGCTTCATTTTTTTTTTAATTTAAGCTAGGCATGTAGCTTTAAGTAGAAACATGGCCAATCTCATGCTTCGTGCAGTCTATTGGCCTAAAATACTGTTGGGCTGCTATAATATTTTGTTTATATACTTGATAATGTATCACAGGTAGGTAAATTTTTTTGTTAGCAGAAGCCATTTTTCTTTATCTCCTATGTTTTTTTTTGACAACTTCATTGTTTCTGAGTTTTCAGGCATTGACAATCATTGCCTTTAATGATGACAATATCAATAAGGAGACTATAAAGGAGGTTCTGAGTATTGGTCCCACATATGTTGTGATGAAGTTCATAGAAAGTAAGTATTTAAGTTGCTTTTTGAAACAAGATGCATGTTTCCATTAATCCTATGTTGTTGATGTAATCTCCTTTGCAAATTTTATAGGTGTGCTAGATATTCTTATGATGTATGGCGCATTTTCCACATCTCGCCGATCTGCTATTTGGAGAAACTTTTATCGACTCCTGTGGTTTACGGCTGCATCTTTGATCATATGCTATTTGTACATGTAAGTTTGATTGATCTCGAAGCAACTATTTAGATGTCATAATGCTGTGAATTTACAAGTTGAAATTATTCCAGCAAAGTTCTTCAGAATGGGACTGACTCAGCTATATTCAAGATTTATATTTTCATAGTCGGGGCATATGCGGCTGCCAAGATATTTCTTAATTTTCTTACAAGAGTACCCCTATGCCACCGCTTGACCCAGCCATGCTACCGTTGGTCAATTATCCGTCTCATAAAGTGGATGCACCAGGTGCTTACTTCAAACAATTTGCTTCTATCTATTTTCCAATTTTGATAAGTCATGTCATTGATATTCTTTTGCAAATGGCTACCTCACTTTGTTGGTTTCCATGAAGGAGCATAACTATGTCGGACGTGGGATGTATGAGAGGCCTCTGGATTATATCAAGTAAATGTCTTTCACAGAATCAAATTGTTTCTTTCCAATTGTCTTCAAGTCAATGCAAGGATTTTCAGGATAGTTCTGGTACTTAGTGGATAGATTTTGTATCAACTGCTACTTCTCTGGCAGTAATAAGAGCTCCTATAGATGTTTTCTAGTTTCATCGACAATTTAAGACCAATGATTGACCTTGACTTGCAACAGAAAATTGATATTAGCCATCCATTATCCAACAATATTATGCAACTAATATGCAAGATCAAGGTTTGCTACAAGTATAATAAATGTGAATTAGCAAACAAATTATCACATTTTGGTACAAATCAAGATTTGATAATCTTTAATTGCTGTTGCCTAGATGTACTTATTTTATATATAGTTGTCTAGTTATCACAAAAGACATATATTGCAGATATGTGCTCTTTTGGCTGGTGATATTGGGAGCAAAGTTTTGCTTTACTTTTTTCCTTCAGGTAAGCAAAACTAAGAGTTAGCTCCTCCTCTTTCTATAGTGATTTGCAACAACAACAATAAAGCCTTTAATCCGAAATAAATTGGGGTATGCTAGAAATGAGACCCAATCCAAAATCATAGAGATCAGAGATTTCAAATATCAAAAAATCAATGATAGTAATGGTGATAATGATACTGATAGTAATAATGATGAGAATGATGACGATTATATGATAATAAGGACAATGATGATGATGATTATATGATAATAATTATAATAATAATAATAATAATAATAATAATAATAATAATAATAATAATAATAATAATAATAATAATAATAATAATAATAATAATAATAATTATAATAATAATAATAATAATAATAATAATAATAGTAGCAATAGTAATAGTAAATAGCAAATCTGTTTGCAATTTGGCAATTTTCTTATGCAGATTCGACCGTTAGTAAAACCAACAAGGACAATTGTGAACTTCACTGATTTGCAGTACTCCTGGCATGACTTGGTATCTAAGGGTGAGAAAGCTTTTCAAATTTGTGACTTTCTTTCATGTTTTTATATGTCAGTTTTATCTTTGATTAGTACCAATTGAATTTTAGTACAGAATCTTTTTAAGAGTCATTCTGACTCGAGCATGAAACCAACACTCCAGACTATTATGTTTAAACTTGTTTGACTTTTGCAGGCAACCATAATGCACTCACCGTTCTCAGTATCTGGGCACCAGTTGTTGCGGTAAGCTTCACCTTTTTATTCTGAAAAATATGCTAACATGACTGGGTTGTGCAGTTATTCTACTTTATTCTGGATGACACAAATACAATAAAAATAACATTGGTATGGTAACTGTAGAGTTTGTTCTTTTGGATTTGTACAACTAATAATTGGATCTTTCTGTGCCTCACATGTTAAAATTACTAGATGAACCAAAAACACTTTTTCCACCCATAAAAGTTGGTATCATTAAACTGTGATGTATATTTTCTGTAATATGCATTTAGTTTGTCCTTTCACAAGTGGACTTAATTTTGTGGCCTTCTAATATTTCTCAGATTTATCTGCTGGATATCTATATTTTCTACACCTTGATGTCAGCTGTTTATGGCTTCTTACTAGGTGCAAGTGACCGTTTGGGAGAGGTACTTTCTCTCTTTTCCTTTTTATTTTGTAGCAGCAGCTGCTAGTTTTTAAATTAATTAATATTGAAGTGCACATACAGAATAACGACTTCAGAGTCTATGAAATACATGCTGCTTTTCTTCCATAGTCATCTCTGCATTACTTTCCCCTAATTCTGTACAGCAACATAAATAGAAAAGGGTGCACACAAAAATACACAATGCTGCATCCATCAGTACTTTATGTGACATCATCTGAACAGAAGCTGCACAAGGTCTGAATGAAATAAACCTCCCATGCATGCTGGTGGCGACAGTTTGATGGGAGAAAGGCGTCTCTTATATTGTTTGCAATATAGCCAAAACAGGAAACCCATGGGAGCCACAACTATGGCCCATAGGTAGATTGCTGCCGGGCAGAGAAGGAAAATGCGCATGGTCATTTCCAAAGGACAGTTTTGGCCAATGTTACATAGATACGCTTTTATATTATTTTTAACCTGTATATCCGATACATGTCGAATACGGACACATATTTGTCTCACATACGACATGTATCAGATAACACTTCCTGGCATATCCAATTAACTAGGTACTTAGATGGAGGTTCGGTCTCTGATACGAGCTTATGTGTATCGGCACACAAAACACCATGTAGCGGGCTAGAAGAACACTTCCTGTATCAGCCTTTCCACTCCAGGAAAGCAGGCGTTGAAGAGTACTGCAAGTGCATTAGATTAGGCGATAGTGTGTAAATGATAACCTTTACTGCCTCTGGAGTAGGCTGTTAAGAGCCCTGTGTTGATGGTTAGAGAGCAGCTTAGGATTGTGGCAGTGAAGGCAGAGATGCCCTGGTAGGTGTATATGTAAAGGGGCCAGAGTAGGCAAACATCCCTCTCCTCCAGACCCCGATTCAGCAGGGGTGAGGAGAGACTGCATTAGTCGTTTGGGAGCTAAAAATTGAATATTTGGGTCTCCTTGTGGAGAACAGGCAGGGAGCTGGAAATATTGTAGAGGCTGAAGCCTGACAAGGGTCCATTTATAACCCCCTGCCACACCACGTGGACACACTCCTCTCTTTCTCACATATGCATGCACAGGGAGCGAGCTCATAGCTAGAACATTTGACGGTCTTGATTAAAAACTATCTAGCAACTCCATTTCCTTTACTTAGATGCTTACCTTATTATTATTTATCTTTCACAATTTGTTTTCAGATAAGATCTGTTGAGACACTTCATAGATTTTTTGAGAAGTTCCCTGAAGCATTTGTTGATAATCTTCATTGTGATGTACCAAAAAGGTTACCTCTATCTATAGTAATAATAATAGTATAAAGCTGGAAAGCTAATACTGAAGACCTATAGTGATGAATGGTGCTACTACTGTAGAGCTTACTCTGTAAACAGTATTTTGTTGATAAGAGTGATGAATAGTGTTCGCAACAGTAAAAAAGTTATATTGTAAATGAATAATGATAAATATTTACACAAATGGTTTCATTATTTTAAATTCAATATTGACAAAATTTCCACCTTTTTATTCATTCGTTCTAAACTAAATTTTAGTCACATGTTTTTTTGAAGGGTTGTGTGATTTGTCTTTTTATGTATTATGAATATATGAAATAGAGAAAGAAGTCTTTATCACTCTGAATTCAATATATAGTTCGAAAAAGTATCATGTAAATAACTTTTAACTCTTCTTAATTTAAAATTTTATAATTGTTAGTTATGTTGATCAGACAATAAGAAAATTACGTTATTTTACAGAGCAGTGCTTGTGTTATTGCTAGTTTTCTTTCATTTTGTTGACTCTGGCAAAAGATTGGTAGTTTTTTTACTTAGTGCTGCTATACAATCTAATTTTCTATGGTTTCCATCTACAGGAAGCAGTTGAGATCTAGTGGGCAGGTAAAAGTTCCCTCATCTTTTAAGTCATGTTTTTGTTTTTACATGAGTTGGTAATGTTCTTATCAGTGTTTATGTTTCAAGTCGTCAACACTAAGATTCATGCTTGTTGTTTTTATTGGGGAAACAAGAGGTTTTATGGTCTTGATGTATTACTGAAGTTCTAAATATATGCATATTACGTTACTAGCAAAACTAGTCTAAGTGTAGCACTATGCTTCTCTATTAATTTGATTGCCTTTTGGACCTCATTATTCAATTCTTTCAACCATCATATTAGATTTATCTTTGTTTTTGGAAGTTTTAATGATCATGTGTGATTTAAAGGTTGTGGAGTTGCACAAGCTTGAAGCTTCTAGGTTTGCTCCTTTCTGGAATGAAATTATAAAGAATCTGCGAGAAGAGGATTACATTTCAAACCAGTAAGTTGCAGCTACCTTTGTTCAAAGTAACTATTTTGTGTTGACAAGCTAGTGTAGTCTTTTTTCACTTCTTAAGGCACCAATAGGGCTTAAAAGTAGAAACCTAAACTGAAGTTTAAGATTTATATTGCTGAACTCAGGTCTGGATAGATGGTAATGGGCCTTGCCTCTCTACGGATCAACATAGGTTCAAGTCTTGCAAAAGACATTTGAAAAAAGTAAAACACTACTTGATGCTGCTAACAGGAGCCATCGTTTCAAAAAAAAGTTTTATATTATGGTTACTACCTTATAACTAAACACTATTTGGCACTGCATTTTTTTGGGTTAAATTAGGAATCTTAATATGGTATCTATTTGTATGATCTGTTTTCATTATTTGGGTGTACCTGCTACCTTAGTATGTTCTTTTATCTTTTTATCTCCGAACACAGTGAAATGGAGCTGCTTCATATGCCCAGGAACTCCAATGAACTGCCAATAGTTCAGTGGCCCCTGTTTCTGCTTGCTAGCAAGGTTTGCTTTAATGGGCTAATTATATCTTCTCCTTTGAAATTAGTTATCCCTCTTGTTATAAATAAAGAATTATCCTTTTTTTGTTAGGTATTTATTGCAAAAGATATTGCAGTGGATAGTGTTGAGTCCAAAGCTTCCCAGGATGATCTGTGGTTCAAAATTACTAGAGATGAGTATATGCAATATGCTGTTGAAGAAGTCTTTTTCAGCATTCGCTATATTCTGACCTCTATACTTGACAATGAAGGGAGGAAATGGTAAGTTTCTAATATTTACCCATCAAATTGTTTTTGTGTGTGTGTGTGTGTGTGTATATATATATATAAATTCTTCCACTGGTGCCTGTTGATGCAATTTAGGGTGGACTTGATGTACAAGGGAATTGGGGAGGTCCTTTCAAAGAAAGAGGCGTTAACCAACATTCATTTCAGCAGGCTTCAAAATGCTATATCTAGAGTCACAGCAATTACTGGCATTCTGGTAAAACTGACCACCTTCCATTCTTATTTTATCTGTACTTCATGTTAATGTTTGGAGCTTACAATCATAAATTAATGAACTAGATTAAAAGATACCATTTGAGATGATTGGTGTTTGTTATTTTATATGGTAATGCACATCTTTCCACCCATTTGCCTAACAAAAACTTGTTATGACGATGACTTTATACCACTATACTATACTATATTATATTATATTATTCTACAACTATTCTTGTAAACATAAACAATTGTAAAAATATGTTTGCGTTTTCAAATTAAGTATGGATTTACATTTCTGGCCTAGTGTATTCTGCTCTACTTCTAAGCATAAACAATTGTAAAATTATTGCCTACTTCTAAGACAAAATTATGAAATTATACCCCCTCGCTTTTGTTTCTGTGGGTTGTGCAGTGGCAGTGGCCTACTCAATAACTTGTGGGTGTATGGTTGTTCTTTTAATATTTGTCTAAGCAATAATAAGCCATGCTGCTTCAGCATCTGTTTAAGGAGATGGCTGTCTTGTTTTCTTTTTCAGAGAAAGGATGAAACCCCTGATTTAAGATCTGGGGTGATCAAGGCCCTTCAAGATCTCCATGAAGTTGTTCACCATGAAGTTCTTTCAATAGATATGAGGTCTCATCTTTATATAATCTGTTCTGAGCTATTTTATTGTTGCATGGGCATCTGTGTCTCAATTGAGCTGCATTTATCATAAATATTCCTTAGTTAGCATTGAAGAGCCAACTTGCTGACCCAAATTCCAGCATTTGGCCCTCTAACTCTAAACTTTTACAAAGTATTAACATATAAGAATTCCAATGCAATCAAGCGAAGAAGCAAAATGATAATTTGCCAGTTTGATACCATTTAAGTTTTCAACCTTACCTGACAGGTTAACAAAAAGTAAAACAACATGAACATTTTGTTTATTTTTATTCTTGATGCCTCTATATATTTCAGAGGAAACCTTACTGAATGGGAGGAAATTCGTCGATCAAGAGCCAATGGGCAGCTTTTTGCAAACATTAGGTGGCCAAAGGAACCTCATTTGGTGCGGCTTCTAAAATTTATGCAAGGATGACATTTGTGGATTTGAATGTATAAAGTGCTGAACTTGTTGATTGGTGCAGATTGAAATGATCAAGAGATTGCACTCTCTTCTCACTATCAAGGAATCAGCAGCCAGTGTTCCTAAGAACCTTGAAGCTAGGCGTAGGCTACAGTTCTTCACAAATTCTCTCTTCATGCACATGCCTCGTGCCAAGGCAGTGTCTGAAATGTTGTCCTTTAGGTGAAGTTTAACTTCTTGCCTTGTCTTGCTGATATTCTAAAACATCTCTTTGAATATTATGATATTGGTAATTCAATGGAAGTCTTGCGCTGCCCTGTCCATACATGGATTAGGTGCCTCCTAAGCATCATATTATGTTATTGTTATTTTATTTGTTTTCTTCTGGTTCTTTTTTTGATTTGTCTATATTTCTTACTTCTCAATTTGGTTTTTATTTCAGTGTTTTCACTCCATATTACTCTGAGATAGTACTTTACAGTCTAGCCGAACTCCAGAAGAGAAATGAGGATGGGATATCTGTTTTGTTTTATCTTCAGAAAATATTTCCAGGTTTGTATTTACTTGAAGATATCTTGTATTGTTAGCTTCAACTATTTTTCAGAGTATTTATGGTATCATCTCCTTTTTTTATTGTACATGATAACTGGTTGGTTAATTTGTATCTCTCAGCGACAACAAAGCCTTTAATCCCAAATAAATTGTATCTCTAAGTTTTCTTTTGATTTTGTATTAATAAAACAATATTCTTGGTTACTTTAATTGTGGTTAGATGAGTGGAGAAACTTCCTCTCTCGTATTGGAAGGGATGAAAATTCGCAAGATTCTGAACTCTTTGATAGTCCGAATGATATTTTAGAACTTCGCTTTTGGGCGTCGTACCGTGGTCAGACATTAGCAAGGACTGGTAAGTTATTCTGTCCTTTTCTATATCTTGTTCCTCCTAGTAGAATACAATTTACAAGTGCAAACTTTTGTGCTGCACATTAATTTTATTTTCTTGTCAATTGTTTGCCATTAGCTTTGTTTGAATATAATAGAGGGCTTGGCATAGAAAGGTGGACGCTTTTGGTGTCTTCCAAGTATTTTTTTTGTTTGTTTGGTGGTTGAAATCACTTTCTTTCACTGGATTTTGAGTAGGAATTCCTACTATAAGTTGAAGTTGTTTAAGATTTTACATATAGGGGATTAATATTTCTTAATTGTTTTGAATCTTATTTATATTGCATCCAGCTCTTCTTGTCCTCATAGCTTCCAACTTTCTCACTCCATATTTCCTGCTAAAATCTGTTTGTATATATGTCATCATAATTTCTTTATTCCATTAGTGTCACTGTAACTTCTGTTCATTCTTTGTTGTGTGTCACAATGCGGCACTATATTCTCTTATGTGACTAACCGGACCAATGTTTTTCCTATGCTCTTTAAAATCATAGTTCGGGGGATGATGTACTACAGGAAGGCACTGATGCTCCAGAGTTACATAGAGAAGATACAATCTGAAGGTGCCTTTAACAAAACCTAGGCTAGCATTTTTGAGATACAGAACAAATTGTTGCATGTCATTTTAAATTTTTTTAATTGTACCAGATCCTGAAGCTGCATTGAATGGAAATGCTTCAACTGAAACACAGGGATTTGAGCTCTCACCTTATGCCCGTGCACAGGCTGACCTGAAGTTTACTTATGTTGTGACATGTCAGATATATGGAAAACAGAAGGCTGAAGGAAAGCCTGAAGCTGCTGACATTGCACTGTTGATGCAGAGGTATTTTTATTTTATTACTAATTGTCAAAGTATTATTGTCATTTTACAATCTTGGCTTCATTTTTTAATGCATAATTTTACTTGGATGGTTTCAGAAATGAAGCTCTCAGGATTGCCTTCATTGACGAGGTTGAGATGATTAAGAATGGTAAACCTAGCACAGAGTATTACTCTAAGCTGGTGAAAGCTGATATCCATGGAAAGGATAAGGCAAGTTCCTTCACAACATGAAGCCTGGTATTACCTTACATGACACACAGGAATAAAAATAAATATTTGGTGGTGACATGTTTACAATAGACTTAAAATTGTTGGTGTTAATGATCTTTCACATGAGTCCTTTAGAAGAAACAAATTATGGACTGATAAGTTGTACATAAGAATTTTTTTTTACTGGAGAGATTTATTTTCAATTTTACAGTAGCCATTGCAGTTTCTAACTATTTTTTTTTTCTCCTGCATTTTGTAACTATTTAACTATTAGCTGCCTATTCTTTGTGTTGGATGTTTTTGCTGGGTGGGTTATGACCATCTTCATTCTTTTTTAGGAAATATACTCCATAAAGCTGCCAGGCCAACCAAAGCTTGGTGAGGGTAAGCCTGAAAATCAAAATCATGCAATTGTGTTTACTCGTGGAAATGCTGTCCAGACCATCGACATGAATCAGGTACAACACATGCTCCAGCTATGCATTTGAGTCCTTACAATTATAATTTGTTTGTTGGTGTGACTTCTGCTATGACAACTTAAAAGTAACATAATAAAAGGTATGCTATCCAAACTGGTCTGACTCTTTTAACTTACTGCACTTGAGTTGTGATGCTCCTTATTTTGTGAAGGATAATTACTTTGAAGAAGCTCTCAAAATGAGGAACCTTCTAGAGGAGTTTCATGTGGATCATGGTTTGCACAATGTCAGCATTCTTGGTGTCAGAGAGCATGTCTTCACTGGAAGGTATTTGAGGATCAGTAATTACTGACCATGGTGAACATTAAAATTTTAATGGCTCCATTTGGATCCTTTCTTGTGTTTTCAGTGTGTCATCTTTGGCTTCATTCATGTCGAACCAAGAAACAAGTTTTGTGACTCTAGGCCAGCGTGTTCTTTCTAATCCCCTGAAGTAAGTGCTTCACTCCTGATCGTTGCTTGTAAGTTTTCTTTCTTTTTTTTTTATAATATTTTTTTATAAACATTGTCTTTTGCAGGGTCCGAATGCATTATGGACACCCGGATGTTTTTGATAGAGTTTTTCACATAACAAGGGGTGGGATTAGTAAAGCTTCTAGGATCATAAACATCAGTGAAGACATCTATGCTGGTAGGAGCAGTGTTTTTTTTTTTTTTTGTAATTTTGTGACCGGGAACTTTCTTATGATGGCATGACGATTAATATTCATGACCTCTCTCCTTCAGGGTTCAATTCAACGCTACGCCAAGGCAACATCACTCATCATGAGTATATCCAGGTTTGATTTAAACCATATAGTCTGTCATCTAACTTCACAGTTTTGTAGCTGAAAGTGGTGTTTTTCAGGTGGGTAAAGGAAGAGATGTCGGCCTTAATCAGATTGCTCTGTTTGAAGGGAAAGTCGCGGGCGGTAATGGAGAGCAAGTGCTTAGCAGAGATGTGTATAGGCTTGGGCAACTTTTTGACTTCTTCAGGATGATGTCTTTTTATGTTACTACAGTTGGATTTTATTTTTGTACCATGGTATGTTTCTTCATTTGTCTTGTCCTATCTATAACTTGAAGACTTTGAATTAACATTTGTCCTGTCTGATTGACATGTCCTCTGATGTTGCAGCTGACAGTGCTGACTGTGTACATATTCCTCTATGGGAAGGTATACTTGGTGAGTTAATCTTCTCTCTGGTACTCACCTTTTTATTTAGATTCATTGTTATTTTCTTTGCCCAGGAAACTGAATGTGAAGTCCTATTTGTGCAGGCTTTATCAGGCATTGGCGAATCAATTCAGAATAGGGCGAACATTTTAGGAAATACAGCCTTGAATGCCGCGTTGAACACTCAGTTCCTTTTTCAAATTGGTATATTCACAGCTGTCCCTATGATTTTGGGTTGCATTTTGGAGCAAGGCTTTCTCGCGGTAATTCCCTCTACTTATTATTAGTTTTGCTGTTAGCTTTATGTCAACACAAGACCTATGGGAGCTTGTAGTTTTTCTTAGTTTTATTTTTAAAAAAATACAGAGACATTTAAACTTGTTATGTTTGTTTGTAGGCCGTGGTAAGTTTTACCACAATGCAGATGCAACTTTGTTCTGTATTCTTCACCTTTTCTTTAGGAACCAGAACACACTACTTTGGTCGAACCATACTTCATGGGGGTGCAAAGGTAATTCATATTTCAATGCTGTTCAAATACCCTACAAAGATGTTTATGGCACATAGTCTCATCTGTTTTGTTGATCCTTTGAACAGTACCGTGCAACTGGCAGAGGCTTTGTTGTACGCCACATAAAATTTGCTGAGAACTACAGACTGTACTCTAGAAGTCACTTTGTGAAAGGGTATACTAAACTTTTTCCTATGTCTATATATCTTGGTAGAATTGTGTTTTGTTCACATGTTGATGATTGGAGCATTTTGCAGAATGGAGGTTATACTGCTATTGGTGGTGATCCTTGCATATGGATACAATGATGGTGGAGCAATTGGATACATATTACTTTCTATCAGTAGTTGGTTTATGGGTTTATCCTGGCTGTTTGCTCCTTATGTCTTCAATCCCTCTGGATTTGAGTGGCAAAAGTCAGTTCTTTTGGCTTTCTTTTTGAATGGAGTGTTCTAATTAATTACTATGCAACTAGTGCTTATTCATGGTGTATATACTGTGTGACTTGTCCACAGAACGGTAGAGGATTTCAGGGACTGGACAAACTGGCTGTTTTACAGAGGTGGCATTGGGGTGAAGGGAGAAGAGAGCTGGGAGGCATGGTGGGATGAGGAACTGGTATGTATTTCTATGCAAAGGATAATATCCTTTTCTGTCCAGCTTTTTTTCAGTCAATAAATCAATGCTCATTCTAGACGAGTATACTTTGATCTTTTGTTGTATGAGTTACCATCATTCTCCACTTCAGACCAGATTATTTTAGGGTTTCTGCTGCTGAATGAATTATGATTTCAGTTAATTTAATCCAGTATTGCTACTTTATTGACTGGCAATCTCTGTTCATAACTTTTATCTGTCTGCTGCAGTTGCTTAAAATCTGTAATTTTCTTTTCCTTTCTGAAAGTGATTAAAAGAAGTTAATATATTCCTCTTGTCCTCTTTGTGTTTTGCATGAATAGTCTCATATACACACCTTGAGGGGACGCATATTGGAGACTGTTTTGAGTCTTAGATTTTTCATCTTCCAGTATGGTATTGTATACAAGTTGAACGTGAGTGAGAGTACGTCATTGACGGTATGTTTTTCTTTTATCAAATGAGGTTTAATTCTATGCAACTTAGAATATGGGACTATATCCTTATAAGAATAAGCCTCCTCTTGTAAGACTCATTTTTCACTGGTGTGCTTTCAAATACAATGAAATTGCAGGTTTACGGTGCATCTTGGGCTATTCTAGCTGTACTCTTGCTCCTTTTCCTGGTATGTAAATTATGCTTTTCCTGTCCTAATTGCGTCTTTTTATGGAAGCTAAGATTTTGCATAATATTTGTGCCTTTATCAGGTATTTGGTTTAAATCCTAAAGCCATGGTGCACTTCCAGCTGCTGCTTCGCCTTCTCAAAGCTTCTGTGTTCTTGCTTGTAGTAGCTGCCATAGCTGTTGCAGTTGCAGTCACTTCTCTCTCAATTGTAGACCTTTTCGCGTGCATTTTGGCATTTGTTCCTACTGGTTGGGGAATTCTTTCAGTAAGTTCTAACTTGTTATATTTATCTTTCTATTTTGTTCTCTTCTTGTGGATAGCTTCTGTATCATATGTGCTATTACTCCATGCTTCAGATCTACAAGTTCTAGCATGTGTTGATAACATGGTGACTTTCTTGTTCTATTGCTCATTTGACTGCTTTAGAATATTCATCTTCTTGATTTCTTATCACACTAAAGAATCTGACCATGCATGCTGATTTTACTATAATCAGAACCTACCACTATATTGTACGATGACCCAAAAACACACTTAGACATGTCAATGTTTTTGCCTCTTCATGCTAGTCCTTTTTTCATTTGCTTGAAGTTTGCCTTGAGCAGTTACCCCACTAAAATTGACATGTATAAAAATTGCACATACTCAGATTGCAGTAGCATGGAAGCCATTTGTGAAGAAAATTGGGTTGTGGCAGATGGTGCGTTCCCTTGGTCGGCTCTATGATGCTGCAATGGGGATGTTCATATTTGTGCCTCTGGCCATATTTTCATGGTTCCCCTTCCTGTCTACTTTCCAAACCCGTCTATTGTTCAACCAAGCATTTAGCAGGGGTCTGGAGATATCTCTTATCCTCGCTGGAAACAACCCTAATCCTGGTCTATGAGGCAGGCAGGTGCTCCTGTATATATTGTCCCGTTTTGTAGTTGTAGGCTTTGGCTATTTTATGATGTATTTATTTTGAAGTACTTGCCTTTTGTATTCCGTAGTGAGTTGCTTTATATTTTTTGGTAGAGTTTTGAGCACCGCCACCTGGTTTAGATTATTTTTTTTATACTTGAGCATTATTGGCATTAAGATAATGGTTGATATATTTTGTTCAGTCAAGTTATTGCATTTTGTTTTTAAAATTGATAAATGGAAGAATTCTTACTTGGTCGGAGAACCTTAAATCTTATATTGGCTTTGGGTTCTGTTGACCGGTTGAAAGTTATGGTCATTATTTCCTGGAAATCAGAAATAGGTATTGCAGTATTGACATAAACCAGAGCTGCAACACGCATCATGTGATTTGTGCCCCAGTCCGAAAAGAAATGAATCATGCCGGGATGCAAAACTGGCATGGATTATAGCAAGGGGGCTGCATTCTACAGCATCAAATCCGTTTACAACAGCTCTAATAACTTTTGTGGGCAGAATTAGTATTGAAGTATTTCTCTGACTCAGATTGTCTCCTCTGCTGTGCTCTAGAGTTGGGAAGAGCGGGTGAGGGTAGAAGTGGAGGTGAGGAGAAATACAATCGTCATTTTGTTCCCGAGTTACTATTAAAGAGGGTGAAATGAGATGCTAAGTTTGAACTGGGAGACCCGTCTATTTATTTTGTCCAAATCATTCACTCCCGATTCAAGGGATCGGAAGTTCAACCCTCCTTTCTCCATCTCAGCCCAAATTCAGGAGCGCAACATGAGAGGAGAGTACTGTGATATGACAACAGCTACTGCATATTCTTTTGTTTTATTTTTATTTTCTTTGTTCTTCTATTCCACTTTTTGTTTTCTATTACACTCTGAGGGTTCGTTTGACAAATTAATAAATAGTTTTGAAAAAGTAATAATTTTGAAGATTAATAGAATAATATTTTTTATAAAAGTGATAGAAGAGTGGTATTCTTAACTATTTAGAAGAGTGAAAATATCGTTTGGCAGTTGTTAATCAAAATAGTTAAAATATGAATAATTATGATATTAACAATGATGATAATAATAAAAATAATAGTATAATAATAATAATATAATAATCATAATAAATAATAATATTCATAGTTGTAATCATAATAATATAATAAAAATATAAACATAATCATAATAAGTAATATAATAATAAAATTATAATAAAAATAATAGTACAATAATAATTTTAATAATATAATCATAATATAATAATATAATACAACATAATCAAATAATAATCATAATTATAATCATGATAATAATAATCATAGTCGTAATCATAATAATATAATAATTTAATCATAATCATAATATAATAATATAATGATAAAAATTATTATCAAAATCAAAATCATAATAATAATAATAATAAATAATTATAATCATAATAATATAATCATAACTATAATCATAATATAATAATATAATAATATAATACAATATAATAATAATAATAATAATAATAATAATAAAATTATAATCATAATCATAATCATAATATAATAATAATAAATAATCATAATCATAATAATATAATAATGAAATAATCATATTTATATTCATAATATAATAATATAATACTAAAATCATATTTATTATAATATATAAATAATAAATAATAATAAAATAAATAATATTATAATACTAACAGTGATGATAATGTATAATAATAATAATCATTATAATAAAATAATATAATAATATAATAATACTAATAATGATGATAATATAATAATAATAATGATAATCATAATTTAATAATAATATAATAATAATATTATTAAATAATATAATAAGAATAATAAATAATAATCATAATATTAATATTAATATAATAATAAATTATAATCTTAATATAATATAATAATAATAAATCATAATCATAATCATAAAATAATAATATAATACAACATAATCAAATAATTATCGCTATTCCGATAAGAGCTAATCCGATATACCACCTATAACTTGATATACCAGATTAACACTCTTCCGCACTCTTCTACTTAGTCTAAAATTCATTTGACAAATTAATTCATCAAAATAGCAATTCTATTCTTACTTTTTGTTATTCTATACATTGCCAAACAAACCCTTGAGAGTTGAGTGATTAGCTGCTTTTTGTTCTTCATATGTACTCGTTATAGCTTTTTTTTTCCCCTTGAAATAATCTTGAAACAGATATATTACATCCATTTCAGGATTGAAAAGGGAGATGATAGAGCGAGCGTTACCGTTGGATAGGATCTGCTGGAATGTTTGCAGCGCAAATTTCAATCATCTAAGCAGATAGGAGAGTCCTATTGGCAATAAAATTTTATAGGACATTTCGTAATAATTCAACAGTGTCCAGAGTATCTCCTCTCTGGTAACAGTTTAGGCCTTAGTATGAAATAATGACCTATACTACAGATTACATTTTCACAAATTAAACTTCTATGCTATTTTTTTTTTAAATTTATGACACGTCATATTAAGTTATGCTTAAATAACAACAAACTATAAATATTTTTGAAAAATAATATGATTAAAAAATTTCTTACAGTAAGATTTTAATTCAATTGTATAAATGAAAAAAAACAAACAAAAACATTTTTGTTAATCATTTAGGAGGCAACTTAAAAGAAAGGTAATGGGATGAAGGGGGATGAAGGGAAAGGGAGAGGAGAAAAGAGCCAACAATTTTTTTTTTGTTGAATAATTTAGAGGGGAGGGCAACATTTTTCAAGGACAAACTATAAAATTGTCCAGAAAATAATCGAACAATTGAAATATCTTTTAGTTCTATAAATTATAAGAGACATCTAGCTACAAAGTATTATAATTCACAATTGACATGGGCGTATGTAATTTATAATATGAAGCTCACGCCCATGTAACTTTTGTTTTTGTTAATTCTAATATCTGATTATCAATAAATTGAAAGTAAAAATGTGTCAGCCTGGTTGTTTCAAGGTATTAATTTTCCTCGAATAATATTTTTTTATGTAAGAGGGGGACGCTGATAATTTTTACATTGAAGAGAATGTCAACAATCTTTGCAGAGAATTTTTTAATTAATATATGAACATACTTGATATTGCAGGCTGGGAGAAAATTATAATGATTATTGTAATAATATTTGATAACGAGTTTTAAAAAGTTCGACATAATCTCGACTATCCATGAGACCCCGGTGGGTTGTCACTTCTCACTCCCGACTTCCGAACTCAAATTCATGGCTTAACTCGAATTTGATTCGGACTCGAGTTAATCTGATTCAAACTAATTTAGCTTGAAATAATCTAACTCGGCTCGAATAATAATAGTTTATATATTTTTTTGTTGCTAAATTTTAATTCAATAATTTATCTCTTATTATCTCTCGTAATCTCACTATCTCAACGGCTTAATAATTTCTCGTACTCACTCGTGACTCGGCTCATATATCAAACTCGGTAGTTTTTTTTACTAGTTCATCCATTCAAATTAGTGCAACAAATTTTTTATTGAAAATATAAATTGCTAATATATCAATTTTGTATTAACTCATATATCATTTTTGTAGATATATTGAATGTGTAGTTTATAGATATATTAAATGTAAATGTCAAACCAAGTCAATGTATATGTGTTGGCTTATGAGTTAGCTCGAATAGTAATAAGTCGAGCTTGAGCTAGATTTTTCAGCTCTGAATATTTCACGAGCTCGACTCAACTCGATTTGAATTTTCATAAACTGAACTTAGCTCTCCTTGTGGAAATTTCTCAACGCTAATCGGTTTTCAGATTCCTCATAGAAAGAGAAGTAGATTGCGCAACGTTGGTTTAGATGAAAGTGCGCCCGCCCGATTTTGATGAGGTCGTGAGATTAATTCGAGAAGATGCCAGTGGATTAGAGGCTCAGTTAAATCAGAAGAATTTGAGGATGACTCCCATCTTTTGTAATGGAGATTATGTGTGTTCTGAACGAGGAAAGCATCCCTGCATTCATAGGCGGATGCAGGATTTTAGTCAGGGGGGACAAATATCGGATTGTAATAGCTTATCGGGTTTAAATCCATTAACTAATCGGGTACTAAATAAAAAAATAATAATTTAATATATATTCTTACCTAATAAAAAATTTATTAGAATAATAACATTTTATATATTAAAAATAACAATAAAATAAAGCTCAAAGTAATAGATAATGAAGTTGATGAAGAAAATTTTCGTCTATAAAACTTTATATTTTGATATCTTTGCATAATTATATTCATTATACATGATATTAAATATTTTTCTTCAATAAAATTAATCAGACAATTCAGGGGGGGCAAAAAAAATTTTCAGGGGGAGGGGGGGCAAACTACCGAAAACATACCGAAAAACACTGTTTTTCAAAATCCAGGGGAGGCCGCCCCCCCCCCCCCCTGGACAACTGTGGATCCGCCACTGCCTGCATTGTGGTTTTCAATTGGCTGTTGAATTACTGCCCTAATTTCGTGCCCAGTCACCAGTGCAAAGATTTATAATCATCTTGTGAATAACCTTGGAACGGTGAATGATTATGAAACCATGATTAGTTTGTTAACTAAGCTTTCAGGTTTTGCCCAACTGAAAAGGCGTTTGCCTTTCTTATTGATGTTTTAAATGATGTGGTATCTTGTAGAGGGTCTGAAATTTTTTCTCTATCAAGCATATTTGTTCTGTGCAGTGTTCTAAATAACGCATTATAACTGTTTTATAGCATTTTTAAAATTCAAACGCTATGCTATACATTTATATTGTGTTGTATTTACTATTTGCGCTATAGCGACGATAGCCAACTGTTATTGTACGTTATTATATATTTGTTCACAATAAATTTTAAATAATTTTTTCATCTGAATTTCGAATGAAGTGATTCAAAGTACGTTAAAAAGTTAAAAATAAAATCTACAACATTAATATATTTCATAATCACTTTATATAAATTTTGAATCAAAATTTCTTTCTTCTTTGTTATTGTTGAGAAATAATATTATTAGCCTCAGAATATTATTCATCATAGGCAAACTTAGGCAACAAAACTAGCTTCGAAATTAATAGCTGTCAAACTATAATTAGTATCTAGCTAGATTACAGCAATTAGAATGTAATTAGGCAACATATCCAATTTGTACGAAATAGGAAGTAGCCAAACGGCTAGTAGATATATCCTCATGTAATGTAAACCAATATATACACCCATGTACAGAAACAATAACAATTCAATTGGTTTTATCATCTTATTATTCTCTTTCAAATTTCAACAGTTATTAATGTTCTAATTTGTTTCCGATTTATATTTTTCTCTTGCTTTCTTCTTAAATTTCTTTTTTTTTATCAGAAATAACAACTAAAACTAAGGTCGGGTTCTTTCTGAAATGATGGAGAAGGGTTTCAGCCCCAATTGGAGTGTTGTTTATATCAGAGTTGTAAAGATGCTGGTCAAGGCAGGTAGAGGGGATATGGCTTCTCAATTATAAAATATGTTTGAGAAATTTGAATTGCAGAGTTCACCTTGAAAATTTTGTATCTGCACAATTTTGAGAAATTAAGGAAGAGAGGATTTTTTTTTTAATAAATGGTCGAGCCTATTGAACTAATAATGCCATTATAAAGTGCTCTTTATTATTTTTTTCATTTTTCAATAAAATAATAAAATTTGTCACCTGCCACGTGTGTTTCTTCACGGTCACCAAATTTGACGTTTATTTATATTAGTATATCAACTTATAAGTAAATAAATGAACTATATGTTCAACTATGATATTCAAAAGTCTTTATTCATTTAAAAAAGTTAAAAATCGTAGCTGCATGAATAAGTTATTATTATTTTCTGATTATTGAATGGAGTTTTTTTATTTGTAGAGGTTTTTAAAAAAAAAATGAGCCAAAACTCAAGGGTGGAACTAGGATTTGAACTTGAGGGTGTCGAGAGATCAGAGACAGTCAATTTGTGAGTCTACGATACGACAATATATATAATCAAAGAAGAAAACAAATCATCAATCGTCGCTAGTCGAAAAAGAGGAAAGGAATTGTCAAAAATCAAATTGAGAAGCGAATATGATGGGATTGTAATTAGAATGAAATATGTCTATACTTTAGATTTTTAATGATTCATATATTTGAAATGGAATTATGAGGTATGCTGAGTAGCTAAATATTTTACAAATACGCACAAAAAATAAGAACTTCCTGCTGAGTTCAATAAAATAAATTGTATTAGGTGTGATTATTGATAAATATTATAATCCTTGTGCAAAACCAACCAAATTACACGCACTAAGATACAATTAACTTTAAGATGCAGTAAAAATACTCCCTTCATATTTCGTAATGACAAATTGTTAATGTCATTTGTGCAAATAAAAATCAATATTTCTTAAAAGTACAAAAATTATCTTGTAATGGCAATTTATGTGAACAATATGTTTTTGTAGTTGAACGATTTCCTAATTTATTAATGTTTTATTCACAAATCAATGTTCCACATAATTTGGAGGAAAAAAAAAAGCGAGGTCTATAGCCGAATACATGTACAAATTAGTGGATGATAAAATATATACAAAATCTCATTGTGTTTTATGGACATGATACGCCTAATCATAAAAATCATGTTTATAATGTAGAAATAAAAATCCTGATTTTAAAATGTCAAAATAAGTAATTGTCAAGTGGTCCTACCTCTTACATTGTCAAATAGCAATAATTCTCTTGGAAATAATTAGATATAAAACTTATGCCAAAAAACTAAGTGATCTACTGTTTTCCATAAAAAAAATTGAAAATAACCCCCCAGTAAACTTGAATATTTCATTTTTAAGTTCTTTCTTTTTTTTAAGATTTTTTTTAAGGGGTGGATCTGCTGACAATGGGTTATTTGACAATCTTGATATTGAATTCTGAAATAAATATGAAAATAATCTTAAAATTGAAAAAAAAAGTTCAGTATATTCTTCTTATAAATTGATAGTGATTCAAATTTTATATAATTTCATTATCATTTGATAGTTTATCAAACACCATAAAAAATTTATGCAATAACGGTTTCAATTTAATAGTCTTTGATGGGCTATCAAATATTAATAAAATTACATGAAATTTAAATCACTATCAATTTATAAGTAAAAGAATGTAACTTTAATGTTTTTTTTTTATTTTTTAAATTTATTTCGAAATATTTTGTGGAGATTATCAAAATAACCATCGTATAGTGAGTGATCCCTGCCAAATTTAAACTATACCTAAAAACCAAATTTCTGCTATCTGAGACTGAGAGTGAAAAGGCAGAGTTGGAGGAAGATGATAGCTAGTTTAACATTTCAAAAAGAACATATTAGCTAGCTGTCTAGGTTGAACAAAAAATGAAAAATGAAAGCTCAGAAAAAGAGGGAAAATGGGTAAATATCCGAGCAGTAGGCCGTTTGGCAGATTGGGTAAAGATTAATTTAAGGTTGAGGTCTGCTCAGCTCCCACTGGCCACTACCCGGCTACCGCCAGCTGGCTCTGGCTACTGTGGACGGAATCAGATCAGCGATACCGTGGCACTGCAGCGCTTTCAGATTTGTCCGTTCGATCACTTTGAGATTCGTGCTAACTCACAACGACAGTCGACGCTTCCCCAACTGGTCCCGCCTTCCGATCTTCTGTGCCCTGACCACTCCCTTACCTCATCTATCAATTATTGTTACTTTTTACTTCTTACTTCTTAGAGTTAGAAGTTACAAGTTATTTAGATCTTAGGAGTCAGAGTTACGCGACACAATTAGTAGCAGATGGAGACACAGGAGATCTACTTCGCTTGATCCTAAACTAAAGCAATGCAATTTGGTCCATATACGATACGACCCCACGATATCTTTTAGCTGGTTGAGACATGACATCCCTTGACAGCGAGGCACTTGTGGTTCGCTAACGGGACATGTGTCGTCGCGTTATTTCTCACGAACGGCGGAGGAGAGGAGCGGGACAGCTGGACAGGTGCTCGTTTGTCATTGGATTAGAAGATATTTTAGTAGGCCGCGGAGATATTACTGGTTCCTGATTTACGGACAAATATTTTGCAAATTGCACGTTATCTGGAATTTGGATCTGCCTTCATATTTTTCTTTATGATACCAAGTTTTTATAGTTTTTCTTTTATGTATATACTGAATTATCCCACTAAATAGTAATATAGTTTAAATTTTATCTTACCGTCTAAAAATATGATAATTTGCTGTTATATCTGTGTTCTCTTCATGTATCCAGGTCGAATAAGCCTTGGGTGCATATCGAACGTGGGTTCTGAGTCCGGCGCAGCTGAATGCGGAAATCATGTGGTAAAGATAAAAAAATGTTAGCTCAGAAATAAGAGGCATGGAGTGGGCCCCAGGGTCGGCTATTTGCTTTACGTTACCAATCAGAAAATTGCACAGAAGATCGGAGCTGTATTACGTGGTGGGAAGAAGGAAGGCGGTGATTGGTTGTCTCCCCTCCACGCCAAGAAAGGGCATTTCTAGTGGAGTGGATATGTCTGGCCTGGGGTGGGGCCACAGCTTCATTGGGGTCGTCCTTTGCAATTCCGGCAAATTTCATTTAAGATATAATGATTCGTTTTTTGGCATCGGTAGAAGTTCATAATTTGAATCTGTCAGAAGTTCATAATTGGAATCTATCACGGACATGCTAATATGCTAGCCAATTCGGGGAAAATAAAGATGAATTTAATGAAGGGTGGGGATTCCTTCGTAACCTTAAGATCAATTTAATATAAATTCATAAAAAATTTTAAAATAAAAAACTTTACAAATATACTTTTAAGCTTATGAATCAATTATATTCAAAATATATTTTTAAGCTTATGAATTAATTACATTTAAAATTGATGTAATATGAATGTCATTTGATATTTCATCAAATATCATGAAATTTAAATCATTAAAATTATCATGCAATTTTAATGATATTTGATGGAAAAGACACTCAAATTATATCAAATTTGAAAATACAACTAATTCATAAGATTAAGAAAATATTTATAAAGATACTTAATTTTAATTTATATTAAATTAGTTGTTAAGATTATCAAACTAAATAGGCACGAGGATCCTCACCCTCAAGGGCGGATCTATGTTGAACCAGGGGTAACCCATTGGATTTTCAAAAATAGTACTTTTAGGTTAAAAATTTGTTAATCTGCACCCCTCGGATCTACTCTTTGTCCTTCTGGATCGTTTGATTATTTTTATTCAAAAAAAATATTTAATTTTATAGATAATGAAAAAATTATGCAAAATTTTTCAAAATGTGAAGCCTCGTAGAGAAAAGTTATCTTCATTGACTTGATTATTTATTACTTTGAGATTTATTTTATTGATATTTTTAATATATAAAAGAATATTATTTTGATAGTTTTTATTAGATAAAAAATATATTAAATTATTAATTTTTTTTATTTAGTATCTAATTAGATAATAAGTTTGAATTCGTGTCCCTCCCTGCTAAAATCATGCATCCACCTGTACTCACCCTACAACTTAATACTATTCGCTGATATCATTTGATGAATTATTTTGTCTTAGAGAATTTGAGTCGTCAAACACATGATACGTAACTTAACTATGAAATATGTTGTATGGTCGTCTAAATTATTGAAACGTTCAGATCATTTATAATATGATAAGAAGATTTTTTTTTCAGTCGGGGAACTAATAATATCCAGATAGTGAGCAGCGTACTTATAACTTCCGAAATTAGCCTTTTACGATTAGAACATCAGCATTCAAATGTCAGAGTGCCAATTTTAAATCGTGTAATAGTATATATAATTACTTTTTATTATTTCAAATAAATAAGACCCTGTGGGTAGAAGTCCTGGTGATATTTAAGAAATCTTGAATATTGGTATGATAAAGAATAAAACAGATTGGCGATAGTTATTGTATTTAATGCTCATTGATTTTTTTAGTAGGATGGTTCGTCAGACTTTGTCCCAAAAATAAAAGTGTGCATTGCTAACAATTTAATTTATAAACTCATAAAATCAAAAGATATCAAATGAAATAAAAAAAACTATCGGTTACATCGAAATTATTTACAGAAAATAAAATAATCATGATGCTCGTGCAAATTTAATATCGTGACTTGTGTATTCTTTATATTTTTATAATGTTTTTTTTTTTAAATAATAGCCATTGGATCAATATAAACTAATAATTGCTGTAAAATTAAGTTATTAAAAACGTAGATAATATGCCATATTTGAGAGGCTCCAAGGCTTACTCTTTTTTATTTATTTATATTCTCTTCGTCGAAATTTCAATCATTTGAAAGGGTTTGTTTCTGTCATGTTCGCAATTTTTGTGGAAGGAAAAGAGAGAATTTTTTTGTTATTAGTATCAATTCGTGTGCACTTTATTTATAAGTTTTTGCATCCTTGTATTTTGGAAAGGAAAACAGAGAAGTCGAGGCACGTGAGGACGAGTCTCATGTTACCACAAAAAGTTTCTGAAATGGTCATATCATTTGTATAAATCAATTTAACACATAAATACTCGCTTTCAAGCTTTAACTGTTTTATTCTTTATCATACCGTGGCCAAATGGAGCTAAAGCCCAAAACACCGCACCCCGATTCTTTTTTGGAAAAAAAAAATCTCGTCTAGACCTTTACCAAACAATTTTAAAAAACACCCTAATTTAAATAATAATTAACAACAACAACCTCTAAGATGCTTATTTTCTCATCGTATCCCTATCTTGCTTAGACCTCACAATTATTTGTATTTAGTATATCGAATTACATTTAAAAAAAAAAAGTGTTTGCTCTTTGTAGTTTCAAAGGCGGAATCATAATTTTAACATAGAGAAATCGAGATACGAATTTACGTCATTAATATATTTTGATAAATTAGAGTATTGAGATACCTCATGAAATATAAATACATGATACATTTTAACTTTAATATATTTTATGAGATTAGAGGTGTTAGTTTCCGGCCCTCTTAAATTCGCCCATGACTAAGTTTATAGTTTGGATATATGAGATGTTTATAATTTAAGGTGTTATATAGATAAATTGTATGATTTTATTATTATAAATATCTTAAAAAATATTTAAAAAATAAAAAAATAACATACATATTTTATATACTCTTCATATATATATATATATATTTGATTTATCTCTTGATTTATCTCAATATAAATGATTTGTTATGCACTAATAGGTTAGTGTGTAGTGAGATTTTGTAAAAGTGTAAAGGACTAGAGAGTAATTGGTCGATTATCAAACTGTATGGATCTGTAATTTTGTGGGTATATAAGAACAAGTGCACGAGAAAGTCCACAAGAAATAATCCACATTATTTTATTGAATGAAAACAGTCTTCGAGGTCATAATTGTCCCTACAAGTGATCCAAAAGACCGCAATTAAAAAACGGTTGTGGGACTCTGAGAAGACACGTGTCCTGAGAAATGGGCCCAGGAACCATCAGCCACAAGTATCGAGCGGTTTCTGGAGTGTTCCACAGAAAAAAAAGAAATAAAAAAATCCCTTCCTACGTGACAGTTCTACCTTGCTCTTTTCCTCCCCTTCCTTTCTCATATCTCCCCTCAGCATCTTTGAGCCTCTCGTTTTGAACTTAAAAAACTTTTATTTATTCTCTCTTGTTAACGATCGCTTGATTGGGGTGGGTTACACTGAGATATTTTCTGTTAATCACAACGGAAGTTTTCTAGAACCTCCTAAACTAGGAGCAGGTACTTAATTTACTTGATTGATTTCTCTAATTTTGTCTTTGTTTCCTTAATTTCTTCTTTTTGTTTCAGCAAATCTTCGTATAAAACAGTTAGATCTCGACCTTTTGAGATGAAGTATGGTTGTTTTATTGCATTATTTTTTATATTTGTCAGGATTTTGAGTGAATACTGCATCTTCATGCGGATAGTTGAGGGCTTGAGTAGGAATTTGTCAGAGGAGATTAATTTTGAGGCGGACTATCAAGTAATCGACACTAGTGGAACCGTCGCCGCCTCTTGTTTTGACTGGGGAAAGAAAATCGGAAGGATAAAAGAATTATAGCACTGAATTTCTTTGTTTGCTCGATTTTATTACAATTTCCTTAAATAGCGATGGTCCCCCAGAGACGGGTATTGAGGTATATTGTCAGTTTGATTGGGCGTGTTTTCAAAATTAAAATCTAAATATGAAAGCAGCTTAGTTCTTAATATTCAGTCCGAAAGCATTTCTTACATTCGCTCCTCAATTGTTTTTTAGGTAAAAGAGGTACCAGGTGATGGATTGAATCAAACTTGTGCAGATGGTGGCTCCATTGAAGATGAAATGGTTCCCAAGGTACCAGTTAGCTAAAAGTTCAGATGAGATTATTTAAGTTGTAATTTGATATTGTATAAAGAATTAGTAATTCTATATTGCAGCAAACAAGCTAGGTCTACTCAAGGCATAAACTATAGACCCTGTTAATATATTCTTGTACGATCAGGTAAGGAAGCCATATACAATAACTAAACAAAGAGAGAAGTGGACCGAGGAGGAGCACCAGAAATTTCTGGAAGCATTACAGCTGTATGGGCGTGCCTGGCGGCACATAGAAGGTTAGATGATTCAATTTTTGAAGAAAATTAAAACACTTGCTTAGTTTAATGATAATTGAATGGTGTTAAAATAAAAAATCTTAACACCATTTTTGTTATGTTTTCTAACAGAACATATAGGTACCAAGACTACTGTGCAAATACGGAGCCATGCCCAAAAGTTTTTCTCCAAGGTCTTAATCTCCTTCATGCAAACTAGTCAATATAGTATTTGGAATTCACTACAGCGCTGGTGCCAAATCTGATTTAGAATTTGGATATGTAAATATGTCTGATTATTGAAGTTAATGGAACTAAAGATTTGAAATATACAGAAGTGTCATAGTTGATGTTTTTGTTCAAATTCTTATGGGTTTACAAAAGTATATTTAGAGTTGAGTGTGTATGAAGAATAAGAATTAGTAAGAATGAGAATTAGTGTACCTGGGTTATGTTCATTAGAAATTAGCAAATACTGAGATTAGTTTCATGTAGACGAGACTTATTTTTTCTATGGTGTTTGGAATACTCGTTGGGATTAGAAGATTTCTGATGAAGTTTTTGTATGTTTCGTCTTTTATTTTTTCTTTTTACAATGAAAATGCAAAAAAGTACCATATGCTTTGATGGTCCTTTCCAGCTGTGATCTTTAGAAGAGGCATATTTGGCATATGTTACGATTGGCATCCAACACAACTTACATATGATCTTTATTTTCTTTCTAGTCAGTTTAATTACATGTCCGTTTCAACTTCAGGTTGCAAGAGAATCACCTAACAATGGAACAAGCATTGAAATTCCTCCACCAAGACCAAAGAGAAGACCAATGCATCCATATCCACGCAAATTTGGAAACCAGAAGAATGAATATCCAACAACAACTTCAAAGAAACTTGAAAAGCCCCCTCTGCAAGCTTCGTCAGTGACTGAGGAAGGGACGGGATCGCCTTTTTCAGTTTTATCTAGTATTGGGTCAGAAAACTCAAACCAAATTGTATGTAGATCTCCTACTGAATCGTCTGGTTCTGGTTCAGATGACCCAGACAGCAGAAGTCAATCACCAACTGCAACATCAGCAGAAGCACATCTCTGCACTGATTCAGATGCACCAGTCACGGTTAGTCTGCTACAAAGACTTATCTATTAGTCTCTTGTTAACAAGTCGAAGCTGATGTCTATTTAATTGAATATCCTTTCAGGAATCTGACCAGGACACACAAGCACCATCCATCAAGCTCTTTGGTAAGATGGTTGTATTATCTGAGTTGAAGAATTCTGCTCCTTCAAATGAAATCATGAAAAACATAAATGAAAACATGGAAAACATGAACAAAGAAGTGGAGTCAAATATGCAAAAACAGGAACAATGGCCAACAAGTGCAGCCAATCCATTTATTTACTATGTACCATATACTGGAGATGGAACAAACATAGCTACTACGATGGCTCCATTGCCTTGGTGGTCAGCCTATGGTATTTGGCCTTCGCCATATGTTAATCCAATAATTGGGAATTTTGGACAGCAGCAGGAGCGTGAGAAGGAAAGTTCTTCGACTGGGTCTGTTACTCATGTGAGTGAAGTTGTTGATGAGATGTTAGATGCTGGGGAGCCAGAAGCAAATGTATCTGTCGGTTCAAACAAAAGGGAGGAGGAAAAACATGCTAGAGGCTTTGTGCCTTACAAAAGACACAAATGGGAAACGGGCAATGCAGAGGTACCCCTGAGTTTATGATTTGCAATGTATTTTAGTCAAAAACACGATTCTTTTTTCTTTATGTATTCTTTAAGAGATGTATCTGGTAACTCATAAGTTGATGCGAGTCTCCTAAAGGGTCCTAATTGTTGAGAATGTCAGTAATGTAGATTAGTGAAGCCCTAATAGTTTTAGTTTAGGGGTAATTTGACAAAAAGTATTAGATTAAACCGGTGAAGAGGAGAAGCGTTGACAAATGTAAAGGACAACCAGTTGGATATGATTATCCCTATTGCAGTAAATTATTTCCGAAGCGATCGTTCATGCGCGAGATGTTTTTAACTCTTTTCTAATTCTGCAATTATATTATTTCCAGAAGCACATTTTCATTCAGTCAGTCTTAATGCTGCTTTAAGTCTGTTCACTTGTATAGGCAGATCATATCGGAAGCCAATTTGAGAACGACAGTAAATTTGAGCTTTGTTGTAAGTAAGTTGAAAATTACATAGCCGAGTTTCTGAAAAAAAAAGTGATGAAAAATAGAGAATACTCTTAAGCCATGGTTTATCTGAGTCTTAACCATTATTATAAAAACCGTATTGTTTATGTGAGCATTTCAGGCTGAGGGGCGCAGTATCAGATAGAACAATATAATTGAGGTTCATCTCCAAATTGAAATAAAGATGAGAGGACTAGTATTGCAATGGGCCAATGGCCTTCGCTTGGTGCTTTGAGGCATTCTTGATCTTGGTTTACATATTTCCACAAAGATAACTCTCCCATCTAGGAACTAGTAAAAGGAAAAAAAAAAACAGCAGATAACGAATTTCAATATAAAGCATCTTGAGGTATGGAAAAAAGTAGGTAATTTATTTAAGAGGTGGAGACGCATATTGGCAAAATTTGTAGATTGAGAACCGACAAGTGCATTAACCATTATTATACACAAATGCATTTTTGAGGCTTCTTCATTTGTGCTGGAAAGACATGAATCAACCAAACAACAATCACCTCTTAAAAGATGTAAAAAAAAATGGTCTATGTAGAACAATGATCTTGCATTTACCGCTGAAAAATCGACCCACTTTCATTACACAAGCAAACCAGAAAAGAATTATCGTTGTAATTGTTTCATGTATAATTTAAAGGGTGGTGATACATTTTTTTTATTTTGGTAAATAAAATAAATAAAATGAGAGAAATAATATGATTGATTTCTGCTTTTACAGTTTCAAAGACAGTTTCAACTTTTTCTTTTTTTTGCTTAGTATAGAAGTATAGAATGGAAACGGGTCTATACAATTTTGTTGTTTGATTCCATCAATGTTATTATTTTTTAATCATCGCAGCGTGAGAACACTTCACATCACAGCTCCAGCTTTTTATTTTTTTAATCATCACAGTGAGCTTCTGTGGCAGAAAGTTATTTATCATAATATATTCTTATTTGCACTCAATTTGTACCCAATTTATATATAAAATGTATTATTCTTAGTTATAGCTCATTTTTTATATAAATTTAATAAATTAAAAAATAATATTTATACTATACATAAAATATTATTATATATCAAAATTTAGTTTTAACAGTTTATGTCAAATTCAATTGAATTATTGCTTTAACGGTTTATTTTTGTGATTGAATAATAAAAACAATAAGTCGGTAAGCTAAGAAAGTTCCGCTCAAAATATCTATACACAAATTACTCATAATTGTAATGTATATCTTCACATTTATTTATATACTACATAATTTATTATTTTTTCAGTAAAAAAAAAATGATCACTTGGAAGGAAGACCTCGGTACGCTTTGGGTCTACATTGTGGTGCACCCAAAAAACAAAGATGGAGAAGTTCGCTGTGAAGGAGAAGACTGAATTTGGTTTGTGGGAGAGGGGTCAGTTGTCAGAGGTGGCGCAATCAATGCAAAGCTTTGAATACTTGCAAAAGAAAAATTAGGAAGTTGGTATTGGAGTTTGAAATTTAATTCAGACTTAAACGTGTAAAAATTAAGAGCAATCATATTATTTTTTTCGCTTTATTTATTTTATTTACAAAAATGAAAGAAAAATGGTGATACAATGTCCCCTGAGTAGTGATTTGCCGGCGGGTACGGGCCGGGCATATCCGCGGTGGGTGGCGGGTAGGGCGGACACGGGTACGGCGGGTACGGCGGGTACGGGTAAACGGATTTTTTTTTCAAAATCGTACCCTATCCGTCTCATACTCGTGCCCGTCGTGGGTACACGGGTACCACGGGTACGGAGGTACTCGGGCACACGGGTCAGGAACGGGAAGGGTCGGCGGGTCAAACGTTATAACGTTTTAGCAAACCGTTATAACGATTTATGAAAACGCGCGGTACAATGTGTTCATTCTGAGAGCAGGATTCTGTTTAATACCACTAACATAAAGCTTGGTGGGGTCAATTGGTTCACTTTCTGCCTCCGATCATCCGATGTAAGGAATGGCACAGCAAACCTGCATCTCATGGGAGCTAGATGGTAACCAGAAGTCCAAAAAACTTGATTGCACAGGCTTGGAAGAACTGGGCGTTTGAGCCGAAAGGAGCAGTCGGAGGGATAAGAGAGCTTCTCTGTGCTGGAAGATGCAATAGGAAGGAAACCAACAAAGGGCAGGAAACCGCCCCCGTCGCCATTTTGGGTTGAACTCAGTCTAACCGACAAAGAAGGTTGCGTTGGCGGATAAGCGCTGTCAGTCATTGCAAAGGATATCCATATTGACACTCATATATATATAGGTTGTTAGAATTTCAAATTTGATTTTTAAATTGTAAAATATAAATTAAAAAATGAGTTAATGATATTTGATGACACACAAAATTGACTGATTTATTAATTTTGTTATAATTTGATCTAATATAAAATGACCTTAAAAATTATGAGAATACATCTATCATGAAAAACAACAATATAAATGATTTGAATTTTAAATTTGAGTTTAAAAATTTAATATAAATAAAAAAATTAGTTACATTTGTTGACACAAAATTGATCTGCTTTGGGATCATTCTCTCTCTTTTTTTTTTTTTTTTTTTTGAATTTCTCAGTCCTAGAGGGACACGTATTGGGAGTAATGAATGAAATGAAGCAAAGACACCTGAACTAATTATCTGATTATTGCACTCACACAAGTTGTGTAATGATTTACTTTGAACCAACCTTGATCACCCATTGGAAGCTGCAACGTAACGGGTACGAGTTTTAACGGTAATTGAAAATTGAGATTCAGAGAGGATGGCAAGTCTAATTCAACAATTAAAGCTAATTTGAGAGAAAGTAAGACAATTAAAGTTGAATTGGAGAGGAAGAAAAAAGAGATCAGTTTTGTTAATTCTAGCATATCAATTCTTAGAAATTTCAGGTTATTTATAGCTGAAAAGAAAACAATTCTTCACCAGTCGAAACAGCAACTCCCTTTCCACTTGACTGGTTAATTTCAGTGACAATGAACCTTGGGCTCCTGTCAATCCGCCTCTCTCTTGTTTCTTCTATCACTGCCCACTGGGCCCTGCAACGCCAGGGCATCTGAATGGAATCGCACTATATAATACTGCCTCAAAAGTCAAAAGATGACCAGCCCATTTACATCCTTCCCAATCAATTCTACAGTCAATGACAATTGTGTGGCTCGATTCAGACACCATCCAACCCTGGACATATCTTTGCTTCATTTTGTCCTGGTTTGTCTAAACAAAAAAATCACGGATTCAGTGTTCCCAGATTTGCAGTAGAAATTGATCAGTTCAGTTCGCGGAGTCCGGTATGGCGATGTGGTAACTTTAAAAAAAATTAAGAATACATATGCAACTATATTATATATATATAGTATTAAAAATAAATATTAAGTTAAAATAATCAAAATTAATAAATAGTGATGTAGACTAAAGTATAATATAATCGTCACTAATGAATTATATTATCCAACGTATAACTTTTTGAGAGTCGACAGCTTCTCCAGATATGTGCATTTTCATCATTTTAGTCCTTGCGTTTATATTCAATGTATAATCACCATAGTGTATAAATTCAATGGTGGACTGCATTTTGAGCCTTGTATTTATATCATAAGCGATGAAAATGCCCATATTTCACAAAGACTACTGATACAAAGCCCTGTCTTGCGGAAGCACATCCTCTGGAGAGTTTTCTCTGGAGTCTCTGCGGTTCTTTTATTGTGAACCGTCCGATCACTCATCAACGATCCTGATTTAACAATGTAAAGGTCCCCGCATCAAAATTCTTATTTATTGTTAAATCAGAACCGTTGATGAGCGATCAGACGGTTCACAATAAAAAACCCGCAGAGACTACAGAGAAAACTCTTCAGAGGATGTGCTTCCCCTGTCTTGCCCCTTGATATAAAGATGCGCGGGAACGTGCATTAATTGTGTGGTCCACCGGAGAATCTATTTTATTATAATGCATTTGTCAAAAATTTTTGGCTATAGTACGTAAAATCGGGCAGCCCACATAAAATTATGTTGTTCTATCAATTTGAGCTACTGATTTAGTTGTGCTATCAACCATCACATTCAGGGGCGGATCTACAGTAACCCGGGAGGATAAGCTGATCCCCCTGGATTTTGAAAAACAACACTATTAAACATGAAAAATAAATTCTGACCCCCCTTGGATTTATCATTTGACCCCCTGACTTAATCCGTGAATTATTTTTTGTAAATGAGCTTGTAAATGGACAGCTTCAATCACAACTGCTTCATTCGCGGGATTGCGAACCTGCTCTAATAAAAAAAAGAATCGCTCCTCTCTTACTCTCGCAGTCGCTCTCCTCTCTGATTAGGTCTAGCGAGTGACCTCTCTCGCTCTCTGACGAACAACTCGCTCTCCCTCAACGTTATCTCTGACCGACGACTCTCTCGCTCTCTCACGGTCTCACCTCGACTAGGACTGGCGCTCACTGCTCAATCTCATCTCTACTGACACTCCTCTCAGCGGCTCGACTGGCGTTCCACTCCACTCCACGACTCATCACCTCGACCGGCGCAGTGGAGCTCCGCTCAACAGCTCGATTAACTGAATACAAAGAAGCAATATATTTAGATCAGTCCTTTCAACAGAATCACAGAGCTGGGGTTTGATTCCTCAAGGTATGGTCTTGAACATTTTTGATGTCTGACTTTTCTTTGTTTCATTGTTTGCAATTTGGGTTAGCTAGTGTAGTCATGTTAAATGTGAGTTAGGTTGATACTGAAACATCAGACTTGTTCACAGATTGTAATTACTATTGTATTGTTACTCTAGATGCATTTCCAGCTTTGAAATTTGATTGACACTAAGTTCTGCTTAGATTAACTAAGATCATCGTCTTAATTTATGAGTGATGTCAATTAGTCAATGATAACTCGCTTACTATTCATTTATGAGAAAATCTAGTATTATCTTATTAAGGAGTGATGTCAAATAGTCTTACTCTAGATGCATTTCTATGCGTAACATTCTAATTTTCTTTTTTTTTTTGGCTCATTTGGTTTTAAGATCAGATGTTATATAATTAATTGTTTTCATCTTTTCAACAATTTTCAACTCTTGTTTGTATTTTTCATTTGAAGCCAATTTAGTAACTTCTCAAGTTAAACTTACAAACCTCTTTGGTGAACTTAAGCTCACACTTGATTAGTTAAATTGCATCTGGTTTTACCATGATATCATGACAGTGCATTTTCAGCTTTGAAATTTTAGAGGCAGACTAGAGAAATCACCTTTCTAGATTGTAATATTCAATTAATTATCAATTCTAATTAGGTTAAATAATATTTTTTTCTGTTTCTTTCTATAAATAGGAAGCTTAACATGCAACGGCTTCTTAAGAAGGCATCGAAATATTATGTTGAATTATCTTCAAATTCTAATCCTTCTCATGAGGTTAATCGTACTGAATAAGATCCTCTTTGTTAGGTAAGAATGCATATTGAATTGTTAATTTTTTTATTTAGTATCCAATTAATTAATGAGTTTGAACCCGATAAAATATCGCAATCCGACCTTCCCCGATCAAAATTCTACATCCGCCTCTGATCACATCATTACTCGGTACCTGTTACAGTATAGGAATAGATAACATTTATATATTATTCTGCTAAATAATTTGTGCAAGACTAACCTATGTATAATCTAAACAGTATGGGCCTAAAAATTTGGTAATAGTATTGATGTTTGTTGGGCATAATCATGCCAGTTTTATAGAAGCGGCAAATGTTGAGTTTGATGGACGTGTTTAATTTTGGCAAATGATTATTTTATTATTTTTTTGTTCGAGTAAGTTTAACCTTTATTATATTGAGTTTTTACAAGTATCACATTTACTCTAATCAATGTTTTCTTTAATCATGAGCCGTGTCATTTTTCAATGAAAAATATACCAATGTTTCAAAAGTGAGACTAATGGCGATAGTAACGACTATTACATATAATTAAAATATTTATCATATAAAATATTTCTTGCACTACAATTGAATTGAGTTTTCTCCATTAATCAGAAACTTAAAGCTGAAGGAAAAAAATGAAGAATCACTGGTCAGTTTTGAGAGAAAAAATAATCATTCTTCTTCTCCGTTGTGCAAAGTAACCAACTGGGTAGGACTAAATATATGAGTGATGAATTTGAGAAAAGCGGTGCTATTTTAGTACCGTGAAAAGTTTAGGAAAGGAGAAAACTTTAATGTTATAATATAATTAATAATATAAAAGCCCTTTCAAAGATCAGCAAAAGGACACTGCTTATTATCTAGATCAGATACATAAAATATTAAATGTCAGCACATCTATACTTCAGGGGGTAATACAAGGCGCATTCAATACTTTTGGTTTCACAAAATGAGCGCTGGCTCAGTGGTCAGACCCTCATAAGTCATAATTGACTTGGCGCAACACTTCTGGAGTATTTTTCTGCGGCGAATATATATAACAGTTCATGTTGTATCCACTGGAGACGCACACAAATGACGGAATATTTCTGACCCACATTCGGCTGCACCCAAATGTGTATAAGAGATCAAACAGGCTGTCAAACAAATTTAAATAATTAAATACGTTATCTGACGAATCGGTAATGTATATAGGGATGATAATACGCCGGGTTTATATCAAATCTAAAATCCGGTCCGTCTTTCAAAATTTTCGGTCCGGCTATCCGCTTTTTACTTTCGGGTTTAAATTTGATGATCCGATCCGCCCATAATGTTTGACGGGCCTACCCGTCCGTATCCGTCCCGGCCCGACTTTGTTAATGATATTTTGTTGTTATATTTTTTTAATTAAATTATTGCATAATCAATTAATAATTTTTTTGGTTAATGATTTCTATTTTCTTAATATTATATATTTAGAGAATGACTATTATATTTAAACTAAAATGTTATTAAATATTTGCACTATCATAATATAAGTTATTTTTTAAGTCTAAAAATTATTAAATTTGCACCAAGTATTCAATTTACAAATTATGATATTTAATTAAAAAAATAATTTAAATAAATATTATATTAGTTAAATTATTAATTTTACCCAATTTGATAAGTTATTTATATATAATTATACAATTATACATAATACATATAAATACATATTACATATTATTGATATTACGAGTCGGGCGGGCGGATCTCACCCTAAACCCGTACTTGCCCAGTTCCCGACCCGCCTACCCGTTTTTGGCCGGCCTCGACGGCGTAGCTGACCTGACCTCGGTCCGGGTAGGCTGGACGGGCCATGGGCTTTATTGCCATCCCTAACTGTATCCCACACACACTCAACTAGAGGTGCAAGACCATTCATAATTTATTCGGTATTTAATTCGATTTTAATCGAGTTTGATTTGTTCGATTAAATTTTTTTATCAGTTTGATTTGAGTTTGCTTTAATATTTTTTTAATGAACTAGTTTGAATTTGATTCGTAATAGTTTGATATGTATTTGTATTATATTTTGATTTAGGTTATGGTGCTATGCGTAGTTAATGATCAAATTTGCTACGTACTTCAAAAATATAGATAAATCATCTCTAAATCTTGATTTATGGATCTCAATAATTTTTTTATAAAAAATATGATGCGATATAAAAATTTTCTAAGTATTAGTTTTGGATATTTTAAGATGATTCAATAATAATAATAAAATAATTCATAATTTTTTGGCCAATTTTAAAAATTCAAAACTAATACTTACAAAATTGAAAAATAGAAATTTTTTATATCCCACCATATTTTGATATAAAAGATTTATTGAGACCCATATATCAAGATTTGGAGATAATTTAACTATATTTTTTTAGTTTAAAATAAATTTGATCATTAACTACGCGTAGCACCATAGGCTAACTCTTATATTTTAACTATTTAGTCAATAATATAATTATTTTACTATAAAATTATTAAGATATTATCAATTTTATTATTAAATTAATAAATATTAGTTATATTTAAATATAAATTTAAATTTAATAAAATATTAATTATTTTAGCACTAATTATTTATGATAATATAAATATAAATATAAAATTTAGCTCAAATTTAATTAAAATTTGAATTAATTTTAAATCAAACTCAAATACTAACTAGCAATCAAATTCAATTTGTTTACACTCAACACCATAGTTCACAAATGATTTTGACGAAGCGTTAAGGGCTTAAGGCCTATGGATCACGAGTATTGGGCCAGGTCGGGTCTGATTTGATCCCTTCTATCGGTTCGCCGGTCAATCGCTCCTCCTCTACGTTAGCTCCTAAAGACCCAAACCACCTCTCGGCAAGCAACTAATGACTATGGCCAGGTGGCTGTTGAGCAGCAGAAAGGTCCTATTTCTCAGCATTTCTTTCACCTCTCTACTTCTCTTTCTCAATCTTCCTTCTTCTTCCCACCACTTCGCTCTCTCTCCTCGCTCCTCTCTCTGCATCTCTCGCCTCCACCGCATTTCCTGGTTTCACACCCCTTCTCCGACCTGGTCCTGGGACAAATCTGAGAACTGCCATTTTCAGCGATTCTCCAGCGGACATGCCTCGGAGCTGCTTAGAGGCGCGTGGATCCCAGCAGCGGGTGATTCTCAGGCTCGTCTTCTTGTTCTCGCGCTTCTAAGGCTTCTCCTCTATCCGGCCCAAGTGTCGACTGTCGAGCCTGATCTCTTTCGCCGTCACAGCAATTACCAGCTTACACTCCCCGATCGAGGGACCAAGGTAGGCTATATTTTCTTCTATAATTTTAGTACAGCGTAGCTTGGTCTATGGGAAGTTACTAGTTTAGATTCAAATTTACATATACTCTCTCATTATGATGTCTTTACAATAGATCTGGTGCTATGCGAGTTTGAACTAAGTGCTCTCATCCTACAGTAATATAATATATCAAAATTTTTAAATGTGTATAGTCTAATTGACCTGCATGGCTTTATGGCAGGTAGATTTTGTATGGGCACCATATGAATCAAACATAACACTCCTCCTTAAAGACATTCGACTGACTCCACGCTATCCAGACCTGTTAATTCTTGGTTCAGGACTGTGGCACATGTTACATATAACAAGTCCATCTCAACATGGCACTGCCTTGGCTGAAATTAAGCAAGCAGCAGAGTCACTTCTTGAGCCGTCAAGCTCTTTGCGTCCCAACATGTTTTGGTTAGGTTTACCAAATCTTGTCAACTCCAAGCTTAACACAGAGGAGAAAAAAGAGAAGATGACTGATACAATGTTAGAAGCATATGATAGGGAGGTTGATAGTAGAGGGATGTCGAAGGGATCAAGCGGGCCTTTCATGCTGCTTGATATTGGGCTACTGACATGTGGGTGTGGGGTGAACTGTACTTCAGATGGAATGCATTATGATGATGCTGTTTATAATGCGGCAGTTAATATTATGCTCAACTCTATGCTCTGATTGAATCCTGGTAATATTAGCAGTACCCTGCTGATTTTCAACTAGTAGGTAACAGTTGCAAGTGAATTCTTTTTGTAAAGTTCTTTTAATTGTTTGTACCTGGTTTTTCGTTGTAAAGCTATTATTATTTCATTCTTTTCCTGAAGTGGGGTGTACAATTTGTAACTGTTCATAATGAAAAGATCATTTGAGCTAGCTGAAGTGATCTTTGTCTAATTGAAGCTAAGTGATTCATATTTGGTTTTCTATTCTTATGCCCAAGAAGTGCTTAAAAGTTTGCTATTGTTGTTCATTGTGTCAGAAAAGGTTTGTGCTGTATCAATTGTTTCAATTAACATTTGGTAAAACTGATACTGCATATTGGTTTCAAGGATTCATTGCTGCTGCTACCATGAGTGAGCAGGCTGGTAATGGCCATAACTTTTAAGATTTTAATTTTATGCCTCATGTTGCTTATTCTGAGCTACCTTGTAGTAAGTGTCGGTTTCAGCATATGCAAGAAATTGCACAAGTTTGTCTAGTAATATACTATCCTTCTATCCAATAAGATCTGACTCTTGTTTATGTAATTTTTATTTTGTCGGCATAAGCAATGGTTTACATTGAAATTTCAAGAGAGATTGAGGTGGCAAACATTTATTTATACATTTGTTAAGTAAAAAAGAGGCATTAGCTTTCAAAATTAGGTACAGGGTTTTGAGTTGGTTTCAGAAGGGTGAACTATATTATTTGACTGGTAGTATGGTACTCATTAATTCTACAACCTTCCATGGTTTCAGTTAGGTATGCATGGTCAGCAAAAGGTGTATTAGTATAGATGGTGAATTGACCTGATTGTTGGATATGTTGTTCATGTACGGCAATAGATTGGAAGTGGTTCCTCTCTAATAGCTGTACAACCTTAATGCGCAAACGAGACTTTCTATTTTCTCTCTTAATGAGAATGTAAGTATTATGATCGGTTCAGATTTTTTTATTGAATTTCTAAAATTAATATCAATCATTGAATTGAGTTATTCGTCAAATAATATTACTATATCTATGATTATTTGTAATGAAGTTATAATTTTCTCTTAATTTTGATTATTATATAAAATGCTGCATAATTTAGGCGTATAATTACTCTATTTTGTTTCTTTTTTTTATTAGATTGACATCAATTATGAATTTATTTCATTTTTAGCATACCTCAATTTATTTGAGATTAAAGGCTTTATTGTTGTTGTTGTTATTGACATCAATTATAAATTTTAACTTTTTTTAAATTTTGAATGTCAATTTTCCTCTCAGTTTTGTATTTATTTACATTAATTATGTATTCATAATTGAAATTTATATTAATTATGTATTCATAATTGAAATTTACATTAATTATGTTCTTTCTTTTTATATAAAGATATAAATTTTTATATTTTTAAAAACATCACCGTAATAAAGTACTGACAAAATACTAGTTTAATCAATAGCTTAATTGCACTTATGATATAAATTCCTGAACTGTTCAATTTGTAAGCCATCGAAGAGAAGCAATCTGAAAAGGGTTTGGGTAATCTGTAGTATAATTGATCTGGACTAGAGGCCCAAAAAACTGTTTAGATCTCATACTAGTTAGAAACAAGCTAACAGATTCTCCTCCCTTTAGATTGTTTTATATTCTTTTGTAGCCTCAGATAGTCGAGTTCAAGCCTGTTTTGGAATAGGTAAAGTTGGAGGTTGGCTGACAACCTTTGGTTCTATTGGATTCCTCATCTAACTCTAATGAACCCACATCATCAAGAATCATTCCAGCACTGGAATTGAATTTTAATATTAACCGTCTGGTATTCTGATCTTTCTGGTAGCTATTTGGAATTTTAGATATATTTTTACCTCAAACAGATTTTCAGAAAACTAGTGACCACGGCAATGCAGGTGCCGAAAGGAGCTGTCGAGACCATAATTGCACGAGAGTTATGCTAGGCCTCTCAATCTCTCATAGATCAAAAGATGTATGTGTATATATATATATATATATAGTAGAGATATCGTGAACTTAAGCTCACAGAGGCCTTCCGTGAGTTTAACTCAAAAAACATATTAAATCATCTCAAATTTTAATTTATCATTCTCATTAAATTCTTTATATAAAAATCTCATGGAATACAAAAATTTGGAGCGTTTTAAACTTTTTAAGTTATGATTTTTAATTTTTGAAAATCAGCTCTAATAATAATAATAATAATATATTCAATACTTAAGCATCATTTTAAAAAAAATTAAAAACGGTGACTTAAAAGCTCAAAACACTCCAAATTTTTGCATCACACAAGATTTTTATATAAAGAATTTAATGAGAATGATAAATTAAAATTTCGAGATGATTTAGTATGTTTTTTGAGTTAAGCTCACCCGATATGGCAGAACCCGACCCGACCCGATATGGCAGAACCCGATCCGACCCGACCATCTGACTCGTCCGAATTGGAATCTGATCCAATTCGAACTCGACCTGGCCCGACCCGATCCGAGATCAAATGATCTTCAATCGAATCAAAATCTATCAAAGATCTGAAAAAACACAATATGTAAATTGACACGACCTGACCTGACCTTGATCCAACCCGATTTCTTCCAGAAGGTCAAACAGACCTGACCCGCCCGACTCAAATCCGAATCCGACCCGACCCGACCCGTCCGTTGTAAATTATATGAACAATTGATGATCTTTGATGGACTATCAAACGATAATGAAATTGCATAAAATTTAAATGACCATCAATCTAAATGTAGAAGAACACACCTATAAACTTTTTTCTATTTTTAAGATTTTTTTTATATTTTTTGAAATCCATTGTTAAGGTTATCAAAATAACTCATTTTCAACTTATCCCTTCTCTTCTTTTATTAGCTTAATTCTTTGGCTGTGCTAATTTCTAACGGAAAAACTTCAAACTCGTTAGCAATTCGGATTCTACTAGGAAAGAGTTGTATGTACTACCTTACTTTTTTATTATATATATATTTTTTTTCATAAAGAATAGTGACTACAAGTCTAAAAATTAGCAGTAAATTGCGTAATCCAGATGCTTACAATCATTAAAAAAAGGAACTGAAGTATTAGAAAATTTCCCACATATTGATAGGTGAAACAAAGAAGAACTAATTGATCGGCTTGTGTGTTCTTACATGAACCATCTCAAAGCAATTTGCCATCATCTTTACATCTAAAAATATTCTCGGGCTTCTAAAATAAAATTGGCAAACAGATCCTTGATACAAAGTGAAGCAATTACTTAGATACCTAGGATGACATGTACTTCTGTCAATAAAGTCTATACTAAAATTGCGAAGCTTGAAATTATCAAATAAGGCTCCAGGCCGTATGACACAAGAAAGTAATAGAATAATTAAAAAAATGAATCACCAGGACATCAACTAGCTCGTTGCTCACACTCCGTTGCCAAAATTTTAGTAGTTTAAAACCGACAATTTAGTCTGTAAAGATAATCATTTATTTTTTATATGTCTATAGTTCTATGTCCACCGAAGTTTTCTGTATAATTTGCAAGCTTTTACAAAATAATTAGCGGCTCAATAAAACTACTATTTAATATTAAAACGAAATTATATGGTTGCCAAATCATAATAGGGACAATCTTTTTTCTACCTACTCTTTACATTTAAGAAGGCGAAACAACTCAATCTCATATAATAATACTTATTATTAAGTAAAACTAACACTTATAATACTAAATAATTACTTCGATCTTAAAAATCTTAAATACTATTAATTGTTATATCTAAAATATTAACAAAAAAATATTAGACAATACAATAGTGAGAAAGAATTTAAGGTTCCTCCTAATCGTTAATATGGGCCGGAAAAAATTACCGTAGGCCTCTAACACCTCCAGGACACAGTTTTAACGGACTTTAAAATAATAAATAATGTGTTTAATCTTTTTTTTTTTTTTCAAAAAACTTGATGTTATTGGATCAAAATTGTCTTAACAGTTTAAACGTTGTTTTTTTTTTCTAAAAGCTTGATATTGTCCTTAATATACATTAAAATTTACTTTATTAGTAAATCAAAAAATATTTTGAATTAATACGTAGTCCCGGACACCAAAGATTGTGGTACAATTCTTATACACGAAAAAAAACTTAATTTGATATAATATTGAGAGTTAATATTCTCTCTTAAATATTGGCATAATTTGAACCAATTTTTGGTCAAGTGGTGAAAGTCAATATCCTCCATATGAGAGATTACAAGTTCCAAATTGGGATGAAAATTCTTCATAGATATTTATGAAATTTGATAACTTATCCTCATCTTAAAATTAAAAATATTAACTTAGAAAACTCAAAACACCATAAAATTTAAAAATAATTTGATTATTTTTTGAGTTAACTTTATAGAATACCCCGTGAATTTAAACTCACGTTATCTTTACTATATATATATATATATATATATATATATATATACATATACATACATACATACAGAGAGAGAGTAAAACTAATAAACTTCAAGGAGCACGAAGGAGCTTCTAGGAGTACAGAGCTCATCTGTGCTCCTAACTGAAAAATATATTTAAACATCTCCAAATTTTAATTTATGTGTCTTAATAAATCCTTTAAATCAAATCTTATAGGATATATTTTTTTTTCTATTTTTAGGTTTGTTAAATGCTTGTTTTAAAATTTTAAAATGACTTATTTTCATATACAAAGATTGATTATTTTAGGTTCATCTTAAAAAAAAAATAAAATAGATACTTATGAAATTTAAAAAATAGTAAATTTTAGTATCTCATAAGATTTTAAAATAAAGAATTTATTGAGAGAGAAAAATAAAATTTGGAGATAATTAGATATATTTTTTAGTTAAGAATATAGAGAGCTCGGTGCTCCTAGGAGTACCCTAGTCGTACTCGCTATATATATAAAGAGAAAAAGAGAGGAGTAAAGATAGTGTGAGTTTAAACTAAGGAGACTTTCCGTGAGCTTAACTAAAAAAAAAATCAAATCTTCAAATTTTATTTTATGTTGCTTAATAAATCTATTACATCAAAGAATGGGGATCCATTGACAATGGGTTATTTTAACAACTTTGACAATGAACCTCTTAATAAATATAAAACAAATCTTAAAAATAAAAAAAGTTTAAAGATATGTTCTTCTATGTTTAGATTGATGGTCATTAAAATTTCATGTAATTTCATTATCGTTTGATAGTCCATCAAAGACCGTTAAATTGAAACCGCTACAAATTATATGAAAATTTGATGGTCTTTGATGGACTATCAAACGATAATGAAATTACATGAAATTTGAATGACCATCAATCTAAAAGTAGAAAAACACATCTATAAACTTTTTTCATTTTTAAGATTTATTTTGTATTTATTTAGAGATCAATTGTCAAGATTGTCAAAATAACTCATTGTCAATCGATCCCTTCTCTACATCAAATACTTGTGGGATACAAGAATTTTTTTTTTTTTTGAGATTTTTAATTATTTATTTGAATTTTTAAAAATGGTCTACTTTCATATACAAATATTGATTATTTATTAATATTTCAAAGTCATTTTTAAAAAAATCTAAAATAAATATTTACAAGTTATAAGTTTCAAAAACAATTTTTTTTTTGTATCGCATAAGATTTTGATATGACGAATTTATTGACCTAGATTAATTAAAATTTAAAGATGATTTTATATAATTGTACATTAGCATAATTCCAGTGTTATCCAATTTTTACTGTACATCTAATTGACATCTTTGAAAACTTCGTTGAAATTTTTTAAAACAATAAAATTTTGAATTTCTTCTAATTATTTAGATAGAGACAATGATTTTTATATATCGAAATATGCATGAATCTGTTTTTTTCATAAATATTTAAATTTTAATAGTAAATCATTAATTTTTAATTTAAGACGGTTGTTATTCTTAATAAGAACGTCTATGGGATGTACTTACAAACTTGGATACATTTAGAATTATTTCTTTAATATTTCTTGCTGGATATTTATCGACGCTCTTGCTTATTGAGTATAGAACACACGAATTCAATCAGCTATCATACTTTTTCTATGGTAAATTGTTGCCATAAAAATTTTATGTCTATACTAGTGAAGCCCACTAGATAATAACACATCCCTAAAATTTAAATATGATAAGTTAAATTCAATCAGATGGTAAAAACACTATGAAACTTTGCTGCCATAATTTTTTCTATGACACTTTGTTGCCATAGTTTTTTATTTTTTTTTCTATGGCAGCACATACGGATCCAAGAAACCACATCTCGGAATTAGACCACAAGAGAGTAACTAATATACTCAATTGAATATCATTTCTTCTGACGGTTAGCTGCAGCACTTATGCATCAGTAAAAAAAAAAAATACCCATTGGAATACTTCAATTCGGAGCTACTAAACTATGATACTAATTGATAAAAAAAAAACAGTAGTTTTGCCTGAGAATAATGGTGAGATACTGTATGTACCGGCGGAGGAGAGGCATAAACCAGAAAAAGAGAAAGGAACCTAAAGCATAGTGGCAGAGATGGATTGATAGAAAAGGAAAAGCCGATTTGGTTGGGAGGTGCAAGTTGTATCACAAAAGTTGCTGGGGCCACTCAAGGAATCAGTCTATATAGATGCTCTAAAAATATATTTAGTACAAAAAATGAGTATTTTTAGTCCAATTTCTGTAAATCTGGCCCATCTTGCAAGTATGCGTTTACTTTCCTAATAAAAAAATAATTTTAACTATTTCTTTAAATTAATTTAGATGAAATTTTTTCATGTATATATGATGAATTAGTGTTGTTTATCTTAAAGTCTCGTTAATAGGGGAGCAAACAAATCAGATCCGGTCGGAAAGCGATTAAGATTGAATTCGTATTTGTTTTTATTTTCGGAATACAAATATCACTACAAATAGTTTAGAATTGGAGATAGTTTCATATATAAATATGAATAACATATAGTTCTTTATTTATATATGAAAGAAATTATATTGGAATTAATTACAATTGTTGGTTTTCATCAATAATATAAACCTCGTTTAAGTTATGTAATGAACTATATATAAACTTTGTTTAATAGTGAAATTCAAGTTGATTATGTTCCATAGATGAATATGCCTTCGTTATAACTCTGAATGAAATTAATACCCGCAAATTTTGTGTTACAGACTTTTATTTTTCCAATTATCCTTTCTGCTTCTAGAACATGATAAGTGAGTGAAGAGGGGGAAGAGTGAGAGGGGAGGTAGGAAGGAGGTTTCTCCATGAATAATGCATTTGAAGATAATTAAGCTATTTTAAACAATACGGAAAAATGCAATGCATCTTGGTAAAAGGGATATTGTAGGGAAATATCAAAATACAACTAAAATTATAATTAATAGCATACAATTTTAGAGTGCTAGGAGTGCTAGTTGAAAGAACAATAATGAAAAATAATTCAAAGTAATGCCTGCACAACAGCGAATTATTTTTAAAAAAGCACCAGCAAGTAGGGCCGTAAGAAAAATTCATAATTTGTTCAGTATTTGATTCAATTTTAGCTCGAGTTTGATTTTTTGATTAGGTTTTTTGTCAGTTTAATACGAATTCGGTTCAATAACTTTTTAATGAACTAGTTCGAGATTGATTCGTAATAGTTCGATATGTAGTAATTTGCATATATTTTAACTATTTAGTCAATAATATATGTATAATATAATTATTAGTTATTTTTTAAAATTTTAATATAAATCTAATAAAATATTAATTATTTAGCTCTAATTATTTTAGATAATATGAAAATAAATGTAAAAATTAAAAAAATGAGTTGGTCTAGAGTTCGATCTCTGTTTGAATTTGATTTATCTCGAGATCGATTTAGTTCGAGTTTGATTTTAAATCAAACTCAAACACTAGCTAGTTTGATCGAATTCGATTCATTTACAGCAGTACCAGCAAGACAACATTTTCCTTTATCTTATTTCTCATATGTTATTTTTCAAGTTTTCCTTAAAATCTTAAAATTTCCAAATTAAATTATATTTGATAACAACTTTAAGATTAAGTATTGCAACATAAAATTGCTATTGTAGATCGAAAGTTTGCTATAATTTCCTTGAATGGTTGTGGAGCAGATTATAAACTGAGGAACATATTTTGCTGTCATAGATGAGCTATGGCAGCTGGATGTCATAAGGTCCAGATGGTTCATTTTGAGATAAACGGACACAATTTATTCTATGAAAAGAGTTTTTAAGATTTATATTGTGGGGCCCACAAGTTATAGACACAATGACAATCGCTGTCATAGTCAAATATGATAATAGATGTGCTTCCATAAACTTAAGCTGTGAGTTTCTATTTTTTGTAATAGTTGGTAATTACTGATGTGCTTTAAGATGCCACATGTCAAAAACCCAGCTAATTAATTAAGTTTATTTGTTGTGCTTTTTTTAAAATGACTTCAAAATATTAATAAATAATCAATATTTGTATATGAAAGTAGACCATTTTTAAAAATTCAAATAAATAATTAAAAATCTCAAAAAAAAATGAAAAATTCTTTTACACACCCTCCTCATTATTAAACCTACACAAATAGTCCATAAAAAAATTTGAACAGAAAAACCTACACAAATAGTCCAAAATTTAATGATTTGATTCAAACCAATTTATTAAACCAATCCATTTACACACCCTCCTCATAATTCAACTTTAAATATATGGACCATTAAAAATCTAAATTATAAACATATTTTAGTTCAATGACATGTTCATTGTATTTGTTTCCCAATTTGATTTTCGATGTTTTCTTTCCTCTCTTTCGATTAGTGACGAATGACAATTTGTTTTCTTCTTTAATTATTCTCTATCGCTGTATCATAGACTCACAAATTAGCTCTCTATATCTCTCAAAATTTCCAAATTTAAATTCTTATTTTGCCCCGCATGTTAGTCATAAGAAAAAATTAAACTACTAATTTTTTTAGAGAATTTTTTTTATCCCCAAAGCCTTCATCCCTCCAAAAAATTCCTCATGTATTTTTTCGTATAGCGTGACTCTCTATACAATCAATGTGATGTTGTCAATTTTATTATTTAAATATCTAATTCACTCACTTATCTAAATAACTAGTTCATTAATCTAAATACGTGAGACGTATATATAAATACTCAAGTCATTTTTTATTTCACGATGCTTTTTTCTCTCTCATCTGTCACATGTATTTCTCCATGTAACTCATGTAAAGTTTATCTTTTTCTATCTAAATACTAGGGCTGCACAAAAAAGCTCATGCTCGAACTAATATGACTCGAGCTAAGCTGGCTCGGTAGCTAAATGAGCCGAGTTTGAGTTGGGGCTAACTCGGCTCGTAACTCAATTTAGCTCGAAACAGAAATAGTTTATATATTTTTTCTTGCTGAACTCTAATCCGGTAACTCCTCTTTCGTTATCTCTCATCTTCTTACTATGTCAGCAATTTAATGACGTTACTTACTCGCTCGTGACTAGATTCATATATCTGACTCGATAGCTTTTTATTGGTTTATTTATTCAAATTAATATAGCGAAGATGTCATTGAAAATATAATTTATAGATATATCAATTTTGTACCAACTCTTATACCGGTCTTCTATATATACCAACCTTATAGTTTATAGATGTACTAAATCTAAATGTTAAATCGAGTCAACACACATGTATGGCTCGTGAACTAGCTTAAATAGTAATGAACTGAGTTTGAGATAGTTATATTTTTTGAAGTAATTTTGTGATTAATTATATTTTTTGAAGTAATTTTGTGATTTAGTACTAATGTACTAATTAAATCTTAAATATACACTAATTAATATTATTATAAATTAATTAATATTTTATTGCTTAAAATTATATACAATAATTAATAAAATATTTAATTATTTACACGGGGTCGGCTCGACCCGTGACCCGTCGGGTCGGGTCGACCCGTCACCCGTCGGGTCGGGTCGACCCGTCACCCGTCGGGTCGTGTATGGGTCAAGATTTTTTGACCCGAACTTAATCGAGTCGGGTCAAAAAAAATAATATGACCCGACCCATTGACACCCCTAGTTTCTTTCATGTGGCTTTATTCCCCGAGACTCTTTTTCTCTCTCTTGTTATTTTTTTACTAAATAACTGAGTCACATATCTAAATATCTAAGTTATATATTTAAATATCTAAGTTATATATCTAAATATCTGAGTCTCACATCTAAATGTTTAAGTCACATATCTAAATACCTGAGTTACATATTTAAATATCTAACTCACTTATATAAATATCTATCTCAATTTTATAAACACCTCACTTGTATATCTGATTCAATTATGTAGATGAGTGTACATTTTTATCAAAAATAGAAAGTTAGTTATAGTAGATGTACCTTTTTTTTGTTAAAAATAGAAAATCAAAAAAAATAGAAAATTAGGTAGGGAACTTTTTTTGAGAAATTTGCTTTGGAGACTCTTAATCGATCTTTTTTAACTCGATGCTGGATAGAGGGATTAGCGATTGGCTTACATTAAAGTGCAACCCCGTAGTTAATACAAGATATATAAACTATATTTATCTAAACTAAATTAACTATGTTGTTGTTTTTTTTTGAAATTAATTAACTATGGTGTTGAGAACTATACCATTGTAACAATCACAATTGATGTTCCCCTTTTGGTTGATAGCAACACGGTATCCGATGTAAAAGGCCCAAAATTACAGCACAATTTTATTATCAATTAGGCATCTAAAAAAGTGTTAATTGTTAAATGATAACGGCGTGATCCAAATCCACATCGAGAGGCGTGTGTGAACGTGACGTCAAGGCTTGACCTGAAAGCCTCCGTCCCCACCTCGGGCCCCGCTCCTTTACACCCAGAGCTAACTAGACAATCTATTAAAAAAAAAACTAGACAATTAACTGTGGTCCCATCTTCGTCCAATGAGAACTCGCCACGTATTCTCCTGCAAAAGACAGAATAGAAGCTCCATATATTCATATAATAGTCTCTGCCACCGCTATAAAGCTCCCCTTGAGACAAAAAGAAAGTACTAAAGCTCAAAAAATAAAGCCATGATTACAAGATTTTTTTTTAGTAAATAAAAAAAAACTACTAAGATTATCTGGTTTTTAAGCCTTACTGATCTGGATCGAGTTTTAAACTCAGTTTCAGGTGCCGGGACCGAGTTTGATACTCGGTCCCAGATTTTTTTTTTACGTTTGTGGATATTTGAAAATTGAGACCAAGTTTTAAACTCGGTCTAGACATCTAGGATCGACTTTTAAATTCAGTCTCAGCTTTCTGCTATTATATAGCACACCCAGCACATTTCGCTTTCATCTTCCTTCAGCCAATAATTTCTTCAAAATCGCTATTGTTACTGTTGCAAAAGCTTCCAACTGAAAATTTATTTTTTGACAGATCCAGAGCCGATCTATATTCATAACTCTCGTTTCATTAACATTGTAATTTTTTTTTTCTATTTGGACTATTAATTTTTACTGTAAAATTAAATACACTAAAAGTATAGTTTATTGTTCATACTATAGAGACAAAAATATTGCATATCAATGTGTATCAGAGAGGTCAAATCCTGAATACTTCAACTGGCGTGGATTACGAAATTCGTGCCACGAGCACATTTTCTACCGACGAGACAATCAATCTTCGTGACTTGAAGAGGCATATTCATGCTGGTTTGGAGCTGCTCCATGCTGGTTTCGAACTGATAAAATATCACGATGATTAGGGGAGAACTTATGATGTCATACCACTGAATTGGGGTATCAACAACTATGATGTTTACAACAGAAATGGACTTATCGAGATGATAATATTCTATACTTATATAATTTTTATTTCAATTCAAAATTTAAGCAATAATTTATAATTTTTATTTGAAATAATATGGACAAAGGGGTGAAATGAAATATGAGGTTGAATGAGCGATGACGGAAATTGGTAATTGTTGGTGTCAGAAACCGCAATTGATCAACATCCCATGCGACCACTTGCTTGCCGTTTGTTCATTCAGAAAATTGGATTACACTCAGTACGTTAGTCCATATTATACCATCCGGTACTACATTAACACATGGTCTGGTCATTGGCGTAGTTATGGCAATAAACGAGATTGACCAATGTACAACGGTCCGAACATTACGCCAGATCCAGCAAAAATCGACAAATGCAGAAGAAGGAAGATACGCATTTCAATGGTTATGGATGAAATGGAGGGTCGTAACAACAGACTACCAACTCGAGGTCGAGTTCGTTCCAGAAGAATATGATTTAGATTAGTAGCGTGTTTATATTTTATTGTTATATTTATCAGAATAATTAGATTTTAATTGTTGTTGTAATATTTCAATTTGTTTGATACTATTTTAGAATAATGTATTAATCGTACTTATAATTGGCTTTGTAAAACTTTATTTTAATTTTTGTTATAATATTTAGACTAATCTACTGAATGTCGTGTTTTATTTTTAATATAACACACAAACGTAAAAAAAAACCTGGGACCGAGTTTCAAACTCGATCCCAGCATCTGAAACCGAGTTTGAAACTTGGTCCAGACTAGTAAGGCTCAAAAACCGGATAATCTTACCAATTCCCTATTTTTTTTATTTACTAAAATAAAAAAAATCTGCATGACTAGAGAGCCTTCCTCTAAACGGTTGAAAGAATCGTTATCCCTTGTTTGCTGATATAAAGAAAAAGGAACAAGTGAAAAGAAATCTCATCGATTGCTAGGTTTGAACCTCTCTATAAAACCATAGAGAAGGGTTCCCTACCTTCTTCCCCTTTCCCTTCTCCCCACCATTTCCTCTCTCTCATATACAAGTAGTATATATATCAACGCACACCAAATTATTGCATTGGTTATCTAACTGGCTTTAGCTGTCAATTTCAGGGGTTTGTTTGTTGCACAGTACAGAATTCCGAGCTAGCCAGTTGTGAGCTAATTTCTTCATTTGAGAAAAGGTGTTATTAATTAAATGGCGCCAATGAGCCTGCCGCCAGGTTTCAGGTTTCATCCAACAGATGAAGAACTAGTGATATACTATCTGAAGAGGAAGATAAACCGGAGGGAGATTGAATTGGAGATCATTCCTGAAGTCGATCTTTACAAATGCGAACCTTGGGATTTGCCAGGTAAGTGTAGAAATATACTAGATATATTTCTTTGAAAAATATACTCCATTCAATAGCATTTTGTCGTATATTCCCTTCTTTAATTACGAGAATTGAGAATACCATGCATGTGAAAAGGAATCATGACGAGCTTAACGTCTTGCACAAGTTCAAATTTAGGTGTATATACAGGATTAGTTTGTTCATGCATGACAATCATATAATTAGTCAGATCATGTGAATCTGTCTTAGAAAATTTCAGTAAATTAAGCTGCAATTATATATAAGCGTAGGTTTTCAACCGTTACTCTTTAATAAGTAACCAATCAAATATATCCTAGTATAAAGAAGCTTGTGCAAGGTGTATATCTTTTGAAGAGGGTCATTTTACATGTTGACATTCCAACATTCATGGTCCTGCTGTCGACAAGTTTTATCTTGACAAAAGCTAAAGCGCGTGCAGTACCAAATAAAGAAACAGTATTTTAATGGCATTAAAATAAGTTGATTCCTCGTTCTGGTTCCAGCTTCTAACAGTAAGTTACCGACATACAAATTGAAACCTCAACTGCAACGAATTTTATAAGTTGGGAGCATAAAATGTGAAATCAATTTGCTATGTATATGATGTATTACCGTCGTGCTATGACCGTCGTGCTATGAGTCGATTCTTTATTCTTAAAATCTAAATGATTAATCCGAACCGTTTAAAATGTTTTCGGTATGAATATCTAGTTTTATACTAAATTTTATATTCTTTAGAATTTCTTTACTTTTTTAGATAATTAGAAAATCACTTAATTTAATTATTATAAGCCATCCAAAATGAGTATTTGTTATCTATCTAAAAAGTTAGTAAAAAAATTATAAAAAAATAGTAATTTTTTTTAAAAAATATAAAATTTAGTCTATGACTAGGTATTCATGCGAAAAATATTTTGAGTGGTTTGAATCGATCATTTAAAATTTAAAAATAAAAAAACCAATTCATAACACATAATCGATCCGTACTATACATAATAACATAATCCAACTCTCTCTAAATACATATGTATATATTGGTAGTTAAATCAGCAGGAATATTCGGTATTTGCAAATGAACTTCAAAACGATCCCTTGAATCCACTACTCAAAGAACAGAAGGAAAAAAAAGAAGTAAAAGAACCAAAGTTAGAAATGTGTTAGAATACAAAATATCACAGAAAGCTCACAGTCTTCAAGACAAATAATTTTTTTGCTGAGCTCCCACTTTTATCTTGTATTCCTGTGGGACCCTCTTGAATTCCATTTACAATTGTGGGCTCCAATCATTATGCTCAATCTCATGTAATGTTACTTTAAGAGTAGTTAATTGAACATGACCCGCTTAATCATTCACTTAATCTCGTAGGCATAATTATTGCACCAAACATAATGTCGGTTAAAAGGTAAATTTTATATAAATGTCCATACAAATACGTACCAAGCTAGTGTACCTATTACACAGCTTTAATTATGCAATTTTTTTTCCAAATAGTTAACAGCGGCTGTCAACAAATTAACAATAATTATGCAATATGTAGTTATGATATAGGCCCCCCATTTTTACCTTAATTCCACATAATTCCCTCAATCTAGTTTCTGTGCATTTTCTTAGTAAAATAACGGGTCACAAAAATCAAAATATCAACATTTTAAGAGAATATTTCTTGTTGGTTGAATAAGATATATAACATCAAATTCGATAAAAAAAAAGATATATAACATCAAATTAACTCTGCTTTTTGGTACAGAAAAATCCTTTCTACCTAGCAAGGATCTTGAATGGTATTTCTTCAGTCCTAGAGACCGGAAGTACCCGAATGGCTCAAGAACAAACCGCGCAACAAAGGCTGGTTATTGGAAAGCTACAGGAAAAGACCGCATGGTTAACTTCCAGAAACGAGCTGTTGGTACGAAGAAAACACTTGTGTACTATAGAGGTCGGGCGCCGCACGGTTCCAGGACTGATTGGGTTATGCATGAATACCGCCTGGATGAACTCGAATGTGATGTACCATCAGCTGGCCTTCAGGTGATTATCACAAAGAAATTTTGTTTACAAAATAAAAGCTGAATTGATGAGATTTTCTTTTCTAAAACCTTTACTCTCTTATATTGTACGTATACATTGAACTAATTTCATCCCAAAAGTTAGGTTTCAATGATTTCATCCTTTTCTCTCATCAGGATTCATATTCACTATGTCGTATATTCAAGAAAACTTCACCTGGTCCAAAGATTATAGAGCACCAAGGTGGGGTCCACTCTCAGTGGGCTGTAGAGGCGTCGGCTCAGTTGCCAGCCGGAGATTTCACTTCTGATGGAAGAGTTGAAGACATGGAGAACAGTAGTCCTAGTGAGCCTATGTACCCTTTTGACATGATGCAAGGGGGTCCAATGCACGGTGCCAATGCTGAAACTGACGACAAGTGGGCCCAGTTTTTGAATGAAGAATTACTTGATCCAATGGCTTCATGCTATCAAGATCCTGCCGGCTTCTCCACTTTTCCCTCAAAGGTACAAACATCTAGATGCTGTTCCAATTACTATTGTGATAAAAGAAAAAAGGAAAAAGAAATGTTTTAGTAGAACAAAATTATATGGACTATATATATAAAAAGAATATGATGTTATATATTGTCAAACCTTTCTTATTTTTACATTTTTTATGAACTAATTAATGTTGGCTGTATTTTTTACTTTTTCTTTTTCTACAATTTCATTTATTATGGTCTCTTTATAGTTGATCACTACTAATATATGTTATGTTCTGTTATTATCATGATAAGGGTCTGACATTTTGATAATGGATATCATCTAGGTCGACGTTGCACTGGAGCGCGCAAGGCTTCAACACAGGCTTTTACCTCCATTGATGACAGATGGCGGCTTCCCACAGTTGACCTTTCCAGAGAGAAAGGCACTGCATGATAACACTCTCCACGAAGAACATAAAGGAGCCGACATCATTCAAGAAATCATATCAGTTGCATCTGCCTCTCAAGAACTGATCAACAATTTCAGCTTTGATGACAACACTGTTTGGCTTGGAAGTAATAATTACTCGCACTCAGGTGGATTTCCTAACTTTGATTTTGGTAATGGTGCTGCTAGTTCTTCTACAAACACAGCCTCCATAAATGAGTCAACGAGTTTGATAGAGATCAGAGATTTAGAAGAGGAGTACAGAAAAGAAAAGAAACAAGTAGAGAACTTGCGTGGCATCAGAGTACTGAAAAATGATCTTGGAGAGGTACATCTTCCTCAAGGAAAAAAAAGTTGCGTGGCATCAGAGTACCCTTATAATTAGTTTGCTAAACAAAGTACTCTCTCTACGTTTGGGTAAAAAAAGACGATTTTATAAATGTATATGCAAAAATTTATTTTTCAATATTAAAATGCAGATTGTCCTAAAAGGAGAAGAAAACACCCAAGAAACTAGCATCACAACTTACCCCATAGCAGAGACTTCAGAGATCACAGGTTTGTTTTTTAAGAGAGCTGAGGTTTTGTTATTACATATATAGATGGTTAATACTTGATATCTCTCTTATATGTACTAGTTATATATGTTGCTACACGGGCGGACCCAGTAAGAGGGGGGGGGGGGGGTTAACTAATTCCCCTTGAATTTTAAAAAATAATGCTTTTAGATTAATATTTATTAATCTGATCTTTTCTGGATCTAATTTTTTTGATCCACTGTATTATTTGATTACTTTTCATTGAGAAAAAATATTTAATACCATGAATAATAAAAATAATTATGCAAATATTTTAAAATTTGTAGTTCCGTAGAGGAAAGTTTTCTTCATCGACATAATTATCTATTATTTTGATTTTGATTTTTTATTATTTTTAATATATAAAAAAATATTATTTTGATAGTTTTTTAATATTTCAAAAATGTATGTTGAATTATTGATTTTTTTATTTAGTACCCTATTAGTTAATGAGTTTGAATCCGATAAATCATTATAATCCGATTATTGACCCCCTGATCAAAATCTTACATCCGCCTTTGTTGCTACATATTGGTAACTTGAGCAGTTGTGGCATACAAAAAAGTTCTATTAAGATGAGAAAGAAATATCTAGAAGTTGCTTATGTCTTCTTGCAAAAAAGTGCTTGCAATTAAATATTATATTAATCATTAAAATCACAAACATAATTTCATATTAACTGAAAATTAGATTGCAGGAGATGTCGATTGTCAGACTTCTCTGACGAATAGAAGCGACCTCGATAATGTAGAAGATGAATAAATCCAAATGCTCAACGCTGTGATGAATATGAAGATGAAGTTTAAACATCTTCCAATGAATTTTATGGTAAAGTTGATGACAGTAGTAACATGTTTATCTCAATGGTTGGATGGTGAAGACGTGCTTCCTGTGCATGGAACCGTCAAAAATGGTTTGCTACCATCTGAATTCAATAGAAAAGGAGACTAAAGCAGTTAAGTGTTTCACTTTCATTAAATGGATAGAATCAGGGATTCAAAATTTAGAAACATCATGGCTTTGATAAGACAAGCTTAATCTATTGACAAAGCTATGCAAATGCAAGAGTTCCTTTGGGGATAATTAAATTGCACAAGAACTCTATCCACACAAGGACTGAGAAACCTAAATTGAACCCTCACAAAAGAAGGGTTTGGTTTCCCAAAGTGACAGAAAAGGCATTTCTTGGATGTTTTTGAACCGGAAATGTACATTTCTCACTGATGTACTGTTTGCTCTCCATTATGCTGGGTTCATCCATGGGTGAACCTCATACTTACCTATCTGATTCATTGAACATAGCATGCAAACAATTATTTGTGTATAATTAATTATTTAGCATTGATCTATTGAATCAAGGTTTTATTTTTATTTTTTTTTACTTCTTTCTTTTATGTCAGCGTACTTGTCGGTCTCATTTAACCAGTCCCCATGAATTTATATGTACAGTACAATTAGTTGTTACTAGTTGTGGATAGACCATGTAGAACATTTGTAAAAGTATAGCTAATTTTCTTGTACATTTGATCATGTTTGTTACAATTTCTCATAAAAGTGATCATCAAAATAATTTTCTTATAAGTCCTAAGTAGCATCTATTTCACTAAGGATGTAAACGAACATGGCCTAAGAGCGTGTTAGAACAAAAAAGGATACTGTGCGTGTGGGGAAGTGAATTTTTTACCGAATAAACAGTGAAACGCCAAACGGGGCTTAAGAGTTACTGAGGCCCGTATAAGAAATATTAAAAGCGAACTGAAAGTCCGAGTTAATTAAAGGGAAGGGATCACTTGACAACGGTTATCTTGACAATGGATTTTTAAAGAAATATAATTTTAAAAAAATAGATTAAATCTTATGAATAGTTCTTCTACTTATAGATTATTAGTGATTTAAATTTTATATAATTTCATTATTATTTAATAGTTCATTAAAAATCATCAAATTATAATCATTGTAAATTATGTAGATTTTGATAGTCTTTGATGAAATATCAAATGATAATAAAATTGTATGAAATTTAAATCACTGTCAATTTATAAGTAGAAAAACATATCTATATGAATTTTTCTATTTTAAAGTTTTTTTTTCATATTTATTTTAAAATTCATTGTCAAGATTGTCAAAATAATTCATTGCCAAGCGATCCCGCCCTTAATTAAAATGTGTAATTTCTGTGTATTTATTATCTAAAAAAATATATTCACCAACCAAAACAAACTTAGAGGGTAGCATACTCGAGCTCCATTAGTTGCGTAATCGGAATCACAGAACTGTTAAATATATAAGCTTCAAACTTCAGAATCCCACAAAATGGTTAAATAAGCAGAATGCATGAACTATTTGCTAATTAACTGTGGGCACTATATTTTAGGTTTAATTTCAGCTGGAGCATAATAAGTGCGTAAACAAATATTAGGAAAGACACCATACAAAAATAAAATAAAAATCGATTCTTTTTTTTCACAATTTTATAAAGTGATTACCAAGAATCCAAGTACCACAACTTCCTTTAAACATTTTTTTTCCTTTAGAATCCAAGTACCACACATTTCTTCCTACATTCTTTTCCCTTCAGAAAAAGTACCACGCCTTTCTTTAAACATTTTTTCTCTTTAGGATCTTGTAGATTTCTTCCATTATGAACTTGAGCTGCATCAGATGCAAAAACAGAATTAGAAACCATATTCAAGACTTCCATTTAACTACCCTAGTTGTGTTGGTGCTTGATCTCAAGGAGAACTTAAATTACAAGTCAAGATCGATTTATACAGCTACAATAAATTAGTCCAGAAAACAGCTAAATGCAAACATACTCCATATAATTTGAATTTTATTCTAGCAAGAAATCGGAGCTTAGATGAAGCTCGAAGTTCACTGTAAGCAGTGACATACCAAATACTCATTCAAACATTTCCTGGTACAAACCATTATTATTACTATGAAATTGCTTCCTTTTTAAATATATATACTATACTGATTCCTTTCATTTTTTTATTTCATTTACAGTGTCATTTTTCGAGGTCAGTCCAGCCAAAGAAAAATAATAAGCCCTCTTCATCTCTCCCATCTTCCAATATTTTAACTCAAAATATTGGAAATGACATGAACAGTTGCTGTGAGTTGCAGAGAGCCTAAAGGGGATAACATCGGATCAAATAACTTCAGAGTTTGTACTTCAACTATACACCAGCGGTAATCTCCAGCTTGTGAACAAGATAAATATACAACAGTTCTCACAATTCAAGGCGCACTTTTTAACCAACGTGGATGAAGAACAAGCCTGCAATTTTGCAGCTTACGCTCCTTCAGATGAAACAACACCATTACAGGTGCAGCCACAAAATTATAGTAAATTTGTCATCCTAAATTTATACATAATAAATGTTCTTTTGCTTGATTTTCCCAATTTATACTATAATTTTCTTGTTTCTGTAGGTAGAGTGGATAAAGTACTTGGGGACATTTGCAAACTCCGAATTCAGGACTAATGCAGTTTACAATACAGTTAAGATCATACTCATTTCAGAGCTTAAACCAGCAGTATTTATTCTGTTTTTTATCTCCCTATTCCATGTTAAACTGTGTACATAAACCTTGTAGATCAAATCAAACTACATGTGTTGAGCAAAGCAGCCGCAAACCTCAGTGGTTGCTTTAAACCTGTTGTTGCCTGGCTGGAGTACAAACAGGTTAAACTAAATTACATTTGTGTAAGGTCTTCCATGCAATGCTACATTTCATCTTTTAAAACTAGAAACTAAATTTCTCTCCTTAACCTGTAGGGAGTATGGTCCTTCAGTAAAGAAAGTTACAAGTTACAGGTATATTAGCTACTTTTGTGCTAACAGCACCTATGACAAAAGAAAATTATATATTTAAAAGTTTTTTTTTTTGACTCGATTATTAGTATGTGACAGATGCTGGAGGTGAGAACATAGATAGTAGCATTACAAACAATATCTACAATGTGTCAGATCCAGAAGAAAGGGATAGTTTTCATGCAATTCTCTGTGTAAATTTAGCATTTCCTTAGATCTTCAGCATGTGAACAAATCTTCTATTGTGTTGTCCATCCCGATTTATCACACACATAAATTAGGACTTCAATAATTTAATCTAGGTTTTAAACCTAAAAGAGGGTAATATGTGATTTCTTTTTTCAAAGTTCATGTGGGGTGGGGTACCATATGACAGAAGGTATTTTTTTTGAGAAAAAACTATATGATAAAAGGTGTTATTAGATAGAAATAAAAAACGTACCAGAAGGCAAACATGAATGGAACTATAAAGATAAAAAGTATAAAAAGTTTTTTATATCGACTTTTTTTTTAATATTTACAGACATTGGATGTGGTGATAGACCAGACGTATGCTCCAGATACAACAGAATATACACTAAAAACATTGGAGAATATTAATGTAGGAGATGAATCTTGTTTTGGTTTTGTAACGAATCAAAGTGCATGGAGATATGATAAGAAGTCACTTGGCCCAAAAATTCTAGGTAAGTACAACATCCATTTTGAAATTCAAATCTTCATTTTTCAACTCTGGATAGACAGGAACTTTTTTACAAAACAAACATCATTTTATGCTTTTATTGTAGTTAATTATTATAACTGTTTCATTCACTATCATTGCTAGAACTTGTCCTTCAGAAAATTTTTCATGTTTTAAAACACATTTTCTTTTGATACTTGTTAAAGATTGGTACGATGGAGCCATATCCCAACCCCAGCTTGTTTTAGCAGATCTGATGGAGGCTTTGTTCCCTACAGGAAGCTACACGACTACTTATTTCAGAAACCTCACAAAGGTCTCTTTATTCTTTTCTAAATTTATTTTGCCTAGTTACTTTAATTTCAAGTAGAACATATAAGTTATATGTAAGCAATTTCATCAGGACGAAGGAGTGACAAAAGTAGGCCCTAAAATGTGCAACAGAGACATCTCTGCACCAATGGAACCAATCACTGTGCCATGTCAATGAAATTGGAGAATCAACTTACAGATTTGGTTGATTTTCTTCTGATGAAGAAGAGAATGATTCATCTAAAATTCTAAATTTTGATTTGTTCTAAGGAGTCTGCATGATTCCGCAAATCCAATATTAATATGTAAAACTGTAATAGCTTTTATACTACAACATCCTGTTATATGTTCATCAATTTACGTTAATTGCAATATGGAGCTTCACAAGAATAGAAGGGATTATGAGGATGTTGAAACAAATAGAAAATATTTTATTACTAAACAAACACATTTACATACCTTCGAGCATTGGTGAGAAATTTTCAAAGATTTGTATTAGTTTCTCAAAAAGAAGTTTTAATCAGCAGATGCTGAGGGTTGTCTGTTCCATGACAAGTATGTTGGATCTCCAAGGGTCCTGTGACAAAAATTCAGATGAGTTTTCTTTGTAAGAAATAACTTCCATATAAGCTACCAGTATACATAAATACAATTCTGTTTTGTAGCTCAGAGAATACAGAATTTATTCCTACTAATGCCACCTAAAAAAAATTTGGTATAGGATAAACTGAGAATTCAAGGATACTCTGTTCTCACCAAGTTAAATTATAGGTTGACAAACCATGCACAAATTTAATAAATGGCATGCTAGTAAGCGAACAGAAAATATATACATATCAACATGAAGTAGATACAAATGAAAGATATGAAAATTTTCCAAGAAGTCATGCTATACATGTGGAAGAAAAATATAAATAGAACTCAGATAGTAAATACCTAGGCTTGAACAAATAGAGTACAATGAAACCCAATGCAAGAGCTAGGCACAAACCACCGACAGTGAGATAGGCCACACCAAGAAAACTGTTTTTTCCTCCTATCCAAGTTGCAGTTGAAAGAACCAGCTTCTTCTTACCCCCAAAGCTGTAGGTGTTGTAATTATTCTCTATAACCACTGTAAGTTCTTCATTCGCAGGAAGGTCCTCCTCAATCCTTCCATAGAGTTTTCTAAAAGTCGGAAGTGCAGCAGTTCGCATCCATACTATGAGGTCCTCTTGCTCACTTAACTGTAAAAGAAAATGAATAAGTGAGAATTAGGCAAATAACATGTTGATGCTTTACGATGGTAATATCAGATTTTTCAAAGGTTTTAAAATTGCCTTATGACCTCCTAAAGTTAAAATAATACATACTTTATTTATTGTTTATATCTTGAAGTCCCACAAAAGATGCAATATTATTATACTGTCATTCATAATACCCCCCTTCAAGACAAGTTCAAACAGACAGTGTCAACTGTCAAAGAGCTTTCACACGCATCTGCTCACATTTTTCAGTGATTTCACCCTCCTGAATTTACCAGACGGGTTCTATAAAGAGGCTTCATAATAAAGGTCATACTCAAAATAACACATTTTAGCAGGCACTAATGAAAATCATTCTAGTCAAAACCTGAAAGCAATGTAAGATTTATACCGGTATGCTTTCATTAAGCTTGCCGCCACCAATAAGAGCCCCTTTCTGGAAGTTCTTGGGATAGACATCTTTGCTGAACTTGTGGGATTTATCACTAGCCCAGGCAATGTTCTTCTTGTTGACCTGAATTGCCGCGCTATTGGCAGAGAACACATAAGTGTCATTGAATAGACTCCAGGCAATGAGGCCACAAGGAACAATTGGCTTGCCATCAGCAGTGTTTCCTTCTGGTGAGCAGATTTTTGTTTCGTCTTCCTTTGAGGGTTTGAGAAGTTGTTTGTCACTACGACTTTTCACATACCTAAGTAACAGACAAGTTCACTCAAGAACGAGGACAATAGAAATGATATATTCAACCAGGTAAGAAAACTAGCCTCTAAAGACTGGAATATTTTGCAAATTGTCATCAACATACAATACTAGAGATATCACATAACATTATTTGAGAAATTTGCAAACAGAACCTCAACCTCAACAGTCATGTAATGGAAGAAATGCATCTAAAATGATGCCAGCTGCAAATTCCACTAAGGTGTCATTTTCTGGTATAGTACTGTATGCAACTTACAAGATACTTGTCCAGCAACGAGGCACTTCAGCCATAAAATTCGATCTTCAAAAATGTTGAATTGTATATTTAAAAGAAGGCAAAATTTTCATTTTTAGAAATACCGTTAATTCTACAGCAATAATTACAAGAACATCACACAGTAAATAATCTCATTTAAGTTCTAAAATGGTGACCTCAAATGTCAAATTTTTAATTAAGTAACAGAGTTAACATAATGCATTATGTGTCAGAGATTTTCTAGAATTGCTATTTCTAATAAGCATTCTGTTTATAAATAATAGCTTATATATTCAAAGAAAAGTTCTATGGATTAGGCAATACCGACGGTGATTCTGATAGAAGTTATCCAGCTCGTAGTAAATATGTACAGGACTCTTCATGGTTTTTGGAATCTGCAAGTTATTATAAGAACTCATGCACTGTAATATCCAGATTTTAAAAAAGTACTACAAGTTAAATATTCACAGAATGTACTCATGAAAAGACTGGAAATCTTACGAGTAATCTTCTGATGCAGGTTTTGTTACTGCTAGAGTTTTGAATGAAATCAAGCTCCTTGCCTTGCATGTCACTTGGTACACAGTCTGCATCGTAACGATCTATCACCTCAACCACCTATAGTTATATAAATTTAGTGAAATTAAGTTATTTACAAAAAGTAAATTATAACATAATTTAGTTCGTAAAACCTACAGATTCTGATGCAGATAAAGAGGCAAGCCCAATAGGTATGAAGACAACAGCAATGAGAGCAAAAATACCAATTACCTACAAAGTGCAGTCGTAAAATTCAAGAAAAATTTGAAAGTGAAAAAAGTAGAGTAATAGAAAGAGTTGAGACGTACAATTCCAGGTGTCAGTAATGGCTTGCAAGCTGGCAGCTCTTGCTGTGTAAATCTGGAATCTATATATAATTGAGGGTTAGATGTTGTTATGCCAAGAAATATGAGCTCATATCTTCTTCTACTCTTTTTCTTTTTTTTTGCTTTCTTTCTTCCTCAAATTTACAAAAAGAACTCGGGGATTAAAAAGAAAAGACTTCAATTATTAAATATGTTCTTCGCTGTTCGGAAAAACATTCATTTTCCCTACTAATGCATGATTTAATCTTTTCTATCAGTTCGAATATAACACGAGAGGTAGCACCTTTTAGTCCATTGTACAAATCAATGACAACTAATTCTAATTAGAAACTCGATATGAACACATTTTGATGAAATGAGATAAAAATTGAGGAGCCGAAATATAATTAAATAAACCCTCGCAACAATTGATGCCTAAAGTTGACGGGATAGGGGGGAAAGAGAAATTAAAACAGGATAAAAGGACAAAAAAGAAAAGTAGTTACATTTAGGTTTCTTGGATTGCTTCTGTTGAGGCGACGAATCGCTGGATTCGTCCATGGTCGACAGCAAAGCAAGCGACGAATTCACAACCGACGATGGAGCAGTAAAACTGTAAAAGAGGGATTGAGGAAAGATGGAGAAAAAAGGGGGGAAAGAATCTGGAAGAAGAAGAAGAAAGTAACGCTGGGCACACAAAAAAAAATATCAACAGGGATTAAACTAAAAGAAGGAAAGGGGTTAATGTTATTATAGAAGTCCTCAATGTTTTACTTATTACGAGTACACCCTCTAAGATTTCGGGATTTGTGTCGAATGATTAATATAATCTATAATCGAGAACCCGAGATAAATACACAACTAATTCAAGCAGCCATGCTGTCCATGCATAATGATTAGATTGTTTTGTCATCAAATTCTGGACATGCTCATGTTGAGAAATACTGTTAGATAAATCACTAAATGGAAATAATGAATCAATGATACTTAAGCATCACAGCGGAATCAAGGTAGGCGTCAGCTGTCGCTCGGACACTCTCTCGGTTCACTAAAAATAAAAGTTATACGATAAAAAATAAAATTTTATTCTATTTATTTGAATCGAACACCCTATCAATCGTTTTTGATTCCACCCTGCTAAATATAATATATATTATATTCTGTGAGAAGCCATTTGGCGTTTATTCTTCAAGAAAGAAAAGAAAATGTAGATCCCATGATAAAAGAAATGTCTATTTATTGTTGAAGGCCGGAAGCCAACCTAGTTTCACTTTTCCCCCTTTTACTTTGTTCTTTCTTTTATGAAATTTCACAAGATTATACGTAGAGGTGGTAATCGGGTGGGTTAGGTCGGGTTCGGGTTTGAGTTCGTGTCGGGAGGGTCGGGTCAGTTTGATTTTCCGGAAGAAATCGCGTCGGGCCGAGTCGGGTGAGGGTCGGGTCGGGTCGGGTCAATTTACATGTTGTGTTTTTTTTCAGATCTTTGATAGATTTCGATTGGATTGAAGGTCATTTGATCTCGGATCGGATAGTAGGTTTGAGTTATGAACTTCATATTCTTTGACTTTTAAAAAACATCAAGTTTATCGGATTTGAATTTGGACGAATAGATTTCTCGAAATAGATCGGATTTACCTCTAATTATATGATAGTAACTTTCAAAGTTAGAGGATAATTTAATTTCAGAATCATCTGATTAACATCTGTAGAGAATAATTTTAATAATTAGACCAGATGCTTTTGTTGATATCCTCCTCGACCATATTATTCATTTCATTATATACTAGCTATATACCCGCGCGTTGCAGCAGACTCTTTTATTTAAACATTAAAGCATTATAAAATAAAAAAATTCATATTTATTTAATATTAAATTATAAATTCACCAAATTATAGAGAAAATCTATAATAAAGACTATATTTAATCTTGGATGAGATTTTTGTACAATATGAGTTAATGATTCATGATTTTTATGGCAAGAAAAGTAAATTATTCTAACATATATTATCACCATTAATTTCTTACCAAATATGCACAAGGTTTCTAAATAAAAAAACAATATTATGAAAATAATAGTATTTAAGGGAAAGAAATGGAGAGAAAGAGGGGATCAATGGACACGATCACATACGTTCGATCAATCAAAATAAATGTTAGCCGTCTAATTGAGGGATAAAATGGGTATAATAAAAAATTACTATGACAAAAAATGGACCCTCCAATTCTTAGATGCTTTATATAATAGTATAAATAAAACTATAAATTTTGTCGAAATATCTTGAAAGTATATCGTCTTGAGTTAACTACACCATATAACGTGAACAAAAATATTACTTGTAAATTTATGAGTATGCTTTTATTTTACACAATGGTTTGGCTGCTCGAAGGAAATTCAAAGTTCACAATGGTACAACATATCAGCATCTCCTTCAACTATCTACTCATCACGACCTTTATCTTATTGCATAAGCGCTGCTTAAATCTTCACATGAATTTTCATAGACATCTGTAATTTATTGACAGAAATTTCTACCGAACTTTTCATTTCATAGACTTGTATGGTTTAAATTTTTACATTCATTTTTTGGACTTTTCTTTTCCTAAACTTGATTCCAAATCTCATGGAATCATTTCTTTCTTTTTTATATATAAAAACTTAATTTGTAATTTTAATAAAAATTTCAAAAAGGTAGAGGTTTGACCTCTATCTTTTACTAAAAAAAGCAACAACAAATGGAAGTCCTAGCTTGAAAAGTTGAAGGACGAATCTTGGGTGAAGTGATTATTCAAACCACAATTTAATCTTTCTAATATATTATTTGATGAATAATCTATTCAGTCAGGCTTAATTTTGTAACATCGAATTATTTAAAAGGATTAAATCGGTCAGCTTTATGACAATTAATTTCTTGATGCAAGCCAAACACACTGTCTTTTATAAATTATACAAAGTTGGTGAAAAAAAAATATAGAAACATGAGGGATCTCTAAACAATGAATAATGATTTGGACTGTGAAAATTTATGTGACGATGTTTTTGTATATTTAGAACGGAAATATAAGTTAGATCAAATATTATATTAGAATTATATTCTTGCTAGATCAAACGACACGAACGCATTGAAATTGGTAAAGACCGTAAAGTATACTTGGCTAATAATCAGTACTGTGTACGAATATTCAGATTATATAAGGGTATATCAGAAACTTGTCCTTTTATATTTATGAGGGACTCGGCAACACGGAGTCTGACATTCTCTGGCGGGACCAGCTAACTTAAATTAGCTTCGACCATGACAAAAATCCTCGTACATGTGAGTTTTATATATTAGAATTATATATAAACGCTGTATTGCGGATCCAAATCTGCTATTATTTATTCTTGTTCAATAATAAAATTCTACTTTTGAATTTAAAAAATATAAAAAAACTTAAAATAGGAAAATTTTTATCCATATAATTTTTTTACTTGTAAATTGATAACCCGTTAAATTTTATATAATTTCATTAATGTTTAATAGACTAAAAGACCGTTAAATTAGAACCGTTGCAAACATTAATGGAAGACCGTTGAATTTGATATTTTTCATGCACTATTAAACGTTAATGAAATTATATGAAATTTGACGGACTATCAATCTACAAGTAAAAAATATATATTTATAATTTTTTTTTCTATTTTTAATATTTAATTTTATGATCTCTTAGATTTAAAAGTAGAATTCTATTGGACAAAATAATAACAGATTTGGATCCGTATTCTGCACTTCTGCTCTAACATCGAACTTTTCTTTTTTTTTTTTTTTTCGAAACAAAAATCCACTTTTTTTTTCAGCAGAGACCGTTTCTTTTATGAAGTTGGCGCTGATTTATTTTTTTATGAAATAACAAAAAGAATTTACAGATTGGATGAAAAAGATTCTTAAGGTACATGTATCAAACTCCTTGCAGAGATAAGATAATTCAATTTGGTACCCCTGCTTATAATTCAAAATATCAGACTATCTGTAACGGCAGGAAAAAAATGACATAACTCGGAGAAACTGTTCGTTTTGACTTGAAGGCCTGAAGCTAATCCAAAAATGAATTTATTTTTTATTAACTAAGTTTTTTTAAAGAAGACTGATTAATTCGATATATTTTATTTTTATTTTTAATTTGAACTTGTTTCAGATATGATATATTATCATTTTTATTAAGTTTGCGGTTCAAATTATTTTTATTAATTAAGTTTACTGGATTGTTTTTCTCAAAAAAATAAAAAATAGTTTATTGAAACGTAACCGAGCCAACTAAATTCAAACTTGAACTGAAGACGTCCAGAAAACCGAATTACAGAAAATCAAATACCAAACCCAAGAGGATTATTTTCATAGACAATCACAGAAAGAGTAAAAGTGGAGAATTAACCTTTAACTTAGTTGCAAGAAATAATACTCTAGAGGTTATAAATTTTAAATCAGGATGAAAATTTATTTATAGACATTTATATAATTTAAGAGTTTGATTCATTTTTTATACAAAAAAAAAAGGAAAAGTCCACTTCATTTCTTTTTGGTTCTCTCTCACTCCTTTCTCTGAAAATATATGGCTACTTAACCTCTCTTGAAATTGATGACCACAGCGAATTTGAGGAAAAGTTGGTCTCCTTCCTCAGGTTGAGCATGGATGAGTTAAAGCCCAAAATGAATCAGGATGGCATCCTTGCCAAAGTTACCCTCTGGAGGGGGAGTGGATCCGCTGCTGCGCAGTAGCATGTGATCTGTTTAATTATTTTAAGATTTGAGTTAGCACGAATCTCGAAGTGATCGAACGGACTATGTATTTCTGCGCTCCTTCTTAATATTCTGAATTATTAAGAAATTTTTTTTGTTAAAAATTTGCTTATTGGCCAACATAACAAGAATTCATATTCTTTGTACTTTATATGGGTAAAATGTTAGAGAATTGGGATTCGTAAATTTAAAAGAGGAGATTTGGGCTTCAGGCAATTCATTTTCTAAATTCTACGGCCATAACAACTTCGATACAAATCAGTATAAATTTTTAATTTTTTCTTATATTTGTAAGATATTTAGTTATCGGCACCCTCATAATTTTATTTCAAATATATAAACCATACGGGATACTGATGCACAAGGGAATTAGATTTTTTCTAGCAGGTGGTAAGGGATATTTTGAAAAATATGAAATTATATATTTTAATATATAATAATAATGATTTAAATTCAATGAATAGGGTCAATTGATCCTCATTCATTTCAAAAATTATCACAGTTATACGTTATAGTATATTTTAGATAAAGTATTATACATAAGAAAAATTTGACTCCATACTTTATAACATATTTTTTCACTATTGACCCCTCATAAATTTTTTAAATAAATTTCTCACTAAAGAAAATCAATATGTTGTACATAATTCTTTTAATTTTAAAAATAAATGTATCTAGCACTTTTTTATTATAAATAAATGATATATTTTACTTAAATAAAATATATGTCTAAATCAATTAATTTCTTTAATTTCTTTTAATAAAATTAATTTATTATTTAATAAAATATAATTTATAAAATATAATAATTTTTCTTTGTAGAGTAAGTTTGTAGGATTGGTATTTCTTTGTTCAACCCCTTGTAGTGACCATCGATTTGTTATATATTTCTTGTCTCTTAGCTTTATATATCTTCTAAAATCTATAGCCACTCAAATCATATAAAATAAAATATGAAGCTCATTTATAATTTAATGCTACTAATTAAATAATACGCAATCTCATGAAAAGAAAGAAAATGATAAAATAATTTGAAATACTTGTGTCTTTTTTTTTAACGATATGTTAATGAATAAAAATTGACATGAAGGAATAAAGTAAAATAATGATTGATATGAAAGATTCATATAATTAATAGAATAATATTACTTTTTTATTTATGCTTTGTATTAAGTGGAAAATTAAGAAAAAAATTCCCGTAAATAGTGAGTGAGATATACCATAAAAAAATAAAATTAAACAAAATAGATTGACTAAAATAATGCGTCAAATTAACTCTTAGCTTTCAGGTGATAATTTTCTAATTTACCAAACTTAAGTGATATATGGCTGATTTCCCAAAAATATAACATCCAATTGGGACCTACACGACGTAGACTAACAATACGATGATTTTGACAACTAAATTATGAAAAATTGTGCAAAGTTTTATTCTTTATCATAACATGACAATTGAGAACATGGGCTGATTATAAACAGTTCCCAGTTCTCACTAATCTTCTGAACTACCATAAACAGAAACCACATTAATATTAACTGAACAAAAGCAAGTGCACTTTACGGTTTAAAAAAACTGAAATAAGTTTGAAAATTATATATAACACAGCCACATTGTCTTTACACTAATGGAAAAGATATATATAAAAAAAGGAATCAATCAAGCACACCATCATCATCTTCAACAACAGAGATGGCATTTGTGGTGCTTTCCTCCTTATCCAAGAATGCATATGTGAAAACAGCCTGAGAGCCAAGGAAACGGCATCCTCTTGAGAGCAAAAAAACTCTTCATGTGGAATGCTTTTCATCTGATTCGTTCCTCATTGGTGTTATAAGCAATTCATCCGATCTGAAGTACAAAGGAAGCCTTGGATTTACTACATATTCTTTCATTTCATTGGTTTTAAAGCAATCTGACATGGGCTTGCTAAGAGCACTGGCAAAGAGATTATCTAAACAGGTTAGATGTGACTTTACATTCAGGATTTTGGTGATAAACCCAGATGTGAAAGTGAGAAAGCTAAACAAGATATCAATGAAGTCTTGTTTGCATTCTGCAAATAAAAATTTATTTTCATGCTTGTCAACAATTAGTTTGATACTGATGTTATTATTTGAAGGATTAGACCCCGTCTTGGGACAGGGGATGAGAGCAAAACTGCCGTTTTTCTTCTCAAGACCATTGTCATTTTCTCTTCCAAGAAAAACATTACTTAAAGTATCCTTGGAGATCAAAGATTGACGAAGTATAGCAATAATTTGGAATCAATGGAAATGGCAATAATTAGAATTAAATAAAAAAATATTATCTAATCTCAGTGGCTGAGCGAACTAAATAATTAATTGAACTGTTGCTGATGATACTTTAGGATATAATGAATTTGTGACCAAAAACAATATTTTATGAAGAGGCCGGACTGTAAGATAAATATTACTTCCTGACAAGGAAATATTCCTACAGATAAAATGAACACTAATTTCGATTTTGGTGACTTTCCATAAATCTCATGAATGAAATTTAATAAAAATAACAGCAAGGCATTCATGTTTTTTTACAAAATTGGACAAACTACTACCCTGATAACTAAAAAAGTAAGAAAGACAATATATTTACCTCTGGCAGGCTAATTTCACTTGTTTCTCAACAAGAGTGCCTATGTTTGTGCCAGCACAACCAAGTAAATCAGACATAACATGAGCAGTTAATGGCGTAACAGTAAGATCATCGGTAATTATAAACCATGTTGCACCTTTGAAGAAAACACCCTCATATATCTCATCTTTTCTACGCTGTTTGATCAGTTTCACTTTGCAAACCATCTGACTGCCACAAGCGCACAGGGCATTTGGATGAGAGCTCATAAGATCATGGGGGCAATTATGCAAACAAGTATAGTAGATCGGTGCTCTATCAGTATGCCCCTCTGCATTGACAAGTAAATCAAGACACTCAAACTCAGCCTCATAGTTAGGTCTGAGCAACATTTCCCTGCAGGGGGTAGTTTTAAAGTATTCATTGCCGAGACCTTCGACATCTTGTAGAGGTTATCTAAGCAAAGATGCGTTGAATTCTTATTAGAAATGCTGACAATTGTGCCAAGTGGAAGGGTTAGAAAGCTTAGAAGAACGTCTACAAAACCCTTGTCAGATTCGGCAAAAAGAACTTTGTTTCTGGACTTGTCTATTGTGAGGTTCACTGTCAGGCTCTTGGTGGTGGCCATGGCTTTTTCTTATTTGAAAAGAAGAAACAGTGGAGGAATTTTGTTCGTGCTCTAAAAAATAGGAAGATTTGCCCTGGTTATTATAAAATGGAATTTCAAAAGCAGGAATTTGGAAAAATTATTCTTTGCGTTGTTTTTCAGTCCAGCCAAAATACTGTCTTCGAGGACTATAATTAAGTTCCACTGCTCTGGTCAATACGAAACACAGGTGTTTTGCTCTGGGCAGGGCAGAGGTTGATAGACCTTCTCTCTCTATATATAATACAAGTGTAATAAGTTTTGTCCCGTGTTATAATAAATGGAAATTAGTTATAACATATCTATAAATATGAGATTAATTGTTCAGAAATTGCTTATTATTATGACATCAATTATAAGCAAATTTAATAATACGAGTGTCAACTGACCTCCACTTCGTCCATCCACATCTAAGGATTTTACAAGTTTATAATTTATTGCATGATTCATTACACATCCCTATTATATATACTCTACTTAAGTCTTTTAACCTCTTACACTTGCCATAACATCAAGACTTTTTATTTGTTTAATTTTTTTAATAACAAATGTTTAATCATTAATAAGTAGGACCTATTTTTACTTTCACAACAATTTTGTTTATCACTAGTAAATAAAAAAAAAAGTTTATTTTTTTTACAAAAATTAAGATAATTTAAGTAAACAAAAATAATGAATTTAACTTGACTAAAGAAATTATAATACTATTTTGTAATCATAATTTATTGTCAAATAACATAATTAAATATTTACTCTTAAAAATTTTCTATTTGAGATCAGCTCAGTTCAGATAGCCTAGTCTGAATTTTTATTTCATATCAGCCCGGGATTGCTCTTATGTGGCAAGCATGCAGAGGAGCAAGGAAATTCCAGTCTAGATATCTAGTCCGAAAAAAATTGGACCTCGATAGATCATTTTAGGGGTGTCTTCGGGTCAGGTCACATTATTTTATTATTATTTTTTATCTGATTCGAATCCGATCTGATTAAATTCGGATTAAAAAATCTTGACCTATATCCGACTCGATGGGTCACGAGTCAATCCGACCCGACCCGACCCGTGTAAAATAATTAAATATTTTTTATATAATTTTAAGCAATAAAATATTAATTAATTTATAATTAATTTTAATTAGTATATAATTAGTGTATATTTAAGCTTTAATTAGTACTAAATCATAAAATTATTTAAAAAAACAATAATTGGATCGGGTCGGGTTGACCCGAACCCGACCTGACCCGATTCGGATCAAAAAAATCAAATTCATACCCGACCCATTTATCTTCGGGTCGGGTTTAGATTGGATCGGATCAATAATTGACACCTCTAGATCATTTAAAAAAAATCATGCAATCATTCTAAAATCCACAAAAATATTAAAAAAAATATGGAGGTATATAACATATTAAACAACAATAGGAAGGATGATGATGATGATGATAACAATAATAATAACAACAATAATCCCAACAACAAATTCAAGGATGATGTCCGATTCTATTTTTTTCTTAAACTTTTAGGTTTTGATTTGTAGTATTTTATTATGCATGATTGACTCTTAAGAGATTGAATTTGATTAGATGTGAATTCTTCAGAATTGAAGAGATGGATTTAGGAAGTTAAATTCAGGATTCCTCAATAGTTAATACCTAACTATTTTTTACATTGCATCGAGTTGCCAAACAAGATAATTGAGATTTTTAGAAATAACATCATGTTGTGGATTAAGTACATTCTTCGTCTGTATTCCTTGATTTCTAGTTACTTCCAAATTCGGGAAGTAAATTTCATGCCCTCCGAAAATAAGATGGCACTTGATATCTTGTTTTCTTTTTCCAGAATCCGGATTAAATTTCATTAATAAGAACGGATACGATAATTCCTTTGAATCCTCAATATGGCATTAATTTTGTAGGGGCCGATACAGGCCTTGGATTCTCAATATGACATTAATTTTGTAATATAAATTCCATTGACATCAGAATTTCTGGCATTCATCTAAAGCAGTATAACTATTATCATATAAAATAGAGAAAATTAAATATAGGTCATTTTAAAGTTGAGAAATTAGAAACTCCAAAATTAAGATTTACTTTAATATCAATATAAAATAAATTAAATTAAAAAAATTCACTTTCATATAATTATAATACAACTTTAGTTAAATTATATGTAGCTAAAGATATAACTTCGTATTATCCAAAATACCATCCTATCATAATTACTCTTCGTCTCAAATCCAGTCCACTTCATTTCTTTCTGGGCCTTTGAGCCCAACTTTAGGTTTAAGACTGTACAAAGCCTAAAGCATGTTCTCCGAAACATTTTCTTTCATTATATTCAAAATTTCTAGCTCAACACAATGCTAAATGCATACTTACTGGTTTTTATTTTTTAATAAGAGCAAGTTCTTAATATTTTTTCCCCATATCAGGCATTATTCTTAGCTCATTTGAACTTCTTCGAACTTAAAAAAAACAAATTACTAGAAAAAAAAAGAAAAAGAAAAATACTTGCCTAATGAATTTTGAGCGTTGTATTAGAAGGTAATAATACATTTGTTTTTTATTCTAACTATTGTAATTTATTTAAGCAATTAATGAGTAGTGTGAATTCTTTTTTCTTTTTTTAGTCGAGATTCTTATTTAATGTAAGATCATTAACTGGTATGTAATCAACTATATTATCATCAATAACTGGTATGCAAACAACTCATTTAGGAAATTGCGAGATTTTGATTATTTGAACATCAATTATCTCATTTAGTTCAATTAATTTTTTGATTATTCACATGAATGTATCGTGTAATTTTCTTTTAATTTTTAATAAAATAATAAACAAGGCAAAGCATGTTACCTCCCAATTAAAAATTTTATTGAATCAAGTTGACAATTTGAGGTGCTATTTCTTGACATTATTTTTCTCAAGGAACTCTAGGGTTGTCAATGGTATCCTTTTGGTCGTTTACCGAATCCATATCGTACCCGATAAAACGGGTATGTGTAAGATTTTATTTTCGTTAGGTCATCGGATATGAGTATGGGTAAGAAAAAAAATTCATTAACTTAATGGGTATGGATATGGGTAAATGGTTTTCGTTACCCATTAGGTAAATTATACATTATTCATTAGGTAAATTATATAAATATATATATACTTAAATATATATAAGTATAATTATTATATATAAATATAGTTAAAATATATAAATATATATAATAATTAATATATATTTTTTATGACAATTGACATGAAAAAATTATATGATTTTTGTTATATTTAAAATATTAATTATTATTATACTTAATTAATATATTTATTTAATTCTATTTATTTGTCTAAATTATATAATTTTTTTAATTGAATTATTTTTATTTTATCTGTTATTTTTGTTATCCATTCGTTAAATTTTTAATAGTTAATGAGTATGAGTAGAAATTTTTTTAATAGATATCCATACCCATGCTACCCATTGACAGCCCTAAGAACTAGTGGGAAAGAAAAAAAAAATAACAAAAATAAGAAAAATAACAGAAAGAACTTGAGGGAAGATTTGCAGAACCTTAGCCCAAAAAGAATTACAATCCTATCCCAACATTCATCGGAGGCCGGAGGGGTTTATTGACTTTATTCCACTGATCATGTGAGAAGGTACCCCCACTAACACAAATCTCAACACCTATTTAACGGCGATTAAGTCAGATCACGGAACAATTTTTCCTGCGGAAGATTAGTGGATGTGAAATTGGGAATAAAGCTGATAATAAACCCCGCATTTTGCTTCCCTCTCACCAAACCCGGTTTTACCTATTCTGTCCCGAGTTGCCGACTTCTATTCCGGGCCCCGTTTATCCCTCCCTTCCCTGTTCGGCTTCCGTCCGATCGAGCTGGGGGAATTCTTTTTCCGTTTTCTCTATTCCAGTTGGTATGAGCTTTTGATATCGCTCTCGCGGTTTTCGTTTTTTCCGGCCAAATTTGTGACTATTTAGGGTCGTTTTGATTTTTTAATAGGAAGTAATTGGTAATGAAGATGGATATTGATAGAACGAGGAGAGATGAAGTTAAAGCGAAAAGGAGATTGAAAGATCTTGCTTGGGATAAGAGAGGTAACGTTTTATTCCCATTTCCGATGAAGCATTGGAGTCATATTCTGCTAAATCTCTCTCTCTCTCTCTCTCTCTATCTATCTTTTTTTTAAAAAAAAATTGTTAGAAATTGACAACAAACGATTTTGGGACAGTAGCAAATGTACCTGACCGTGTAGGAATTTCGCCTCCCTTGAAAAAAAAAGAAAAAAAGGGATAATTTCTAGTGTACCCATCAAAACTTCTTTAATTGTCAATATCCCCATCAAAAATCCATAATATCTCATATCCCCATTCAAATTTGACTTTCTTTATTCCATCCCCTTTTATTTATATAACTATTATTTAACATATATGTAAACTTCATTTGACTATTATGCCTCTCTAATGAAAATCATGAAACAGATTGCGAGTACCAATTATGAACGGGTATGTGGTACCAAAATATCAAATATCAAAATCAATGTCATGAGCTCTCCAGTGGTGATATAAAATAACACACGCCATACAAAATATTTTAGTGGGTGAAAAAATTTCATAGAAAATGCTATCTCGACACATGCCTAATTTCACCCTTGAGCTCCTATTTAGATGTATACCACAACATTGCATCACTGGTACAAACTATTACATCAAAGAAGCCAAATATTATTCATAAAGTATTCAAACAAATTCGCACAGATCCTCTAGGAGGTTTGCATCCTTTTTTTATTTAATTAATTGGCATAAACTATCCTTCCCAGAACTCAGTAGACAAGGTGATACATATCACATACAGTGGTATGAGCGAGGACCATTTGAAATTTTACTTTTATTATAAATTCTCCATTCCAAACTTCTAATCGAGTAAGAGATAAATAAAGAATTGTTGGAACAGATACAAGGGAGGAAAGAAAAAGAGTTACAGTTTTCTTATTTTTACGTGCTGTGATAAAATAAAAACAAAATGCGTGCCTCTGTTTTCTCAAGGGGTATATAATAGTGAACTTAAGATTTTTAATAAGTTAAATAATAGGCTTTATGAATGGAAGGGGATGGAAGAAAGAAAGACAAATTTTAATGGGGATATGAGATGTTATAATGTTTTGATGGGGATATTGGCATTTTTAGAATCTTTGATGGGCATACCAGAAATTAACCCCAAAAAAAATGTACCTGACCGTGCTTTCAAATCCATTACTGTTATCTTCAGTTTTAGCATATTGTTTTTATTTCTAGTACTTGACCATGCTTGCAAATGTACATACCGTTTCTCTAATGCATGGTCCAACTGCTAAATCAGCATTTGTAATAACCCATTTCTTCATTCCTTTCCATTACTATCTTCAACTAATGATCTATATTAATCAACAGATAGCCCAAGAAGGAAATCAATGTTACAATCTAGTAGTTCTCGGTCAAGAACCGCAAATTGGACTCACTCTCTTGATGTTGCGCTGCTTACCATATTAAAACAAGAGTACATCAATGGAAATTTTGTCAATGGACAGTTCACAAAGAGCTCATGGTCCAGCATTGTACCAGCCTTTAATGACAAGACAAGTCTCAACTTTACCAAAGAGCACCTGAAGAACCGCCTCAAGGTGCTGAGGAATGTGTTCAGGCCGTACAATGAGTTGGCAGTGATGAGTGGGTGGGCTTGGGATTCAGAACACAATGTGCCAAGGCCTGATGACCCTGTAGGCTGGGACCGCATAATAACTGTAAGTATATTATGGCACTGCTTATTTTTGGTTTCAGTTGAATTTAGGAGTAGGACCTGCAAATTGAAATAGTTGATCTTGCTCGCTTGAATAGATGTTCTACTTTATTGAAGTAGCTCCAGTAGATTCTTCCAATTTTGTGTTTGAACTTAATAATACTCTGGATAACTTCCTTGAGTCCCGGTAAGACACAAAGTTAGACTGGATAACTTTTTGCAAATCTTGGATTCTAATTTACTTTGTGGTATTGTTGAACTGATGAGCAAATCAGTGCTCTTAGTCTTATTCTGTTTAGCGGTCAGGTACTGTTTTGGTGTGGCTGACTTTTGAACAAGTCAGTTTAAGAGAACGACGAAGATCACAGTAGTTGCTCTTTCAATTAATTAACATTTAATTTGTTCTCAGATAATTAACTTATTATCTGTGCATTTCCTTCTTTTTTTTTCTAAATCCCTGATGTATCAGATCAATCCACAATATGCAAAATGTCGGGAAAGACCTTGCGCAGAGTATCCAATTTTAAAGTTATTCTTCACCAAAAATGCAACCAACCAGACACAACTGGATGCCATGGCAGTAGAACTAACAGATAGAGATGAAGGCAGCTCCTCTTCACAAAGGATACCTGAAAAGAGCACTCCTGATCACCAACACCACTATAGCAATACTGCACCAACACCTGCTCCTCCTCCCCCACCCCCACCCCCTCCTCCCTATCCCATCCCCAATGAGTACTACACCTACGACAAACCTGATGACAACTCAAGCTCTGAGATAACTGACAAATCTTGGAACATAACAAAAGCACTCGAAGAACTGGTCGAGCTAAGCCGGCGCCAGCAAGAGATTATCCAAGACATTCTAAATCAGGAACTATCATTTGGGCCGAAGCCAAAGCCTTATTCGACTGAGCAGTGCATTTCAAAACTCAAGACTGTGCGGAACGTCTCGTCTCAGGCATTTATTGCTGTTTGTGAGGCATTTAGAGATAAGCATGAGAGAAGGGTTTTTATGAGTTTGCAGGGGAAGACTCTGCATGCATGGATTGAAAGAACAGTTTTGATGCAAGCACAGACTATGTTCCCACAGGCTTTGCAACAGAATTTTCATGGGGACGACCACATGGGGAATACTGCAGGTCAGCCTCATCAGTCACATGAAGTGAACTTCCATTGAGATATTTTGCTTTTTCCTACAAGGTGGATTTAAGATTTTGAACAGCATTGTAGCCTTTCTCTATCACATTAGTTTCATCAGTGCAAGTTTATATTTTTTAACCCCTGTATAGGTTTTTGGATGAACTCTGAAGGTTTTAGTTTGTTCAATCAAGAAGATAAACATAAATCAGGTGATCAGTAATGGTGTTCTGTTAGCCAGAAGATCAGGTACATATTGTCATTGCAAATGAAACTGCTAGAACTTGGACATGTGCGAAAACAAAATTAAGAACTGTTTCTTTGTTGTTTAGCAAAGTATCATTTTTATGTCTACTAAATTGTTGGTGATTATGATTCTAATAAGTTACTGGATCCACAAACTAATAGGAAATCTGATATCTCAGAATATTCTGCACGCAAACATGATTTAAAAGCATCAGGGCGAGCTCGCCTGTTTGTTCTGAACCAACGATTACACGTGAGTATTACACGGTGTGTCTAAACTTGTATAAAGTCTGTAGTCGTTCATTGTAGTTGTTCGTACTCGTTTTGCTCTCAGATGCCTGCAGCTGATTGATACTTGTAGAAAAGAGAAACAAATGAATGCTTCAGATTAGATCAGCTACAAGTGAATAATCAAGATGAATGACATGATTTTTGAGGCATATTTTCATGAGGTTTACATAATTATTTTCATGAAAATCAATTTAAAATTGAAAATCCGAAATTAAAAAATAATAATAATACAGATCAAGACAATTATGTGGAGATTTTCAACGGGGACCCCATGTCATAGATCCAGTTTACCCTCAAATGGCCAGCGGGCAGCCACATCAGCTCCCATGTCAGCTCAATCCGTGTTATTTTATTTAAAAAAAAAAAAAAAGTTGGAATTACAAAAAAAATTTAAAAAGTTTTCAAAAAAGAGAAGTGGTTTCCATCTGAACAATGAAATCATGTTTTGCGAGCAACTCTATACGGTCGGTTGATATAATTTAAAGGTGAAACTCGTCTGATCCGTCTAAATCCGAATTTGACTCGATCTGATTTTGTACTCTTGAGAGTGTGGTAAACTCAATTGAATGAATGAACTCTGAAATTATGAGAATTTTGAAGAATGGCAGTAACATAAACGATAAACAAGAACTGAGCTGAAAATGAGTTGGTGAAAATCAATACTAATCTCATTAATCACATGATCAGAAACCATACAAGAGTTGCCCTTATATAGATGATGCTCATCCAATTTTAATTTATAAGATTTGAACAAGAAATTAGCAAAATGATTAACGAAATGACACGTCAGCGTTCGTTAGCTACCAACACTCGCAATGTTCAGCTGTGAATTGCTCTGCCCGTGTCGGTTGGCGAGTGGACCCCTTCGTCAGCGCGTGCCCACGAATTAAAATTATCCTGCCGGAAGCGTTCACCTGCCCGTCCCTCATAAAACACGTCTTCTTCTATTTCTTCTTGCTGATTGAAAGTTGATGCTGTCAGCTCCATTGGTGACATTCCCCTCTCCTCAAAATCATTCTTGTCCTCAAGAACTGCTTCTGGAAATCAGGCAATTGAGGAGGTGGATAACCGAATAAAGCTTGGAATGGAGTTGTTTGTAATGAACGGTGGTAAGAAGAATTGTACCACCATTGAGCCAGAGGTAGTCATCTTGTCCATTTCTTAGGATGTTCTAGTAGCATGCTACGTAGATACTGCTCCAAACATTGATTCATCCTCTCAGTCTGACCATCTGACTGAGGATGATATGCAGTACTCAAATTGAGTTTGATGCCAAATAGTCTGAACAATTCTTTCCAGAATTTGCTTGTAAAGATTGGATCACGGTCTGAGATAATTGAAGAAGGCAGCCCATGTAGAGTGTAGATGTGCTCAAAGAAGGCAGAAGTTACATCTTGAGCTAAATAGGGATGAGATAATGGTATGAAATGGGCAAATTTTATGTTCCATCTGATTTTGGCAATCCAGTGATGAAATTCATGACTAAGCTGGACCAAGTGAACTCAAGAATGGGTAAGGGCTGAAGTAGACCAGGAGTGTGAGAGTGTTCTGGCTTGGATATCTGACAATTGACACAAGTTTGAACAAATTGGATTACATGTTCCTTCAGTTTTGGCCAGTAGAACAACTGTTTAATTCTATGGTATGTCACATCAATGCCAGAGTGACCCCCTTGAATTGACTTGTGAACTTCTTGCAACAATAACTGATGACAATTAGCTGTAGCACCAACACATATCCTTTCTTTATAGCGTAATATCCTTTGATGCAGTGCGAGGTGGCTCTTTTCAGTTCCTTGCTCCTGGAGCTTGCGTTTTTTAGCAACAATCCATTCATCATCCTGATAGCTACCTTTAATATCATGCACCCACTGTGGAATAATCTCAGAAAAGCAGTTAATTGAGCATCCATTGATAATAAATCCCTAATTTGCCCTTCACAACGAGATAATGCATCTGCAACTTTTTTATCAACCCCTTTTTTATATTCAATTCTGTAATGTAACCCTAACAACTTACTGAGACTTCTATGCTACAGTGCAGTGTTAGCTCTTTGATCTAACAGATATTTGAGGCTTATTTGATCAGTTTTTATGATAAATTCATTTCCAAGCAAATAATGCTTCCACTTTGTGACAGTTGTAATCAAAGCTAATAATTTCTTTTCATAAGTGAAAATTCCTTGATTTTTTATTCCTAACTTCTTGCTAAGATAAGCAACTGGTCTTTTATTTTGCATTAACACAGCTCCAATGCCATATTGACTTGCATCAGTTTCAATTATAAATGGAAGAGAAAAATCTGATAATATGAGTACTGGAGCTTGAGTCATTGTTGTTTTAAGATTTTCAAAAGTTGTTTGAGCTAAATGAGACCATATGAAAACATCTTTTTTGAGCAAATCGGTTAGGGGTTTACTGATCACTCCATAATTTTGAATAAATTTATGATAATATCCGGTTAAACCCAGGAATCCCCTCAATTGCTTGACAAAAGTTGGAACTGGCCAGTTTACCATAGCTGTTATTTTATTTAGATCAGTAGAAACTCATTCATGGGAGATAATATGGCCAAGATACTCAATGGTGTTAGTAGCAAAAGTACATTTTGATAATTTAACATGCAATTTGTGCTCGGACAATAATTGTAGAGTCAAATGTAAATACTTCAAATGAGTAATGAAATCCTTGCTATATATTAATATATCATCAAAAAAATACCAGGATGAACTTTCTAAGGTATGGTTTAAAAATTGAATTCATTAGAGATTGAAAAGTGATTGGTGCATTTGAGAGACCAAAGGGCATTACATTGAATTCATATAACCCATCATGAGTTCTAAATGCAGTAAGTGGAATGTGATCTTTGTGCATCAGAATCTGGTGATAACCAGATTTTAAGTCCAGCTTTGAAAATAATGAAGCACCTCTAAGTTCATCCAATAAATCATAAATTATTGGAATTTGAAACTTATTTTTGATTGTCATTGCATTTAACTTACGATAATCCACACACATTCTCCAGGATCCATATTTTTTCTTCACTAATAACACTGGAGATGCAAAGTTGCTGGTAGAGGGTTGTATGAAATTGTGGTTAAGTAATTCCTCTATATTTTTTTTAACTCCAATCTCAAAAAATAGGAGAAGCGATAAGGCCTCAAATTTACTAGTTTACTATCAGGGATTAGGTGAACTTTTATGGTCAAACTGACGGGAAGGGGGTAATGAAGTTGGATCTGAGAAAACAGTGGCAAATTGAGATATCAATTCTTGCACTTGAGGGTGAATTTCCTGCACAATAGGCAATTCTTGTGCAATAATACAAGTTAGTTGAGCTATGTAAACAGAATTACCTTGCCGAAACTCCTTTTGAGGATTAATTTGATTTTCACATAGGTTTAACTCAGCAGATACTGGTTGAGTGTAGAGAATTACAAGGGTACCATGGTTACCATCATAAGTTAAAAAGCTATGGGCATTTAACCAATCCATTCCAGGTATGAGATCATGGTTAGTGATTTATAATACTCTCAAATTTGCTTGAAATGTGTGAGACTGTAATTGAAATAACAGTTGAAAATAAATTAAGGAAGTAGCTAGTCTAACCCCACTAGCTGTGATTACTGAAAGAGGTGAAGTGGAAATAGTGAGCAATTGCAATTCATGTACAATTATGGGATTTATAAATGAGTGTGTGCTCTCATTGTCAAGCATGGTTGTAATGCCAAGATTACCAATTGGCCCTTGAAATTTAAGGGTCTTGTGCTTGGGAAACAATTGGGAAGTACACATAGTAATGAGTGGTTGATTTTCAGGTATAGTGTTGCCAAGAAATTCAGTAGATAATTCTTCAGATGAGTTGTCAATGGAATCTTGAAAATCTTCTTGTTCCAAAATATGAATTTCTTTGGCTTTATATTTGTGTCCAGCAAAGTACTTATCACCACATCTAAAACACAACTCAGGGTTCGCTTTTGATCTAATGACAAGGATTTACTATGAGAAGATTCAGAATTCTTAGGAGTGGAATAAGTGACATATGGGGGTTTATCCAATAATGATTGAGTGAATTTAGATGGCACAGTTGAAATATATGTTTTGACTACCGGCTTGAGCATTCTATTCTGACTATGGCTTTTTCGATTTTTCTAGCCAATTTGTAAGTTTGTTTTAAAGTGGTTGGATTATACAAAAGAACAACATCGGCTATTTCATCTTTTAAGTCACTCAAAAATCCCAATAGATAGAATTCTTCTTCAGAGAGTTGTTTAGAATGCACTCTAGCCTTGATTCGTTCATATGCATTTATATAATCATCAATTCTATGAGTTTGACGAACATTCTTGAATTCATCTATTGAATTTTTAAAATCTAGATTAAAACGGTCAATTAACTCATCTTTAAATTGCAACCAAGTCGGATCTGGATTGTTCAGTTTGAAAGACCTATGTCATTCTCTAGCTTCACCAGTTAAATAAGGGATGACAGTAGGAACTTTATAGAATTCTGGAGTATGATAATTGAGGAAGTAATACTCACAATCCTCAAGCCAATCGACTAATTTAGTACCATCAAATTTAATCAATTCACCTCGAGGTGGCAGCCAACGAGATGCAGCTTCATTCTGTCGCCAGTCCTCTTTCTTTCTTGAATGTTCTTGAGTGTTTGGAAAAGAGCGAGAAGGATCGGGAGAACGAGCATGAGGATGTTGATAAGGTGTGACTACCGTAGCAAGTATCATTTTTTCTTGACGTGTAGGAGTGGACTGAGAAGTGGCCTGAGCAGCTGGAGAGAGATGCTGGATTTTATCAAATTTGTCAACTAGTGTCGTAAGTTTCTTAGAGAAATCTTTAAATTGATTATCAAGACTATCCAATTTAGCATCCAAATGTTCCACTCGAGTGTCATTGTTGATCATTCGAAGAGAGAGATCATGAATTACTGTTGACAGTCCTTGATTATCCACCACAGAAGAAGGTGAAGGTAATTCTTTGGAGGAGGAGCTGCTCCTGGTGGTACGTGTCATATTACCCAATTAGCAATTACACCCAGATGCAATCTTTATGTTCTGATACCACTTGTCACACTCTTGAGAGCGTGGTAAACTCAATTGAACGAATGAACTCTAAAATACTGAGAATTTTGAAGAATGGCAGTAACATACACGATAAACAAGAACTGAGCTGAAAACGAGTTGGTGAAAATCAATACTAATCTCATTAATCACATGATCAGAAACCATACAAGAGTTGCCCTTATATAGGCGATGCTCATCCAATTTTAATTTATAAGATTTGAACAAGAAATTAGCAAAATGATTAACGAAATGACATGTCAGCGTTCATTAGCTACCAACGCTCGCAATGTTCAGCTGTGAATTGCTTTGCCCGTGTCAGTTGGCGAGTGGACCCCTTCGTCAGCATGTGCCCGCAAATTAAAATTATCCTGCCTGAAGCGTTCACCTGCCCGTCCCTCATAAAACACGTCTTCTTCTATTTCTTCTTGCTGATTGGAAGTTGATACTGTCAGCTCCATTGGTGACAATTTTTTAAATAAGAGAACTGATCCGACCCTATTCGAACCCGACCTATACGACTTGGAATCAAATGACCTTCAATCCAATTAAAACCTATCAAAGATCTAAAAAAATACAACATAAAAATTGACTTGACCCTTACCCGACCCGATTTCTTCCAGAAGGTCAAACTAACCCGACCCGCCTGACCCCAACCCGAACCCAACCCGACCCGACCGATTGCCACCTCTAGATATATAAGATGATTAGTGTATCAACAACTGGTCGAGTCGGACCGGTTCAGTCCTAACCCGGACAGTCCAACGGATTAGGACGGGCCGAGTTTAGGCGAATTAACGAGTTAGACGGGGCAAGTTAGGATGAGTTCATTTGAGAGGGTGTGGCGGTTAGGATGAGTTCATTTGAGAGGGTGTGGCCACGACCCATTCTAGGATCATGGGTCATACGGGTCGATGGGTCGGGTATAGGGGGGACCCGGATCGGGTCGGTTTAATTGGACTGTCGAGTTTTTTTTTTCTAAAAAAACTCAGAGGGTCAAATAATTTCAAAAAAAAAATTTCTAAATCATAAAAAAATATTCAAAAAATTTAGAATATATAATCATTAATATATGTGAGCAAATTTAAAAAAAATTATTTTTTGATTATTTTTATAAGTGAAATTAAATAAATAAAAATTAAAATAAAATGTTAAACTTGAAATAAAATGATAAAATAATAATATAATTAAAATCAATATTTAAAATTTTTAGTATAAGAATATTTTTCGGTTTTACCCGGATTTTGGATCAGATTTTATCCAAATTGAGTTTTATTCTCTTTTTATGTGCGAGGTTTTTTGAATTTTGGTCGAGTTTTTACACGGGTTGGTGAGGCAAGTTAAAGGGCGGATTGGGTTTTAGATGGGCCGGATTTATTTCAGGTTTTTCTACAAAAACACGGCCGCGATCCTTGATTGGTTCATGGGTTGGTCGGTCCCCAAATTAGATAGGTTTTGCTCTCCGAATCGAGTCGGGTCGTGTTGCGAGATCCGATATGACTCGGATGAGTTTTTTTACTACACTAATTACGATGCCGAATTTCTTTTATTTTTCTCGTTTTTTGTTTTTGTCAAGATCTTTATTCTGGGCTTCAAGCTGTGTAAAATTATTCTGTGCTCTGAGCTTGGGCCTCTCAATCAGGAATTAGATAGATGTTCCTTGACAATGAAAAGTAATTGGGTTACTCCGCTTGTTAATAGAAGTTCTTATCTCTGACAGGTGGACCCACTATTTGTCATATTAAATGAAGGGGTCTGCGTTTGCCCTGCTCTGTGACAGTGAAGAGACGCTAATCTTTCTTGAAGGAATGGGACCACGGACTCCACGCATGACGTAGTCAGTGGAGAGAACGCTAAAAAACTGGATGCTAATGAATTAGAGAACATCAAGGAGACTTGACCGGTTGGTTTAAACTATCAGGCAGTTGGTTTAAGAGGTATAATCTTCTGTCTGTATAAAGTTACTTAATTCTATTTATTCATGCTTAATTAGCTGGATTATGTATGAAAAAACTGATTGAATTGCTGGTTGTTGAGTTTATAAACTTAGAATATGTCTCCTTTTTTTTCTTCTGAAAATTAAGCCACTCTGATCGATTTATCATCCTGATATAGAATTAATCAGTTGACAGGCTTTCATAGTACATGATTGAAATCTCAAGGCAATCTTGCATTGATTTGCCGTACCAGGCATCACTTTATATATACACACATCTTCATATGGTAAAGAATAACTAGGAGTGATCGTTCTTTAATCTTCCTGTATTCAATCATATAATTCATCTATACATTATACATTGATTGACAAAAATATCTTCTCGCTCAAAAAAAAAGAAAAAAAATTCTTTGCAACTGGCTCTTATGTTACATAATTTTATAAGTAGTTCCAGCAAGAAAAGGACTTGTTAGGGAAATTTCCCGTTTTTCTAATATAATTTGCTTGCTTTGCAGTCCTTGTGGCTTCTTTCTGTCGCTTAGCCTCAGCTGTCACTCTCTTTGCATTGGCCTTTTGTGTCGTGGCTGCCAATTTTTTCATGGACTTCTCTTGTGCACGTGCTCTGCTTTTCTCTAAATTAGCCTGCAGAAAGGGATTACGAGTGAGTAGAGAAAAATGATATATACGAACTCTTTTGTACGACCTCTACATTTCTTATAAGATTTCAAAATGAGAAAGATACACCATGATGAATAAAGAACCTCAATCTTTTGCATTTCAGATTCAATTTTAGTTTTTTGGTGGTTTTCCCAATCTTGGATCCTGGCCTCATTCCTCTGGAACCTGCATTTAATCAAAATCTCCAATAGGAAATTAGAATGAATAAATATATTAAGATGTAAATCCATGAGAAACAGTATTAAATTATAATACCTGTCCAAATACTTGGATTTCTGAGTTTCTTCCCAATCAGCTGCTCGAGATTCTAATTTAATTTTAGACAGCTGGTCTGGTATTTGATTATCATCTTCCCTGACCCTGACGGCCTTGCTTGCCCAAGCTGCTATGTTGGTTTTCCCCAACTGCTCACTGAGCTCCATTATCTCTCTCCTGGTTTTAACTTGAGACTCTAACTCTGACGCAGAAACTGCTGGAGTTGCAGCATCTCGTGATGGGGTTGGAGTTCTTGAAGAAGAGTTGCGATCTGGTGTGTTTGCTCGTACTGGAGTTGTGGTGCGTGAAGGCTCTTCACTTGCAATGGGGTCATTTCAGTACCCATATCTCGCATTGAAACTGACCTGACTTCAGAAGTCAGAGGTTTCAAGTGATTCCCTGGTAGATTTATTCGGTTGACAGAAGCTGACAATAATAGAAATTTGTTAAGTAAAGAAGTTGATCATGACTTTGAGAATTTTGTTGCTGAAATAAAAAGAGTGAGGATGGTGTCTGTCAGTATATTTTGCCTGTCAGCTTTCATCACAGATGCAATGAGGAAACTTTGCAAGAAAAATAGTAAAATTATATTTTTGTAGAAAAATTTAAACAACTAAGTCTAGTTTGTTTCTTTGTTGGTTAAAAGCTTTTCTCCGGAACTAAAAGGGTACATGCTTACCAGCAGAATCGACAACAGGCTTAGCGGCCTCAAATCCACCTTCCTTGACATCCAAATCCATCAACCCAAAAGGCTCATCCACCCAAGTCAAACCCTTTTCCTTTGCCTTTCTCAACCCAAAACCAGCACCAGTTATGACCCCGACCTTCTTTGCCTTACTCAAATCCAGCTTCTTTGGGTTCACCACCATCACCTTATTCACCACCAAACTCACTTTCTTATTCATTTTCCCATTCGTATTCATGTTCGAATTTGGGCTTGATATCCACTTCTCTGCATCATCCCACTTTGAAGGTGTTGGTTTTGAGAATGGCGTTAGGAAGGAATGTACCTGTATAATATATTATTGACAGTTATTTTTTTTTTCTAGAACCCGGAAATTCGATAGCAGCTGGTTTGCTGGATATAGCATTGAGCAGAGTTCTGATTCTGAGTTCAGAACAATGCCCCCTACATGCATATAACAGTATTAAACTTCTTCATGAAAAACAAAAGTTGTTATTCAATATTAATATACCATGGTAAATCTTTGAGCTGGTACAGTGGCATTGGAACCAGGTGCGGTTCCTTGCTTTTGGAATTCAAATCTGAATGAGACACTATCAGAGTCAAAGTTGTCCTTGTCATGCGTGAGGCCTGCTTTTATCTGTTGTTGAGGCCCACTGCTGGTATTGTTCAACATGGATACTGATTTTGAGCATTCCATGTCCTGCCAGTCCACAATACTTGCGCCTGTAAATACATAGTTGGGTAATATCAAGACCACTAAAAAAGGATGTACCATAACTGTGCTGAAATGTTCGCAATCCAGTAATAATAGCCCTTCATGTGATTACAAAGTTAGAATTTTCATTATTTTCAAGAAAATTGCAATCAACAAACATGTAGATGTAGATTTGTCTGATGGAAAATGTGTATGCCATTTTAAATGTACTACTGTCCCTAGCAAGAGCAAACTACTGTTCTTCAGTTTATAACGATGTTGTGTTCTTATTACTATTTTCTTAATTTATTCAGGTTTTCTCACGACATGGTAAACTATCTACCGTTTTCTGACTTAGTGTTTAGAATATCAAGTTCACACTTCACATTCCTTGGTCAAAGAGATATCTAGAAACATTTTAGTTCCGTTATCAGAGCTTTCTTTGGAAGAAAGCTCTGATAGAGTGGGAATTCTTTGTATCAAACAATAAATTTTAGTCAGACGGAACAATTTAGGAATATGATGTTTCCAGTTGGAATCTGTATTTCTATTTGCATCATATCATTCCAAACAAAATTAATTAAACTGAGAGAAGAATTTGATATTACGTCTATATTCAGATTGGGTTACTTCCTTGGAATGAATTACTTCTAGATCAATCGTCATGGGTGGTTCCCCTTCTTCCTTTTTGTGCCTCTTCTCAAGCCCAAGAAGCATAGAACGGAGCTTTTTTGGGGAAACAGAAAATCCACCTCCCTGTGAAAAGAAAATTAAACAAGAAAAACAAAAAAAAAATCCAATAAATTGTTGATTCAAGTGGTCTAATGTTAGAATATAATTGCGGAGCTTCATCTAGACACCTTTGCCATAATACAGAATGTAAAAGAAGAAAACCATACAGCAAAAGCCAGTAAAAGTATAGTTACCATTTTCAAAAAAATAATCCAGCTGAACATAATTAATTGGAAAATCAAATGGAACAATGAAAAGCTGCAGTGCGTATCAGTAAGAAGCTTTTATAATTAATCTTTCTGACTCTGATTTCTGTATTCAAAAAGCATACCCGGGAATCCACTAATAACGATTAAGTTACATAATTTCAAAAGAAGTGAAATTTTTAAATATATACTAGTCTTTGTCGTTTCAATTCCAAGTAGTATCAGAAAAACATGTATACATTATTTTTTTCTTTTCTTTTGATGAATATGTTGTTAATACATTCACCTAGCAACTTAATCAATTAAAAACAATGCAGAAACATCAAGGCTAGAAAAGAAGAAACTATGTAACAGATTCACTAAATTTTGACAAGATAAAAAATCTCAGAAACCAGAAAGTAACAAAATATTTGAGAGAGAAAGAGAGATAACAGACGGATGGTAGCGCAGTTAGCTAGGAAAAAACCCAGGACTGTTGTCTACCCAAAGATTGAGACTTCGATACCCTCTTATGATTCACAGCCGCTGTGAAGGTTTCAAGAGAGAGATAGAGAGAGACCTGATAAGGGAAAGGCTTATTTAGTTGCTCGTATTACATACTATCAGAAATTGGCAATTTTTGAAGCTTAAGCTGAGAGGGAGAGAGAGAGAGTCTGATTGGTGTGAACGTTTGTCTTAATGGAACGGGGAGTTGACCGGGAGAAAGGAAACTGGTTTTACTCCTTTATTGCATTCTTGCCACTACCAAACCATTCTCTGTTTTATTTAAATCGATACGGTTTTTAGTGGAGAATGAGTTTTCTGTGCCAAATCGCCTACGAGTTGGGCTGTCAATAACGCGTTTCACCTATTTCGTCTCCATAATGAAACAATTAAACGCAACTAAGAAGTGTTTCGTTTTTAAAACGAAACGGTAATGAAACTCATCTGTTTCGTGATCGTTATTATCGTTATTTCATCTCAAATTCTATATGACTATTATTAATTAATTCAGACAATGAAAAAATAGAAAACCCTAAACAGCTTGCTTAAAACTCATATCCCTCTCTTGTCTTTTCCTTCGCCGCTCAGCGCCGCTCTCCTCTCTCTCTCGCACGATTAAACTCTAGACTAAAATCCTAAGTTCTCTCTCGCACGATTAAACCTCTCGAGTCTCGATGGCTTGCTTAAAACTCTCACTCTCTCTCTCAAAAACTTGTTAGGGCTTACAGATGACCCGTCAGATTCCATTGATCCATCATCGCCTCATCGTTTGGCCGTAGACCCTGGCCAGGCGTGCGCGTGTGCGACAGTGCCTGTGAGGCTGATGAGATCTCCACTCGATGATCTGTAGGCCAAGTTTCCATGATGATAAAGTCTAAGGCTCAGAGATCGACAAGAACATATATTACACTGAAGCTAGGCTGAGAGACAGGTCAATGATCGGTTGATTGAGGCCTTGTCGCCACTAGGCACTGGCAGCACCAGGCACCAGGTCCAGGTGATCGAAAGAAAGAGGTAAATTTTTATTTAAATCTATTATTTATTCGATTTTTTTTACTCATTCGACTGATTTTGTTTTTTTTGTTCTTACGGTCTTTGCATGCAGGTCTTGTTGCATATCCCTTTGCTCTTGTTGTCTTTGCTCTTACTGTGTTTGTTGTGTAAGAATGGATGATTCTGATTTTGTTATTTTTGAGTCTGATATATCTGATGATGAGTAAGTCCTCTTGAAATTATTTCTGAGAAATTTTGCACAGTTGAAATGGCTGATATTTTGCACAGTATATGAAATGGTTGTTAATATGGTAGTAATTGAGTATGAGAAATTTAGCTATCGGCACTTATAATTTGCGTAGTATCTGAAATGGCTGATATGTCGGCATTTGATTAGTATGCCAGCACTTGATTTGTTAGTATTTCTGAGTACTTATTAGTATGTCAGATGAGATTGTTAGTATTTTTGAGTACTTATTAGCCTCAGAATCTACCTTTAGTATCAGTGATAGAACACTAAACCTAGCCTTGAGCTCTTACCTTCTTAGCTTGTTGGTTGTTCTTTTGTTGGTTGTTGCCTTACCGTATAGCCTTATTGTTGTAGCATGGACAGTTGCTCTTTGGCTCCTTGGATCTCAAGCAATGAATTTCTATGATGATAGAGTTTTTGAATGCTTGTATATTTAGTCATTGGTTGAGAAGTGATATATCATTGGCTGAGATTGGTATATCTGAGAAATGAGCTTGAGAATATTTAGTTTTTCTGGCTTGTTAATTATTAGTATGTTTAAGGTATTTGAATGTTTTAATTTGATTGATAGTTGTAATATGTAAGGTATGGGTAATATTTGAGAAATTAGCTTGAGATTTGGGTTGTAATATATAAGGTATTTTGATATTTTAGTTGTTGATTGCTGTTGATTGCTAGTTTATTAATTTTGATTACAGATATTTACTTACTGGTATTTTGATTGTTAATTGTTTACTGATATTTGATTACTGATATATGGCTTGTAAATTATTTACTGGTACTTGCATTATTTTATAAACGATCACAAAATCTTGATTGTTTCTTTCGTTTATTTTGTTTCAATTAACGAAACAGTTAACGTAAAAAAAATAATCGTCTCTTCAACGAAACGGTTAACACAAATCTTTATTTTCATGATCGTTACACATGTTTGACACCCCCTACCTACGAGCGGTTTATGTAACGGTTCTGCTGGGTTGCATTGCTGCAGTGTACAATTTAGAGGTCATTGACCGGCTTTAAACTATATATTATAGTATCCAATTTGATAATTTTCAAGCATCAAACTCACCGAGGTTCAAATTATCAAACAAAATTCCATGTCATCTTGAAAATATAATTGTATCTTCTTATTGGGGAGGGCTAACTTGACAATGAGTATCTTATCTATGTGTTGCTACGATGATATTTTTTTTAAAAATATAAAAATTTATATCTTCATGTGAAAAGAAAGAAAAAATAAAAATAAAGATAATTTAGTAATTAATATAAATTTCAATCATGAATACATAATTAATGTAAAATAAATATAGAATTGAGAGGAAAGTTGTCATTCAGAATTTAAGGAAAAATTAAAATTCATAATTGATGACAATCTAAGAAAAAAATAAAACAAAATAGATTAATTGTACTCCTAAATTATGCAGTATTTCGTATAACAATCAAAATTGAGAAAAAAAAATATAACTTCAATACAAATGGCCATAGAGATAGTAATATTATTTGACGAATAACTCAATCCGATAACTGATATTAGCTCTAGAAATTCAACAAAAAATCTAGACCGTTGTAGAATTAGAATATTTACGTGCTTAATAAATAATAGAGATAGAGATATATATTACAAGAATTCCTAGACATAAAAAGAAATGATAGGTATGAGTGATGATTAAAAAAAACAACATCTTCAAAAATCACTAATCATATATATTCATTGGAATATGACAATTTTTCTATTTTTCAATTGTAGGTAAAACAAAACATAACGGAATAACTCATTTTCATGATCTGTTTTACGAAAAAAAATATTGAAAAAAGATAAATCGAGTTCAAAAATATTAAAGACTTTTGTGTATTTGTTTGCATTTTTACAAATTTTTGTTAGTCCTTGACATAGTCTACGCTGCTTGGCAATATATGTTTTTTTTTATAAAATGTCTTTCCAATTTATTATAACATTTAACAACGAAGCTTTTATTTTTAAACGAAATATATATAATAACTGCGGAGGAACTAATTACATAAATATTATTTTGTACATAAAATTATTCAGATGGATAAACATCTAGACTCATATATATTTTCATCATTTTTTCTTATTTTCGCCAAATTGGCAAATTGCACGTAATCTGACTGCCGGTCTTTTTGACTATGCGTCAAAATAGCGCCAAAGTCTACATAAATATATTAGCCGTCGCTCGCCGGCCACAGCAGTCCCGCATTCGTCATTTTTTTTATATATATAATTATAATAATTATATTATTAATAATTAGAGTGATGAAAGTAAAATTTAAAATTTATAAATGGTAGGGTGTCACTGACAGTGACGTGGAGCAAACATGTTACTGTTAGTGGTATGTTTATATAAAACAGTATAAACACGTCACGACGTAATGACACGTTTACAAAGCGTCATCATCGATGCTTACGCACTGTCATTCGTAGATTTCAAATTTTGCTTTTATCACTCTTATTATTAATAATATAATTATTATAATTATTATATAAAAAATTAAAATCTACGAATAACAACGCGCTACTGACAGTGATGTGAAATAAACGTGTCACTGTAACTTACCTATATTTTTCTTAGCTATATATTAGCCTATCCCCCGGACCGGATCCATCTCTTTCACTTACCTATCATTTTTTCGTTACCTAAAGATTCGATTAGCCTCTCGAAGTGATCGAACGGATCACCCCCCCCCCGGCAAATCTCCATCCCCCGAAATCTCGAACCAGCTGCGCATCTGGCATTAAATTCAGGCTATTCAACTGCACGCTTCATCATATTTATATATCATTGACCCACGATCAACGGTTTAATCAATGTCTCCGTGGTTCGCAAGAATAGTTGCTACAACAAATTTTTTTTTTTAAGAAACAAAAGAGAGAAAGCAGCTCTAATAGAATATCCAAAGCAGAAACTGAGTCTCATTTTCTGAGCAAAGCATAAATCAACTGCATTAGGAGTCACCGCTCCATCAGTACTCTGTTAGAATACAAAAACGAGAGGATCAGTGTTGCCATTTATTAAAAATATAATTCAGATGAATATAAAATTGTATTGGTCATAAGAATATTATAATTTGAATAGATTATCTCAAATTTGAAAAATATAATATAATTTAAAAAGAAGTTGTGTTAGCACTTAAATCTATTAAATAAGGGGAGTGATCCCTTGAAAATGGATTATTTTGATAATCTTGACAATGAATTTTAAATAAATATAAAAAACTTAAAAATAGAAAAAAATGGATATATTCTTTTATTTATAGAATGACAACGTTTCAAATTTCATATAATTTTATTATCATTTAATATTCCATCAAACACTATCAAATTTTTATATAATTTACAATGGTTTCAATTTAACGGTCTTTGATGAACTATATATCTATAAGAAAATGAAATTACATAAAATTTGAAACACTATATATCTATAAGAAAAAGAACTTATCTATAATTGTTTTTAGTATTTACTTTAAGGGAATGGATCCCTTGACAATAGCTTATTTTGATAATTTTGGCAATTGATGTTCAAATAAATACAAAAAAAACATAAAAAAAATAATTATAGATATGTTCTTTTAGTTATAGATTGATAATAATTTAAATTCATATAATTTCATTATCATTTGATAATCCATCAAAAATCATCAAAATATTATGTAATTTATAAAAATTTTAATTTAATCATTTTTTATTAACTACCAAACAATAATGAAATTATATGAAATTTAAATCACCTTCAATATATAAATAGAAGAACATACCTATAATTTTTTTTTATTTTTAGAAATTATTTTGTATTTATTTGAACATCCATTGTCAAAATTGTCAAGGGATCTCTTCCCTTACTTTTAAAGCCCATTGTCAAGATTGACAAAATAACTCATTGTCAAGGAGTCTCTCCCCTTATTTAATAGATTTAGGTGCTAAAACAACCTGTAATGAATTGTAGGACACTGGAAATAATTACTAAATTTGTTGTTGTGACGGACAACAATTACATTTTACAATTGTGAAGATATACAAAATATATATGTGTTAAATTATGTGTGTAATTATTTTTTTCAACATATATACACATTTTTGCGAAATGAATTATAAGCTAACGTTCTTAACCCGACCTCATCGTGCTCTTTTTTTTTTTTTTTTTTTTTGAAAGTATCCATATAAGTATATAACACAGTGCCGGGTCATACAAGGTCCGACGTCTCTATCTGTGCTGATTATTGTTGACCAGAGCTATTCAACTTCAGAATGTATATTCAAAATTGCAAAAAATGTTGTGTTTTTTTGTAGGGCTGTTATTCGAGCCAACTCAAGCGAGTTGATATGTACTCGAACTCAGATCGCAATATATAAGTCCAGTTTATTCCATTTACACAGTCTCATCTGAGTTAGTTACTGAACTCGAACTCAACTTGTTGCTAATTCGAGCAGCTCGTAATTCGTTATTTTGACTCGCAAATATCATAGACTGTAGATTTATAATATTAGAGTACGTTTGGATCGTGCAAATAATAGCGTAAGAATAGAGGAATTAAGAATAGTAAGTGAGGATAGTAAAAAAATAGTGATTTTTTTATTAGCGCGAGGATAGTAAAAATGTGATGTTATTCCGAATAGTAGGAATATTGTTTGGATTGTTTGTTTGAAATAGTAATGGAGAGTTGAAAAGAATAATAGTTATTTCATCTCCCACTCGGAATAGCATAACAACAATTATTCTCACTATTCCGGAACAACGGATTTGTGTTTGGTTGCACCGTTACTATTTTTATTCTGAGAACAACAGCTATCCTGCTATTCTCGTGTCATCCAAACATACCCTTAATCTCTGGTTCTGCTGAGTGCTGGTAAATGAAGTAAATTGGGAGAGGAGAGGAAAGAAGACGAGGAGAAAGCACGATTTTGTGTTGGTCAAGAGTAGTGTTGTAAAAAAACCCGGACGGGTCAGATCCGACTCGTGAAACCCGTAATCGCGAACCGACTCGCCCTCACCCGTGACTCAACCCGTAACCCGTCAGATCCGTAACATGTCAGACCCGTGACCCATTAGAACCGGCGGGTCTAGCATGGGCGCGGGAAAAAAATTTCAAAAAAACTCGTACTAGACCCAAGCCGACCCGGGAAACCCGAGAAAATAAAAAAATTCAAAAAAAATGCGAGAAAATTAAATTTTTTTGGTCAAAAATATAAATAGTTATATATTTTTAATATTCTTAATAATTATTTTTAAATTTTTCAGAATTTTTGAGAATTTATTTGTATATTATTTGATTATTTTTGAATTTTGAAAAAAAAAAAAAAACGCCGACCCGTCCCACCATTCCCAACCCAATCCTTCTCACCTTTGGACCCGACCTATCCCGCCGACCCGTCCGATCCAACGGGTCTAGGACGGATCACAGCTAAACCCCTCAAAATAAACTTGTTCTCAAAACCCAACGACTCGTACAAATATGTCCCATCCCGACCCAATCCGTTCTATTTTTAATACTAAAGTCAAGAAGAGAGAAGAAATATACATATATAATTGTTATTTTCTTTTTACTTTTATTTTTTATTCACTTTCTTTGTAGATGGGACAAGAGAGATTGATATTTTAATTTTAAGTCACACTCGTACGTAAGAGTCAAGTCAGAGGATGTAGATGGCATTGAGTTTGAAAATTTGAACTAACTCTCCGGTAAAAATAATATTAAATGAGATGGTATAACTCTTGTACGATGCACGGGCGGATGTTCAGTATTTCAGGGTCTCACGACTCACGAGTGTCTAATTTTGGATTCTCATATTCTTCACAAATTTTTAATAGTATTTGCTAATTGTATTTGATTATGAATTCAAATTAGACCTGACGCTAAATTCAGAATAAATTTTAGATGGAAAATTTTGATTCAAAATCTGAATCGCATCGTGGATCTATCTGCCAGAGTTAACAGGACCGCTGGAGTTAACGGGTCCACCAGTTTGTTAACGTGTGTGCCAAACTAAAAAAAATCAGATTGATTGAGTCGCGAACCTGATTCATGCGAATGGTTAGAACCCTTCGGGTCGGGCGGGTCGGGTCAACTTTCTAGAAGAAATCGGGGAATCATCGGGCCGAGTCGGATCAATTTACATGTTGTGTTTTTTCGCGTTGATAGATTTCGATTGGATTGAAGGGCATTTGATCTCGGGTCGGGTCGCGGGTCGGGTCGGTCGCTTTCTTAAAAAATCGGGTCGGGTCGGGTTCGGGTCCGGGTTTCTCGGGTCGCGTCTTCGCCCTCTACGAATGGTGAACCCTCACCTGACAATTTGGGAATCATAAATTTGCTACCTCTCTCTTAGTGTATTTGATCTCTCGCTGATCTCCGCGCTCCGCCCGTCTCGCCGTTGGTCTCTGCCCCTCTCTTAGTCTATTTGATCTCCGCTCGGGTTGTCCAGTGATTCAGTGTCTAACCCTGAATGAAATTCTAAATCCGCTACTGGTACAATGAGACAGAGAGATTAAAATTAAATGAGATGCAATAATTCTTTGTTGTTGATTTATTAAGCTGCATCACACATAGACTCAACAACTCTCGTACGCCGAGTCAATCAGCTCGAGTCAGATTAGATCAAGTTATGACAAATTAAAATTCGAACGAGTTATTTATCCGTCCTATTTTTTTTTTTTGCAAAGTATATGACATTTAACGATGGTTATTACTAAATAACCATTGTTGAAGGAGTATTCAATAATGGTTATTACGTAACAAATTGTTGTTAAATGAGTATTTAACAATGATTCCTTTAAAAAACCTTTAAAAAATCATTGTTAGATGACCTTTCATCAACGGTTTTTCAGAAAACAGTTATTGAATATCCATTTAATAATGATTTTTCATTGATAACTGTTATTAAATATCATTGTTTTTGTTATATCGTTCTCGCAATGGTTATTGAAACAATCGTTGTTGAATCTAACTGTAAACTCTTTGCTTTCTTGGTGGCTTTTCACTTGCACCTCTGTAGGGACGACAAGGTGCGGAAAATGTTTTTTTTTTCTTTCTTTCTTTTTAATTAAACGCATTAGAAAGACTCCCAATATTTTATTTTCTACAAGGCCTTATGGCAGAGCACTTTAATTTTTGTGTGCTTTAATCATATAAATGACCCAATTACATGTTCTTTTGCATAGCAGGCGAGCGACAAAAGTTGAATTTGACGGCTATTATAGAACCAAGTCCAACTTAATTTTTGGAAGAACGTTTCTGGACCTGAACCACCATATTTATCAAGTACAACTACCTAACCCAATTGAAGGTGTTCCCTATATGAGAGAAGAATAATAGTCTTAAATCACTCTATTAGTAATATACTCTACGATGACAACTAAATCTTCTAACCTCTGACGCATATCACGTCATAAAAAAACTTAATTTTCTTTAATAATAAATATTTGATCGAGACATGATATTATTTTTTCAAAATATTTTTGTGTATATCTAGAAAATATTTTTTTACAAAACTTAAGAATTAAGAAATGGGAAGTCTCACATTTTTATTACTCACATTTTTATTTTAGTTTAACAATATTTATTAATGAAAGAAGTCTAAAATTATTTATAATCATAATTTACTGCCAACTAATGTCATTCGACTTTTACCTTTAAACATTTCTATTTAATAGAATTATAAAATGATTATTGTACGAATTGATTTTTCCGCTTTGAATGGTGCTTAAGAAAAATGAAAAGGATTCAAATTATCATCATTATTTGTGTCACATTGGTGTCATTAAAATTAAATATTAAATAACTATTATTTAAATTCTTAGATAATAAAACTAATTGAAGGAATATTTTATAAATATCATCTTTATCATTTTAATATTATTTATATATGCATCAAGCATTAATAAAATCAAAGGACCAAATTTTATAGTTTAGCCTCATTACTTGATAGTTATTCAAATGAAGTTTAAATTTTATGATTTTTCATATACATATAATTGAGATGATACAAAATACATCTAATAGTTTATATTTTTATATTTATGTATGAATAAATAAATAGATACTATGGGCATCAACAACAATGATAATTGGATCCTTCTCAAGAAAAATATATTTCAGATAGGATTTCATATGTTTTCCCAGAGATAAACCGAATATCTTAACAAGTTGATTAGAATGGTGCTACAACGTACTTCCACTATTAAAAGAAGTTTGATATATATGCAAGAAAAAGTAAAATAATAATTTTAGGGGAAAAATCACCTCGCGGAACCTATCTGGTTTTCTCAATCTCCAATATCATTTCATATATATCTGATCTTTTTTTTTTTTTTTAGTTTGTGTTTATGAAGCTTTGCGATCAGAAAATGTTCGTGAAATTGCCAATTATCAATTTTCAAATAAATGAGATAAAATTGTGCTTTATAATTTAAAGTATTTCGAATATTTTACATGTATTTTTCGTTGTATATTTATATATAGTACATCCTACTTATTCAACACTCCATCAAATAATTTAAAGTTTTTTCACGTTGTAGTAGAGACTATCACGACTTTGTGCTTCGTAAGGATTGTTGAATAATTTTCTTAAATTTTATATTTTTTATATTCAAAGTTTTATCAAAAAATCAAATAAGATAAAATGTGTTACCTGAAGATGTGAAGGAAATAAAATTAAATTAACTTGTTTATCCGAAGCTGCGAAATGCAAGTCTAAGGCAGTGATTTTCTATCCTTCTGCATGGGAAATATTGAGCGAGGATGATAATAGCAAAATTATATATTTAAAGAATTTATTTTTAGAAAAGTTAAATTTGATTAGCAAAAAAATACGAGCACTCGAATTGCAGAGAAACCGGTATCTTTCTGTGTATATGTGATAATCCTTTCATTCATCAAATTCATGTATACAGTCTCAAAAGTAAATTTTCAAATCTTATATTGATTTTTTATTAATGTAGGTACATAGCATTATTCTCCATAGAATTATGCTTTAGACCGTTCAAGGGATCATGATAATCAAAACCAAATTGGCAAAGGCCAACCGGAGAAATCATCGTCAATTAGAACACTGTCCACATCAAAATATACAGAATTCCGATGGCCCATAAATTATTTGACCAAATATATATATATATATATATATAGAGAGAGAGAGAGGGGATTCAATTACCACTATTTTGGTGCCACATCGATGCCATTAAAATTAAATATCAAATAACTATTATTTAAATTCTTAAATAATAAAATTAATTGAAGAAATATTTTTTTAAATATCATCTTATATATGTATACAAAAAATTATATCATTTCAATATTATTTATATAGGCATTGAGCGTTAATAAAATAAACGGATCAAATTTTACAATTTAGACACGTTACTTGATGGCTATTCAAATGAAGTTAAAATTTTATGATTTTTCATATACGTACAATTGAGATGATATAGAATACATCTAACGGTTCATATTTTTAAATTTATACATAAATAAATAAATAGGCACTACGGGCACCAGAAAAATGATAATTAGATCCCTTCTCATATATATATATATATATATATATATATATATATATATATATATATATATATATATATATATATAGAATTCCGATGGCCCATAAATTAGGCTTTTGTACTTTGCAAAACACTATAACCTAATTCTATATAGAGAGAGAGAGAGAGAATTAGGCTATGGTGTTTTGCAAAGCACAAATGCGTTTTTGTGCTTTGTGCTATATTATTAGTTTTACGTCAGAAATGATCAATCCAAACCGCTCAATCTAATCTCCATATCAAAATCTATTAGTAAATCAAATTTTATATTTTTTGGAATCCATTTGCTATTTTTTTTGGATAGGGGGAAAACCGTTATTTTTTGATGAACCATAATTCTCTGATCAAGTCATTTTCTCCTCAGCAGAAAAATAGAAAAAAATTCTAAAAAATATAAACTTTGGTTTACTAATAGATTTTGATATGAAAATTAGATTGAACGGTTCGGATCGATTATTTCTAATTTGAAATTAAAAATAAAGCACAAAACACACAACACCTATGTGTTTTACAAAATACCATAGTCGGACTATATATATATAGTATTGTAATGAAAAAAATGAGTTTAAATACTAACTTCTAACGAAATCACACGACATACTTTTTTATATATCAATATTGACATGTGAACTTTTTCTGTATCCGGTAAGCCCTTATGAAAAATATGTTGCACATGGATATCCTATCTCGGCGCTTCTTGAAGTACGGCACCACGCAAGCACACCATATTTTTCTTAAGTAAATAAATGAAAGAAATTACGGATAGTTGTGTTGAAATTTAGGATATATAATCAGATTTGAGTTTTAAACTCAATTTCAGATGCTGAATCCGAATTTAAAACTCAATATCACTATAAAATTTTTTGTTGTTGTTTAAATATTTGTTTATTATTTTTAATAGATTTTAATAGTTTATCTATTTTTTTATTATATTTAATTAATTATTGAATGATTAAATTTATTTTAAAATATTTATTTAATTATGTTATTATGTTTAATTTTTAATTACAATAATAAGCATAAGAATAGTAACAATTTAAAATGTTACAAATATTAAAAAAATAAATAATAGAAAATATAACTTGGAACAATAATGAAACGTATGATGTTACGATAATAAAAATAAAATATCAAATAACATTTAAAATATTATAGCAATAAAAAATAAATTATTCTCAAAATTTTAATAATAAAAATATTAACACTAGTACATTAAAGATAATAGATTATGTTCTGCTTGAACGTTCTCGACCCCAGATTGGAAGTATGCTGATAAGATTCTCTATTTCATCTATAATTGTTGGAATACATATTTTTCTTCTGTTTTTATTGATTTTTGCTGGATTTGACATGATGATCTGTTGGGTTTTGAAATGCTCAAATCTCATTAATGCTCAAACTGTGGAAAGACCGTATAACAAAAATTTTACTTATACTTAAGTTAGGGATTAAAGTATGTCGGATAATTATCGAGAGATACAGACATTTAATCATTTATAAAAGACGGTAAAATATTATTTTACTTCTAACTTAAGCTTATGGTTAAAGTGGTATGTCGGATGATTACCGAGAGATACACACCTCTTTAAACCTTTATTGATCTACTCCATGATTGATTTCTAAAATATTAATCTACTTAACAATTAAATAGATTAATATAAGATGTTATACCTCGCTTCCAAATTTCAATTGGAATGAAAATCGGCTTATCTCGGAGCACCAAATGTCTGATGTCTCTGTAGGTTATCCACCAGGACTGATCAGAGAGTGGCTTATTTCTTTTGCCAGAAATACCGTAAACCGTGATTTCTCGCAAAAAAACACTATTCATCGAGAAAAAGACGAAATAGTAATATTGACGACTCACAGTTATTCTGTTTCACAAATGTGCAAAAATATTGCAACTTTCGTAAAAACACTATTCACTGATCCCGTGAATTCTAAAACAACCGTATACCGAGAGAGAGAAAGTAGAACTGATTTGGTGTAGCTTTCTCTCTCACCCCACCCCTCTATTTATAGAAAATGTGGGATTGCCAAATTACCAAAATACCCTCATGAATAGTAAGGAGTAGTGTATTAAAATCGGGACGGGTCGGGTCGGTCGGGACGGTTATGGCGGGTCGGCGGGTTTTGACGGGACGGGTCGGGACGGTCAACGGGTTACTGGCGGGCGGGTTAGCACGGGTCCAATTCGGGGGGTTTGGCGCGACCGTCCTAGACCCGTCGGGTTGGACGGGTCGGCGGGTCGGGACGGGCGGGTCCAACGCCGGGGCGGGTCGGGACGGCTCGGCGGGTCAAAATTTTTTTTTTTTTTTAAATTCTGAAAAATCCAAATAAATTCAAAAAAAATCCGAAAAAATAAAAAATAAACACTAAAAATATTAAAAAAAATAAAAACTTATATTCTTGACCAATAAATTTTATTTTATTTATTTTGTCTTTTTTTTTCAAAATTCAAAAATAATCAAATAAATTATAAAAAATTATAAAAACCGAAAATAATTATTGAAAAATTAAATGATATGACTTAAAATAAATTGAAATAAAATTTTAAATGATATATAAAAAAATTATTTTATTTTGTTGTCATTTTTTTTCAAAGTTTGAAAATAATCAACAAAAATTAAAATAAATTATAAAAAATCGAAAATAATTATTGAAAAATTAAATAAAATCTTAAATGATATGACTTAAAATAATTGAAATAAAATTTTAAATGATATAATAAAATTATTTTATTTTTTTGTCATTTTTTTTCAAAGTTCAAAAATAATCAAATAAAATTAAATAAATTTTAGAAAATCGAAAATAATTATAAATAAAGTTACCCTCCTCCTTTATTCCGGGCTTGGGACCGGCTATGTAATACATAGGCGGAGTTCTAACTTTTTATTCGTTAGTAAAGTTTATTGAAAAAAATCAAATAAGGATTGTAAATGCTAGAAAAAATTTAAAAATAGGGAAAAAATATAAAATATAAGTGTTTAAAAATACCATCTAAATATTCGAGTTCATATACCATAGCTCATTTTCGGGCATACCATCTGAGTCTCCATCTGCTTCAGTCATAAATTCACCGGATGATTGTTCTACGGGTGCATGTTGATTACGTTGTTCTGCATCAAACCAATCTTTCAAGCATACGAGTCGTTCGAATGTCTTTGCACCCAATCTGCTGCGTTTATCACGTTAGTATCCCGTTTTTCGAACTAAAACGAGATTCGGAAGGGACGGTTGACACGGGCACGGCAAATATATCACGTGCCATCATGGCGAGAGTTGGATATGCAGTTTCATTCCTCTTCCAATAACCGAGGATGTCAATACCGTCAGGTTCCATACTTCCTAAACAATAGCTAACTAATTCATTCATATTAGTTTGCATTTGTGAGTCGTCATCTTCCTCCAAGTCTCGCAATAATGCGACTCAGGCTATTGCTCCTAACATATTTAAAAAAAATATTAGTCTCACAATATTATAATAATATAATGAATTTGAATATTGTAAATATGTTAGAATTTAGTACCTAATATTACGAGGATTCGAAGAAGATGGATGATTCGTTTGGTTTGAATGAAGTTGGGTGTTGTATAGGTTAATATGCCATACTTATGGTTGTTCTTTTTTTGCTATGTATCGAGCAAACTCATTTAACATTTTTTTTCGTCATATTTGACAAGAGTTCTAGTACCGTCCGAGTTCAAACAACTTTGTACCATACGGGTATCGGGTCTTTCTTGGGGTTCTTCATTTTTTGCTATATGTTTATCGGCATGTTTTTTAAATTGACTTAAACCATTTTTTATTACATAATTGTACGAAGTTTTGCAATTACTTACCTTACATCGTGCATTGATTAGAACACCGTCGGGACCTAAAGTTTGTTCATAATAGCACCACCAAGGTGCATCATAAGTTGGGGAGCTCTCTTCCTTCTCTTGTCGACTCCGGATTCGATCGGGGATTCCGGACACTTGAGTCGGGTGTTGGTGTGGAACATCCCGCACTCGTTGGATGTAACGGTGGAAGTCCACCACTAATTGTTGCATCGGTATTATATTGGGAACTTGGCGGATATTGATTAGAACTTGACGGATATTGAGAACTTGACGGAAATGAGGTCGAACCTTGTCCGGCACTAAAGGAAGTGATTTGCGGGTTGTAATTAGGATCAACATGTGGTTGTGATGGATAATATTGTTGTGATGGAATTTGTTGATAATAAGGATGCGGAGGGTTAGGATTTTGTTGATAGTATGGGTTCGGAGGGTTAGAACGTGGCATTTCTTCACCAAAAATTTCAACGCTCAATCGATGTGCCATTTCTTCACTTGAGAGGGATTGGGAGATGCCATTTGATATTGCTAAAAAAATATTAAAAAAAATATAATGAATGCTAAATTGACAAAAAATAATGATAAAAAACAATGTAACAAAAAAAAGAATATAATAGAAAAACAATGATAAATAAATAATGTAACAAAAAATAAAGAATATAACAAAAAAACTAATTAAAATAAACTAATGATAAAAAAATTAAAGAATGTAAATATTTATTTAAAAAACTTAATCATTAAATAATATTTTATAAAAAATAACTAATTATTATAAATTAAAAATATAAGTAATTACAAAAAATAAAGAATGTAATAAAAACGAATTAAAAGAAACGAATGACAAAAAAAGAGTGCAAATATTTATTTAAAAAACTAATTACTAAAAAATATAAACTAATTATAAATTACTAATTATAAAATATAATATATACTAATAAGTAATAACTAACCTTTTTTTTGTCGGAATCGAAAGATTGTCGAAAGCCCGAAACTTTAAGACGAATTAACGATAAATAATATAACGAATTGCTAAATTGACAATAATAACTAAATAACACTAATATAAATATTTTTAATTTTTTCTGGATAATGTAACAAAATCACTATAATAATATAATTAGAGAATTGCTAATATCTAACGATTAACGAATTAACGAGAGAGTGTTTGGATTGGAGAATTGAGAAGAGAGATAGAGTGAAGTTGTTTGTGTGAGAATATGAGATGAAATTGGGTGGTATTTATAGAAAAAAAATTGAATTATGATTTTTATTTATTTTTTATTTTTTTCGAATTTTTTTGAATTTTTTAATTTTTTTGAATAACAATGGGTTTAACGGGTCTGGACGGGTCGGGTTGGACGGGTAAAGTGGGTCGGGTCGGACGGGTTTGATTCCGGGTTTCCGGTTTATTCCGGGTTTCCGGAGTCCTGGGTCGAGGCGGGTCGGGCACGGGTTATCCCGGGTTTGGCGGGTCGGGTCGGGTCGGGACGGGTCTAAAACGGCCGGGTCTAAGACGGGTTTTTTCAAATTTTTTTGCCGCGCTTCAATCTTGCTAACCCGTCGGTTCTAACGGTCACGGTCCGACGGGTTTGAGCACGGGACGGGTCGGGGCGGGTCGCGGCCACGGGTCGGACGGGTCGGGTCTGACCCGGTCGGGTATTTTTAATACACTAGTAAGGAGGTTCCAAAGTGAAAAGACCAAAATACCCTTAAGGATGATGTCATCTAAGATTCAAATTTACAAGTTTGTCATTAGACTACTTTGGGCCTTTTTAATTTTGGATTTTTTTGGGATTAATTAAGGCTTTAATTATTAATGGGCTTTTGGCCCATAATTCAAATTCATAATTAACATTTAAAATCCAAATTAAATATATATAATTGTCATGTACAATTATATTTTTTTCTCGGTTGTTGTTTTGGCGAATTTATACGACGTGTCCAACACGTTATAAATTCAATCTGATTTTTGCTTCTTGTCATCTCTATGACAAATATAATTATATCATATATAATTAATTATAACCATCTTATTATTAATTATAAATAATTTATAATTAATCAATATGATTATCTCGATTAACTCCTATACGGTGTGACCCGACAGGATCCGTGTTATGTTGGTAAATAGAGTTAAACTGTTTTAACTTCTATAATCATAGGAGGGATCTGGTAGAATGCACTATGACCATCCAATTACACAGATGATGATGTATTGTACAATATCATGATCCAATAAACTATTTACTTATATTTAATTATTTTGTCTCATAGCTATCATATCAGTTTCAAGGTAGGTATGTGTCATCCTTGCAAATTTAATTTTTTCTTGATCCTGAGTAAATTATCAAATATAATTACTCTTGTAATTATATTGCTAGCATATAATCTTACTCTATCAAGGGGCCCAGTGATACTATAACTCGTATAGAAATACGAGGGACAATAGTACTTTTGGCAAACCATCTCTTCTTCCGCATAAGTTATGTATATCGAAGAGCTACCTTTATAGCCACCTTTTACGGATAACGTTTGGTAGAAATCACACATATACATATCTTATGTAGGAAAGATGAATATCTCATACTTTAGAATTTAATACTGAACGAAAACATTAATGACACGAACACAATTTTATTTAATGTTTCATTCGGGGGCTATCAAATACGATGTTCCTAGAACATTTATCTATGTGATTAAAATGACAACTCTTTATCTATGGTCGGTAAAACTTGACCATTATTTAATCCACATACTAACCTGATAACGGTTAATTAGTATTCCTGCTAATTACCTTGGTTAGTGACTTTTAAGAATATATTCTATATTATGAAGTTTCACAATTTCAGTCATGAACTTTGAAATGATTCATAAATTCAATAATACTCAAGAAAACAAAATATCATTTAAATATTCAATTTATGAACAAAGCTTTATATAATAAATTTATCGTTGTATTATTGACTTCAAAATTATTACAAACTAACAGATCGGACCGTTATATATCAATCAATTTCATTTATTATCATAATCACATCAATGATCAGATCATCTATTGTTATAATTCTGAGTGCTATAATAAGGACTAATATACTCAATGTGATTCAGCTTTATGAATGAATAAACCACAAATAAGTGATTGCATGGGCAGTGGGTCTTTCCGAACTGTGCAGTGGGTTCTTTTCTCAACTAAGACTAAGTTGCTATTTTCGGAAATGCTCTATGGTTTAGAGATTAATTGAGATTCAACACTAACTTTATGCTTTTGAACCTGGACATTTGGTACGGGGTTGTAGATTTTATTATTCCTCAAATATCCTTACTTGTATTTGCATTTAAATTTATAAAATTTGAAAAGGAGAAAAAAAAAATGTAGTGGAGTCTGTCAAATGGTGATCGTATACGAAAGAATTTAATTTCTCTTCTATAGTAGTAGCACTCTACACGTTAACTATCCGTAAATCCGAACGGTTTTTAGATTACAAACTATGTAGGTAGGATGGCTATGATTCAGATATATTGGGCAGTTATTCTACGCACGTAGAGTACTACTGAGAATGTTAATTCAATTTTAGGGGAGATAAGCTTCCAAGAGTGCCCGTCTTATAAACTATAAGATCAAGTCCTTAACACATGATTACAATTTCGCAAATTGAAAAAAAAAGTCAAACAAAGAAATTAATTTGGTTTATGCTTAAGATTTTATTGTGCCAAATGAGACGATCTAAAATGCACAAGTAATGTCAAATACTGTAAATTAAATGGATGAATGAAAATAACACTAATTTTGAAGATTACTTGTTGTTATTCTTATTCAAATAAAAAAATTTCATCTTCAAAATAAGATCGTTTTAGCACTGTTTTGCTAACTTTAAATTGTATAAGAACTGTGAATTAAATGTGTTCCCGGACACAATTCTTGTTGTTTTATTTTATATTCAATTAAGTTCATATCAGGTCGAAAAAGAATTGAACGGAACCAATCAATATTAAAGTATATCCTTCTCCAAATCTTTTGACTTATTAAATAGCTCGAGTAATCTCAGTTTATGTCCAGAACAATACATTATTATTTTTAGTTAAAATAGGGTCAAAACATTCAAATATAAACGTATATATAAAAAAAAAATTTTCGTGCTAATTTTAAAACATAACCTTTGTGACTGCCTACCCTCGGTCAAAATCCGACGGTCGTTTTGAATTTGAACTTTTTTTATTTTGAAATGGTTGATTGTGGTTGTTCAACTTAATTCGGACTGTTATTGTATTGCGCAATACTCTAGAGAAGCCAGACCCGCGCAGTACTCAATTTTTATAATCAACTATTATGAGAAGGTTCGGAATTAGACAGAGAAGTAGAGAACTAACATTCCTACGGGACGCCTAGATTTGACTGGTGGTTTAGGAATTATGAAACCGAAACTACAACCATATAGCAAACACTCCTTTCTCTCTACCATTTCTTCATCGATTATGTTTCATTTCAATGCAAACCTTCAGGATCTGGGCTGACTCTCTCCACGCCAGGTATGAGCATCGTACCATATAAGGTTGGAAAGAACAAAGAAAGTACTAATGTTTGGTTACAGAAGATGGTATTTGTATACACAGGTAACCAACTTCAACAGCATCACATGTTCAGAAACAACTAATAAACAGATTCTACAGCATAACTTACATCTCTTTTCTTCTTTTTCCTTCATTTTTCTTTCTTCATTATTTTTACTTCAGAAGAAAAAAAGACGATGACTAATGGATCGGGTGGTATTGTGTAATACCACGCTTTGGAGGCAGCTTTCTTAAGATGAAGAGCACAAGTGCCGATGGCAGAAGCTCAACCAACTGCACAACAAGGTAAAAATATACCATTTTTTTTAATTAAAACATGCTAAATTATATGACATAAAAGATATCAAATAAAACAAGGAATACAATATAACCAAGTCTCCCCATCAGTGGAATACAGTACTAAATTTTCTCATGCCAACTTATGGGGACAACATAATGCTGCCCTTAAAACATTAGTTGGTATGTCGTACTGGTACAAGGTGATTGCAATCTCACTGGTAAAAACAATGATCAGAACAAACCATCATTAAAGCAGCAGAAGGAATACAAACCACTTTGAATTAAGAGTACTTGAGAACGTACCAAGTAATAAACAAAGTTGAGAATGGGGTGGTCAAGCACATCCAAATCAGCGGTCTTATCAAATGCATTTATGCACATCTAAAAACAACAGCAGCAACTTAAGATAACAAACTTTCAAACTCAAAGACTAATATTGACAGAGGAGGACATTCTTACCATTATACACCTTATGATGAAGCAAGTAAAGCATATACTTGTGACATATCCAACCTAAATAGAATTACAGAAAGATACATAATGAGTTAGCAAAAAGGACAATGGAACTGCCAACTTATGCAATTAAACTGAAAATAGTTATTAAATCTCAGTGAAAACATATTCAGACACAATTTCTATGAAATATTATGCAGTTGATCCCTAATTAGTGAAATCAAGTTTGATTCAGGCTTAAATTTCTAATATAAAAAAATATCAATTAGTTGAAAAAGGGTAAATACTTGGAAAAACCAAAACCTAAATATAAGGAAAAAATTATAATTACCTCATTCAACTTTTTGCGCCTCCCTTTTGATTCAACAGGGAATCTTTGCAACATCATAAAAAGTCTGGACAGAAAAGTATAATATAATGATTTAGCCCATAATAATTTTATAGGAATATAGAGAGAACTGAGAAGTACAAATACCTAAAACATTCATAAATAATAACCATTTATACTTGTTGTCGGTTGCAGTCTAACCCAATTTGGTTCACCAATTTGTCCACATGTAGCTTATTGGAAAATTGGGTCTTTTCCAACGCATGACAGTACAAGGTGTCTCAACCCCTAAATAGAGCCTAGTTTGGCTTAAGTCATCATTCCAGAATTTGCTCTTATGCAACCAAAAACAAAATTACAACTACATTGAGATTGTGCCAAGTTAGGTCTAATTACAGCTATGTTGAGGCTTGTGAAATCCAGCACATGAGAGTCCAGGGAGCCTCAACCTCTATTTGGAGCCTAGTTTGTCTTACTTGTCACCATTCCATAATTTGCTCTTATGTCAACCAAAATGTTCTTAGATTTTTAGTTTTTAGATTTTAGGGTTTTAGGGTAGAATTTAAGATTTAGAATTTTAGAATTTAGGAGTATGTTTTATAGTATAGGTTTACTTGTGATAAGGCCCAATCACATTGGGCCTAGTCTCCGCCCAAATCCATCAAGAAGTCGGCCTCATATACCCTAAAGAAACAATAAGTACAAATGCTAACCGTATGATCGGACCTCGATACCGACATGTTCATTTTCGTTCTCAAAGAAGACCTATAAATTGAGGACTTAGGCCTAGTGAAGATTCATTCACAACCTAACTTACATACACTTACACTAGACAATAGACTAGTCGACCTTGGTATACTATACTTATACCGAAGACCGCTATCAACTGGGATCATTGTTATTAGGACTATTATTATTATTATTAGCATTACTATTATATTATGGATGTTTGTATTATTATTAATATTACTACTATTTTGATGGATATATGTATTATTGTTAGTACTATTATTATTGTTATCATATCATCATCATCATCATCATCATCATTCTCATTATTCTCATCATCAGCATTATCAATATCATTGTCATTATTATTATCATTGATTTTTTTTTTTTTACATTTGAGATCTCTGATCTTTATGCTTTTGGGTTGAGTTTCATTTCTAGCCTACCCCAATTTATTTGGGATTAAAGGCTTTGTTGTTGTTGTTGATGTAACCAAAATTAAATATGGAAAATTAGACTTCAAGCCTTGCAGGAACATGCACATCCCAAATAATATTAAACAATGTGAGACTCACCTCCCACCATAAAGGACAAAGCCTAAAGCCACAAACAATGAGACACCTGTGCCAAAGGAGAAGCCATAAGTTCAGTTTGATTACAAGAAAAGAAAAAGAAAGAACAAATTGAGCTCGCATCCTTACTTGCAAAGAATATCTTTGACAAGATTATTATCGGACGAATGGGTTTCCACCAGAGGGTTAACCACAGGATAACCTGACGACAGTCAATGAAAAAACATGATTACATAAATTAGGAATGAAGCAGCAATTTAAGCAACCTATTAAAGTTGAAGAAAAGCCTTTTTTTCATGGCTCGTCTTCGGGTCATTATAGCTTTTTTTTTTACTACCAAATTTTCATTTCTTTTTTTTTTTTACCTTACACTGTGTTTTCTGTTAGTAACATAGATGAAGGTCAAAACAAAATAAAACAACTTGCATTCAGGTATGGCTTATATTTGACAAAACTAATTGTATTTTGGCCGAATTGCACTTCATTAAGTTCAACTCCACAACTGGGTGCCCCAATATAGGTGTTATCTGAAGTCAACCATCAAGATATGACTGATACTAATATGAACAAATAAATATGCCAGAAAAGAATGTATAATTTTTCAACAAGGAGAGTCATTGACCAGGTGCAACATTTCTAGAAGTCAAACAAAATAATATCTTATCTTCTCATAATAGGTAATATAATATACAGATAAGAGTAAGAAGATCATGAATTATTCAATGTATCCTATTTAATCAATGACACTGCCAAATGATTCACTTGAGATTATTGTACTGAAAGCACATCCCAAAATTATCAATGAAAAACATGGTTGATTACCTGAATAGAATAAATCACAGCATTGATAGCATAGAATGTTGGTCTAAGCCCATCAGTTGAAACAGCCCGAGCCTACCAGAATACCAAGCCTTAGTAAGAAATGACAATACAATAAACAATTTCGGCTACAAAAAAAATACCTTAAAACCAACCTGATAGTATATCTCAGCCCAGAAAAGAACCAGGAGAGCATATGTGGTGAAAAAAGCAAGGCCGGGAAAATCAAATAGCACATGTTGAAGGATCTGAAATATTGAACATGCATATTAGGTTAATTAACACAACAATTCGTAATTACCTTATCATAGAAGCGGCTAGAGGATAAACAATACCTCAGGACTTATTTTCTGCACGCCTCGGCGAAATGAAAAAACAACAGCTCGAACTACAAACAAAAGGGACACTTATTAATAATTAATCAATATTATAATGAAAAAGAGATGCGCACTAATGCAAGAGAAGGACAAGGACATACAAACATTGACGAGGAAATTCAAGAAATGGAATACTTTTTGAGTCGTCCATCCGTACTCGGGTACTCGGCACTCAATTCTGATCAATTGGATCTAACAGGGAACAAATAAGCAATTATCAAAGACGAAATTGAACACCAAATTGATTCGAAATTCAATAAGCTGGAATACATACAAGAGCAACGAATCCGATAACTCCATACATCATGGCAAGGACATGAAATATTCGATCTTGCCATAGGGGCGAATTGTTCACGTCATCCCACCAATTCGAGGCGCTTTTTAGAGCGATCATGGTTGCATGTGGCACCACAGATGCCATTGTTTGCAATTTATTTAGTTCGAGGTCTTAAATGGTTTTCGAATTTGGGGATTCAAAGGGATTCAATTTTAATTTTTTGAGGTTCACGGAAAAGGAGAACACGAGAGAAAAAGAAAGGGGCCGCGGTGAAGAGAGGAGTTCTTTGGCTTCCACGTGGGATTAACGTTCTCCATTTATTTAGAAATGGAGGAATCCTGCGTATAGGTATGTCTATTCTATTCACACACGTCTGCATTGATTTCCTGCTCCTCCATTTACATGAATTGGAGATGATTTTATTATAATTTTAAGCTTATTTCCGAGGCGGCACACGCAAAACTGCTGTCCAAGTTAAATATGATCATTCAAAAATGGAAATTAAATTCCTACGGGATTTTTCTCAAAAATAAATGGAAATTAAATATGAACAGGGCGGAGCCAGCCAACCAGGTGCGAGGGCTGACACCTTAATATGAATTACAATTTTTTTAATTATATATATAAATTATTAAATTATCGACACCCATTAAATTCAAATCTGATTCAACCTCTCTGGATATAAAGGTGCGTCAGTTTCATAGTTGTAGCTCATGCTCCATTGATTGTACTGCATCTCATTTCGGGCGTCACAAAATGTAGACGGGTTAAAAGAAACAATAATAGGATATGAAAGGAGTTAACAAAAATTTAGCCGAGTTGATAGAGATTTGCAATTTAGGTCGATGATGCAAAAATCGAATGTTTGTGTAGCAGTTTCAACCTAGGAGTCCGGACTGTAATTCGTTTTTCACTCATAGTCGGATGTTTTATGAATAATTCATATACAGTGCGTTTTTTAGTCAAAAAAATATTTTATTCGCAAATTATTCGGTAAAAAATATATTATATTTTATTTTATATAAAATTTTATAGTTTTAATATATTTTATCATTATAATATATATTTTATTTATATTATATGAAACGAATTATTTCCGAATTATACCCGTATTATATCTGAATGTCAAATTTTTTATCTCGCCGAACGTTTTCCGAATCACGAACTTGTCACTATGTCCCAGAATAAAAAATTTTAAAGGTGACTTGCCACACTATTAGTAAAGAAAGTCAGCGTCAGAGAAAAACTTTATATAGGATTGATTGTACACGTGTATACTATCGACGAACAGTTTCGATATGAGTTGTTCGTGTACTCACGGTGTGGATTGCCATCACGATCACTACTATCGGGTCAGTACAGTTGTTGTTATTACACGACAATTTTAGATTAGGAAAGGAATCTCTTTACAATGATCTTCAAATAAATAAGAAAAAAAATTAAAAAAAATTATGATATTTTTTTTATTTGTAAATAATTTTATTTAAATTAATAATTTATTTAAATAATATCAATTGACGATATAAAATTTCGGTTCCGCTACTGATTTCAGCTGGATTAGCTGAGGTCGCACTCACAAGTCACAACCATAATGTCTCTTTTAATTTGGCACGAGTTTTCTCTAAAATCTTTTAACAGATAAACAAATGTGGTCTTTTCAATGTCGATTCATGTCTGCAACCGCTGCTACAGAAGGTAATGAAAGCTGACATGTCATCTCTGACTTCAGTGACCCGAATCATGCAAAATAATATAAAATTTAAGATGCAATTTGAATGCTTTGATTTTTTTTTTGCTAATAATATGAATTAATTAATAACTATAATTCCGCTGTAATTATTTAATTAATTATTATAAGAGCAGGTTCCGATCCCCTTTATAACGTTCTTTACATGCACATTACAAAGAATATATGGGCACATAATTTTTTTAAGACGTCACTCAATTTTATATGAAATTTATATTTAGTTATTGGATTTCAAATTATTTATTTTTAATCACTGAATTTTAATCCCATATCAAGCTTCCGTTTCTAATTTTTATGGGTACATACCTAATTATTTTTCTATCGATTAATTAATGGTCTTACCCATAGCAATAGTATTCATGTTTTATTCGCGAATAATTTATTTTTTATCCATAACTGGATGTTTCACAAATAATTTATAATTTTAATATATAATATTTTTTGGGCAAAAACTTTTTTTATTCGTGAATAATTCACGAATAAAATATATTATATATTATTTTATATTTTTTGATATATTTTTAAAATTTTAACATTTTAATATATATTTTATTTATATTATATGAAACAAATTATATCCGTACACATCCGAATCATAAGTTTTTTTATCTCATCGAATAATTTTCAAACTCTGAATTTATTACTATGTCCTGCCATGGCTTGTAACAAAAATAAATAAATAAATAAATAAATGGCTCTGCCTGATCGTGATTTGACAAATCTCGAGCCGTTCCTTGAATTAACACACTGTATGGATCTACATGAAAACATTAGTATTTAAATTTTGCATTTTCTGACGCACTTGACCCAAATTAGTTAAACAGGATTGTGATTTTGTGATCCATGTTTTTCAAGCTTATAATAGTTGTAGGCCCATTGCAATCAACCCAATATTTGTGTCGCAATGGAGACAGAATCGACGTTCTCTGTACAGAGAGGCCCATTACCCTATGGTGCTCGCATAAAATTGTTCTTCTTTCTTAGGCTCAATTTTTAAATTTTTTAATCTTTGTTTTTTTTTCCTTACTGGAAACAAAAAAATCTCCTCCCCGCGCATAATTCGTCTTCTAATTTTATTTCATGAAAAATATTAGCAAGATATCGTACTTGATATTATTAGTTTGTTATTGACACTGATCTTATTATTTAAATTAATCAAGTTGTTATTAATATTAGTGATTTTATTCTACAACTTGATTTGTATTATATTCTATTATTCAATTCACATATGAATAACAAAGTACTAAATAAAAATAAATATATAATACAATTATAATATGAATAATAACTAATTTAATATGAATAGTAAGATTGTATCAATAATAAAATTTATGTGTCATCTCTCATTTCAAATAATAAATAAAATAATACAATTGAAGATCAGGCTATCCTCATGTTTACAAACGAAATTTTAAATATCTATTTTAAGTGAATCCGAAATATAAAACTGAGAGATAATAGTTAATCTATATCCAATCAGGTTTGAAAGTACAACTATACGAATGAAACATGCACGGAACTAACCTCTAAAATATATATTTTTTTTAGTAAAGATGAAAGTCTAAATTATTGTTTAAAAATGAGAGTAGGCTCTCAAATTTAATAAATATATATAAATAATTTTTATCCGAATTTTGAATTTATGATTTCCTACATGGTAAACATTACCTTTTACCACTAAATCAAAGGTTAATTATTAAAAATCTAAATTATTAAATTTTTACATATCTACAAATGGCTTCACATTTAAGTTTCAAATCTACAACCTACTCTAATTCACATTCTCTACAGTTTTTTTGGACCCTATAAATCTAAATAGACACCGTTGTGTCCACTCTTATTTATCCTGTTCGAGATCGAAATCAGTGGTCCTGATCGTCTTGACTGCCCATTGTACAGTACTACACAGAATATTATTTCCCACATATAAAGCATTATTATTATTTTTTTGTTGTCACTAAACCAACTAAACCAACCATATGTATCCGGATATTTATAGTTGTATTCCGATTATATCCGTGCACTTTTATCAGCGAAATTGTCATTGGCATAGTCAACAAAGCAATTGTAATTGGCATAGTCAACCATATGCTAACTTTTTTTTTCCGGATAAATTGTCATTGGCATAGTCAACAAAGCAAGGAGATCCCAGAATAATAGTGTCGCAATGCAAAGAACTTCTTCATTGCATTATTGAAGAAAAGATAATTACAGATATATTCAGTCTTTATGACATACTAACGTCTTCAAAATTCTCTTGATTTCAACTTTAAATATAAAGGTGTGTTTGGCACTCTATTGAATAGCAAAAAGTAGGAATATAATTGTTATTCCGACGAATTAATTTGCCAAACGATTTTTAGACTAAGTAGAAGAGAGTGGAAGAGAGTACTAATTCAGTATTTCAAGCTATAAGTGGTATACCAGATTAGCTCTCATCAGAATAGCTGCAGGGCTGGCCGTACGCTCAAAGAATTAGACAATCAGTGACACGACTCACGAGCTACTAATTTAATGTGTGTACTTTGTTGTGCCATATATAATTTGAAAAGAGAAGTGCATTTGAAATCATAATTAAGCATTATTATTGAACGAGCAATATTATTTGAAATCATAATTAAGAAGTTATGACCTTTTTGGGCCAAAGTTAGCATTTAAAATCATAAGCAAAGGACCCATTTGAACCTACTATTTCCTTCGATTCCTGGCAGTTCGGTGCTCCAAAACATGCGAGCAATCATTATTCTTCATTGTACAGAAAATCCACAAATCAAGCTCAATTCGAAGGTATATTTGGATCGTAAATAGAGTAAGAACAGAAGATTTTTTGAGAATAATAAATGAGGATTTAAAAAAAAAAAATTTTTGGTTAGCGTAAGGATGATAAAAATATAATGATATTTTGAATAGTAAAAATATTATTTGAATTATATATTTAAAATAATGATGGAGGATTGAGAAAAATAATAATTATTTTATCTCCTCTTTGAAACAGCAAATAATAACTATATTTACTGTTTCGGAATAACAAATTTGTGTTTGGATGAACTGTTGCTATTTTTATTCTGAGAATTTTAGCTATTCTGCTATTCGCGAGCAATTCAAACATACCCAATTAGCTAGCATTTTCAGTTTCTCACTGTACCCAAGACTAGCTAAAATCGAAAAACTGATTACTTCTGGTCGCTATAGTCAATTAAAATCAATAATATGTATGAATCATGAAGTTCCAATAATGTCAAATTAAAGCTCCAAACTGATTATACTCAATTGCAATAATTCAATAATTAAAGCAACGCTAGGTAGCAGCAACAATTACACTTCCCATTACAGGCAACTAATAAAGCATACCACAAATAAGCCTATTTTTCATAAACAGACCTCTTATTAATTATGTATCCACTACAATACTTACCCCACTGTACGGACATATAAGAATGCATGCATACTCGTAGGAATCATGAGGGCACTCCTTAATTACATATAGTTACATGATGTGGCATGCATTGACATCATCATCATTAAACAGGTTACTGACACGGTCTTCGCCACGCAGTGGGGCCGGGATGCGGCCATGCTTGTCGCCGTTGTAACCATGTCGCCGGTAATTGTAGCTCTCTCTGAAGGTTTCTGTATTCCGAAAATAATTTTCGGCTGATGTGAAATAACGGGGTGCAGCGGGATTCGGCCAGAATTCGGCCTTCTTCCCGCTTCTTCTGACCTCCTTCAACACCTTGTTGCGGTCGACGTATCCCGTCACAGAACTTTCTCCATCACCAGATCCACCTCAACCGAATCAACACCTAATATGCGTTTGTATTTCAGTTAATAATTAATTAATCAGTTATGATTTATTGCAAATTGAGAAATAACCCATTACCGGAATAAGCTTATAAAATTAAATTGACAACCAATCAAATGCTCGAGTACGTACCGGATGTTGGCGGCCTTACAAAAAAAAAATTGTAACACCAAAATTTAATTCTATATTGTAATTTCTATAATTTTGGTCGAGCGCTTGATCTTTGGTTAATTTTTAATGATGTTCTTCAATGAAAAAAATGTCATACGTGCAGCTCGAGCAGACTCAATATTCTGATAATCTTATAGTCAATACTGGAATATATAGAAGTAATAAAAAGGATGCCTGGATGGGATTTAGAAGTAATAAAAGTTATTAAATATTCTTGCATCAATTACGTATTTTACTTTTTTTTTAAATATTCAGTTTATAAATCATTAAAAAAATGATTTCATTTCATTCGACCTGCAGATATCACGGGTCGATCTAATCGACTGATCCAGTCCACTTATTTTACATTGAACGGAACCAAGCTTGCTTTTTATGAGATGAAACAAAACCGAGACGCACTCGGCTCGTATAAAGAATTCATTGAGCACGGCGCATTATACAGAAAAGTTGCACAAAAGATGGATAAAAAAGGAAGAACTGCAAGCATTGATTCCATCTGAAAAAAAAAAGATTTAGAAAAGAATATCTACTTTTAAGTGGGGGTAATAATACAAAGTGCAGGCTTGAAATGGTACCTCGTAGTTTTAGGAGAGCATGTTTTACAACCCTTTCACAACCTGAGCAGCACATCCGTACTTTAAGCACCACAGTCTGGAAGATGGTATTTAGATAATTATCAGAAACAATAATAAAATAAGAATAAAAAAAAACATCAGCAATATAAAAGAAGCTAAGAAAAAAATAGAACCATCAATGTTGGCTCTTTGTACTTGAGGAATCTGAAATTAATTAGTATTTCTCATTTCTTTTGATGAGTGGATTTTCATTTTTTTTTGTTTTAATTATAAGTCAACTATTGTTATTTGGTGCCTTACAGAGGTTTTTACATTTTTTGTCAATGTACTTTAATAAGAAAATGGAAATAATATTTAAACATTGTTAATGGGCACACAACAATTATATCAACAAGTCAATAGATAATTTTTAAATTCATTTTTTCTCAATTGAACTTTTTGCTATGAAATGCATGCTCATTTATTTTGAAGTATTTGAAGTATTTAGAATCTAAATTTCCAAGTGATAAGCATAATTTACTAGTTAATATATGCATCAGATCCAAGCTATAGCTTATTAAAGCACAATTAATTATAACTCTCGATATAAGAACAACATAGTGATACAGAAAATCAGAGTGGGCATAGGCAAAGAAAATAACTAATTAATGGGATCATGATTCATGAGCATGATTACCACAAAATATGATAATAGTGAGAGACAAGAATCATTTCTCTACAATATACCAGTCCAATATATACTTGTCTAAAGTGAGAAACACCGTGTAGTGGTACATATTCCAATAAAATATCCAGATAAATGACACATGCAACATATTAAGTACTGCGCTTTTATGCCTTGGTCATTTCCTTCTTCGGTAAGAGAATTCAATCCATAAAAGTAGAGACAGGAAGGATATAATTAGTACTTATTTGGTTTAACATTTATGGGAAAGAAAAGTTAATTAACTAATTGCGAAACAAAAGCATGCATGTATGTGTTTCCCTCAAATTAATTAATATTTTTTGTTAAGAATATAACTTCCGAATATTAATTTACCACTAGAATTTGTTTAATAAAGTCATGTTAAAAATGTATTAAGTCACAATATGTATTTAAATTATAAAGCACATGCATGTAACATGAAGAAAAAAATATCCTTATTTAAAAAGTCAAAAATTGGGAATATTATTCTAATTAACCAAAAATATATGGATGCCACAAGGGTAGGGGATGGTTGTTAAATTCCAGTGGCGGAGCTTGGATGGAACTAACGGAGGGGCCAAGTTTGGGTATGGTTTAAAGAGAGAGAACTCACAGAGATGAAAATAATAAAATAGTTGACAATTATTTCCTTCAGTCACGAGTTAGGCCCAATGACCCATTAAACAAAAAAAAAAAAAAAATTTCATGAAAGGTGAAGTCATGGAAAAAAGTAATCAATTTAGAAACGGTTAATTTTTTAAGGGTTTGAAATTAAAATTATCTTAAACTTTATTTTAGTCATTGGATCATTTTTTTTCATCAATCTCAATGTAACTCAATTTTCATTTCATACTAATTGATTTTTGAAAAATTTTAGGGGGCCTTAGCCCCTCCAGTCTTCAAGAAGATCCGTCATTGTTAATTAAGTACATACATCTTGCATGTATAATAGATTTATAAGTATTCAGGAGCGGAATTAGGATTCAAATTTGAAGGGCGTTGAGAATTTAATTGAATAATTTATATATTTAAAATAAAATTATAAATGTGTTTAATATCTAAATATTATACTAATATAAATAAAAATAATAAACTTTAATAATTTGTATAAATTATGAGGGTGCCGGCACCTCCATCACCCATGTAAGCAATATTCAATAGCATAAATTATACTTGCCTGCAAAGAAAGAGGGCGCCCTTTCCCCATCCTCCGACTGTACCCGTGTCTTCCTTCGGCGAAGTAAAACGTGTTACTGTAACTCGGGTTGCTGCTGTAACAGTGTGAGGTGCTTTTCGAGTTGTACCTGTGGTCACCTTGGTGGCTACAACAATAGAAAATGGAAGAGAGAACGGAATAAACGACTCTTTCTAGTGAATTTGCCATGACCTTTAAGCTAGCTCAATTTATATTGCAAGGTGGAAAGAAGTTTGGCTAAGAGGTTAGAAACAGAGAGGCATTTAGTACAAAGCAAGAACCAGATATTCTACGCCTTTCTGTCTCTATAATACATCTCTTTCGTATAATATATTCTTCAAGCCCCCCTCCACAGTGCACTTTTTTATGTTCCTTCTCTGGCCTTGGCTAAGTGGCTAAACTTTTTGTTTGAAAATGGAAGGTTTTTATCTTTAAAGTGCCTAAAGTTATTTAAAGAATCTGGGAATTTGGAGACCACTCTTCTAATCTATTCTTACGTCCACCTCAGTAGCAAAGCTTGTCTGCTGCTCAGATAAAATTAAGACACTAATGAGATTTGATTACTTGTATTAAATAATTATGGATATTAATTATAAATTTTAAATATAATTTCACTTAAAAAATAAATACTAATTTTACTATTTTGATATTTATAGGGGTCATGATCCAATTGCTTACGATGAAACTCCGCCCTTGCTCCATCTCTCTCTATATATATGGAGTTGAACTAAGGTGTTATGCATAGCACGAGCGATTTGCGTGCTATGGATTATTTCTCCATTTTTAAAATTTAAATAGTCAATACGATCGTTAAAAATAATTTTCATATGAAAAATAGACAAATAAAATTTTATATTTTTATATTAGTTATTTTTAGATAATTAAAAAATATTTTTCAAATGACTCATAATAATTAAATCAAGTGATTTTTTAGTTATCTAAAAATACAAAAAATAGTCTATAATAAGATTTTCATATGAAAATTATTTTTAGCGATCGAATCGATCATTTAAATTTTAAAAATAGAGAAGTGATCTATATCAGACGAATCATCCATGCTACACATAGCACCATAATCAAACTATATAGAGAAAGAAAGAGTTTGACTTACAGTGCTATGCATAACATATATGGTTTGTGTGCTACAGATTGGCTCTTTATTTTTGAAGTTTAAATAATCAATTTTATTGCTCAAAATGTTTTTCATATGAAAATTTAGATATGACCAAATTATATATTTTTTAAAATTTTTAAGCTATTTTTTAGATATATAAAAAACACTTGATTTAATTATTATGAGCCGTTCAGGATAAGTGCATTTCTAACTAGATTTTTGTATGAAATTATTTTGGATAGTCAAATTAATCATTTTAATTTTGAAAATGAAATACTGATTCGTAGTAGCACATGGATAATATCTTCTTGACCCGTTTTTGTTCATACCAATATGTAAAGAAAAATACAATGAGAGGTCTAGATCTTGTTTTCGGTCTTTGACTAATTAAGATTGACGTGTCATCTCGGGAGTGGCTATAACCTCGCTGGCGGTCCCACCATGTCGCTGGGTCCTTTCGTTAGGTGATCTGCTATGACACCGGCATCCATGGAAAATGTTGAAGATCAAGTTGTTTCAGTACTCATTAGTCATTACTCAGTAGCCTTACTCTGATTGAACCCAATACATACTGTTGCATATTTGTCGTACAAGAATCTTAATTAATGTTAATCCGTAAAAATGTCTTAATTCTGTCTACGAATGGATGAGATGTCATGATATCATATAGCACCTAAAATATCTTAAATATGCCAAATTTCCAAGAACAATTAATTCAATTTCATGACCACATTATGTAATACAAAAGTGTATATTTTATTTTGATGTCTCATAAAATTTTCTTAAAAGAACTAAGCGGGGAAGTTCAGGGATTTGAAACTATAGATGTTTAAGGGGTTTAAGGTTATTTCGAGCATTCCAACTAATAAGATAAAATGAGTCAGGTTATAGTGTCGTGCGTGCATAAATGGATCGGTCAGTGATATATCCATATCTTTGTTTTTAAAGTTTAAACAATTAATTCAAACTACTCAATATGATTTTTTATGATTTTTTTATAAAATAAAATTTACACATTTTTATAATTCTTAACAGTTCGGTAAAAAAATCACTTCTGGTTCATAATGTTTAAATCAAGTTATTTTTTAATTATTTACAAAATAGAAAATTTTCAAAATTTGGCATATAAAAAGTTGATTATATTGAACAATTTGGATTGCACAATTTGTACTATACAAGTTGATCAAATATAAGAGTTGATGATATTAAACAATTTGTAATATAAATAATAGTCCCACACTCCCACTCATATAAATCAGATCAATATTCTTTACAATATCATAGAAGATACAGTGAGCAGTAAAAAAACAGTGCCACAGTACAACTGACAACCTTGTACGGTTGTACCTTTCGATTTTTAGGAACGGTCAACATTTTTCGGTCCGTTTGTGAAATTAAAGAAGAGTGTTAATTTTAGAAGAGTAGTATTTTTGATTATTCGGAAGAGTGAAAATATCGTTTGACAGTTGTTACTCAGAATAGTTAAAATATGAATAATTATGATACTAATAATGATGATGATAATAATAAAAATAGTAAAATAATAATCATAATAGTAATATAATAATAATAAAAAAGTAATAAAAAATAATCATACTAAATAATAATATTATAATAGTAATATAATAAAAATATAAATATAATCATAATATAGTAATATAATAATAATAAATTATAATTACAATCATAATTATAATAATATAATAATAAGTAATCATAATTTTAATAATATAATCATAATATAATAATCATAATCATAATCATGATAATAATAATTATAGTCATAATAAATTAAAACATATCAAATCATTAGTCTAAAATTCGTTTGGCAAATTAATTCGTTGGAATAACTATTATATTCTAACTTTTTGCTATTCCATTGAGTGCCAAACACTCTCATAGAGAACGCGGATTTCATATCAACCTCTATATATATATATATATTGGAGATACCGTGAATTTAACTCAAAAAACATATTAAATCATCTCGAAATTTTAATTTATCATTATCATTAAATTCTTTATATAAAAATCTTGTGAGATGCAAAACTTTGGAGTGTTTTGAGCTTTTTAAGTCACCGTTTTTAATTTTTTTAAAATGATGTTCAAGTATTGAATATATTATTATTATTTTTAGAGCTGATTTTCAAAAATTAAAAATCACAACTTAAAAAGCTCAAAACGCTCCAAATTTTTGCATCCCATGAGATTTTCATATAAAGAATTTAATGAGAATGATAAATTAAAATATTGAAATGATTTGATATATTTTTTGAGTTAAACTCAAGGAAGACCTCCATGAGCTTAAGCTCACGGTATCTCCACTATATATATATATATATATATATATAAATCCTTACATGGCACATTATTATGCAAAATCAGTCAACACTAGCTAGATATTTGCAAACGATCTGGTTCGGTCCGGTTCAGTTCAAATCCGGGCAGTCCACGGTCCACGGTTTCGTACGATCTACATGGGCCGGTCCTAAACGGTCCAAATTCGAAAAAATCGAATCTATCCCACCGTTGGCCCTTGGGGGGCGGACCCCCATGGGACGGTCCACGGTCCGGTCCGATCCGGTCCGTTTTTTTTAATGAATTGGAAAAAATAATAATTTATCATAAATTTTTAATAATAATTTTTAACTAATTCGAATTATTTTTTTTAATTGTTTAAAAATCTAATAATACTAAAAAATTAAAAAATTTCCACAAAAATAAAATTTCAGAAAATTATAAAAAATAATAAAAGTTGAAAATAAATTTATCAATTTTTAAATAATAATTTTCATCCAATTAATTATATATTTTTTAATAGTTTAAAAATTGAATAATACTAAAAAAATTATAATCCGATCCAATCTTAATCCGAATCTGATCCGACATAATCTGAAGATAAATGGGTTGGGTATGGGTTAATTTTTTTTATCCGAATCGGATCGGCTCAGATTTGGATCAACCCGACCCGACCCGATTAATTATATTTTTTTAAAATAATTTTATGATTTAGTACTAATTGAATTTTAAATATACACTAATTAAGATTAATTATAAATGAATTAGTATTTTATTGCTTAAAATTATAAAAAAATAAATATTTAATTATTTTACACGGATTAGGTCGAGTCAACCCATGACCCGTCAGGTCAGATATGAATTACATTTTTTTAACCTGATGATCCAACCGACTCGACCCGACCCATTAACACCCCTAGTCAGGACTCATGAGGTCTCCGGAAAAAAATGCATGTCGAGATGTGGCTGAGTGAAATAGAAGATCCGGCATAGTTGTACCAGTATGACTCTTGATCAGGGCCTTTTCGATAGGTGGAGCCGTGGAGGTAGAACTAATGGTATCTCAGATAAAACATTATCCCTCTTCGTAGATTCTACAAACATGTACATGGGTTGAAGGGCCCCACGAGGGAATATTACCACACAACAGGAGAATAACAGCACAAGTTGCAATTTTTTATGGAACCGGATTTTCTGCTGCACGGGAGTATATAGCACATGAGTGTATCCCTGTTTAGTTTTTTAATCATCGATCTGGTATTAGAACGATTAACTAATAAAAATGGATCAATTAAGAAAATGATCAGTGAATGAATTGTGATATTAATAATGATATATATCAGAAAACTAGCTTTTGATTTATTGATAAAGACATGCAATATATATCCGAATAAAAGATCATTTTACAAAATTTTAATTTGAATGATTTAATATAAAACAAATTTTAAGTTGAGTGATTAATTGTCAAATCATCAACATGCAAATACGGATAATGAAGGAATTATATTTTCAACACCTTTCATGGTCATAGCCCATAGATGCATTGAATGAATTCATTTTGCCGTGACATGACTTGATAAAGTCACTACTTTTTAATGCCTATAGGCAAGAAACAAAAATTCTATTAAACTAGCTTAGGATCATAGAACAGAATCATTTCTAATTTGCTAGGCATAGCAATCAACCATATATTGTATTGATTGTCGAATATGATCCTGAGGCAAGAATATCATTTCATTTGTAAATCAAGATCGTTCAGTACTGGATTGCACATGAGCATAATTTGAAAAAAAAAGTTATTATATATCCGATAATATAGAGAGAGTCTCCTTAATGCAACTCTTTAAGATAAACAAGAATCTTGAAAAAAAATATAAATGAAGTTACACACGCGAAGAGAACTCGAGCATATTTTCATGTGCAATCACAAGTGACATTTCCTTTGCTCCGAAGTAAACTTAAAAAAACAAACAAAAATTCAGAAACCAGAACTGAGTATTAATTGTTTGTTATTAGCCCAGATCTCACATCTAACTGTCGATTAAGTATCTGTTGAATGCCACCTTAGAGAAGATCAAAAAAGAAAAAAAGAAAAAAAATAATAGAGTTCAGCAATCTATTCTAAGTTTCCAACGGACTTCATTTAGTTAGCGTAATGAGACCGATATTTTTAAATGTGGCCGCATGCATCACATATACATTTGCGGCTCAAGAACCGTCTTCAAAATATCATGCGGCCCATATTGCCCATACCATGTGGATTGGGGGTCACTGGGAAATGACCCCATGCCATTTGCGCCGGGAGGAAATACTATTTCCATTGTGTCAACTATAACTTGCGACAAATCCAGACATTTAAAGTATATATGATGATACTATAATTTGATAAAAATTTGTATATATAATTCCACAAGAAAATCCGGCCGTATCCCACATATGCGGTATACAGTAATCTTCTACATACATAAAGAAAACCGTATTTAAAAACACTAAATAACACTAAGCCAACAATTCTTCTTCTTCTTCTTTTCCCTAAAATTGGAATATAATGGAAAAATGATACACTTTTTTATTTGAAGGAATTAATATTTAATGATACAACTTCGCAAAAATAATGACTTCATAAACTAAGAATGACCTTATATACATAATTATTCGTAATATACCCAGGCATTACTTAATTTTAATGCTATAACAGTATTTGTATTCCCTAAAAAATAGTAAAATTCATTTTTTTGCAATTAATTACAATGATCTAGTGGCTAACTAAGATAATCTTCAAGAGGTCATGGATTCAAGTCCTCTATAAACATAAAATCAATGAAATTTAAGAGTTTAATTCTTATCTTTCTATCAAAATAATATTTCAATCGATCAGATCGTCAGATTAAAATGACTAGACAAGATGCTGATGGGTTTTGTTAAAAAAATAAGGAAGAAACTCGATGAAATTCATATATCTTATTATGGTTGTAATTCAGATTTTGTCTTGATAATATAGTACTCAAATAAATAATTAATAATATAAAATTTTAAAAATATTTAATAAAATTTCACATTAAAAAAATTTAGACATAATATTTTTAGATGCTAAGTAATAATGATAATTATAGTAATAATTATAATAATAATAAATAATATATTAGACATATAATAATCTATAAATGATCATATAAAAAGTTAGATCATTTTAAGAGTTAAGTTTTACCTTAAATATTATTTTAAATGAGAAAAGAGAAACTATTTTATATAACCCTTGGATTGAAGAAGTTGAAAAGATTTAAACAAAATCAATGGTGGAAAAAAGTAATGATATGACATGCTTAAAAAACTTGAAAGTTTAACCCCCGGTAATATATTTCTCAAATAAATAATTAATAATATAAGATTTTAAATACATTTGATGAACCAAATTATTATATGTCAAAATACAGGGTTAGTGTTATAAAATTGACTAAAACATATAGTATTTAGGTTAAATTAGGATTAAAAATATACAACTTCATAGTAACACTCTATTTTTGTGTTTAAATGTAGGTACAAGACAAATTAACCAAATCGACCCTGAATCAAAGATCGAGCTTTAAGCAGGGCCAAAACAGTACAAATTCCACAGGCTTGTGGACCACAAATATTTCTTTGCGGACAACAAACAAGCAATAACTTTGACAGGTTGTCAGAGTCATTTTTTAAAGGGTTTGCGGGCAACAAATATATCTTTTCGGGCTGCAAATATCTCAACCGAAGCCAAAATTGCTAAATTTAGTGTGACAGTTATTTTTTAATTTTTGGAGAGAATTAATTAGGGGTTTTGATTTTTTTTCTCTCGTGGGGAATAAAAGGCGGTTTTTGGAAAGACTAGAGAGGAAAAAAAGAGAGAGTGGCTTGAGAGAGAAGATGTCACACCCCAGAAATAATGAATCGGATTAGGGGTGCAAAAATCCCGCCACGTACGCACGACGAGACGTGCGTACGAAAGGCTAAGCGAATAAAAATAAAGAAAATCCCAGAATAAACAAAACAATAATAATAATACAAAACAAAACAGTCCAGAATATACAGATAAATACAACGCCAGACTCCGACGGGGCTAACACCATCGGAATGGGTAGCAAAATCTCTCAAATAAAGCCCAAAGAAAGAAACCAAAAACCCGATGCCCGATAAGCCATAATCAACTACCCGCCTCACTGTGCTGATGCGGCGAAGCACCTCTGATATCACGCAGGACTGCTGCACCTAGCACTCTCATCAAAACTTGAACCCATACCTGTAAACCTGGATCCCACAACTACCGTGGAAACGTGAGTAATTTTAAAAATTACTCAGTACGGATTTAGATCCAGCCTTAAGATTTGATCTTCTTTCCTAGACTGGACCCAAATACCGAATTTAAATGCAATGAATTATTTTAATATATGTTAATGTATTATTATTTTATACATTTCGAGAACACCTCTACATGAATGACATGAAATGACAAATAACCCTGAAATAGAAAATCAGTGGAAGTAATATTATAATATAAAATATAAGGTACGAGAAAATAAACACCTGAAATAAATATCCCAATTTGCAAATCACCAGATCTATCCCAAGCGGGCGCCACCAGCGTCCCAACTTACGAACTTGGGCCTTGCCTAAGCGGGCGCCACCAAATACCCGACTTACGAACTTAGGACTTTATGTTTATGCGACGCCAATGCCGCATAAACGGCAATTCGGGCTCTCGAGGCGATAACGCCCTAGGAGAGTGAGCGTGCATAAGCACGTACTCTGGTCTGCTAAATCTGATAATTCACCTTACAAAATAAAAACAAACGGATAAATATGTCTTCAGTTGCCATATCGTCAAAATGAGATAACTACCCAGAAATAACAAATCGGAAACTATTACAAATAGGAGCCTACACTCGTGCCAACTAAGGGTCGAGGAGGACCGCATCTCGAAAATAATGACAAAATGAAATATAATACAGATGGGAGCCTACACTGTACCAACCTGGGGCCAGAGGACCGCATCCCAAAGGGGAGCCTACACTGTACCAACCAGGGGCCAGAGGACCGTATCCCGAGAAATGACAAAATGATAGATGATACAAATGGGAGCCTACACTGTACCACTAAGGGCCAGAGGACCGCATCCCGAGAAAATAACAAAATAGGGTAGAATCCAGACTCGGATATGGACGCCCACACTAAACACTGAAAGACATGGTATCCTAATCGCTCAAATTTGGATTAAAAATCTTAATCATATTAAGAATATTAAAAATATAATATTGATCAAAAGAAAAACACTCTAGCACGGCCGAACCCGCCAAATGACGGGGTCGGTGGATAACCGACAAGCAAAGGTGCGCGTGTGTATATACGGACGAAAGGAATATAACCCGTTGTCCGGTTATACAAGGCAACCTCGATCGAGATCACCCGCCCGCCTCTCAAGACTTTCCCATGCATTTTGCATGATTAATTGTCTAACTTAATTAATAACTAATTATATTAATAATATTAATCTACTAATTATAATCTATAACTTTATTTATTTAATTCTAACCTAGTCTATCTCGGACTATTTCCCGAGTCCTATTCCTATCTTGTTACATGCAGTATGATATGATATGGCATGCAAATGCTGGTATGTCTCGAATATGCTGGTCAAGTACTCAATGCATATGACAGTTCAATTCGGGTCTCTAAATAATGTTTGGTCAGAAAATATCGCAGTTCAGATTTATTTTAAAAACATTTATTTTCGATTTGGGTTTCCTAATTCTGAAGAAAGGAAATCAAATCTCAGGAAACCGTACCTGAGAGTAATTTGGTTAGGTCAGAAACGTCAAATCGCTAAGTCTCGGGTGGCGCATCACGATCTCGTCAACTGTCTCATCCTGAGTGTACTTGATTGTCGGGTCGTCGAGATATTTTCGAAAACCTATAAAGTCAAAGTAAATTAAATTGGCGAGTATCCTATTCGTGTTGGGTCTAGTTAGGTCATGGTATACCGGACTCGGAGACGGAAGCATTATTATTTATGTTCGTGTTTCAAGATTATATTTATTTTGATTAACGTAATCGATTTAATTTATTTAAATTAAATAAGTTAACTTAATGTTATCCCTTAATTAATTTAATTTTAATTAGGATAATCAATTAATTAAAAATAGAGAAATTGATTAATATATAATATTATATAATTAATATTATTCTTATTAAAAATAGAGAAATTGATTAATATATATTTATGTATTTATATATTTATTTATATTATTCTATTATTAAATAGAGAAAATTGATTAATAGTTATTTATATATATTAATTAATATTATTCAATTATTAAAATAGAGAAATTGATTAATATCTATTTTATATAAATATAATATTATATTTTAATAATATTTTATTTATATTAAAAATAGAGGAATTAATTAATATATATTATACATAGATAATATTATATTTTAATATTCATTTATTTATTTTAAAAGTAGAGAAATTGATTTATATATATTATATCTTATATATAATACTAAATTCTAATATTCTTTTGTTTATTCAAAAACAAAAGATTTAATTATTATATATTGTTTTATTATATATATTATTTATCTCTAATATTCTTTTAAATCTAAAAATAGAGAAATTGATTAATATATATATATAACATATATATATACTAATATATATTCATTATATCCTAATTACTATTTTTATCAATTACTTTTATTATTATGTATATATATTTAACATTATATTTCATAAATTAGAAAAATAGTTTAAAATAAATTAAAACGGAAAACTTAAAAGAAAGATTAAAAATAAAAAGAAGTAAACTAATTTAAGAAAATTATTATTGTTTTATTAATGTGTTGGTGTTTTAATGTGTTTGGGATCATAGGCTGCCTCCGAAACCACTGTATCTGTTCGGATTTTCATTATTGAGGTAGATCGTATAATCATCTCCCAAATTCCACTGTAAGTATTAATTAATTATTAGTTGCGCACGCTTTAAATTTACGGCACTTGCCAATTAATTAATTATACTTTTATCCCGCTTAACCTCTCGGCCCGTTAAGTTCAGATCAATTTATTTTTCCATCTCATCTTATAGTTTCAATTGTTCGTAAGGGTTTAAATTTGTGCATATAACCCTCTAAGAGGTGTTATTACCACAAATTCATTTAGGCACTTTAATTTATCAGATTTCTCAATTTAGCCCCTAATAAAGAGGTCACCAGATTAGAATCGCAACAATAAGTTGCTGGTACAAAAAATCAAGCATAGACAAAACTAAATCAGAACCAAGCCAATGACAACAAGGCCAAGCTAAAACCCACAAGGCACAAAAGGGGCAACCAAGAGATATTAACAGAGGCAAGGCCAATATGGATATGCTGATCAGAAGACGTAAGCCAATAACATAAACCAACAAAACCAATACCAAACAGTAGAAACAAGAGTGAGCCACAATCCAACAAAATGAGACCAATAAGCCAAAACATCAATTTAAAGTAGGACAGAGGCAACATCTCGGTGCTAATGGCTAACATACTAAATCAGGATCCAGAGGGGTCTATCAGAAAAACCAACAACAAGCTTTGTAAGTAACAGAAATTAAGCCATATCAAGGACAGCACAAGCTAGCAACTTATTACCAGCACAAAGGGGAACATGCATACCTAACGGTCGAGGTAATGGGGGGCAATCCAACTAGTAGCAACTTGTCGAAAAATAAATTAGAGCAAGAAGTCTAGTATCAAGACAACAAGAAGCCACCTAAGCAGATTAGAGCACACACAAATAAACCAGTACCCATTTTTAACCGGCTAACAACATCAAGGTACAAGTGCATAACAAGCACAAAGAGCTCGGAGGCAACAACTCAAGCCACACAAACCAAGACAGACCAACTCGATAAGCAAGCACAATAGCAACTAGCGCACTGGGCATGAGCCTCGCTTCACTGATACCAACCGGTACCAGTGTACCAAAGTGTAATAGTGACCCATTTAGGATAGCAAGACAATGCAACATTCAGAAAGGCGCAAAATAGCACGAGGGCTGAGCCCTCGATACAGGCCCACTCGGCCAGAGAGCAAAAGAAAAGGTATTACCCGCTTGGGACAGAGGCAACAAAGCGAGCACAAGAGGAGGGGGGATGTGCAGCTCGGGTTCAGAAATATCAGCGATAGAGAAGGCCACCATGGCAGTGACAAGAGAGGGAGAAGGTTCGGTTCCGTTGGTTCGATACCAGTTGGTGTGAGAGGGGCGAGGGCCTGAAGCACCGACGACGGCGCTGGGGGTTGCCCGAAGGGTCTGGAGGTATGGGGGAAATGGTTGCATGTGCTAGACAGATATGCCTCGGGTTGGTGGTGCTATGCCGCCACCAAAAAGAGGGAGGGGAGATCCCCTTGGTGGAGTGGATCGAGTGAGAGAGAGGAGCAATCTCCTTGAGGGAGAGACAGATCGGGGAAATACGCAAATTCCCCAAAAGAGAAAAGTGTGAGGAAGAGGGGATTTGCGAGTGAGAGGGAGGAAAGGGAAGGAGATATCTTTCTGTGGGTGTGTCGTCAGGGGAGAGAAAAAAAGAAAAAAATGGAGAGGAGGGGACAGGTCACGGGAAGAGAGAAGGAGAGAGAGAGAGAGAGTGAGATGTGAGTGATTTGATGGGTATTAAAGAGGAGAGAGAGAGATGAGACTGGGATTTTCTGTGGCGGATTTGTACGTTTATTTGTGTGACAGTCATAAATCTTAATTTAATTTATCCATTTCTTATTTTATTGATGATTCGATTATCCGAACTTGTCGAAACTAACCAATCTATATTCTTTAAATTTAATCGTTAATTTAGATTTCATTAATCCATAATTCTTCTTTTAATTAAATATTATTATTATTATTATTAATTTATTCTGTTTTAAGAGACGAGTTTGACTTTCATATTTTCGATTTCGTTATAAGTGTTATTTCTTTAATTTAAATTAGATCAACATGATTTGTGTTAGTTATTGAATTTGATATTACGAAATTTATATCTTTATAACTTTTAATTTGATCTTTGGTTCTATTATTAGATATCTACTCTCATTTAGCTTTATTTATCGATTTATTTATTTATTTATTTATTTTTATTTTATTTTATTTTATTTATATATATATATATATATATCCTTATTTTACGGTTTAACAGAAGAAAAGAGAGATAGAGGTCGACGATTGACGAATTTTGATTTTTCAATTTCTCTATGCTTTCTTATTCTTTGAACTTATTAATTTTTTTTTATTTTTATTCCTGTCATGATAGACTAATCACTTCTTTAGGGTTATAATATAACCGTGAAACTTGCTTACTTTCATATAATTTATTTGAATTCATTATTTATGTTATTGTATCTTTTATGCAATCTTATCTTAGGGTTTGTGTTTGCTATTGTGAAATTGAGAATTTAACCCCGAATCAAAATACTTAAGTACTAATCAAACCTGAGAAGGAAGATTAATTATTTAGGGGATTGTCTTAGATTTCACTGATTCATTTTATAAATTACGTAATTATGAAATAATGTGAACTAGTATGGTCTAACCCTACATGTGCCCTAGTCCAATTTAGGTTTAATTTAGATTTAGACTCCAATTGTTCTAGGTATGATGATAATCTAAGAAATTACCCTTATCATCACGATTGAATTACCAAAAATCCATAACAACCAAACGATTGAATCAACAAATCAATTATTATAATAAACAAGCGGATGATGAACCCGTTAACCCTAGGTTATTTCCTCTTGACCAAAACTTTTTATTGCATTCTTTATTTTTAGTTTTTAATTGAACTTGACAAACAATCAACATTTTTAACAAATTCTAAATATTTAGGTTTAAAATATTAAGTTTAAGATTAGTAAATGTTGTCCTTGTGGATTCAATACCTTAAGTACTACTACACACAAGTAGTATACTTATAACTTTTATTTTTTTAGTGCTAAAAGTTTAAAACTTGCACTATACACTATTATCAGCACATCAATATTTAATAAAATTTCACATTAAAAAAAATTTAGACATATTTTTTAATATAATAATAATAATAATAATAAATATAATTAAATATATAATAATCTATAAATGAACATATAAAAAGTTAGATCATTTTAAGAGTTAAGTTTCACCATAAATATTATTATAAATGAGGATAAATAAACTATTTTATATAGACCCTTGGATTGAAAAGGTTGAAAAGATTTAAATAAAATTAATGGTGAAAAAAAGTGATGATGTAACATATTTAAAAAAGTTAAAAATTTAATCATCTTTATGTATTAATAATATTCTATGAAATTAGAAGTCTATAACAGAGTGTAAAAAACTTATTTAAATTGAACACGTTTGCGAAGAAAATGAACTACTGTGCTACTGTCATATCTCCTGATTTATATAAATTTCCGACATATTTCATATAAAATAATGAAAACAGTACGGAGGTTTTGCAGATAAATCTGGTTAGTACATTTTTAATAAAATGGTCTGGATTGAAATGATAGGAAATGAAATAGGTATACAACACAGATCGATCCGTCCTTTAATAACGGTTAGTGACTATATTATATGTACTTGCGGTTCTAATTTACAAAGTCCAAAAGGGAAAGATGTATGCTGGATAAGTAGCCCGTCTTATATTGTACCAATGACACAATTAGTGGTTGATCAAATTAATTTTGACAAACGATCTCATTAAGAAATTAATTTATAATGATAAAGAAGTGCTCATTCCGAGCCTTTCTTAGATATATGTCTATGTCTACTCATAAGTTTGTAAGAGTTCTCATCCTGGAATAGATATGATTGATTGAAATTCATTGATTAATTTTTACAAAGAACATGAATCATTAGATATATGAGAAATTTCTTATGACATAATAGATTGCAATAAAAAATTAAAGTCTTTATTAAATTCATAACACATCCTCTACGTTAAAAATAATACAATTGATGATATCTTTTTTTTCAAAAACATCATTTGCTGAAAATTTTATCAAATTTAATAAATTTAAAATTTAATTATTCATTTATTAAGTGAAGCTTTGATTACTGTATAAAAATATTTATATTTATTTCTTACTTTGTTTGTTGTTATATTTTATATTGAAATAGAATGACACTTTTATATTTTAATATAGAAAAATTACATATAAAAATCATCTGTAGCAAAATACAGATAATACTGGTGTGTGTGTGTGTATAGACTATAGTGCTTCGTGAAGTACAAAGTCTTCCGTGCTTCGTGTTTGTATTTTAATTTGAAATTTTAAACGACCGATCCAAACTGTTGGACATGATCTTCATATTCATAGATCATAATTTTTATATTTTTTGAAATTATTTTTTATTTTTAGATAAGTACAAAATTTGTTGATCTTACCATTTCTGCATCATTCAATACTAGTGATTTTTTATCTATTTAAAACATAGCAAAAAATTCAAAAATGAAATAAAATTTGATCTCCAAAAATATTTCAATATAAAAATCAAATTCAACGGTTTAGATCAGCCATCTGGACTTTTAAATTCAAAATACATACGTGAAGCACAGAAGAATTTGTACTTCGTGAAACATCATAATAGTCTCGCTATATATATATATATATATATAGAGAGAGAGAGAGAGAGAGAGAGAGTAAAACTAGTGTGCTTCTAGGAGCATAGAGCTCCTCTGTGATTCTAACTCAAAAAGGTGCATTAAATGATCTCTAAATTTTAATTTATTACTCCCACTAAATTCTTCATATAAAAATCTCATGGGATACTAAAATTTACTGTGCTTTAAATTTTTTAAGTCAATTTTTTTTAATTTTTTAAAATCAGCTCCAAAAATAATAATAATAAAATATTTAATATTTGTACATTATTTTAAAAAATTAAAAAAAAATTTAAAACATTTCAAATTTATATACCGCATAAGATTTCAATATGAAGAATTTAATGAGAGTAATGAATCAAAATTTAGAGATAATTGATATACTTTTTGAGCTAAAATCACGGAGAGACTCTATACTTTTAGGAACAAACTAGTTTTACTATATATATAGTACCCTCTTCAAAAAAATACTTTATGAAATAAAGTTCCCCTCTTCAAAAAGATATGTTATGAAGGAGAATTTCCCCAGAAAGAATAACGGTAAGAGCAACAGCAGGCATGTTAGTTACTAGGTTAATGCCATTTTTTTTGGCAAAAAAATTTACATATTTTTCAGCTTATCTAATGAGATGAGACACTCTAGAACCTACTATATTTGTAAGGATATATATAGAGAGAGAGAGAAAGATATGAGCTTAACTCAAAAAATATATCAAATTATCTTTAAATTTTAATTTATCATGCTCATTAAATCATTTATATGAAAATCTTATGGGATGCAAAAATTTGGAGTGTTTTGAGTTTTTTAAGTTATGATTTTTAATTTTTGAAAATCAACTCTAAAAATAATAATGAAATATTTAATGTTTAAACATCATTTTTAAAAATTAAAAATGATGACTTAAAAAATTTGAAATACTCTAAATTTTGCATCCCACAAGATTTTCATATAAAGAATCTAATGAGCATGATAAATTAAAATTTGAAGATAATTTGATGTATTTTTTGAGTTAAACTCACGGTATCTTTTTCTCTCTCTCTCTCTCTATATATGTATATATATATAGAGTAAAGTTATGGTGCTTCTAGGAGCATCAAGCCCCTCCATACTCTTAACTAAAAAATATATCAAATTATCTTTAAACTTTGACTTTTCTCTTTCAATAAATTTTTTACATCGAAATCTTATGAGATACTAAAATTTATTATTTGTTGAGTTTCATAAGTATCTATTTCATATACTATTTTAAGATGAATCTAAAATAAAAAAATCTTTACATATGAAAAAAGCATCTTAAAAAATCTAATAAGCACTTAAAAAAAATCTAAATATAGGAATTTTTTATATCCCATAAAATTTTGATATAAAAAATTTAAGAAAATCTAAATATAGAATTTTTTTATATCCCATAAAATTTTGATATAAAAAATTTATTGAGACACACATCAGAATTCGGACATATTTAGATATGGTTTTTTAGTTAGAGGTACAGAGCCCCTCCTAGAAACGTTTGCACTTTGTGCTGAAACGCAAACGATTGAACAAAATTCTAAAAGGTTCAACACTCCTTTCTCTCTCTCCTTACGGTCTCCCCTTTGTGCTTGTCGCTACGATCCACAATAGCACAAGTACAACCAATCGGAGAAGAAACCCCCGTCCCTCGGCTTCTCACTCCACATGTTTCTCTCTCTTTCTATTTTTCCCTTGGATATTATTTTTCTAGGGTTTATGATCTGCAAAGATTTCTAAAGATCGAAAATGAGATATGTAGTTAAATTAGCACATCTTAAGTTTAAAAATTCAATTAAGATTAGAAATGAGGATTTTCGTTCGAAAATTTTGATTTCTGATATGAAGATTGATTTTCCTTGAGTTCGAAAATATTGTACAAGATATTAAAAGTTAAGCATCTCTTCAATAATTATTGTACAAGATGTTAAAAGTCAAGCATTTGGTGATGTGGTGACATTTGATACAACTTATAGTACTAATAGATATAGCATGCCTTTGGAATTGTTCATTGGAGTAAATCATCATCGACATAATATTTATTTTGGTTGTGCCTTAAATAGAGATGAGAAGTAAACAACTTTCATTTGGCTGTTTGAAACATGGTTGCAAGCAATGGGTGGAAAACATCCAAATGCTATCATCACCAACCAAGATCCAGCTCTAAAAATAATTATAATATTCAATATTTGTTTTGTTTTTTTAATTTAAAAAAGTGACTTAAAAACTCAAAACACTCCATATTTTTATATCCCACAAGGTTTTTATATGAAGAATTTAATGAAAATCATAAATTAAAATTTTTAAGATTTTAAAATATAGTTTTTGATCCGTTTTCATATCAAATTTGAAATATAAATATTTTTATAATAGTCTATATATATATATATATATATATATACTTGCAAATATCTAGGTTCCAGAGCATCCCGTCTCATTAGATGAACCGAAAAATATGCTCAATTTTTTGCCAAAAAATTAACATTAACTGAGTAACTAACGTGTCTGCTGTAGCTCCTATCGTTATTCTTTCTGGAGAAATTCTCCTCCATAACATATTTTTTTGAAGACATAATAATAATAAATAATCATAAATGCTGCTTCTACATGTAATTCTGGATAGAAGGGAATTTTCAACGGAACCTGTGATACTTCTATTTAGATGTGCATCTAATTAGTGGAATTTACTTTATTTACTCCGGATATAAAGGACAAATGATAGAAAGGAGGGGAATATATTCAGGCGCTGAAGAAACTTTTTCATAGATTCTGCACTAAGACGTACTTGTACTTTATATTTTGATCCAATCAAGACTGTAATTTCGAGCATCACTGTTAATTAATTCCTCTTAGAATTGATAAGACGGAATGAACTTTGTAGTTTATAAGCACCTAAACGATATGAATGGAGAAAAATACATACAGTAGGATTTTCAGTAAAAGAAAAAAACATTGTTACTTTAGTCAATCATATATACAATATACTTTAACTATTTTATATATACAGAGAGTTTGAGAAGGAAATGCAAATTATAACTTGGTGGCTCAAAGATAAGTACAAATAATTTCCTTGTTATTTTATTTTTATCAAAATGGTCTAAATCCTCACTTTTTTATATTAACTATTAAGACGGGGCTCTTAACAACTACTTATTTTGACAATATATTCTTAATAGCGAACTTCAAATGAATCCATAAAAAAATGAAACAAAAATTTACAAACATATCCATTCTTTTAATGGTTTTACAGACATATTCTTAAATTTAATAATTGTGTTGCAAGTTTAATACAAATTTATTGTCATTTGAATTCCATCGAACATCATGAAAATTATTTGATAATTATTTTGAGAAAATACTTATAATGATTAAAATGGTAAGTCCATTGTGCCCCACAATATAACCAGTATATACCTGTAACATTTAATCTAAAACGTTTTTTTAACTGTTCTACGGATTTCTACTGAACAAGTTGCATCTAGATCCTAGTGTCTTGTGTCAAGAAATATTCGCATTGTTTAAAGTTACTTTATCAAATAAAGTTACCCTTTCCGTAAATCTAAAAAGACGCCGTGGTCCTCAGACAGTGTAATTCGGGTATAATTCATGAATAATTTATTTTATATAATATAAATAAAATATATATTATATTTAAAATACTAAAAATATATTAAAAAAATATAAAATTCTATATAAAGTAATATATAATATGTTTTTTGTCGAATAATTCGCGAATAAAACGTTCTTTGATTAAAAAATATATTATATATTAAACTGATGAATTATTTATGAAACATCTGATTAAAAATGAAAAACAAATTATTCATAAATAATTCGCTTAGGGAGTGTTTGGCACTCAATGAAATAGCAAAAAGTTAGAATAGAATAGCTATTCCGACGAATTAATTTATGAAACGAATTTTAGACTAAGTAGAAGAGTGTGGAATAGTGCTAATCCGGTATATACCAACTTATAGGTGGAATACCGGATTAGCTCTCATCGAATAGCGATTATTGTTTGATTATATTATATTATATTATTATATTATGATTATAATTAAGATTTAGTATTATTATATTATTATATTATATTTATGATTATAATTTATTATTATATTAATATTATGATTATTATTTATTATTATTATTATCATTATATTATTATTATTAAATTATTATTATCATTATTGTTATTATATTATCGTTACCATTAGTATTATTATATTATTTATTTATTATTATAAATATAATTTTAATATTATATTATTATATTATGAATATGAATATAATTATATTATTATTATATTATTATGATTATGATTATTAATACTTATTATTATTTTATTATGTTGTATTATATTATTATATATTGATTATAGTGATGATTAATTTATTATTATATTATTATAATTATAATTATTTATAATTATTTTTATGATTATGATTATATATTTTTTATTATATTATTATGATTATGATTATGGTTATATTATTATGATTATGACTATAATTATTATTATCATGATTATGATTATGATTATTATATTATGATTATATTATTAAAATTATGATTACTTATTATTATTATATTATAATAATTATGATTGTTATTATAATTTTTTATTATTATATTACTATATTATGATTATGTTTATATTTTTATTATATTACTATTATAATATTATTTTTTATTTCTTTATTATTATTTTATTATGTTGTATTATATTATTATATGTTGGTTATATTTATGATTAATTTATTATTATATTATTATAATTATAATTATTTATAATTATTTTTATGATTATGATTATATTTTTATTATTATATTATTATAATTATGGTTATATTATTATGATTATGACTATAATTATTATTATCATGATTATGATTATGATTATTATATTATGATTATATTATTAAAATTATGATTACTTATTATTATTATATTATTATACTTAGTGTTGTTAGCTCACACCTGCCCGTCCTGCAGGTTGCCGATCCAGATCTATTTACCCGCCTACTGTATACTTGTATAGTATGTATTCGTCAAAAAACTGAGAGCTGAATAACACAAATCAAGAACATTGGTTTCAGAACTATGGGCTGAAACTCAAGCCCAAACAGATGAGGTGTTAGGCTAATGTGAGCCCGAAACCCAACCATTTATTCACGAAGAAACTGTTTTAAATAATGGACTCTTATAAGTCTTCTCCGCTTGTCAGTTTTGATTTCTTGCCAATTAGTTTTTTCAATTATTGACCCCAAGAATAATTCGAGGTCTAAATTCGATCTTTAATTTGATATGATTCGAAAATAAATTAATTAAATATGAATTTAATTTTTTTGATCTGATTTAAGATCAATATGAACCTAATTATATATTTTAAAATAATTTTATAATTAAGTACTAACTAAATCATAAATATATATTAATTAAACACTATTTAAAATTAATTATAAATTAATAAATATTTAATTATTTTACACGAATCGGATCAGCTCATAACTCAGTCGGATCAGATATAAATCAAAATATTTTGATCTAAATATAATCGAATCAGATTTAAATCGGATAAAAAAATAATAAAATAATATTAACCCGATCCAACCATTAACACACCTACATGGTGCCAATACAGAGTGCTAAAATTTTTCCTACCCCACATACAAATTTTCTTATTTCTCCTTAAAAAATATAATAATTTTTATTTGTCATTAGCTCTTGCAAAATCTCCTACTTGTCCTTTCCGTTAGATTAATAAAATTATTTCCTCTTAAAAGCAACTCTGGTTCATGGTTCACAAGGACAAACTTATCAATCTGTTTTCTGGTTTCATATTTTCCTTTGTCTCAGTTGTTCCGCGCCAAAAACAATTTTGCCTGTTCGACTTCTCTGCATCTCTCTATCTCACTCCGGACTTGAGGAAAATCCTTTGTTCAATTGCTCTCTGTCGATTTCAGTGTCATTTTTCCAGCCTGTCTAAATTTCAATTTTTATAATTCTTAATTCCATGGTTGTTGATTTTGAGGATCTAGTATTCAGACAAAATTTCCCTAAATGGAAGACTAGTTGGGGACTAACAAGACTAACATACGATCAATAGAGCTAAGCTCGATTTGTGCTATATAGAAAAGATGTAATTTGTGAAGGAAAAAATCTATAGAAGAAAGGGGGGAAAACAAAATTTCTACTTGTGGGATGATCTACTAACACTGTAACACGTACTCCTTGTACAATTACCCCTATCTATCTATCTATATGTGAAACGAGTTCTCTCTGCCATACAGCAACAGCAAGAGTTCCAATCAATAGGTCCTTTCCATCTGTTGTCGCAGCTGTCTTGTGGCAAGCACCTGCGAGTGCGAGGAGGCGAAGTCGACAACAAGCTGCATGACGGACCGAATTTGCCGGGGTACTGGTGCATGATGCAGCAGCTCCTCCATGATCCGTACCAGTAGAAGAGTGTAATCTTCCAGCATCTCAGCTATTGATGTTACCAGCATCATCTCGGGTTTATCCGTTGGTGTTTTTCTTTTTACTAATAATGGTGTATATATACGTAATATTTTGATTGGCTCATGGCTCATGGCTCATGGGCTACTTTCTTAGGCGGTGGTCGGGCCGTGGTCGTATATGTACTATTAAGCAAGAAGCGGTTTTGGTTTTATCTGATTTGTTTATTGGGCAACCTTCTAGTGGAGCTTATCTGGTTGTTTCTGGGGCAGAGATGCCCCCTGATTCAGTACACTGTATTTAAGCCTGTTTGATGGTCATCAGATGATTCAGTACATTGTATTTAAGCCTGTTTGATTAATTGCGTTCGATGGTTCTTGTTAATCTAAGCAGTCAATTTTTAATTACAGACGTATAAATCGAGTCTGAGTCACTGAGTGTCTGACAAAAATGTTTTATTGTATTGGAAATAGTTTAGTCATGAAATAACGAATATGATTTATTTTTTGCCATCTGATTTTAATATATATATCGTTTTCGAGTTAATATGAGACATGATTAGGACAAACAAAAAAGTATTTAAAATACTATAATAAGAGGGTAGCTGAAATCAAGATTCTCTGAAGAGCACATTTTCTATTCATTATTATCACATAACTTTCATCTAGTTTATTTTAGACGGTCAATTTTATATTTTTTTTTATCAAGGTCAATGTCTTATTTATTTCAATTCAAATAGTATACACTATTTGTTTTTTTCTTCTTTTGAGTGATTCTCCTTATCTGTGACCTTGTTTGCACTCAATGTTAGATATAAACTCTTCTAAGAATAATTTCTCTTTTTTTTTTTTTTAGTTGTTAGCTTTCTATATTTATACGTCGTCATGAATTTAACATGCAAAGTGCCAATCGAACTGAATCACATCGACTGTCGTACATTTATGACACCGTCATAGCGAGTCTATGCAAGTGGAAAGGAGAGATCCATAATTAAGAAATATTTTTTATTGTTAAAATTTGAACCGTTTAAATAAATGTAATGTGTTATTTTAACTACGACAGGAATATCATAATTTTTATAACAATTAATATAAGATACACATGGATAATGATGTTATCGTATCAAATTCGTTAATTTTCAAAGATAGATTCATATAGTTTAGGATACGGATACAAATTAAATATTTGATGAATATTTGGATGCAGATTGGATATCAGATACTAATATATTTTGAATATTAAATAAAAATATTATATGTATCGTTAAAAAATTATCATAAAATATTTTTTGACAAAATCATTAATTATAAAAATTAAATATTAACAATCAAAATTAATTATTAATTTTTTAGTAGTTTAAATTTTATAATGAATTATTATAAAATATGATAAATGAGCACAAACTAGATGTAAAATAATTAAATTTATAATTTATACTAAAAAATCTAATAAAAATATATAATAAGAATTTTTCAGATTCATATTCAGATAAAATCATATAACATTAGATACTGATACATTTAAATAATGTCAAATATTAATAGATAGTAAATAAACGATCGGATACAAATAAATAATAGACAAACTATATCATTATCTATTATAATTTTCGAATATAGATATCTTCACCTACAGATAATAATTTTATTATTTTTTAAATCAAATTGTGGATAAAATCAAATAATTTACTGTACATTTGTTACACCCGTATAATTAAGATCCCTGATGGTCAATAGAAGGAACCGCATTCTCCGACGCTTGCACCGCACTAAATCACAACGCTTCTTTGGATCAACGGTCTGATTAGAGAGAGCTCTTTTCGTCTTTTCTCCTCCTACCTTCTTCCGATTCGATAGCTGGACCGCTGGACGAGCCCTTTCACCTCGTTTCTGATTTCCTCTCTCGACGCACTCCCTCCTTTCTTCGGCATAGCCCTTTCTCCACCTCTCTTCTGGTTCCCTGACTCAACGTAGGAAGTATCATCAGATGTCGCCACCTCTCTCTCTTCCCTCATTCGAACAGGTAGCTAGCTTCTCTCTCACTCACACACACACTCTCTCCTTCATCTCTTCGCTGGCCAGCCTCCGTTAGAAGCTGAACTGGTACCATTTTGTCGCTTAAAAATGAAGAATTTATACTCCATTCGGGGGCAACCGATCACATGACTGGGAATAAAAATTTATTGTTCAATTTTAGAAAACATAATACAAAGCAATATGTGACGGTTGCAAACAATGAAAGAATGAAAATTATAGATGATGACTCAATTAAAATCCTTTCTAAAATAATTTCTAATGTCTTGCTTGTAAAATTTTTTGCATCTAATTTATTATCAATCCGAAAACTCACACTTGAATTAAATTGTAAACTTATTTTCTCATCAAAAAATGTGATTTTTCAGGAATTGATACTCAAGAATGTGATTGGTGAAGGATTTATTAAAAATGGACTTTATTATTTGGATCAAGAAAAATTCAATCTTACTATTAGAAGAGAAGATCAATTGAGTACTATTTGGCATCGACAAATTGGGCATCCTTCGGATAAAATTCTAAAGTGTCTTTTTGATTTTCAAGATTTAGATAATAGTAGTTATGAAATTTGTAAGCTAGGAAAATTTACTAAATTGCCATTTAATTTGTCTACATGTAAAAGTGAAAAACCATTTGATTTAATCCATTCAGATGTATGGGGTCCGGCTCCTATTGTATCTTTTAATGGATATAAATATTTTGTTATATTTATAAATGATTTTTCGAAAATCACGTGGCTATACTTGCTAAAAAATAAAAGTGAAGTTTTTCACAATTTCAAGATTTTTATAACTTTGTGGAAAATCAATTTAGTGCAAAAATCAAAATATTTAGATCGGATAATGGGACCGAATTTATAAATCAAAATTTTATTAATTTCTTCAAAGAGAAAGGAATTTTACACCAAACATCATGCGTTTATACCCCGGAGCAAAATGGAGTTTCCGAAAGGAAAAATCGACATTTATTAGAAATGACAAGAGTTTTATTATACCAAAACAACGTTCCACGAATTTATTGGTCGGATGCCGTTCTAACCTCCGCATATCTAATTAATTGATTGTCAAGTGTCAATTTAAACTATAAAAGTCCATTAGAGATTCTTTATCAAAAGAAAATTATTATTGATCATTTAAAAATATTTGGATGCACATGCTTTATTTATAATGATAACAAGCAAGACAAATTAGATTTTAGAGCTATCAAGTGCATTTTCTTGGGTTATTCCACTCAAAAAAGGGATACAAGTGTTATGATTCTATTAATAAATTTTTTACATTTCTAAAAATATAAAATTCCAAGAAAATGAACTTTTTACAAAGAGAAATTAAAGGAAATTTATGATTAAGAACCATCAAATATGATTCCGTTCATTCAAGAACCCGAAAATAGTGTAGAAATCTTGCAAGAAGAGCAAGAAGTTGAAAATGAACAACAACAAGGAAATTTTCAAGTTGAGGAACAAGTAGAAGAAAGTATTGAGGAAATACCCATAAGACGATCAACTCGAGAATTACAACCTTCTACAAGGTTGAGAGATTTTGTCACATATAAGGTAATTTATCCTCTTCAAAATTTTATTTCTTATACCAATGTCTCAAGGCACCATAGAACATTTTTAACGTCAATCTCAAAAGAGCAAGAGCCTACCCAATATTATGAGGCAATTAAAAATGAGAGATGGCGCAAGGCTATAAGAGAAGAATTAAATGCTTTGGAAAAAAATAAGACTTGGGTAATTACTCAATTATCAAAGGATAAAAAACCGGTAGGATGTAAATGGGTATTTAAAATTAAATACAATAGTGATGGAACCGTAGAAAGGTATAAAGCCAGATTGGTTGTAAAAGGTTATACCCAAACTTACGGTATAGATTATCAAGAAACGTTTGCACCAGTTGTCAAGATGAATACCGTTAGGATCATTTTCTCATTAGCGGTGAACCAAAATTGGACTTTATACCAATTAGATGTGAAAAATGCATTTCTTCAAGGAGTTCTAGAAGAAGAAGTATATATGCTCATACCACCCGGACATAAGGAAGAAAACAATTCAAATTTGGTGTGTAAGTTAAAAAAATCGATTTATGGTTTGAAACAATCTCCGAGAGCTTGGTATGGAAAATTAAGTTCTTATTTAATTTCTTGTGGATTCATAACTAGCAAAGGCGATTCTTCTTTATTTGTTAATTTAGATAAATATGATACAACTATAATTCTAGTTTATGTGGATGATATAATTATCACGGGAAATAATCTAGAAAAAATTAGACAAGTCAAAAATAATTGAGGGAAAATTTTGATATCAAGGATTTAGGGTTGTTGAAATATTTTTTAGGAATTGAAATTGCACACTCACCAAAAGGACTATTCATCTCTTAAAGAAAATATATCATAGATTTATTGAAGGAAACGGGAAAATTAGGGTGTAAACCGGCATCAACCCCTATGGATAGCAAATGTAAATTAAACACCGAGGAGGGAAAACCATTAGAAGACATTAATCAATTTCAAAGATTAGTGGGCAAATTGATTTATCTTACCGTAACAAGACCCAATATTTCATATTCAATTAGTCAAATTAGTAAATTCATGCACTCTCCTAGGACATCTCATTTATATGCTATTGATAGGATTTTAAGGTACCTAAAGAGTACACCCGGAATGGGAATTCATTTGAAAAATAATAATTCTAACGAAATATGTGGCTATTCCGATGCAGATTGGGCCGGAAGTTTTGATCGGAAGTTGACTACCGGCTTTTGCACTTTTATATGCGGAAATATAGTCACATGGAGAAGCAAGAAATAAAATATCGTGGCTCTGTTCAAGCACCGAAGCCGAATACCGAGCCATGGCATCAACCGCGAGTGAGTTGATTTGGATTAAACAACTACTCACGGACTTGGGAATTGACCATCAAGCCCCAATGAAAATGCTATGTGATAATCAACCCGCAAGACACATAGCATCAAATCCCGTGTTTCACGAAAGAATAAAAAATATCGAGATCGATTGCCACTTTATACGAGAAAAAATTCAAGCCAAAGAAATTGAGACTCCATATGTCAAGAGTGAGGAACAATTAGCCGATATGTTTACGAAGGGATTGGACTCAAAAAAATTTCAAGAAAATATCGTCAAATTAGGGTTGATAAACGTTTTCTCACCCCTAACTTGAGGGGGAGTGTTAAGTTTAGTAATTAGAGAATAATCAGTAGGAAAATAATTTACAGAATAGGCCTCAAAGCTTGTAGCAATTTTATCATTGGCCTATTTTAGAAAAAAGAGGGAGCAATATGTAAATATCACTTCAACCTCATTTTTCTTTAAATTACCGTTACTAGTACCTATATATGTATCCCAATGTACCAACGGTACAAAATAAGAAAAATATTTCTTTCATCATTCACAAGCCCACAAGTATCTGTTCTTATTCTTTTCTTTCATCAGCAATTAAAATCTTCACAGGCTAACACAAATTTGTTACTTGTTCATAAATAAATTCAAACTGATGGCTTTGAAATGGATCTACCACATAGGACTATAGTTTATTAGGCTACTGTTGCTAAATCAGGAAATAAGGCATTTGTGCTTAAAAGCCTCTGCTGAGGAAATGCGAAAAAGTGTTTATGCCAATTATACTCCATTCATTAGGTCTGTGCATAATCTTGTTGTCTTTTTTCATAAAAAAATAACTAACTGTGATTGCTCTGAATTCTAGAGCGTTACATGAGTCGATACTTTTGAGAACCTGAGCATACAAAAAATAGGGTAAACATTATGAAGATATGTGATGTCCAAGTAATTGATAAGGATAGAGATTATGAAACTATGTCCCGTTTAGTCATGTCACCCATGCTCTATTGGTTTTGTTATGGAGAAATTAGATTTATGTTGAATCAAAATTCCTATTTAAACATTTCGCCATATTTCAAGCTAATTATTTTATTTTACTGAATTATTTTACTCTTGTTAGAACATGGAGATATCAGACCTTGAGGAAGAGGCCCTATCCATCCGTAACCTTCTGTCCACACAAGCTGCTCTAGTACTTTAGTACATGGTCTATCTGACAGGGTTCAAATTGACCCCTTGACAAGTGGTCCCTGTTGAAATCGATGATGAACTGAGAAAGTAAAATTAATTCTTTATTTGTAAGTTCTGAGAATTTTAAGTATTACAAGTATTACGGTGGCTGATATATAGAGGGTTGTCAACGGTTATCTCCAACGTAAATTTGCTAAAAACAGAAAAAGTTGAGTAGCTTAATTTGTTAATTTAGTTACGGTTGCTCTTTTTTTTTAATTATGGGCTTGTGATGATAATTTCCGAAATGAATTTGATGTCCATTTTATTTCTCAACACTCCCCTTTAAATTAGATTTGTATAAGTTTATTGAGTCCAACTTGTCGAGTATGTCTTGGTGTCTTCGAGCATCAAGCACTTTTGTAAATATATTTACTAGTTGTTCATTACTTCGTACAAATGGTGTCTCAATTTTTTCAACTTGTACTTTTTCTCTAACAAAATGATAGTCAACTTCAATATGCTTTGTTCGTTCATAGAATATCGGATTGGACGCGATGTGTCGTGCGGCTTGATTATCACAATACATCTTCATTGTTTCATTGCACTTTATTCCAATGTATTTGAGTAAGTGTTTTATCCATGTTAGCTTGTTTGTCGTGGAGGTCATGACTCGATATTCTGCTTCTGCGCTTGATTTTGCCACTACGTTTTGTTTTTTGCTCTTTCACGTAATGAGGTTGCACCTACAAGGACATAAAATCCTGTGATTGATTTTCTGTCACATCTACCTTCCCAATTTGCATCAAAAAATCAACCACTTCATTAGTTCCACTTTTTCTCATCAAATTCCTTGACCCGGGTTGCCTTTGAGATATCATAATATTCTATCAATGGCATACATGTGACAAGTACGAGGAGCATGCATAAACTGACTTATTGTGCTAACTACAAAGGAAATGTCTGATCTTGTAACAATCAAGTAGATTATTTTACCAACTAGTCTTTGGTATTGACCTATGTCAGTTAAAGGTTCACCCTTTTCTAGCCCAAGTTTGGTACTAGTTTCCATTGGTATTCTGGCCAGTTTAGCTCCCAACTTACTTGTCTCCTTAAGAAGGTCAAGGATATATTTTCTTTGCGAGAGAAATAACCCTTTAATTGATGTGGTTATTTTTATTCTAAGAAAATATGATAATTGTCCAAAATCTTTGATGTCAAATTTCTTTCTCAAATATTGTTTGACCTTTTTAATTTCCTCATCATTATTCCCAATTATGATTATATCATCCACATAAACGAGAATGATGATGATGATATTTTGTGAGTGTCTAACAAACATCGAAGAGTTGATCGTGCTTTTACTAAAATTAATTTGTAAAAAGAGAAAGGTTTAACTTTGCATACCATGCTTTTGAAGATTATTTTAGTCATATATTGTCTTCTTTAGCTTACACACAAGAGATGAATTTGATGCATGTTTGTCATCAGGAGGAAGAGTCATATATACTTCTTCATCCAAAGTTTCTTGGAGGAATGTATTTTTTACATCCATTTGAAATAAAATCCAACTTTGGTTGATAGCAACCGATAGTAAAATTCTAACCGTATTCATTTTGGCTAATGGGACAAAAGTTTCTTGATAATCTATATCATATGTTTGAGTAAATCTTTTAACCACTAACTTAGTCTTACAACGTTCAATAGAATCATCACTATTGTATTTGATCTTGTATATCTATTTGCATCCCACATGTTTTTTATTCTTCGGTAACTCAACTACATCCCAAGTTAAGTTTTTTTCTAAGGTTTGGAGTTCCTTTCCATAGCCTTACACCAAATTGGTTGTTGGCTTGCTTTATCAAAGGTTGTAGGTTCTATTTCTTTGCTAATTTTGATCAAATAGACCTTGTATTGGTTAGATATCTTATCGTATGAAGGCCTTGTATTGGATACATCACCTTGTGGGATACTTAATCCATTAACCATAATGGAGGATGAGTTTGTCGAGTTGATCTTCTCAAGACTACTTGTTCTTCTTGTTCATGCTCTCTTTCATTCTCTTCATTGTCTTCTTCTTCTTCCATCGAATCCGACCAAATGTGTTCTCCCTGTTCTTCAAATTTTCCTTGGGGAAAGAAAACATTACTTGAAAAATTAGGGTTAAATCGCTTGAAGTATCATGAGATTCGGTTTGTAGTAGGGCTCATTTTCAAAGAATGACACATCTCTTGAAATGTACATTTTTTGACTTATCGAATAATAACATTTGTACCCCTTTTTCTCGAATGAGTATCTTAGAAAAATAGTTCTAATTGAATTTTTATCAAACTTATTAGCTCGTCTAATATGCACAAAGCTTGTACATCCAAAGACCCGAATATGATTTAAGTCAATTTTCCTCTCTTTGAGAATTTTTAGGGGACTCATATTTTTTATAGTAGGACTTAGTAATCTATTTATGAGATAGATTATCGTTAACACATAATCGACCAAAATCTATTAGGGACATTACATTAAAAAGGAATTGCTCTAGTAACTTCTAAAATATGTCGATTTTTTTTTTCTGAAATTTTATTTTGTTGTGGAGTATTAATACATATTTTTGATGTAAAATGCCCTTTTCTTAAAAAGATCTGAAATTTTTTTATTTACATATTCCATACCATTGTCAGATCGAAATATTTTGATTTTTGCATCATATTAATTTTCAATAAAATTATAAAAAATTTGAAAACACATGGAAACCTCATCTTTTATTTTTAAAAGATACAATCAAATAGTGCGCGAATAATCATCAATAAAGGTAACAAAATATTTAAAATGATTATAGGAATCAAGGGGTGCCGGTCCCCAGACATCTAAGTGTATTAAATCAAAATAATTTTGAGACATGCTTGTTGATTTATCAAAGGGTAATTTAGTTAATTTGAAAAGTTTACACACATCATAATTGCTAGAATTCAATTTGTAACAAACAAATTTGTTTAAAACTTGGTGAGATAGGTGCCCAAATCTTTGATGCAATAACTTATCTCGAGATACTTACTCGATAACACAAAGCACTTAGTAGACTCAAAACCTAGACAATATAATTCATTTTGTTAACTTTCCTTCACCAATCGCCTTCTCAGATATTCGGTCCTGAAAAATGACTTAATTGGGTAAAAAAATGACATTATAATTTAAGTCTTTAGTTAATTTGCTTAATGATAATAAATTAGAATTAATTTTTTGATAAATACAATACATCATTTATATCCCTTGAAAGAAAATCAATTGTGCCAAAACCGCAAATTTGATCCTTGCCTCTGTTTGCTACCATCACATATTGAGACTTTGTTGGCTCTTTAAAGGTTTTAAATTTGCTCCGGTCACATATCATATGATATGTAGCTCCGGAGTCTATTAACCATTCATTTTTATTTTGACAGAAATTAGTTAATTGTGCATTATTACTAATTGCTCTAGGATGCTTAGAATAAGAAGAGTGATTAGATAAACCTTTATGTTGAACTTGCATTTTCAACAGTTGACTCAACAATCGCGCATACAGCATGGTAGTTCCCGCCACGAGGATCCTTCCCGGGTCAAGTTATCTATGGCTTTTTCGCCCATGCGAGTCGTCGCCCCCATTTCCTCTTTCGCCTCTCTAGGGTTTTCAGCGAATCCGTCGAATCTCTTCGAGCTCTCCCCCTTTTGACCACCACCTCTTGCCGCTGTGCTCCCCTTTCCATATCATCCCCGATTAGGTCGTAGATGAGGCCGCAGGTGCCAACAGGAGGCTTGGTTGTGGCCTGGCTTCTTGTAATGGTCAAACACCTCTCCGGTTTGGACTCCTCTCGCTCGTATCTTAGTTCGGAAGGGGTTGGAGTAGGGTTGAGCCAAGCAAGCATGGTTATCAGTGGTTGAGGGGTCCGGTTGCTAGTTCATCACTGCCTTCGTGTTGCTTCATTTTGAACTGATGCTATGATAGTATCTAAGGAAGAAAGATCATTTGATAATAGGATTTGAGATCTTACAGATTCATAGCTCGAATCGTGCCCGACTAGGTAAATGTAGATTAAATCCTTCTCGGTTCTTTTCTAAATTTCTTCTAGGCCAGTCGTTGGTGGGAGGTACAGGTACAATTTTCCCACCTCGCCTGTACCTCAGTGCCATAATCAATGGGGTTTTGTATGCCTTGTCTGCTTTGATTCAGTTCTTGATTGAGATGATAAATGTGAGCAAAGTTCTTTTGTTGGCCATATAATTTTTTTGCTTTGTCCCATATGGCTTTTGTAGATTTTAACATCACACATAATCTTGTGATTTTTGGGTCCATTGTTTGGATGAGCAGAGACATGACTGATAGGTCAATTTCTTCTTATTCTTTAATTTTTTTGATTTCCTCCGCTGTTGGAGCTTCTTGTTTGGCTGGTGCTGGTTTTGGTTTTGTGCTAGTGACATGGCCAAGTTTGCCTCATCCTCCAATGGCTATTGCAACTGATTTGGACCAGACCACGTAGTTCTGGTTTCTATTGAGTGTAATATTGGTTAGCTTGGAGTTATCACTATTTTGGGTCATGGTGTTTTTCAGAGAGGATGTAGTTGAATATTCTGTTATTCAACTAATTCTCTGATTCTGTTATCTGTTGATTCTGGTTCTTGGCTGGTTTTGGCAAATTTTATTATTAAAAATTACTTGTAACTACTTGAAGAAGTAGTGATAAAAGTAATAGTTCTTTATATATATTTTGTGAAAAATACATATGTCAATAGTATAATTGTCACTTATTAATAATGAGAAATGATATATTACGGGTCTTTGGTAAAGTAAAATTATAAATGGATCCAATATAATTGAGATGTAGTTATAATTTTATAATTTATTGAATGGATATCAAAAAACATTTATAATATAAAAATGACACAATCCTACTTTGTATGTTAATTATAACATTATAAATCAAGGAATAGAGATAAGTAATGTTAATGATAACATTATTAGAAGGATCATATTTATTTAATAATATAATTTATTTATTAGAAGGATCGTATTTATTTAATAATATAATTTATTTAACAAATAAAAAGATTCATATTTAAAGTCATAAATTCAGTTAGATTTTAACAAATAAAGAGATAGAGGAGAAGAGATCCATATTTAAGGTCATAAATTTAGGTCAGATTTTAAGGCTACTTTTGAACAGAATTTGAAAGGGCAAATGATAAACAATCTGGACAAATGACCTACGAATATTATAGTTCTTGGAGTTTAGAATCCAATGGTGAAGATTTAAGGTCGTTTGGAGCTCTCTAGAGAAAGTTATAACAGTTTTAGTGCTAAAAAGTTAGTAATTAATGTGTCGGTTTGAGTTTCATTCATGATTTAATTACTAAACGAATTTGAAGAGTCTTGATATGATATTTAGAGCCTATAAATATTATTTCTGGCCAGAAATTATGTTGGTTACTACTTTCAACTTAATTTTATCTCTTCCTCTAAATATTTGCTAAATAGTAATCGATTACATAATCGATCATGTAACGGGCAATAAAGCTTGAGAGGATGAAGATGATGCTAGCATGAACTCAACGTCGTTCTTGTTTCGACTTCAAGGTGAACCGAAGAAGAATAGAGTTATGTTAAAAATCATAGGTATAATATCACAATCCCTCTTATAGGAATATACATAATTGTGATTAGTGATGCAAATAAATGAAAGTAAAATTAACAATAATGAAATGATCTTAGATATCATCGGATTATTTTTTTTTTAAATTTTACCCGATTCGCATTATGAATTCCTTCACTAACAATGTGCATTATGACCTTAAGTTATGTAGATATAATATACGCTATAAATATTTTGATCCTAGATGATGATAATCGTTTCAAACTCATTACATTTTACATGATATCAAAAATAGTGCAAGACAAAAACGTATCATTCTTGCATTATATTTTTTTATCTAGGGGTGTCTAATTTAGATATCATAGTTTACGTCAATAAATAAGAGGTACATCAATATTCTTAATTCGTGTCTCTTTTTCATACAAGGACGTACACTCGTAATAGAATCTATATGGTCATTAGTTATGGAAAACATTGGATAACATCCATAAATATATTTGTATAAGAAGAATACTCATCTCATATCTAAGAATTAACAAGCAAATAAAATATTAATGAAATAAATAAAATCTTTATAGTAATTACATGTCAATTCCAATAATATGTCCAACATGTCACTTATGTAATTGAGCCGACAATACATATTGCATAATCTATGAAACACAATCATCACTCATTTTATACACTAATCTTAGTTAATTATTGTATCTAGATAATTAATAAATGAGAAATATTTTAGAGTTATCATCAATTAATGTATATATTTCATAATAATTATTGTTATTATTATCATCATCATCATTATTATCATGCTCATTATTATTCTCATTATTCACATCATCATTATTATTAGTATCATTAACACTATTACTATCATTATTTTTTTTAACATTTGAGATTTTTTACTTCTATGCTTTTGGATTGAGTTCCATCACATAATTAATTGTATACCACACTAGCACTAACAAAGGGAATATAATGTAACACATAATTTTAGATTTGGTCCTTATTGATTTGTATCAGATATTTTTTATCTCACTGATATTCAAACTAATATTACAAACATATTGTTCAAATACTCATATTACACTAATTATCAAATTCACTATAAAATTTTTAATATTTAATCACTATATCTTGTCTTTCAAATAATAACTATTACTTTGGATACAAGTACACAACACTAACCCATATTTATACACCTTAATATCAGTTATAAAGAGTTCTCTAGATCTCTATTTATGCTACTTAAAATTATCTAGATATATCTATAAATATCATCAGCTAGCCTCTTGACTTCTCTAGATACTTCTTAATTCAACTACTAAATTATGCATGAGCCTCGGTGCTTATTTTAACACTCTCTTCAGCACCAAACTCATTTTTTTATATATTTCAGCACTCTGCATTCATTTGAATTATATTTTTTATTACTTCCGATAATTTTCCAAACTTGATATCGCTTTGACATTCATAGTTGATTTTTCATAATAATCATCTCTAAACAAACAAGGTTCTAAAAACTTCTTCTCACACCGCATCGTGTTAGTCTTTATCGAGTTTGTCCATCTCAAGATTATTAACAGATCACCTGACGAACTACATCTCCATACAATGAGTCTCGCCCTTCAGTCTTCTATGCAATAACAACACTCCTTTGTGTCATCTCGACATCATCACCCTCCTCGATGATGACTTCCATCTCAATCATTTATTATGGTTTTTCATATCAGACACCCCATAGCTCATGACCCTGGCACTCTCCTTGATTGGCTCGTTTAAGAATCATGGCTCGAAGTCGATCTTCTCCTCATGATCTTTGGCATCCTCCATACTTGCTATTGCGACAGTCATAGTATGTCTCACTCTACTTCACTTGGGACTTCCTCTGGTGCCTCATCCATTGCGTCCATCATGATGTCTTCCTTCCTCTTTCTTAAAGCACACTATCTCACATAGTTACCTCGTTTTCTACAATTATAGCACTCCACATTTTAGGATTCACCTTGTTTAGTTCTTCCGCCCACTTGGTCTCTTGGAGCTCCCCCACAATATATGCATCTATTATATTGTCCATAATTGGTCCTTACATCGCTCGCCTCATTGATAACTGTACATCGCCTTCTCCTCTTCATGCTTTACCGTCAGACTTGCCAAATGCTTGACAAGAGCTTCCTAATTGACCAATAAATTCTTTAACTCCAACAAGATTGATTATTTTGCCCATCCTTGTATTTTTCATGATTAAGACATCATACTGGTTGTATCATTTAGAATGCATCATACTGATTAGCCAACAAATTCTCTAACTTCATGCTTCACCATCAGTGTTAGTTGTGTCATTTAAAATTAGCTACTATATTCTATCATCGCTAATTTTTACATTGGCATCCAATTGCTCAATCTCCCTACACAAAACTCTTTCACTTTAAGAAAAATACTCACTTAAGGTCATGTCACCTTAGGAGATGTACATCGGCTCTCTCTCGAGTAACTACAATCAACTAGTATTATTTTTTAAAATAGTGTGGCAAAGACATCACATGCCTTTTTTAGCGTCTCTACGTCCTCGATGTGTGATAACAAACTCTTATCCACTATTATCTTTAATACGAATAATGCTCAACCAACCTTCACCTCCCACTTCTTATAGGCTTAGATCAATTTTTTTGATGACTCGATCTCATCACCACTTATAGTTCCCATAAATCTTGATCCTGCAAATATGACTTGATACACATATACTAGTCTTCATAGTTGTAATTATTTAATTTTTCTATTAACCACTCTTACCACTCAAATTTGACATTTTAACTCAATGACAATTAGACACAACAAACAATAGATTGGCCCACAAACTAAATAACAAAATAAATTAACTCTGACTAGTAACCTGACATAACCTACCTTATACAAACTAATAAGAATTTTTTTACCACTCCAAAACACTGAATTTAAGAAATTACCACTTCAAAATCTTAAATTAGCTAATTATTACTTTAAACTCATTAAATTTAGTAAATTATAATAATTATATATTTTATCTATATAATTTATTTAAAATATTCAAAAAAGTAGTGTATAATATAATGTATTTATGTATTTTAACAATTACGCTCCAATTCCCTATATAATATAAAAAGAGAAGTCAAATACTAATGGATAAATGTCATCTAATAAGGTAGATGTTTCCTCTTCAAGGGGAGCATGACCCTTGAGCGAACTTATAGCACAAAGGAGAGAAGGGAAAGAAAGGAGATGAGTTGCTTATAATCATCAAGACTATCAGGGATAATGGCAGAGGTCTCGATGCAAACTGTCAGCACACCATCAGATACCGCCAATGAGGTGAGATGATATGAACATAATTCTTGCCATCGATACTCGGTGATGCAGAGGAGAAGATATGCGAGGAAGGAAGACAAGGAGGAAGGAACGACACATAAATCAGTATGAAATGAGTTTTTCTTTCCCATCACTGAAATTAGTTACTTGTTTAATTTGATGGTGGCGGAGCCACGAAGTAGGAAATGATGGTAGTTCATATGCGAGTAGAAAAGAACAGAAGGGAGGAGATAAGATCCGTTGGAGGAGGAATAAGCATAAGGTATTTTAGTCGCTATGTAAATTTAATGTATTTTCTAAAGGAAAGGGATCACTTGAAAATTTTAACAATAAATTTTTAAATAAATATGAAAAAAATCTTAAAAATAGAAAAATCCTTATGGGTATGTTTGTTTACTTATAGATTGATGGTGATTCAAATTTCATATAATTTTATTATCATTTGATAGTCCATCAAAGACCGTCAAATTATAACTATTATAAATTATATAAAATTTTGATGGTCCTTGATGGAGTATCAAACGATAATGAAATTGCATGAAATTTAAATCAACATCAATCTATAAGTAGAAGAACATATATAATTTTTTTTTTATTTTTTTAATATTTATTTAAAAATCTATTGTCAAGATTGTCAAAATAACCCATTGTCAAGTGATCCCCACCCTTTTCTAAATATTTTAGATCAATTATATAGATAAATTGTATAATTACGATAATTTGCTAAATTTAATGAGTTTAGAGGAGTAATTAGCTAATTTAAAATTTTAAGATGACAATTTCCTAAATTCAGTGTTTTGGAGTGATAATTTTTTTTCCTAAACTGATAACCTAACATAACCAACTTTATCTGAACTAACAAACTGACATGACAAACCGATAACAGTTATCAACTTATAGCAATTATTTTTATCTCACGAGTACTCGAACTAATATTACAAATATATTATATAGATACTCATACTATACTATTTCTGAACTCACTACAAGAATCTTAACATTTAATCACTACATTTGTTTAAACAATGAATATTACTTGGCTGGCAATCTTTGACATGATTTAATGTCGACTAGACATCCTTATCCGATGCTAGGTGTTTAACTACTGAATTACTTGAATGGTTTAATTTACTCCTAAGAAAGGAGGCCTTTTGTTGATCTTTTAGTTCTTGTTGTTTGTGATTGCTATTTTGTCTAAATGGTTTGAATGCGCTTTGATTTTAATCAATTGTATTTATCATGAAAAAAGAAAGTGGAAACCGAAAACTTAGATAGTGCATTGGTTTTCCGTGACATCCATGCATTTCTGAGTCGTGGAAGTTTAATCGTAAACTTATTACCTAAGCTGCTGATCAACAAAATTTGTTTGCCCTTTTAAAGTACCGAGCAGAAGTACAAAATCTAGATTATGCCAAAGTGATTCACCGATCTTAATGGGCTTAACTTTAAAAAGTACTTAATCGTGAAAATTAATTGTTTATAAATAGATCAAGCCACGATAAGTGTAATTTGGTACTAAATCTAGATTTAATCTAAAAACACAAGAACAAACTAAAAGATCAAATATAGTTAATTTACTAAACGAGAGAGTGATGTACAAAATATTATCCTCAATTTGATAAACTTTTCGGTCGTTATTGTTAGATTAATGCACTTTTATTTTGAAATAAAAACTTCGATCGATTGATATCTAGATTAGTAAACTTGTAAGACATATAATTCACTCTTGTCCTTGTGGTTCGACACTATATTACTACTTGATGTTATTTCGAACGTTTATTAATCTAAAATTAGGAATTTATTAGCTTAGCAAAAAACACAACATCGGGTGATCGATGATGAGTGGAGCGAACGCTAGAGATACTCCATGGGTTGGATGGCGATCCATACAGCTTATGACTACATCACTGATAATATGTGGCTATTTAAGACAAGGAACAAAGGAAAAGAGAACGAGTACGTTCAGTTCTCGATGTATAGTATTTGACTATCGTGTTTGCGGAAGTATTTTCAAGAATTGCCTGCCTACTCCGATGATGAGACTGTCCGACGGTATATTTTTTTACTATAATTAAGTTCAATCGATATAATTAAGTACAATGATTATAAGTTATCTCTAATTTTTTTAGGTACACATGTGCGTTTTGCTTGGATTTGTTCAAATTCGTGGTTGAAATGACATACTACCACACTCACATCAGAATGCCCGAGCGATTAATATTTAATCAAAATATTTTTTCTTACTTAAGCTCTTTATATAACCTATGATATGGAATTAAAAAATATATATATGTAAATATTCCGTTTAGACAAGAATACAACCACCACTATTGGTTATCCTACGACACTCGAACATACATGATTAGACAAGTATGAATTGAGGCAAATTAAGAATTTGATAGCTAATTTAGTGCATCATCATATTTTCACAGCGATGCTTGAATTTGCATGTAAATTTAAAATTTATCCATTTTAACTTATAGTTATTTTTTTATTGAATTGATTTTAGCTAATTTAATTCATATAAATGTGTAATATAATGCACAAATATTCTGACAGATTTTGAGGATATTGATATCTCTACTGATAACCCTCCGACTCATGGCCCACCTGACCCTGCCCAGAGTTGACGACTGATGACTTCGACATATTTTAGGGAGATTTAATGTCGTACTATCACCAATGAGAGTTAGATGACCCTCGATCCGAGTACCTCCGATACCTCGCGCGTCGTCGATGATACCACCGAGGCTCCTCGAGACACAAGCGCCCTCGTCGTGAAATCCGACCAAAAAACACATATAACCCGTCTCTCATTAGGAGAATGTTTCCGTTCCAACGCGGAGTCATCAGTTATGTGATCTTTTGCATTTTTCCTCCAAGCAAGGACCTCGCAGAATTATAAAATCATCCAAGGTGTGAGTAAGGGTGTGAATGGGTTGAACCCGGGTCATTAAATTCGGGTCAAATTTTTTATTATTATTTTTACTCATTTGACCCGACCCGATTAAATTCGGGTCACGGGTCGACTCATACCCAACGGGTCCAACCCAACCCATGTAAAATAATTAAATATTTATATATAATTAATTAAGTAATAAAATATTAATTAATTTATAATTAATCTTAATTGTTATATATTTAAGCTTTAATTAATACTAAATCACAAAATTACTTCAAAAAAACATAATTAATCCGAACCCGACCACCCGATTCGGGTCAAAATAATTAAAACCATACCCGACCATTTATTTTCGAGTCAGATCGGGTTAACCCGTCGGATCGGATCAATAATTGATACCCCTAGTTTATACTAATCGGAAATTATAGAGTTTATTTTTAGGCACATACTTGAATGCTAGATATATGTGCTCTGTCAGAGAAATCATCCTTAATAATTCACTAATTATCCTAATTACTCTAATTTTAGACATGAGACCAACTTAGTGTTTATAAATTATATTTAATATTTTATTACATTCTGGTAATAATTTTGTGATTTCCAAGTTGTCATATAGTTAAAATACAACTTTATTAAAAATTATCATTTAATTTAATAAAATAACAATCCTATTTAATAATTGTTAGTTTTGCACCTTATAATAGAAAAAATAATAGCACTGAAGTTAATTAGCAATAAATCATCGTGCCCTGTTACGCCTGAACTCTGCAATCCATAATAAATAAATGTTAGTTTTACACCTTATAATAGTATTGCAGCTAATTAGCAAATAGCAATATATTAATTGTAGCGAAAAACAGGAAAAAGAAAAAGAAAAAGAAAGAAAATAGAGAGAGAGAGTATATAGTATATACACACACGACGCACTTCCGAAATTTCTGATTTTGCTTAAAAAAGAAGTTATTGATTCGTCGGTGCACTATGCGCCGGATTTAGACCCGACTAAGTTTGAGCTCAAAATATCTAAATTGCCATTTCCACGGAATCAGCCACCTAACTATAGCCTCCCCCCCCCCCCCCACCAGACACCCAAACCCTCTTTGCCTTCAAGCTCCCATCCCTTCCCAAACCTTGGTGGCAACGACGTAATTCAAGACGATGACGCAGTTTCCCGGTAGTTTCCCGTCCGAATTCCGGCCATCTCCGTCGTCCCCTTCACTCTCCTCCCTCTCACCGCTAGCTGCTCCGTTCACTGCCGGCGGTCGCCCCCTTGCATCCGATCCGATCCATAATCCTGCATCTCTGGGCCCCACTGCTCCGACGATGCTTCAATCTTCGCAGCATCAGGGGAGCATCCCAGCTGATGCATTCACGTTTGCATCGGGCAATGATGGGATAGGTGCTGGCGCGGTGCCGTATTACCAACCTTACGAGCCGTGGAAACCATCGTGGGCCCCTGATGTCAGAGGTGATGGCAGCGGTTCGTGGATCGATCCATCTCATGGCTGTCATGTCTCTAGCATGGATAAAGGTATAATTTTGTTGCGAAACAATTTAGTAAAATTTGGTAAAAAATTAGTAATTGTTGGATTTTCTTTGTTGAATTTTCATACAGAGTCAAATTATGTATACATCATGTCTCAGAAAAAAAAACGACTATGATGTGGTATAGTAATAACAGGTATTCTTCTTGGTAGAAAGTTTTAGTATTAGTTAGGTGTCAGTGGGAACTCTGGTTATTTGTTCTCTGGAAAAAAAAATTAATCCGGCATATTAGGCTTTTTGATGTAACTTGCTAATTGTGAATCATGATGAGTTCCATATATTTTGGAATTCTGATGAGGCAATATGAAGTCTGTCTTTTAGATTTGACAGTACAAATTCTATGTACGTAGGCTATATTGATTAAAATATCTACAATGGTTGGAATACGACAATACGTTACTTGGTTGTGCCTTTCATGAAGTAAAAGGATAATTGAACTAATGTGACAATTTTGATATAATGGTAAAAGTAACTGCTATTGTTAAAAGGAATTTCTAATTTGATACATATCACACGCACAAGAAATAATGATATTTAATGGTTTTTGGTAAGGCATCAAATGGGATTTAAAATGCATGGTACACGCTGCACAACCAAGGCTAAAAAGCTAATAATATGTCTGAAATCTTTTTAATTTTATTTCAAAAATGTCAAATTACTTCACTGTCATTTGATTGCAAATATTGTTAACTGTCAATGGATCACAAACATTGGTCGGGATATGTGCTTAACAAGTTCTAGCATTAATCTTTTTCCAGTATCTGCATCCCCAATGGCTTCAAAGCACTATGAACAAATTCAGATCCTTCCAAGTGGGTCCCATATCAATCCTTTACTGAGCACATATCACAATGTAAAGGAGGCCTCTCCATGGAAGCGGGCCCATGACTCTTCATTCTACAGCATAGGCTCCATCTTATCTAATAGTTCTAGATCATCAGGCATGGGTCCTGCTCTAAAGGAATCCCCCTTGGACCCCTTCTCAAATGTAGCTCGATCTTCAGTTCATATGGACCCCTTCTCAAATGAATTTCAGTCATCTGTGGTGGCCCCAATGCTTGAGGAACTTTCAGATTCGTTCTCACTCAGTGCTGGCTCATCCAAGGGCTACCGTGGTTTGCCATATGATAAGTACATGGCCCAAGAATCATGCTCTACCCAAAGCATGGACCCTTCTCCATATGGACCTGGCAGTGCTTTAGGTGTTGTTCCAACTGAAGCATTGGTGAAAAGCACAAGTGGTTTCTCCTCTGTGAATTATGGGAATCCATGTAGGATCAGCTTGGAGTACTTTGATCATATGTCACTTGAGCAAAAGGAACCTGTTACTCATAGTACCACTAACCGTACAAAAGTAACAATAGCTGCTCCTGTTTCTAAATTACCAGAAAATAAAGGGAATAATCAGGTGGTAGGGTCCCGTGAATTGGAGGCCAAATGCTGTCAAGGTAATGCAAAACCCGGCAATCTGGGTACTGGATTTGATTTGAATTCTTCTGTATTAGAATCACTTGATGAGCACAATGTTGTGTTGGATTCACCATGCTGGAAAGGAATGCCTTCATCATCCCAACATACATTTTCCAAGAGTCATAGTGGGAATCCTTGCAATTTCCTCTGGAGAATGAAATTCCAATTGGGACTATGTTATCTTCTGAAACAGCCCAAGATTTAAAGTTGGATTCAGTGACCATTGGCTTAGTTAACTCATCCGAAGAAAAAGCCAAAGATGAAAAAACAAATAAGAAGTTCAAGCCAGAAAATGTACAAGAGAATGTTTCCTCTGATAGTAACGTGACGGATGAGAAAGGTAAGGGATTGGAACCAACTATTCTACCTGGCATTGTGGGCCCACGGACAGATGTGATGTTTCTTATTAAATCTATGCATGATCTATCACAAGTTCTCTTGACTTCCTGTGGTGATGATTTCGAGTTAAAGGGACGTGAATTGGGGTTACTACAGATGGCCATAGAGAATCTTAAATCCTTTACCGGAAGAAGAAGTAAGGTGAGTTGGCAAAAACTTATTTTTCAAGGAATTTATTTTTCTATATTCACATAAAATGGAATGAAATATATACATGTAGGTTCAATGAGGACATTGTATGGATATTGCGAGTTGACTAGGGCAATCATGAAAAAGTGTATATTTTTGCTAGTACAGGATTGGCTACTTTTTTAAACTGCTTAATAATGATTAATTTAGATAACTTGTGCTCCTCTGTAGAATGTTCTTGAAAGATTTCCTTTTTGAGGTCTGCTATTGTTTAACATATCAACTCTTTCATCTCTTTTGAGGTCCCTCTCTCCATGACTTTCTTCAGCAAGTCAATATCATTCTGCTAATTTTGACATAATGCCAACCTAGATAGAGCTTTTATGTATTTGATCGTGCATGTGCAGATTCTCATCAACGGTTTTCCTTTCTGTTTAGAGGACTCTGTAAACAAGCAAAATACATATCATGTATTGATAAACTTTTCTTTCTGAATGGAGTTGAGTTAGTTTTGGGTAATAATCACACTTCTATTTCAGTTTTGCCTTGAATGCAATAAATCCAAAACTCAATCAGCATTACACTAATTCCCCAAACAATTTTAGAAAGAGGTGATATAAATCTAGATAACTAATTTACATTTATGTAGTTCTCAATGTTTCATGACCATCATTAAGTCCTCTTTTATTTCTTTCACGTGAGTCATTTGCAGATGCTTTTCTGATATAATAAACATGATTTTTTTATTATTCTTTTGCAAATTATCGAAATGAAGAAGGTTCATCTAGGGTTAGTTATGGACTTCATTCCATCCATTATAGTTTCCTTTATAAATATGCTTATTATTATGTGATATATCTTTTTCTTCTACATCAAACTGACAACAGCCTCTCTTCTAAAGATGCGATCCTCTGCTGCGCTGCATGTGCATGCAGCACAGCACATGGACTTGGGATCACTTTGGGATCTGTGCACAAATGAATCTCGAGGCAATCCAACAGATCAAGTGCTGTAACATCAGCATGTTTTTAATTCTCTACAAAAAAATAAATATGTGTGTACCCACAAAAGGAGGTAGGAGAGGTGACTAAACCACTTGAAAAAGTTCCCAAAAGCACTCCTGGCCAGAGTTTGTAAAAAGATGCATCTGATTCCAATACATACCTTTCCTACCTATAATTAAATTGTACACTACACATTATGCATTACTGCTGTCCCACAAATCAATCTTCCTTTCTAAACCTTTTAATAGGCTTCTTAGGTACTCCTTCCTCCTGGTCTCTAAATATACAAGGGACGGTCATTTTAAAATTGGCAGTGGTTTGTATTTGTGTTCCATTATTTGTTGAGATACTTCTAATTTTGCATTCCTTATGTGATATTTCAAAATTTAATAGGTGTACAACATACTTTTGTCTTTTTTTGGGTCATCCCTTTTCCCCTCCTAATGTGTTTAACCTTTTGTTAAGCTAAAGACCGGCAATGACAGGCCATCGAGCAGCAGTAAAATCACTGAGGAAATAAGTGCTGGAAAGGATAACAGGGCAAGTAATAATGAGGGCAATGTTGGAGAGCAGCTTGCTGGTACAAACTACAAGAAGTTAGTTTTAGAGGTAATTCTTACCTTTATAGTTGGAGCCTATGTTGAATTTAGTCTGCTTTGGTACTTGAATTGTTGTACTTCTGTGATTCTTTTGTTCTATTTTTTCTTCCTTGCTTGGCCTGAAAAAGACCTAAAACTGGTAGTATACTCGACACCTTTAAAAGAAAAAAAATCCTACCTGCATGTGTACTCCAAATCGTGCAAATATCAGATAAATCTCTCAGCTTTTAGTTTTTTGCACAAGGATTTCAACAGCCTGTGACCTTTCAGGTTAACTGAAGGAAATAAACAATGGAAAGAAGGTACTTCTGATAAATTTCAATGAAAATGGAATTGGTGTCTGATACAAGAGCATATTTTTCAATGTTTCTGAAAATTAGTATTTGAACTTTTAAATGAAAGAGTAAGAGACCTTTTAAGCGAGTGAGAGAGAGAATATAAAGGTATTTGTATCATGATTCAACAGCCTAACAATTTTCATTTGTAGTCTTTAAGTCTCTCAATTTACAAATCCTTAGGCTCTTGACAAAATACCTGGAGAGGATTCTGAAGTTCAGGCTGAACTTTATAAGAATCTCTGGATCGAGGCTGAGGCATCTCTGTGTAGAATGAAGTATGAACTTCAGCTGGCACGCACAAAACTTAAGATAAAGAGTGAGAAGCATGCCAAAGAAGGTTTCTTCATTCTTTTTTTATAATTTTACTTCTCATTTGTCACTTAATAACAGAGAATAGTGAGTAGTATAGTTCACATTAAATGGTTCAGCCTCAAATTCCAATAAGGTAACACACGCCCAAAGTTCCATAGCTTGTCTACCGCCCTGGTGGAGTTATGATTGAGCTGATACAGATACCGAGTATTGCGGTAATCTCCAGCAATCTACCATATAAAACTGCTGCAAACTAACTAGTATATTTTACAGTTAATTTAAGCTGGTCCTGTTGTGATCCAAAACCTTCCAGTTCAATGCAAAATGTCAGTGTCACTGCAGTGCCAGAACAGACTTTAGGGGACCCGGATTATGTCATGTCAGAAGAAAGAGAAACAGAGGTCCCTGTGGCAGATCCTGCTGTGATGGCTAGATTTAAAATTATAAAGAGTCGTATGGATATCACAGAACCCAAAGACCAAAGCAATGCTGAGAGAAGTGTTGAAGAAAACATTACAATGCAAAAAAATGATGGTTCCTTGGCTAGCAATGGAGATGAAGTGCCCCATGTTGAGGTTGATAGTGATGTCATGGCCCGACTGAGGATACTTAAAAAAAGGGGTGATGTTGGCTTGACTGCAGAGTCAGTTTTGCCGAATTACTACAGTTTGAGATTTGCTACAGAGCCTCGTGATTTGCACCCACAAGCAGGCTCGTCTGAATGGGAGCATGTGCTAAGAGACGAGTTATCCCCTCCTGGAAACAATCATATGAATGGATAAGCTTGGTTGAATCGTTTTAGTGTGCTAATTATGATATTATAGGTACTGAAACCTGGTGTTATGATTATGGACTTGTAATGGTAAGAAGCCCAGTTTGGACGTAGATATGGGCAAATCGCTATGGTATGTTTTATGCATGTGTTGTGATGCTTTTGCAATTACCTTTTTATAGTAGCTGATTTGCATCTCATATATTGTTGGCTTGTTGAATTCATGATTATTTCTGGATGCACTCAATCTGCAAGGACACCGGTGTCATGGTACATGAAAGTAACGTCTAATGGTGTGCAATTCGAAACTGGTACATAAGAACTATTATTTGGCATCATACCCTTTTAATGAAGATAATTTTGTCAAGTATTCCTAATCGTAACAGACACGATCCCCTTTAATCCAATTACATACTGAACTGAATTCCATCACTTGATAGAGAATATAAATTCCGAGAGCAATTAAATTTCATGTGTGTGCATAAATTGGAAGTCCGATAGTTTGCTTTCTGATCGGGAGAGGTTGGAGAAATCAACGCAGTGAAGAGATCATTTGAGCTGATCAATTTTTAATTTTTTTTTCCTGTTTTTCTAAATCAGAAGACCCAAACAAGTACTTGGATTTCTTGTAGCTAGAGTGTGTTATTAATTACTGATATAATCATATAGGTATAACTGGACACTCGTGGCTGCATGTACCAAGCCCACAGGCTGTGTTTTGGAACTTACAATTTTGGCAGCTCTCTCATGTGTTTTCTCTGGAAGAAATATATATTTTTTTGGGGTTATTTTAAAGCAAACAGAACGAATATTATTATACCATGTGGAGGGCTAGAAACACGCGAGTTCTAGATCCGACACCTGCAATTATAATGCTTGATCAAATAAGTGTATGACTACACATCTAGATGTAGTAACAGCAGCAGCTAAAGATGGGTTAGGTTGTGTGCATCGTGTAAAATTAATGAACTATGAACTCCAGGCAATAAAAGGGTTGCCAGCTGATTTTAATTAAAGGCCTAGCACAGCACCTAGCAGAGTCTCTCGTATTACCTAACAGAGATGTCTCAAGTTTTCTGTGGCACTCTCTATATGATAATGCGTACGTACTTACTGATATTCTGATACTCCTAGTGTTTTCCTTGATAAATAAATATTAAGTTAGCCCATGGAATCTGCTTATGTTATGCAAACACTAATTGGTTATCTCAGAAGAAAATGTTGAATAATCCATGGATCTGAGAAGTGATATAAAAGGCAACAGTTTCTTAGTTGTGATTTGCCAGAAACTATTACTACTTTGTCAAACAACACTACTGATTGGTGATAGGCTGATAGCTATACAAACAACAGGTACAACAGATCCAATTTACTCAGCCTTTAAGGCCCATTGGAAGAATAAAATGCTGAGCTTTTTCGTTCCTCATGCAGCCCAAAAGGACCAGGGGTAATAAGTTGCCTCTCGACTGGTCGGTTTCATTTCTTAAATATACCCTATAGGCTATGGCCCATCTACCCCCTCTAGAACTTAATTTAAAATTGACACAATTTCAAATATAACCTTCCATATATATAAAATAGCACTTCACCGAGTAACTAAATAATCTGATTGAAATTGCCGCAGATCAGTTCACAAGGGAAACATATAATCCTACAAACCAGAGATGTTCTATCAAATGTCTACCTCTTTCTCTTTCTCCCTCTCTTTTTCTGTCTCAATTCTTGTTTCCAGGAGTTTACTAAACTACAATTAATTCGTCATATCATTTATTTTTTTTAAATGATTTTTGTACGTATATATGATTTGAAAGTTGAACCTGTCATTGAATTTGCATTTCTCCATATAGAAGCAGGACGTGTCATCTCTACCAGACGTGCGATTTTTATCATCCTAAATGTTTATCTATATCTTGTTCAAGTAAAATGTAAATTATTAATGTGTAGGTTTAATGCAAGAAATAGGGGGTATTTAATTACTTCAACTAATGTTTTTAAATTCTACACCCTGTCTTAGCTCACGTTATGATGGTCATGAATTGTATATGTGATCCGTTGGCTCCTACTAAGGTGAAATTACTAAGAAGAAGATACAGGGATGAACACCTTTGAGCAGTAATTGTACCTCCAGCAAAAATATTAAATAGCTCCTGCGTGCCTAGATTTAAAACTCCATGTAAGAACAAAATTACGAGACGCCTTGATTGCACTAGGTAGTACGACTGTACCAGGGTTCTTGTTTCGTTGCTCTTATTTGTACGGGAGTTAGATATTTTGTATACACGTACGATGGACAAATTCCAGCAAGGTTGAAAGGTAATATAAGAACTGCGTAGATTTTGACATCACATATCTTGCACTATGTGTATATATTGTGCGACTTTAAATAAATATTCACAGATTTAGTACTCAAATTATTAAATTAGTTTATAACTTTTTACTAGTGTTTTTCCTATTGTATTACGTCTGAGTTCTGAAATGTTAATGTAAATTATATATATACATAGTGAAAAAAATATTATGCATAAATAAATAATAATGCGAAATTTTCTTTGAGATAAAATGGACATAAATCAATAAACCGTTTATTTTATTAATATTGAAATGAATAATAAAAATCACGATACTGAGAATTATATTTGAGAATTTACACCAATAATGATAAGAACGGTCCTTTGATATTTGGGCGTACAATTTCCATCCAGTCTCGCCTCACTTGCCCCTCCACCAAAGATGACAGAGGACTGAATAGATGAGTTATTTGTCAATCCTGAGTTTTGACCCGTCCTATCCGGCTCATGCTTTGGGGCCTAATTATAATTTATATTCAATAAAAGATTAAAGATCCATTGAAATATATTATATATGGATTTGGATCCATATCCCGTCCTTATCACATTCATAAATTTTCAAACTTGATTTATTATTTTTATGAATTTTCAAATTCAACTGTTAGTCAATTATTTTTTGTTATTAATAAAAAAATCGGGATAAATCTTGTAACTTTAAATATTCAAAAAAGATCCTGTACCAAAAATTTGAAACTGCTTCTAACAAAAAAAATATCTTTATCACTAAATAAAAATAGTTCTCATATTTTTTAATTTTAAATTAGATATATAAAAAAATAAGTTAATTTAGTTTAGGAATTTTCCTGATCACATCTGTAGGTTATCAAAATATCAATTCTTTTTGACCTCACAGCAATATATTAGAACCGATTTGATTTAGGAATTTGACCTTATTTTTTCACCAGGTTAATTGGAACTGGTGTTCAAAAGCTTTGGTAACAACACTCTCTCTTCACGATGTTCAATGTACAAAAAGAACAGCACAAAGTTACAGCACCACAGACACAATAGGAAATCGAGACTCCAAAATACAATGTCATATTATGTTTGTTTCTTTTGCAGTCGAACATGCATGTTATGATGTTACATTAATTATATATCTGGCTCCTCCTAATTCCGGGACAAAACAGAAATACGCTTAAAAAGAGCTCAGCATGCATGCTGCTGTAACCATCCCAGGCCAGACCTGGGCTGAGACTAGTTGTTGCCCCTGTAGCCGTCCGATGAGCATGCTCTCTCTCTCTCTCTCTCTCTCTCTCCCTTTTTGAAACCTTGGCAGAGGCTGTCAAGTATACTCTTCCTCTCTCTCTTCTCCCCACATCTTTAGACAAAGAGAAGGAGGGGGGGACCAGGAGATGCGTGCCATTGATATAGGCTCGATCCACTGTGCAAATATTGTGGGGGTGGGCTATCTATCTATCATATATCTACACATCTCTCTATCGCATTTAAAGAATGAGGAAAGGAAGGGTCAAGGGGACCTCAGTAGGAAGAAGACAAGTGAGGAGCAAAGAGGGGTACAGTTGCACATGGTTCTCTCTCCTCTCTCTCTCTCTTCCTTCGTCGGTTTATGAGTGTTACGCCAACTGAGCTTAATTGCTTATTGCAGATTTCTCCCTCTCTCTCTCTCTCTCTAGCCACTGCTCCTTATTTTTTTTCCTGCTTCAACATGGGTTTTGTGCAAGTGCAAAACTCTCGCCATCTCCCCAGTCTAGCTCCTTGGACCACCAATTATGTATTTGGTGACCGTACTCTTTGATTAGCTTCTCTTTCTTCTGTATAAAATGGGAAAAAACTTACCGACATACCATCCATCCAAACTCTGTAAAAAATTACTCGCCATGAAACTACATGATGAGTGCTCCTATTCTAGCATTGCTGGGCCGGCAATTATCTATTCATGTGACTTTTCTTTTAGTGAAGTACGTGAGAAATGCTACACCAATCTATGTTGCATATCCTGAAGAAAAGTAAAAACAATGGAAAGTGGGAGTACATATACTTTTTTCTTCTCCGTTAACTAAAAAAAATAGGCTTAATAACCAGACGACAATCTAAATGAAATGCCAATTTAAATCCAATACTGGACTATATTTAAGGCGGGATTCACTTAATATTATAGTTTGGTGATATGATCCTAATATCTGACAAAAATGTTAAATAACTCAAAAATTATATAACAACTAAATGCAATCCATGAACAGATAGTCAGAAAACATTGATCGATTGATATAGATTAAATCCTAGTTTGAAATATTTCTTTTCAGGATTCTTACTATTTATCAAGACATTGGTGTATACATGTCCAGAAACAGTGCATATATATCTTAAATTGAGCAGGGTTGTTTTGATCCGTCCATGATAATTTATGCTTCTATAATGAACTAAATATTTGCTGTTTTGCAAGCTAATAATACGTATATACCGTGTGACCTTTCCAAGAAACATACATACGATATAGAAATTAAAATCCGCCCCATTAATGAATAAAATGCAATTTTTTTTTTCTCTGATGCACTGTTCCCGAATTAAATGAGCATATATTAGGAAATAGTGGTTTGGCAGGTATGTAATGTATGTACCTAACAGGATCTGTGTTATACTAGCTGGAATCTCTTGACACACTGTTGATAATAATAAATAGTGACTTAATAATGCTTCATCCACTTGGAAGGTACGTTGTGCCAATTATTATTTTTATTGCTTGAAGGACAGATAGTTGCTTCCAGATTCTGGTAATTGACTTAGTATATTAGATGTGATGAACATCAACAGATCAGAACAATAGCTGATCTTTAAAGGTAATGAACAAGAAAAACAAAACAAAAATAATTTTATTTTTCAATTTTTCTCAAGAGGAGGTTCAATTGGCACAAGGGTTTACCATCATAAAATTGCACAAACAAACCTTGTTTATTTATATTTCAAAAATTATAAAATCCCAATGATGATTGTGAACTCACTATAATAGAAATAAACAATATCCATTTAATAACGATTTTAGACTAGTTCTGTTATTAAAGGGATTAGTGACATTATTAAAATATTGAGAGCTTAATGACTTATATTAAAAAAATATTATAAAAATAGAGTCCCAGCTCACCCAAACCTTAGCTATATACACATGAGAAGGATCAGTTGACAATGGTTTATTTTGACAACCTTGGCAATGGACCTCTAAATAAATAAAAAAAATTAAAAAATAATTTTTTTATAGATGTGTTCTTCTACCTTTAAATTGATGGTCATCCAAATTTCATGCAATTTCATTATCATTTGATAGTCCATCAAAGACCGTTAAATTAGAACCGTTACAAATTGTATGAAAATTTGATGGTCTTTGATGGACTATCAAACGATAATAAAATTGTATAAAATTTAAATGACTATCAATCTAAAAGTAGAAGAACACATCTATAAACTTTTTTCTATTTTTAATATTTTATTTATATTTATTTAGAGGTTCATTGTCAAGGTTGTCAAAATAACCCATTGTCAATGGATCCCCACTATATACACATTTAGCAATGGTTCCGGACAAATAAAAAATCATTGTCAAAGATTGTATTTAATAATTATTTCTTTAATGAATTATTACTAAATATGTATACAATTTTTTGGCTCTGACATAAAAAAAATCAACCAATGACATTCCAATTTTTGCTCCCACGAATTATTTAGATTTTTTTAAATCTCACCATTCATTTATCCTAATCTAACAATCCAAAAATCAAAATTTAGAAACTAAAAATTCTGATTATCATTTATAATTTGTTTCATATATAAAAGAGAGTCGAGAGATAGAGACAGAGAAAGATTAAAGATAGAAGAAATAAAAATTAAAATATGACTATCTCAATTTTAAATGATCATAATTTTTGATCGAAAACTTCAATTGAGGCGTTCTATGCGGTCACAAAAAGATTGCAATGAGATATATAGAGTTAACTATTTAAGCCATTATGATGATTTTTTAGGCTAAAAAAATTCATCTTAATCATAAATAATGCGTTAGAAGATTCAAGATCTATTTTTTTGGGATTTTTTTAGAAATTATATAGATTTTAATTATTACATGAGCAAGATATATTGTTGAGTAAATATTGAAAAAATATTATATTTTTTCATATTAATTATTAAATGAATAATATATCATAATATTTGTTCTTATATAATAATCTGTCTTCATTTCATATTATGTATTATTCGTTCCTAGCTAAAGTTAAAAGAAAGTTAAAATTAAAAGTTAAAAGTAAAATAACCTTAACAATAGTTTTAGACAAAGAACTGTTATTAAAGGGCTATTTAATAATGATTCGGAGTCCAAAATTGTTATTAAATAGCCTTTTTAAGAATGGTTCTTTGCCCAGAACCGTTTTAAAGATCTTTTTCATCTTTTCGAATTGTTGTTATTTAGCAATGGTTATTTAGAAGTGTTCAAGAACCATTGTTAAATTTAGACAAAATCGTTACTAATACTCCTTTCTCTTGTAGTGACTATTAGTCTAACTTATTCTATCAGAGATCTACGTCTCTGAGTCCATGGTTTTTCAAATTCATTTTATAATTTATATAGATTAAATGAACCACATACTTAGTGCAAATGATAATTGATCTAATGTATATAATATGAATTGAAAAATGGATAAATGTAGATAAGTTTTTTGTAGATTAATTTTGTTTAACTTGTTAGAAAGTACAAAAACAAAAAAAGTATTGTTTTGTCCATATTGGCCAGGAAACACATTAAGAATGCATGAATACAGTCATACAGAAGTATTTTCTATGTATTTTGTGGATTCCTTCTTCTTCCAAAATCAAACCGGCCCTATATAGAATCTTACTGCAGTAAATGCTTAGTAACTAAAGTAAAGAGAAATATGTAGTAGGAAACATTAAGAGAAATTGTCAAGTAAAACTTCCCATTCACAAAAATGTTTGTGCATGGCATGTATAAGTTTTATTATTAGAAGATGCGAAGTTCATATTTATTCTGGTATATATAATGATCGCATGATGTCATCGGTATGGTATACTACTATTAGCCCATACAAGTGGGGAAAATAATTATGAAGCATCTGAAGGTATTAATTTTTTACCACATAAAAATATTTCTCCACTCTAGCACAATTAAATTTCGTCCAAAAACGCTTATGACTAAATTTCTATTATATCTGAAGTTATTTTTACTATGTTTAATAATTTTTGAAAAATCACAATACTTGACATACAAAAATTGATATGTTATTTTTTTATTATTTTCAGAATTATCTTTTAAAAATCATTAAATATAGTAAAATAACTTCAAACATGATAAAATTTAATAATCAATAATATTATGATATGAAGAATCTTTTAAGGCTATTTAAATTAAAATTTCAGATATGAATTTTTAAAATTTGAGCAAAAATTCTTGTTTCAACATCTCAATCTCTCTCTCTCTCTCTCTCTATATATATATATATAGAGAGAGAGAGAGAAAAACAAATATACTTCTAGAGCACGGAGCCCCTCCGTGCTCCTAACTCAAAAACATATCTAAATATCTCTAAATTTATTTATGTGTCTCAATAAATTTTTTATATCAAAATCTTATGGGATATAAAAATTTTCTATATCTAGAGTTTCTTAAGTGTTTGTTTTAGATTTTTAAAATGGCTTATTTTTATATGCAAAGATTGATTATTTTAGGTTCATCTTAAAAAAAATAAAATAGATAATTATGAAATTCAAAAAATAGTAGATTTTAATATCCCATAAATTTATTGAGAGAAAAAATTAAAATTTAAAGATGATTATATATTTTTTTGAGTTAAGAGTATGGAGGGGCTCGGTGCTCCTAAGAGCACCTTAGCTTTACTATATATATATATATATATAAGGAGATCTTACGGTGCTTCACGAAGCAAAGATGCATTTTGTTTTAATTTTAAATCTCATATACCAAAAACTCAAAATATCAATCTAATTGGTCCACAATAATCTAGATATTGAAAAGTTGTTAGATACCAAATTTTACTATTTTTGGAGCTTTGTAATTTTTTTTGGATTTTTGAAAGATGATAATTTTTAGGTGCATCTATCATTATTTTATTATTATTTTTGAGCATTTTTAAAAAATCTAAAAAAAATAGTTAGAAAGTTTCAAATGTAATCAAATTTGATATTCCATAAGATTTAAATATGTAGTTTATATTGGGTGAATTAGATTGACAATTTGAACTTTAATTTTATGAGATTTTTTAGGCAAAAAAAGTATCTTTGCTTCTTGAAGCACCGTAAGATCTCTCTCTCTCTCTATATATAAAATTATGGTACGGTGAGTCGCGAAGAATAAAATATCTTTTGTAATTCACATCATATTTCTCATTTTTGAATTCAAAGTGTCGCTCTAACCGTTCAAATATTTCTTCATATTAAAAATATGATGGAGACCAAATTTTATATGTTTATATTTTTTGGGAGTAAAAAATATTATTATTTAAAATCATAAACTCAATACATTTTCTACCCTTGAAAGAATAGAAAAAAGTTTCAAAAATAATGTAAATTTAATTTTCAAGAATATTTTAATATGAAATCATGTTAAATGATTGGATATATTTTTTTTAAATTTGAAAATAAGAGATATAACATAAAATAAAAAAATTTATATTTCACCACTCGCTGTAACAAACATAACTCTATGTATATTTATATATTATTTGCTCCGAATCCTATCATATGTATGTGATATGAATAATGTTGATGGGGGCATTCATTGCTCCATCTCACCAGTGCCATCACCAGTTGGGGAATGCCACTTGGACATCCCCCAACCATACCCCAGGAGGTCCACGCCATGCCATGACATTGACATATACATATAGCATGCCATCAAATCATGATCAATCAGCATATATAGCTCCTGCCTCCTGTAGAATGGGCCCTTCTCCAAAGTGGGGTCTCAAATGAACAAGGTGGGGGGTGATGGACTGATGGTGCTTTAGCGATAAATTAAAGGTGGACTATTACTAGGGGACCTGGCACCTCTCTGGCTCTCTCTAGTCTCTTTAGTTTCTTTATTTTATTTTATCTCTAAACCCCTACGTAGCCCTTCGCATTTATTCAGATGAGAGCCCACTATTTCCATACACAAATTGAGTGGCTTTACATACTTTTCTGTTAGTTTATGTGCATCGATCATTGTGTGTTGTATATGTGTATATTGACTGTAAAGTTAATGGCCATTGGGACCACGACTGGAAGTAACATAAAAAAGATCGGTAGCTAAGAGCTCTACATAAATCCTACTTTTTTTTTATCAATATGTTAGAAATTCAAATATCTGTTTCTTTACTTTCTTACCCCATTAAATGTCCTTATATAATTTTTTTGAATTAGAATATTCTTGAAACTTAGTTTCACAGAAGTGCCGTATCAAGGACAATGCACATATTAATTAACTAGTATTTCATCCGTGCATTGTTATGTTGATACATTTTAAAAATATAAAAATTTATATCTTCATGTAAAAAGAAAGAAAATAAAAATGAAGATAATTTAGTAATTAATATAAATTTAAATCATGAATACATGATTAATATAAAATAAATACATAATTGAAGGAAAATTAACTTTCAGAATTTAAGAAAAGTTAAAATTCATAATTGATGGCAATCTAAAAAAATAAAATAGAATAATTGTACTCTTAAATTATACAGCATTTTGTGTAATAAATAAAATTGAGAGAAAATTATAACTTCAACACAAATGGTCATAGAGATAGTAATATTATTTGACAAATAACTCAATCCGATGACTGATATTAGATCTAAAAATTCAATAAAAATTTTAAACCGTTGTAGAATCAGAACGTTGCATGCTTATTTAACAAGGAGTAGTGATAAAAAAATTAAATTGGATGAAAAAAAAAAATGTAACTGAGCAGGTGGAGTTCAAGAGCATTAAATGATGGAGCAGTGAAGGCACATAAAAGGGGTATATATAATATATTAAAAATTCATATTTCAATATGCATGGTGAGAACTGAGAACTGAGAAGACAAGGGCCCAATAGTATATGTGTAAAACTTGAAGGGGGCGGGGAATCCCAAAATAATTCCACCCGATATGGAAATGTGGAGTTACCGGTACGCTGAGTGGGTCCCATACCCTTTTTCTGCCTGAGAAAACCGTTGAGACTTACTCTGTTAGGTCCCTTTCGTTCCTCATGCATGCCACTCTCTGTGCAAGTGTAATCTTTAGTACGGTTCCTCTGCAATTCGCATAAAATCGTTTTAAATGGGGAACTGTCAAGGTACGTTGACACGCAACGATGGATGTTCGCAGAATAGGACTTCTGTCTTATTATAATGTGGGTAATTCATCGCATATTTGCAGCGATATTCAATTTCATAGTACACACAAATTAAATACATTCAACTTAAAATAAAATAAAATTGTAGCAATGTTCTTAACTATTTGTACAAATTTTATATTAAATTTGGATTTGGATTAACTTGAAAGACAGTTAGCCTTTCATCAATTACTTTAATTAAAATTTTGACAGTGGAGTTTTAATGGCCAGTTAAGTTTCAACTTTTTTAAATTGATATACACCCAACCTATTCTAAATAATATAGAGCACATCTAAATTTTTTTATTTTTCTACACGATTCAAATGATATTTCTCATATATATATATATATATATATAGATATATATATATATAGATATAGAGAGAGAGAGAATTAAGCTACGGTGCTTTCCAAAGCACAAGAGCGTTGTGTGTTTTGCGCTCTATTATTAATTTTAAGTCAGAAATGATCGATCCAAACCGCTCAATCTCATCTCCATATCAAAATCTATTAGTAAACCAAATTTTATATTTTTTTGGAATTCATTTGCTATTTTTTTGGATAGGGGAAAAATCATCATTTTTGGATGAACCAGAATTCTCAGATCAAGTCATTTTCTCCTATCAGCAAAAATAGCAAAAAAATTCAAAAAAATATAAAATTTGATTTACTAATAGATTTTCATATGAAGATTAGATTGAACGGTTCAGATCGATTATTTCTAACTTGAAATTAAAAATAGAGTGCAAAGCACACAACATCTCTGTGTTTTGCAAAGCACCATAGTCGGACTATATATATATATATATATATATATATATATATATATATATATATATATATATAGAGAGAGAGAGAGAGAGAGAAGGGATTTAATTACTATTTTTTGGTGCCCATGGTGCCTATTTATTTATTTATATATAAATTTAAAAATGTGAACCGTTAGATGTATTCTATATCATCTCAATTGTATGTATATGAAAAATCATAAAATTTTAACTTCATTTGAATAGCCATCAAGTAACGTGTCTAAATTGTAAAATTTGGTCCGTTGATTTTATTAACACTTAATGCCTATATAAATGATATTGAAATGATATAATTTTTTATATACATATATAAGATGATATTTAAAAAATATTCCTTCAATTAATTTTGTTATTTAAGAATTTAAATAATAGTTATTTGATATTTAATTTTAATGGCACCGATGTGGCACCAAAATGATGGTAATTGTATCCCTTCTCATATATATATATAGGGAGGTTATGGTGCTTCGCAAAGCACAAAACCTCCCGTGCTTCATATCTGTATCTCAAATTTGAAAGTTAAAACTGCCGATCCAAACCATTGAACATCATCTTCATATTGAAATATCTTCGGAGATCAAATTTTATAATTTTCTGAATTTTTTTGCTATTTTTTAAGTGGGTATAAAGTTTGTTGATCTAACAATTTTTGCACCATTCAAAACTAGCGATTTTGTATCCATCTAAAAAATAGTAAAAAAATTTAAAAAATTATAAAATTTGATCTCCAAAGATAGTTCAATATGGAGATCATGTTCAACTATTTGGATTGGCCTTTTAAACTTTTAAATTTGGGATACGGATGTGAAGCACCATAGCCTCACTATATATATATATATATATATATATATATATATATATATATATATATATATATATATATATAGTCCGACTATGGTGTTTTGCAAAGCATAGAGGCATTGTGTGTTTTGCGTTCTATTTTAATTTTAAGTTAAAAATAATCGATCCAAACCATTCAATCTAATCTTCATATCAAAATATGTTAGTAAACTAAATTTTATATTTTTTATATTATTTTTGCTATTTTTTCTGATGAGGAGAAAATGACTTGATCTGAGAATTATGGTTCATCCAAAAATGATAATTTTTCCCCTATCAAAAAAAATTGCAAATGAATTCTAAAAAATATAAAATTTGGTTTACTAATAGATTTTGATATGGAGATTAAATTGAGTGTTGTGTGCTTTGCGCTCTATTATTAATTTTAAGTCAGAAATGATCGATCAAAACCGCTCAATCTAATCTCCATATCAAAATCTATTAGTAAACCAAATTTTATATTTATTCGAATTCATTTGCTATTTTTTTTGGATAAGGGGAAACCGTCATTTTTGGATGAACCAGAATTTTCAGATCAATTTATTTTCTCCTTATAAGAAAAAATAATAATAAAATTTAAAAAAATATAAAATTTGGTTTACTAATAAAGTTTGATATAAAGATTAGATTGAATAGTTCTGATCGATTATTTCTGACTTAAAATTAAAAATAGAGCGTAAAGCACACAACACCTTTGTACTTTGTAAAACACCATAGTCGAACTCACTATATATATATAGTTGCAAAAGTTTTTGGTCATTGCAATTTATTTTCAAAAACATGACGATGGATTCTAATTAAGCAGCTTGTGCTTTGGTCCTTCGGATTTGTTCTTCTCCTCTTACTGCGTGTTTCAAAAACATGACGGTCAAATGATCATACACTTTAATTTTTGTGAAATATATTACCGATCGTACATTTTAGGAAGATGACAGTTGTCTTTGGGTGATCGATATATATAGTTGCACTAATTAACTAACATTATATCTTTCTAATTCCGCACAATTCAGATGATACCTTTCTAATTCCATTAATATAGTTGCACTAGCTATTATTCCGAAATTTGTGAGTTTCTATTGTTCCACCTTCCACGTATGGGGAGCTAGTTTGTTCTGAGTTTTCAAACATCTTTCTTTTGCCTGTCATATTGATTGCTCCAAAAATAATTTTTCTCATTTGCTTTTTATGTGGCAGTCCAACCATATTGGTAATGAACCCACTTAACAATAAACAACATATAGTAGATAATGAAAAATTTTAAATATGTTCATAGATTTTTTATACACTGTGTACAAAGTAAGTTGTGTCGGCAAATTTATTGCTCGTCAATTAAAAATCAGACAATTTGAAAAACTAATGATTCAATTTCATATCCTTAATTAACTATCAAATAATCCTCAATTATTACCAGATTGACAAGTACCCGATCTATAAAAATGTGGAACAAAAATTTCACTCGTGAATGCCCCGGACAAAATTCTTCAATCAAATCATCATCATAACATTCAGTGACGGAGCCACTAATATATCTCAATGATGTCATTTGATATAATTATTTTTTTTATTCTTTATCGGTCCAAAATATGAGCAATGTCAATAATGATAATATGAACGAAATATTTGTGGGTTCAAATTGATAGAAAGATAATAAAAATAAATATAAACTATTATCGTTGAGTATAAAATCAAAGATAATTTGAAAAATAAACTTCTACATGCCTCCGCCACTGATAACACCAGTTCTCAGTTCTCACTATTCACTAACAAGTAATAACAGCATACCGAAGCAACATCTAAGCATGCAGGGAATAGCCGTCACAGAAAATCCAGACTTGATGGGAACTCTGATTTCAGTACAGAGCCGCGTTCTTTAATTTTCTTTTTTCTTTTTAATTTTCATTGCCTTTTATTGTGGTTTAATTATTACAAGAACAAAAAGCTGATGCTGGCGCCGGAAGCTAAAAAGGGGCACTGGGATATATCAGTTGTCCCTATACTGTAACAAAGTCTCAACTCTTTTCATTATTAATCCCAGCAAAAAACACTAATTAACCATTGCACGATATATATATACATGTACCCTTCTTAACATCTAATATTGACTTTTAGCTAGGCTTAGGTCCCAGCATATATCATAGGCTCTCGCAGAATACATGCAAGGAATCCATGGCAATTAAAATGATTGTTAGTTAGGTAATAGATGCTTGCCTTTTTATATCTTCTTTTATTTCATCTTTTTTTTTCGACACAAGACCATCATATTTACTGCCTACCTCGGTTTCTTGATGAATAAAAAATACATATATACATATTTGATCCGTTTATAGATGTCATTGAGTAACTTTATTTTGGATTTAATTAAGGAAAAATTGGATATGTACACATCAAAACTTTGATAAATGAGAATTTACCTGTAATTCTTTAAGCAAAAACACGCTTAAAGGAAAATATAGTAACTTTTTTATTCTGATTTGAGACGATCACCAAAGTAACATATGTGTGGGCTAAATAAATTCTTTTTAAGAAAATCAATTATTTTGTAATTCATTAATGACACGTAGAAAAATAGAGAAAATTAATATCTTTCTTATGATCTTATCAGTAAATCATTTATTAGTGGAATTTCAGTTTGAAAGTGACAAATTACTAGGACTCCACAAAATTTACATGTTTGATATAATAAATACGGACTCCACAAATATTACAAGTTAATATATAGTGGCGAAGTAGTCCGAAGAGGGAGAGAGTGATATAAAATATAAATAAATATAATATATTTTATTATTAAAATTAAAACCGAAAAATATGTAAATCATATAAAATAATAAAAATATTAGTTATAACTCTCATAGATCTGAAATGCAGACATTTTGAAGCGGAATTGGGTGGAAGCAGAAACTAGCGTACTGATCTTCAAAAACTTTTTCAGACGTTATGATAGTTTAATTAGACGTTTTTTCTTCAACTCTATTGTTTTTTTTAGTGGACGAATTTGTTGACATCTAAATTTTTCATCAAAATTCAGATGTATACATCCAAATTCATAAATAAATTTGACTCATAATTGTTAGCCCATACATTAATATTATAATATTAATATTTCTAAATTCTAACAGAGAGCACTACAAGCTGTACTGGTTAGGAACGTATGCAAGCGCCTGCAACTTGGTATAATAAAAGATCTTTCTTTTGGCGATAATTGCTGGCCATTAAGGATTATTTTCGTTGGTTAATTGTATGGACTGTAAACAGAGGCAGGTCAGTTGCATTATGGTTTGATAATTGTGAAGGGTGCGAATCACTACTCTTTTTGCTCGTCACAGCGCAATGAGACAACCTAGAATTGTGCTTCGTTGTATTTGTTTCAATGGTGATAGACGGACTTACTGCTAATAATGCAATTCGCTGCTGCATCTATTGTCATAGAAGTAGATTCCAATCTCACCTTTTGGGATCAGATGGATACCATATGCTCGAGATTAAAATTTGAAATGCACTAGTATGTATTCTGCAAACTCTTTCTAGAGGGTGGTGATGGGTGCAGGAAATACAGAAAAAAAGTCGCTGATGATCTGAGGTGCTGATGCAAAAGGACCCTAAACGGTTCGGAAGAATGGAGAAAAGGAGAAAAGACTGCTAAGGCACATTTTGTTTTCATGCTGCTATTTGAAAGTGTTATAGTTGTTTGAGTGCTGAACTGACGTAAAATTAGACAGTCATGAAAGAGAAGGAATTATAGCTAGGAAGGAAGGGTATTTTCATATAACTTATTTAGTAATTTTTACTGTTGGTTTATCTAAGATAGATCATTTTTGGGTGTATATATATAACATGTAAATTGAGTTTTATATGTGTAAATATTCAAATTTAAAGAATTAATGGGTAAATTCCTAATTAGCAAAATTTTGATGGTATACCCAATTTTTCACTTTAATTAATTATCCAGAGCTTCTTTTTCTTCTTTAACAAACCCTTTATCTGTTTCGAACTTTATTGGTTGATCTGCTTGTTATTTAATTATTCAACCAATTGTAATTTAATATAGTGATTACTCCTCGCAATATCTGAGGAATATTATCGAAAAAAATATCAAATCGGCATAGGTACATGATTCACAATGCATTTCGGTAGATACGGCGCGACAACACAGTATGAGCAATTTAGGTTGTAATACAAAAAAAAAACGAGGCTTTGATATAAAATGATTCTTTAATTGAATTGCTTTTGGGATTCTGAATGGAACAGTCCATGCATTTATAGGAATTAATTACTTCAAACAACAACAGCAATTAATTGTAGTAACTACAAGCAAGTAAAATAAATATTAAAAATAATGATAATTTTTGTGCATATCACACAAATTTTTTTTGGTAAATAAAATAATAAAAAATCGGGATGTGATATAATTTAGGGCCCATTTTGCGTGACAAGCCTGGCCCAAGTTTGCAACTCGGGTCCAGGTTTTTTTATTTCTGTTAATTTAGCTGAAGTTATTTCTTATATATAAAGTAAAGTAGTTAATTGATTGTATATTAAAATAAAATGAAATAGTTTATTTATGTTATATCATTGTATATTTTTATTTATTTGATGATTTAAAAAATTATTATATTTTTTTATTTAAAAGTTTTGTAAGAAGTTAATGTCAAAACATAAATAAGAAAAACCAAAATTCAAACCATAAATAAAAAAATAAAGTACAGTCTCTTGAATAAAATAAATATATAAACTACAGTCTCTGAAATAAAAAAAAATATACATCAATGCCTATGAAGCATCCTCCTAATGAGAGACGGTCTGTATGTGTCTCTTGGTCGGATTTCACGGTGAGGATGCTCGTGTCTTGCGTCGGCCGGTGCTTGCGTCTTGGGCACTCGAGTGGACGGACCAGGAGTATCGTAGGATGACGCGCGTGGAGCATCATATTGGGTACTGGAGGTCCTAGCACCCGATCAAGAGTCATCTGACTCATCAGCTGAGAGTACAACATGAAATCTCCCTAAAATAAGTTGAACTAATCAGTCGGAAGGTCAGGTGGATCGTGAGTCGGATGGTCAGCTATGGAGATATCATTGTCCTCAGGATCCGTCGAAAGATCTGTACAAGTAAATTACACATATTTAAATGAATTAAATTGACTAAAATAAAATAAATTAAAAATACCTACAAATTAAAATGAAAAATTAAATATTGACCTGCAGACGCAAGAATCGCTGTGAAAATATGAGAATGCCCTAAATCGCCCATCAAATGCTTAATCTGGTGCAATTCATTTTTGCCGAACCATGAATGCCCGGGAGTCGTAAGCCAACCAATGACGGTGATTGTATTCTTCACTAAACAGAATATCTATATATATATATATTTTTTATTCTATAGCATAAGTTATGTGAAGAGTTTAAGTAAAAATAAATAGTTTGGTTCAATGCTAACCGCTCGGGCATTCTGGTGTGAATGTGGTACGTATGCCAACTCATTCACAGGCTCCTCGGGGTGTGGTAATGGCTGACTCAAGTGCTCCTCGGTGTTCATTCCATACCAGATTGTAGCCATCCCTTGTAATACCATCCCATGTACGTATAGTGCTGGGCAAAGTCGAACGGTCGTGATTCCATGATAGACAGCTCAGGCTTGTCCTGTGCCCATCAATAATATTATGCCCAATCCACATTTTATCCTTCACCACCTCCTGATGTGTGCCTATTCTTACGATACATCAGCATTTGCTAGTAATCGATCGAGCTAGCAGAGAAACCTATTGGAAAAGATTAAACTGCCACATGACTCTATCTAGATAGTGATTCTCAACCATCCAGAAGTGAATCAACCACACACGATACATGCACATGCAATACGTTAAAATTAGCAAATTAAATTAACATACGAATTGATGTAAATGAATTTTAATTGATTTTAGAAACTTATGAATTGTAATACATGTGGTACACACAAGACAACTCGTCGTGGTAGACAATGTACGATGTCTAATTAACGCTTTCATTACGTGAATTCTCAAAATAATCCCAAAAATGTCTGGGTCTTGCTTATCGTGGGTGTACTTAAACAAGTGTCTTGTTGCCCATTTGACCGTACGGAGACCGCAATCGAGGATCAACATCACCTAATGGAGGCTCCTCAGTTTTACACCTACATCGTCAATAAAATATGAAAAATAAATAAAATTATCTCAATTAAGATGAGTGATATTGATTTACCTCAATCTTCCAATTGGAAATCGTGTCCACGATCACATTTGAAGTAGAAGCAAAGGACCGACTATGCAATCTGCGCTCGAAACATGACCGAGAGAGATTGAAGTACAAGCAAGAGAGTACTGCCCCAATCATAGCCGTTCTCCGGTACATTGAGTATGTCGTTAAGAAATATGAAGTACACCGCCGCCACCGAGTCTGCACTATTGTTCGGGAACATCACGGACCCGAACAAATCCAAGAAAAATGCTCATTTGTACCTACAAAAAAATTAGATCAAACTTATAATAAATTTATGAATGGAGTAAACTTTGTAGTAAAAATTATACCATCGGACGGTCTCATCATCGGATTGGGAGAAAACTCTTGAAAATGCTTCCGCAAACACGATAACCGGATACTAAATATCGAGAACTGCATGTACTCATTTTTTACCCATGTTTCTTGTCTTAAACGGCCACATATTATCGGTAATGTCATCATAACTATATGGATCAACTTCCAACCCAAGGAGCATCTCCACCGTCCCGATCCATAAATCGTCAATCACCCCTGTTATTGGTTTTTCTATAATTTTTATATTTGAAAATCAGATTAGTAAACTTCAAAAATAAAATATAAAATAACATATTAAAAATTTAAAATACCTCTGATAGACAATCCCCATAGACAACACACGTCCTCTAGCGTCACCGTCATCTCGTGGACTGGTAGATGAAATATCGACGTCTCTGGTCACCACCTCTCGACAAGCGTTGTTAGGAGTGATTTATCTAACTGACAATCACCCATAATCACTATATGGTAGAGACCAAGTCGATACAGATATGGATCCATCTACGTGTTGTATGGTATTTTCGGACGATGTGCGTTCAAACGAAGAGTGCTATGCGGCTACACAAAATTATTTGTTATATATGATATGCTAAAATTAATTATAATGTATATTTTTTTCACGTTATATAATTAAAAATACTTACATCGATTTTGTCCCTCTGTGATCTATGTTCATTTTGGGGTACGAAAAAGAGTTGCGAATACTCCATTTTCACTATAATTATAAAAAAATTGCTCTAATTAAAATTAAGTTACAATTTGGTATAATTAAATTAATTATAAATTTAGTATAATTTGGTGTAATTTGATACAATTTGATAAAATTTGGTGACATTTGATTCAATTTGGTACAATTTAATAATTTTATATAATTAATATATTTATATTATAATTAACATTATTTCACCCAATTTAAACTAACAAATTAATGATAATTAGTTTATTTAGTACTAATCTATAATTAAGCTAATTATAACTATATAATTTGAAATTAACACTATAAATCAACCAAACCAAACTAAATTAATTATATTTCAATTATCACTATAATTATACTAACTAAATCTAACAAAACTATTTTTTTCTAAATTCAGATTGAAATTGAAAAATTACTTTCGAAATTACGACTTTTTCCAACTCTCCTCCGAAAATTAGAAAGATTGACGCAAACGATTTTGAAAATGGAGTACAAATGAGAGAGATCAATTGAAATTATAATTTTTTTTAGTTTTTTCGGTTTTGATATGAAGCGGAGGGAGAGTGGGAGAAGAAGAGAGTGTGGGATGCGTTGCTGTCGCGTAAATAGCGATAACCAATTGGATCCGAGTTTAAAACTTGGGTTTCACTGAGCGGGGAAAAACAAGGGTAATCTTACCATTAAGATCTTTTTAATTATTTTATTTACTACAAAAATCTGGGTGGGGGTGGGCTGTTGTCGCGTAAATAGCGATAACTAGCTGGATTCGAGTTTTAAACTTGATCCGAGCTGCTGGACCCGAGTTTAAAACTTAGATCTGACTGGGCGGAGGAAAAACCAAGATAATCTTACCATTAACCTCTTTTTAATTATTTTATTTACTATAGAAAAAATCTACATATCACATATCGGTTGTTCAATTAATTTATCATTTCAACATATTAGTCTATTGAAATATAAGTGGCGGAGCCTGAGCCATGCATACGGGGGAAAGAGGATATATTAGATATAACTTTCTTCGTAATTAAATTACAGTCCAATGAATTTGGGCTGGGTGAAACATTATTTTGGGCATTACTAGAGTATGTATATATATATATAGAGTAAATCTACCGTGAGATTAGCTCAAAAAATATATCAAATGATTTTCAAATTTTGATTTTTCAATCTCATTAAATTCTTCATATTGAAATCTTATGGGGTACAAAAATTTGGGATGTTTCGAGTTTTCTAAGTCGCTCTTTTCAATTTTTTAAAATAATTTACAAACATTGAATATTTTATTATTATTTTTGGAGCTGATTTTCAAAAATTGAAAAGAGCGACTTAGAAAATTCGAAACATTCCAAATTTTTGTACCCCACAAGATTTCAATATGAAGAATTTAATGAGATTGAAAAATCAAAATTTGGAGATCATTTGATATATTTTTTGAGCTAAGCTCACGGTAGATTTACTCTCTCTCTATATATATATTCATATTTCTTGTAAAATATAATAGATTTCAAAAATTTTGGGGCGCTGCAGCGTTCTCTGTCCATATGAAAGCTCTGCACCCGGGCTGAATTGTATTCTATTGTTTGGTTGACATGTTTAGCTGACATAGTTCGCCACTCTACTAATATGTTATTTTAACGACTGTCAAACGAATTATTAGCAATTTTCCATTTCTTCTGTATTATTTCTAAGCACTCTTTTATGCATTCTGCGCAATACTTTTTGTTTTTTTTTTCTTTGTTAAGTTGTTATTTAATTTATCGAATTGAGCCAAGTGCATGCACTTATCTGTTTATTAACCAACACCGGTTTCATAAATTAAGATCCTCATTTTCTCTTCTCAAACAGTACTTTTATAGTTTTATTTGTTTCATGAATTGTTACGTACGCTCTGTTTCGAGGTTAATAGTAAATTAGATGTCAAAAGAACTTATAAAATGACAACATTGAGATTGATGCCAAGAAACACAAAGTTTCTTACTATTGTTGACTTGACCTAATGTAGGGAATCACTGGGTTAACATTCTTTTTTCCCCAGAACCTTCGTTATGCTGGAAGCAAGGCTAAACAGAGTATTAATTAAAATAACATCCTCTGTAGCATAGAATGCTTGTAGTGGACATTGATGCAAAATAAACTCCGATTGACGTCATTTTTCCTTGCAACATAATTAACAACAATTTTCATGTAAAATGCACTAGCACTAGCAGAGGAGTTAATTACCTCAAAAAAAAAATGAGCAGAGGAGGACTGTTTTAAGGTTTTCCTAACGAAAAGGATATTTTTGACATGTATATATACCTAATCTTCCTAATCTTATCTTATGTAAAATCCATGAACTAAAACTTTGATATATGCGTTAGTTTTGTTCATAGTCTCACAGAAAACATGCCATTGAAAATCCAGAATATAAGAATAACTATATAAGACTACAAGTTGCGGTGCTGTAGTACCTGGCAACGAGGTCATAACAGTTTTTTTTTCAGAAAGCCCATAACACAGTTACCCAAGCATTATCTTAATTAGTTGCTCTTTTTTTTTTGAGAAGCTTAATTAGTTGCTTGTTACTGTTTCGTTTTTCAACACAAACACATGCTTATATTACATCACATCTTTTCATAACCTGCAGTTTTTGGTTTCCTTGAATTTCTTTTGTCCAAGGCTGCATCTGTTTTAGTATGGCCATTTGTGTTGTTATGCTATGTCCACTTCTAAATTTTATTAAAAAAAGTAGGTTAATATAATGACTCTAATATAATTGTTTGGACTTTAACCATACACATTGATGTCATAAGTTCGGAATATATTATCCAAACTAAATTCGACAAAAAACTGCAATTCAAGATCATATATGAAATAAACTGTCAGTGCCACAAAATTACTGGATATGCATGGGAAGCTGTGACCAAGTTTCCTTATTCTACGTTATCTATTTCCCAATCCTGATTTTTATAGTTCCATTTGTATTATAAGTTTATGCTTTTACTACACAATTTATGCTTTTACTATTAGGGGGTAAGCAGGGACAATCCGAAGCTCGTGCTTCCTACAAAAGCGTGCTTCATACAAAAGCCAAGGAGTTGCCCTAAAAAAAAAAAAAAAAAGCCAAGGAGATTAAAAGAAAACCACAAGTCCACAACAAGCGTCGACCGCTAAATTCTATTTCGGCAAGTTCATGATTCGTTCGGAATCAATTCATTATTGGTCAATTTCGCTCATTAATGAGCTGAGTTTGAACTTAGACCAACTCGCTCGTTAGACTCGTTTGGCTCGTTAAATCATTAATATTTAATATTTTTATTATAAATTTTAGTATAATAAATAGTTTATAGTATGATATCTACTTAATTTATATATCAAATTGTATATTTTATTATTATTATTTTAATAATTTTTATATAAATTTTAATATAAAAATATCATTAGTTATTAAATTAGCTTTAATAAGTTTTAATGAGTTAGTTCAATTAGCTTGTTAATTAACTTAATAAGCTGATTTCAAGTCAAACCTTTTATCTCGGAAGTAATTAGCGAATCAGTTCGGCTCGACTCATTAAGCTAATAAGTGAGCACGACTTAGCCCAACTCACTTCAAATTTCAAATTTCGTTTGCTTTCAGCCCTAATTTTAAATTCCATGGATCCGTGTGGTCGTACATCAAAATTTGTTTAAGAGGAGTTATTCTTTTTCCTTATCATCTCTTTGCATTAAAAATGTCCAAGCAATAATAAAAGCTAATCATAAGTCCTCTTTAATTCTAACGAGGGGTCACTTGACAATGGGTGATATTGACTATCTTCACAATCACACTCTAAATAAAATTTTAAAAAATATTAGATATAGAAAAAATAATTGCGATATAATTTTTTGAGTAAAAGGTAAGCGAATGAAAACTAATTGCAATAGAAAGAGACTTTTTTTTTAAGATTGCATGTAAAAAGAAAACGCAGAACTATTAAGTATACAGGAAAATAAATATTTTGGGGAAATATTTTTTTGTGAAACTATGCATCTTTGTTTTGTTATCAAGATGAGAAATTTAAGCCACCAAAATTTAAATACCTGTAAAAAAGATCCTCATTCGGATTTCAAATCATTATTCTTCCACATGAACAACAATGTTTCTGCCATTATATAAAGATCGGTTCACTTTTCCCATCTTTGCCTCACTTATTTGCAATTTTTTTTTTGTAAATTCTAATTTTCTGTGTGCATATACATGGAACTTAGGAAGTTAATATTCTTTCTAAATTCCATGTATTTTCTTAGGCATACATTTTAAGTTGAAATTATGTGCTATATTATTGGATTTTGACAAGTTAGCTCCTGAAATTTAATTTGAAAAATAATCCACCAAAATACTCAATCTATGACAGATGACTCCCCAACAGATAATTATTATCTAATGCTTCATTATATACAATAAAATAACCAAATATCCATTCAGACATATACTTAATATTTAAAATAATTAAGCTTCATGAATTTGTAATTTACATAAAGTTAAATATATTTAAAAATATAAGCAATTAATCAAATATTATGTGATATAATTGTTATTTCATTTTTATTTTTTTTACATTTATCATTACACAAATATATAGTTACATGAATAATTAAAAAAAATATTATCAAATAAGTTATTTTTATGCAATGTATTTTAAAAAGAACAAATAATTATTTATATCATTTTTAATTATAGTTTTCTAATAAAGACCAAAAAAGTAATTAAGATAATAAAAAAATATTATGTATATTAATACATTAGTTATTTTTCAATTAACTGTAGGTGATTTTATTTGTCGCAATTTTTTTTGTGTGGGGGGGGGGGGGGGGGGGGGGGGGGGCTTGTGTAAATTGAAAGTTCAGCATTAAGGGTGCGCTCGGTCGGAAGTTCAGCATTAATATTATGTATATTAATACATTACTCATTTTTCAATTATCTTTTTTTTTTTACAATTTTGTTTGTTCTTACTGAAGTTCTTGACTTCTGGTCGGAAGTTCTTACTCCTAGAACCACAGAAAATCTAATCGCATGTGACCTTACTATCTAGTCGATTCCAACCATATAAAAACAATTAAATGTCATGACTCTGCCTTTTCTGCGTCCTAGTGTACAATACAGCATCTGGGAGGCATAAAATATAAAATAAAATAGATTCGTCGGTCGTTACATTCGTATTATGTACCCCTTGGTAAGTACATTATATATCCAGCCTAGGTGTAAATTCTTGACGCTGACTCAATGGTTTAATTCATCCCAGCTGATATGACTCGAAAATAAATAGATTGGATATGAGTTTAATTTTTTGATCCGAATTGGATCGGGTCGGATTCAGATCAATCCGACCCGATCCGATTAATTATATTTTTTGATGTAATTTTATGATTTAGTACTAATTAAAACTTAAATATACGCTAATTATACACTAATTAATATTAATTATAAATTAATTAATATTTTATTATTTAAAATTATATAAAAATAATTAAGAAATATTTAATTATTTTATACGGGTCGGATAGGGTCGGGTATGGATCAAGATTTTTTGATCCGAATTTAATCGAGTCGGATAAAAAAAAAATAAAATAATGTAACCCGACCCATTGACACCCGGATTAGCCACAAAAATAGTCCTCTCATTAATTTTTTTTGGGTATGAATTTATAGTTACAAAATTATTGGTTATCATAATTATGTCATAATTATCATTAATCACTAAAACATAATATTAATGATGTTATTATCAGTATTAGGAACATTATTGTCATCATTATTGATTTCCAGAGAAGCAGCAAATCAAGTTTGGGCTCATGCCAACTGGCATTTCGGGACTTGTAAACCCAACTCCGCCTAACTTACATAAAACCCAATTGCCTGAGAAGGACAAGCTCACAAGTCACATGACCTCTACCAGATGATTTGTGGACCCCACATCTACATATACTCTACAATCCTCCCTCGAGAATTACATTTATTCTGAGTTTTATCTGGTCATCCTCATGACCATAATTGGTTTTATATTCATACATACGAGTACTTTATCGAGCTAAGAATATTATAGCGTATATAACAAAAGAACTGCCGTTATAACAACATATTTTAGTAATTAAAAGTTCATGCATTCATTAGTTTCTAGAAAAATGCTTTAGAAATTTCTGTCAACATTTATATATAAATGAAAGCAGTGGAGATATTCCTTTTTTTCCAACTACCAGTAAATAACTCTTTTACAACCACCGAGCGCGGATGAAGTTTTGTAGAGTTTATAGATAATGCAAGGATCACTAGATTATTTCGTATGGCCCTATAGCATATTTCGTATTAAGTCCAGTTTTAGGTACCATTTCAGTTTTTTAGGTACAATTACATATGAAACGACTAATTACACTGTCATGTAAATGCAAACATTTTTTGGTTTATAATAAAATCCGTAAGTAGGCTTAATTTTTGCTAGTTACTTAAAAAAACAATTATACGTTGAAAGATTAAAATTAATCTCAATATAGCAACAAACACAGATTACCTCATCATCATATATATCATCATTATAATATATATTTGTTTCATATTAAGAATGATTGGCAAGATTAAAAAAAAAATTCAAACTCTTTTTCTAAGGCACCATGCGTTTTGGACTTGTTCTGAAAACAAAACTTTCCATATTAGAAATTTCTTTCGAATTTCATTCTGGAAATGAAGCATCTATATGAAATTTTAATTTTTTAAGAAATATAATTCTATAAAATAAATTTTGACATGAGTAATTTCTTTCATATACTCGAAACATGTAAATAATAAATAATAAAATTGGAAAAAAATAACTATATACAGTGGTGTATAAATAATAAATAAATTTTAGATACATTTTTTTAAAGGAAGAGAAAAATAATATAACATGAGAGAGTCTGATCAAGATAAATGAAAATAAATCAGATGAATGTGAGTATATCTGATGTGATATAACTTGAAAATTTTATGTGCTTTTATTTATTTATTATAGATTTATCGTTAAAAATTAAGATCGAAAAAAAATCAGATATGTTGGATCTCTCTCGCCCCCCCCCCCCCCCTTTAAAAAGCCACTTTGCCTACCTTTCCTCTCTCCGCTCCTCTCCCTGTCTAGACTAGCATAATATCTCCGTCTTCTCCACCCCTCTCCATTGCAAGATCGGTGATTGGTGCAAGGAAAAAAAAAACCCTAAAACAGAGAGTTACCATCATGGAAATATCCTCAATTTACTCATCTTGCTTTCCCATCTGATCCGTTTCATTCCCTCCTTAAAGATCTCAAAGGAGCTGCCACTACCAGCAACAGACATCCCGTTCGTTATTTAAAGTGCGCTTTATTATACAAATCATAAAGCCTGCTATCCCTCTATCCCTCTAGAAGAAGCTCATGGGCATGGAGTTTACACAAGGCAGGCCAGGTAACAGATTAAGCAGTCTCTACAAACTTGAAGAAGAACCGCCTAAAAATTATTCGGCAAATCCCTCTCCTTCATCCACATCTGCCCCCGGCTTACCAACTACAGATGCAATTTTTGTCGAAAAGGAGCACATGTTTGATAAAGTCGTGACACCAAGTGACGTTGGCAAGCTGAATCGTCTGGTTATACCAAAGCAATATGCAGAGAAGTACTTCCCGCTTGACATGACTGTGAATGAAAAAGGGATGCTTTTGAGCTTTGAGGACCGCACTGGAAAGCCATGGAGGTTTCGTTACTCGTACTGGAACAGCAGCCAAAGCTATGTTATGACCAAGGGGTGGAGCCGCTTTGTCAAGGAGAAGCGGCTCGGTGCTGGTGATACGGTATCCTTCTGCCGTGGCGTTGGTGAGGCAGGGAAGGGCCGTTTATTCATTGATTGGCGTCGTCGTCCTGAACCACCTCTTCCACAGTACCAAGAAAGCATGTTCACTCATCGGCAACATATACCAATTATCCCTTGGCCTGCGAGTGCGCGTGTTCTGATACCGCCTTATGAATGCGGCTCTTCAAACAGGTACCAACATCTGCACGAACACCACCACCACCAGCATCAGCACATATTTTTCTGTCCGCCACAAGTTGCAATGCAACCGAATACTGGGATACCAATGGTGCTTGACTCCGTTCCAATCAGAAATAGCCAGATGGTGGCTCCAGGGGCCCCAAAACGAGTGAGGCTTTTTGGTGTGAATCTCGATTGCCCCAGTACAAGCATGGCCGAGGCATCTGCAGGTAACAGTACCATTAATTGGATAAATAACGCACAGGGACACCTTCCGATGGTCAATAATCAAGCCCAACCAGTTTTTCAACCGCCAACACCGGGTGATACTGAGTCGTCTATCTCAGAGAAGGAGGATTGCTCGTTGGATCTCGACTTGTGAGAGTTGCCTCTCTACTCTTTGGCTCTGATAAGATTTGAGTAAGAAAAAAATAATTGATCAAGTTTTACACATTATTCTTTTAGTTTCTTCTTTTTTTGTGGGTCTTTCTACGCTTTTTATGGGAAATTTGAGATTCTAATTCAGATATATATTTCGGTCTATATATATTCGCCCATGTTAGATTGCAATTGTAAATATGAGCATCTTAATTAAGGACAGGACGGTGTTATGTTCTACATGTGATAATATATAAATATTTTTGCTCTAAATTGTTAGGTTGCCTTGGTTTAAGGTTTATAAATATCTCTTATTGTTATACCAATTTATAGTTAATATATAAGCCATGAAATCGTGATGCCTCTAGCCCAAAAAAAAGAAAGAGAAGATGCTACTAATGAACAAAAGACACATGTCAAGAACCAAGAGGTCAGATCTCTTAGTTTTTTCTTCTTTCCTCTTCTGAAATACCATTTATTGGAAAATTATTGCCTTGTCTGCCGTGCCTAGCAACACCTCGTATCGATATCCATCTCCATGCACAAATAACTACCAAATATTATTAAATAATCCATTGTTACTTTTATAAATTTCTCCACGTAAATTATAAAATTATATTCTGCAGCTTGTTGTGAGAATTAGTAGGGATTTCTTGTTTTGTTACTTAAATGGGAGCACAATCTGCCAGAGTTGTACACTATGTTTTTAATTCTGTTTTGCCCAAGTTTTTTATTTTATTTATCTTGTCTAGTCTGTGTGTGGGTTGAAATATATGTTGTTTATAAACTATAGAACGAATGTAGTACTTGTACACACAAACCTAAAACAGGCTTCGATACTGCATCACATTTTTCTTGCATCTCCCAAGAAGTAAATACTTCTATTGGTACGAAAGCTCTGGCATCGCCACCTGTTTAGCTGGCTTCTATCTTCTGCTTTTTTTATCCATTTTCTTATGAAAACTTTTAGAAGTTCTCATCGAATGTGTAACGAAGCTTCTTTAGATGCCTTCGTCCTGCATTCTTAAAACTCGTGTTAGTTTGGAGACTTATTATTTGATTTGCATTATATATGTTGAATTATTTTTTAAAAAGCAAAAATACTTATATTGAGTTGTTGATCATTGTTTGGCTGATTTTTCTATAGAAATCTCCTTAAAAGATTATACATCTTTGATAGCCTGGGAGCTCAATAGCTAGCTGCTAACTTATTTTTCTCAGTGTCAGACATTATTGTGCATTTGTGCTGAGAGGTACTACCGTCTTCCTATCTATTTTTTCTCGTTGTTATATGATTTCAAATGGGCTGTTTTTTATTAAGTAGGAGATGAATAAACCATTTCCTTGCTCAGATAACTTGACATCAACATCATAGTTTATTACTTATACTCCTATTATATATATTGAGATCATCAGGTTTAGGCGTTTCTTCCTGGTAGAAATGCTGCTCAAGCACATAATTTGTGCTATAGTACTACGTACCATTTGGTGCTGAGTCTATCCAGCATACTAAGTGTTAGACGGAGCTGCACTGGCAGAAAAATTTACACTCACTCTATGCTAATTAAGCACTCTCCACACGGTGAGTCCAACCTAGTTCAAGATCATTAACACATCTATAGTACATTATTATATTTGATATGTCCTACACTAGAAGTCCAGGTCGTATGTAGAGGATGAAGTGTAAGTGTTTGAGTGTGTGTATTTGTGAGCGAGAGCTACTCTGATCTGTATGCTCTGCGCGCGTGTGAGAATGAAGACCTCCTTCTTAAGTCTTCAACAGAGTCTTATATAGGGAAAATGTCATAAATGATGCTCATTAATGTTGATCAGATTTAATGAGTGAGATCATGGGTTTAACCATGTGTAATGGTTGCGAGTTACATGGCATTTATGACAACGATAGTCATATTCAAGATGAGTGACAAGTTGTTCTCAAGTTCAGAATTGTCCAGCCCAAGTGTGATTCGAGATGATTCTTTAATGGATTTATACAGATTTTGTGAGGTCTGTCCAAAAAATTCTTAAAATTATAAGTGTTTAGCCCCAATTAGTAGTTAATTGAACCTTCGGGAATATATCCTATCAATATTTTAGGAGGATTAGTGTTATACATGCCATACTCGAAATACGCTAGACTTCTGGTGAACTACTTCATGATTGAGGATGTCTGAATTTACTACAAGAGCAAATCCATTAATTATAGGTACAATATAATTAGTGCATTGTATAATATTTGAGGAAATTTTCTCATTATAACCCTTTTTATTACTGTTAATATTGGAGGAGAATCTTCTCATTGTAAGTTCATGCTAATGCATTTTACCCAAAAAATATAATATCCCTATCAATATAGTATATATTATGCTGCTACTGCTATTTTCAGCAGTTTTTAACGAAAATAATTATTAGTAAATTAATATTATTAAAAATAAGAGTGAGAAACGGGTAAGTTCAAAAATACGAATAGCAACGCGCCACTGGCAGTGGCGCGCTCATTTTTTTATTTTTTTTTTACGAAACGCGCCGCCACCGGGCGGCGCGTTTCCATTTTTTTTTTTTTTTTTTTTTTTTTTTTTTTTTTTTTTTTTTTTTTTTAAACGCGCGCTGCGCCCGGTGGCGCGTTTCCTTCTTATATATACTTTGAGATGGAGTCGCTGCGCGGGGTATGGACGAAACGCGCCCCTTTGGCGATGGGCGCGTTTCATTATTTTTTTGAACGTATATTTGAAATTTTACGGTTTTCACTCTTATTTTTAACAATATTAATTTACTAATAATTATTTTCATTAAAAACTGTATTTTCAGCCCTTCATACTCATTGTCATACCTTAATTATTTTTAATATAGTTGATGGGTTTCATTGTTTTGTTTTATATAAAATTTTCTTTTAGATTCATGTAGTACAGTATTATTATCTTGTCCGGGCTCATCTACACAGATAAATATATAATTGTGGTCGATTTTTGGTGAAGCGTATTATTGGAGATCGCGTATCTTTTACTACATGGTTCGAAAATGAGCATATATATTATCTTTATATGGTATATGAATAGTTAAATACTCATTAACAATCTTTCACCAAAACTTCATGCGTCTTTCTCAGGAAATATGTACATGATATATATTACTTTCAAATTTATATGGTAATTCAATATATAAGATCAATAATTATGCTCGATGTTTTATTCTTTATAGTTTTTTATCAGTTTTTCCTAGGAAAGTCTGTTAATGAAGTTGTTTTCCTTTTTCTTTTCTTTTTTAAAAAAATTGTTGGTTCCATCCATGCCTTCTTGCATTTCTTAAAGTACGAATATTGTAATACTTGGTTACTTATATGTTGGTTACTTGTATGGTCTGTCCCAGTACCCCAATCATATTTAATTAATTTCTTTACAATTGTCTCCTTTTCTTGATTTAGTTTTTCTTGACCAACTATAAAATATAAATTTATCTTTGTATGATTTTTCCGGATTATACATATATAAATGCTTTTATGTTCGTTATTTTCCCTTTTTTATTTCATATAAGGATCTCCTTTTTTGTTAGTTTGAAGAGTACCTTCAGAAAAATCAAGGGAAAAAATTTGATCGTTAATGATTCCCTAGTTTGAGATCTGGGTTTGAAGTTGAGTACATTTTATAATCCATAGCATATATACTAAATCCAACCAGTTGCCAAGTGGTAATTAATTTACTAAACTAACTTTCAAATTTTATGAATTCAAATTACAGTGTATCTCCATCACGCAAAATGATAGAGTATTGAATGACTACATACACTCGTATACTAGTGAATTTAACAATTCCAGTTGACAATAAATGATCGATGCATTATGCATATATGGGGTCATTTTCGAATGCTTTGATGAACAATATACTATGTTGTTTAAGAATTTGGTAATATGATAATAATAATTTTTTGCGTTATCCTAAAAACGAGTTATTGAATAATAATCAATATATATAGTGCAGAATAAGCTTGCTATATATGACAAGCATTTGTTTTTTTATATTCAAGCTCTTGCTTTTGTCCTTTACCTTTCTTTAGCTTATTTCAATGGAAATTCGTAGAAGAAAGACGGAGGGAAGGAAATAGAATGAAAAACTAACTTTTTCGATTTGATTAACTAGGGTTGGATTAATAGAGGTTAGAATATAAACCTTCTTGAACCTCCAAAAAGCTTTTATTGAACTATTTAAATTAAAATTTCGAGCATGAAAAATTAAAATTTGGACTGGTAGCGTTTCGAGAGAAATGCTACCGGAAGCACAATAGACAAACTCTTTTTCTCTCTCTCTCTCTCTCTATATATATATATATATATATTATGGCCTATGATGAAAGTAAAAAAATCATTATTGCTTTGAGGTGAAATTTTATAATTTGAGGTTTCAAATTGTCAATCTAAATTGTTCAATAATTTCTTCATATAAAAATCTCATGAGATAGAGTACCGGCATTTGATCTAGTGACAAAAGACAACACTCTCTGTATAGGAGGTCGTGAATTCAAAACTCAGATGAAGGTTCTTATGGATAATTATGAAATTTGAGATCTTGACTCTCATCTTTCCAATAAAAAAAAATCTCATGAGATTTATATATTTTATAAATATGTTACTTTTTTTAAAATTCAGAGTACGGTTTACACAGTCAGAAGATATTTTTAATGAATTATGTATACATCTAGTATATATTGGGCACAGGCTATAATCAGTGACCGGAGTTAGACCAACGCACAGTTCTATTTGCCAAATGTTATTTAAAACTTTAACAAGAAATGCTCACAGAGGATCTCTAGGCCCCAGTAGTGTGTGGAAATCAGAGGAAACGAGAGCACCTATCATTTTGTTGGACTTAATTCTCTAGACTCAAGGAGTACAATTATGTAAAACAATATCGTTATAGCTACTTAAACGAATATTATATGTTTTTTACATCATTGAAAATTGAAATTCCGGTACCAAATTAGTATATATGCAAAAAAAATTCAATGCATTGTGAAACAATTTTTACTCAAAATATAATGTATCATTCCTCTATTCGATGATCGCACCACGATCAACCAGTTTACTGAACCTAATGAATAAATTATTTGTTGAAAGCAGGGCAGAAACAAATGATGGGTAAGTAGTACATTTGTCTAGACAGAGCATAGAGTGGTCCTTATTTTATATGGGAGAGGTGGGGCTGCATGTTATGATATACAAACCACACTATAATTAAATATGAAAGTATCAAATTCGCAAATATTGGCCCTAAAATCATACGGTATCTATAAACCTTTTTTCTTTCCTCACTCATGTATATATTAAAAGATAAATATGCGATAATATCCTTGAGGGACACTATCAGAATATGAGTTATTGCATACCCCTCCTCAACAACGGTTTTTATAAAAAAATCATTAATAAAAATAGGTGGTGGTAATTTTATAATTTAATAGAAAAAAATCAACAACGGTTGCTACAGAAAAGTCGTTGGCAAAACTATTTAAAAAATAAGAAAAAAAAAGTAAAATCTTCAACAACGGTTGCTTGCAAATAACCGTTGTTGAATAGATAAGAATCAACAACGGTTATTTACTCAAAACCGTTATTTTATTTTTCATGGAGAATCAACAACAGTTATTTTGTAAAAACCGTTGTTGTTTACCTCTTCAACAACGGTTTTTACCAAAAAACCATTGTTGATTCTCCATAAACAACAACGGTTTTTTAATAAAAATCGTTATTGATTCTCAAGGATTTGCAAAACCTTTCTGCTCATTCGAAAACCTTTGTGTGCCTCTGTCTCTCTCTCTCGAAAACCTTTGCACATCGCCTTCTACTAACTCAAAACCTTTACATCGCGCCACATTCCCTCATCGACGTTGCCTTCCCTAGCCCCACCAAAGCCTCACCTCCTGTACTTCCCTTGGTGTCGTTGACCACCGACCCTTGTTGCTGCTTTGAGTTAGAAACCCGACAATACATACCTTTCTTTTTCTTTTCCGACTGTGTGGGCCATGTGGTGGTGGTTGAGTTAGCCCCGAGCACAAATAACCTTCTTTTAGAATTTTAACTGAGAATAATTTATCTATAATGCCTCACTTCTTTAAATTTTTGTGTTTCCTTTTTGCTTCTCTGACCTTCTTGTGCATAAAAATACTTCTTTTGTTTCTGCCAGATTCATCTTTATTTTTCTCTAACAGAACAAGTTCATTAGCCGTCATCAAGTAGAGATTGACTTCTTCAAGACTGTAGCCTTTAAATGTGCAATGACAAGTATCAGCTAATAATAAACCTTTGTTCATCCTATTTCTTTTTAGAAAGAGAAACCGACGAGTGTGATTCTTAACTTTCATCAAACTAATTTTCTTGTTATAAATAATAGCAAAGGAGATTGTGTCTGATACCACTCCAAAAAATACAATCAACGACAGAAATCAATCTGATAGAAGGGTGACCGATGGTTCAGATCCTGAGCATGACAATTGACCACGGCTTCATGTGTTGAATTACTTGATTCAGATCCTGAGATTTATTGTATATTATTTGTGTTATGAAATTTAATTTTGGAATAATTTATTATTTATTATTTGTGATATTTGTTATTATGTGTTATATATTATTAGATATTTAGTGTTATAATTATGTGATTTAATTATGTGTTGTTTTGATAAAATGGATGACATATAATGTCTAATTTAGACTAGTAATTATTGGGACAGTCACAAAAAATCAACATCATTTAAAAAAATATATATATAGCAACACCAACAGTTATTACCATGAAACCGTTGGCAATGGTACCATTTTTTTAAAATAAAGAATCAACAACGGTTATTCTACAAAAACCGTTGTTGATTCCCATAATTGCCAACGATTTTTGTAGAATAACCATTATTGATGCCAACGGATTTTTCAAAAAAACCATTGTAGATTCCTTGTTTTACCAACGATTTTCTAAGAAAAACCATTGTGGTTGCCAATATTTGCCAACGGTTCTTAGAAGAAAACTATTGTTGATTCATTTAATTTTGTCAACGGTTATTATTTAAAGAACCGTTACGGAAATCAGTGACTCTAGCATCAACAATGGCTGTAGAACTGTTAGCAAATAATATATTTAACCGTTGCTGTTTCTTTTTTTTGTGGTAGTGGGAGTACAACTATAAAATAATGCTCCTATAAATAAAATGTGACATATATATCTCTTACGATAATATTTACTACTTGAGTTTTGTTATGGAGTTCTGATATGGTGATTTTCTTTTTATTTCTGTAAACTTTTCTATGCATGATGCACAAATGAACTTTTCTATGCATTATTTTTTTATAGTAGACTTTTACATGCATTATCGTTATTTAATTTTCACATGTGTAATATTTTAAATATTGATTTAATTATAAAAGTTAAAAACTACAAATAGATGTACTGCATTTGCTAATTTATTTTCTTTTTTCTAAAAATAAAACAAACATAACTACAAAACCTTTAATTAGTTCATTTGTTATGGGATTATGCGGGGTAGGATCTTACGGTTATGGGAACCTAGCTAATAATGAATTAATTTATGGGAACACATAACCATGATATAATGCATGAGATTGTTTAAAATAAGGTGTCCGTTTGTATCATGACAATTATTGTCAGGAATTTTATTTTCTTGCACACAAAACTATAAAAAATAACTTTAATTAAAGTATACGACAAAGCAAAATATATTGGGAGAAAATGATTAACTAAATAAAGTAAATTGTGATTGAAATACGACATAAAGTAAAATATTGTTAGAATTAAAATTATGAACAAAATAAAATAAAAGTGTAACACTACAAGAAAAAATTCTTTTAGAATCAATCATATAAAGCATTTAGCAACGGTTATACAACCAATTCTAAAAGTATGCAGTTCTAAATATTATAGAATCGACTTTAAAAAGGGGTGCTAGGAGTTGCATTTAGAATCAGTTTTTGTTTATTCAGAGATGGTTATTATACAAACCGACTCTAAAGATTTCAAAAAACTGGTTCTAAATCAATCTTTAGAAGCTTTTATTTAAAAAAACCAGCCCTAATTAACATATTCTAAATAGAAGTTTTTATTTAAAAAAATCGGTTCTAATTAACATTTTCAATTGAAGCCGATTATTAAAAAAATGACTCTAAAACTTTTTTATTATTTATGTTTGATTTTTTCATTTATGATTTAGAACTGATTTTTTAAAATAACCGGCTCTAAAACTTGATTTAGAATCGGTTATTTCAAAAATTCAGTCTAAAAGTTTTTATTATTATTTATGAATTAGAAGGCTGTGCATTTTTTTATTACTTATGATTTAAAATGATGTATTTTTTTAATGTGCATTTACAAACATAAATCAGTAGTTTTGATTTGTTATTTTATTTTTTTAAGTGGTTTCTCTAAATTTTGATTAAATAGTTTTAATCATCAGTTCATAACCATTAACTAATAAAATATATTTCAATAATAAAATGATTACATATAATTTACATACTAAGAAAAATCTGATAATTTATTTATCTATATACATAATTTTCTATCTATACAATTTCACAGAAAAAACCGAAAAAAAATCTTCAAACGCATTTTTGAGAGTCAAGACGATATTTTTTGGCCTCAAAAATGGCTTTAATGACTAAAAGTGTTAACCCTGTAGATCTCATTGTAAGTTTTTCAAGACCGCGTAGAACGCCTCAATTAGAGTTTCCTATCAAAAATTATGGTGGTTTAAATTTGAGATGATCGGATTTTGATTTTAAGTTTTTCATTCTTTTCTCTTATTTTCTTTTTCACTGTCCCTCACATATCTTTTATATATGAAATATGGAGGATGGAGAATGATAATCCATGAGATTTTAATTTTTGAATTATGGTTTTTAGATCGTCGGATCGTGATGAACGAACGATTAGATTGAAAAATATAGCAATCCGTGGGAGCAAAAAGCTGGAATTCCATTGGTTGATTTCTTTAGAACCGGTTATTAGCTAAAAAATAGTTCAAAAATTTTAGAGATAATGTTTAGAGCCAGTTTTAAAAAAACGGTGCTAACTAATATAAAATTCAATGTTTAGAGCCGGGTTTTTATAAAATCGGTGCTAACTATTATAAAATTTACTGTTTAGAGTTGGTTTTTTATAAAATTGGTGCTAAATATTATAAAATTTACTGTTTAGAGCCGTTTTTTTTAAATCGGTGCTAACTATAGATTTTATAAAATTCCAAAAATGTTTAAAGCCGGTTTTTAATGATTCTTATGGAAACCGATTCTAACTCCCATCTTACAAATAGTACTCTTATCATTAGTGATAACCCTAGGATGGTGGATTAAAAGTCAAAATAGTGCAAGAATGTAAAGAACCTAAGGTAAAAATGTATAAACGGATTTGGGGCTTAGTGTTCAAGTGTAATGACAGCGGAAGACAATTCAATTTGATTCAATTCTCACAAGAATATATAGTAATAAAAAAAATAAGAGAAGAGAAAAGAAAATAAAATAAAAGATCAAACAAGAACATAAGATGTAATAGAGTTCGACTTAAAAATGACTACGTCTCCGGGACTCTCAACCTCCAACAATTGAGGTTGAGCCGAAAAACTAAAAACAATTTTACACTTGTAGAACTTGGTCTCTTACACAAAAATGGGCTGCCAAGCCTATCGGTAATAGGAGTGAAAACACACTAAAAAACGGTGAGTGACAACACACTCAAAAATAAGAAATGAGTGACAACACACTCAAAAAGGATTGAGCACTACAGCTCAAGAAAACGTTTACAAGAAAATCACGAAGGATCAAGTTGGGAGAATAAAGTGAAGTTAGATTGAGCTTAAACAAGAATTTGGCTAATTGAGTGTTTCAATCTCTTGAATTATCTCTCTCACTTTGTATATTGCTAATAAGCTCTCTGGAGTAATGATTTAGCTAGATAGATCTAATTATACAATCAGTGAGAGAGGTGATCCTTTTAAAATAGATCTTACGAAACAGCTGAAGAAACTATTTTCGGCCTGAACCGTTATAATGGTTTGGGAATCATTATTATGGCTTAGAAAGAATAGTCGTTGGATCTATCGAGCTGAAACGTAATAACAATTTACTAAATCGTTATACGTTTCATAAATCGTTGCAACGATTACTGAATCATTACATAACAATATGCTCTGGTTTCTATGAGAAATTTTCTGCCTTAGAATATTTTTAGTATTGAGATGAACCGTTATAATGATTACTGAACCGTTATAACGATTTGCTGGACATAAGCATTTTTCTTTGTTGTTTAAGCTTAATTTATCTTGACAATTCAACCCAGTTTGAGTCTAACTAAACTTAAGCCTAATGCAGTCTTGATTAAGCTCTTCTATCCCTTCATTAGTCTTGGTTCTTGTACACTAATCCATTTGCATGTTAATCCCTACACAAAACTCAAACAAGGCAAATTATAAAATTCAAAATTGTTTTGCAAATTGATAAATCAAAGAAGATGTTTAATGTAATAATCTCTCTCTTTTGTCGATTTGCAAAATATGCATGGGTGCATAGATATAACATATGATATGTGAATTTCACCAAAAAACTTCTCCCATTTTTAGAAATCGGGCAACATGGTACGAATAATTTTTTTTTTTTAATTTAGCTTCCCCTAAATTGATTGCTCCCCCTTAATGTATGCATCATGTATAAGATAAAGAATTTTAAAATACTTTTAAAATAAAAAATATAATTCATTAAACAAAAATTAGCTAACTCCCACTAAATATGTTGCATATATGATTTGAAGGGAAAATTAAGCATTGAGGTCTATAATTTTTAATCTTAAAAATCCAAATAATATTTGTGATGTTATTTTCCTTTCTAAGTTTACAATCAAGTGAGATATGATCAATATGACAATAATAATTATAAAATACACATGTTTGAGACTTCTTATTATCTTTAATAAAAATATTTTGGTAGCTTTCTTTTAATCATTGAGCTTGAGTTTTGTATTTTTCTTTAGAAATATTTTTATATTTTTGAGAAACAACCCGTTTATGCTCATATCTTTGAGCTTTGGTTTGGAAATCATTTTGGTTTTTAAACTCATAAAACTATCCATCGGGTCCTTTAAAATATAATTTGTTTGACTAACTAGGATTAAAAAATATAGCATTGTTGCTTTAAAATTTTTTTTGTCCTTTGTTAATTTTTTTATCAAATTACTTATATTGAAATGCATAATTGTGTTTCTTAATGAAAGATTTAGCATTACTAGGTTTCATAATTTGTACATTCGACTCTTGACCTTGTTTCTCTTTTAATTTAGGATAATTTAAAATCTTAGAAAATTTTTTATATCCAAGACCTGACTTGTTGCTAGGGCTTTAATCTATAGTCTTGTCAAAATTCATTGAAGTATTGCTTATTGAAGCACATGAGGACTTTAGTACCCTATTTTCAGTTTTTAAAGTTTGCACTTTTACTTTTGACAATTCTTTTCTAGATTTTGCAATTTAGACTCATAAAATTGAACCTTTAACTCAAACTCCGAAATTTTATTTTAAGTCTCTCAATTATCTCTTTTTGAGAAGATGAACCATAAATAGGACTTTCTAAACTAGATAAAAAAGATTCAATTTCAGCCTCATCGTCAAAATTATTTATATTTTCAACACAAAATTCATCATTCTCAATAAAATCATCATCACTATCATCCCAAGTGGATATAGTGTGAGGTACTATTTGATTGTGCAATTGAAATTCTTGAGAAAATTGTACCTTAGGTGCAAATGAGTTCATCTTCATATTCTTGGATATGGCAATATCGTGTAGTATCTTCAATGTGCATAAGTCGGTGATTTTATTTCTTACTACAATCTCATCAATATCTACCACGGGTGAGCTCTCCTCTACTTCCGCAATTAAGGCAAGGTTGAATGGATTTCTTTCATATTTTTTTCTCTTAACATGGTTGCTTGTAGCTAGCATAACATCAATTCTCTCAAAATTTTGCTTCTTCTTATGCGGAAAGACCAAGGAACAGTCGTGTATTGTGTGACCTTCCTTATGGCATGAGAAGCATATGCACGTCATTCATTTCTCATCTCGCTCTTTATTGTGCTCATTCTCTAGATTTAGCATTTTTCAAATATATTCATGATGATTTGATCGTTCATAGAAAATAAGTTAGATGGTGTCTTGCTCAAATAGTGGCGCGATGAAGATTTTTTAGCTTGAAGTGCGGTTTCTTTGAGCTTTGGTGTGAGCTCTCCATTTTATCGTAGCTTCTCCTCAAAGCATAGAAGATGAGTGAACACTTCTTCATGTATGAATTCACCAAGAGTGCCTTGTATTGCTTCTAGAGTGCTTATCATGCTCTCCCATCTTGGTCTTTTCATCATTGCCCTAAAAAATCTTACCTACAATCTTAGAGTTAGACAAAGATTCTGCAATTTCATCAAGTTCATTTAGAATATGTACTAATCTTGAATACATATTCTCAATTGACTCTCCTTCTTGTATAAATTTTTTTCAAATTCGGACTCTAGACCCATTAGTTTTATTCTTTTCATTTGAGAGTTTCCCTCAAATCTATTCAATAGGGTCTCCCACATCTCACTAGCAATTTCGGTAGTACCAAATAATATAGCAATTTTTTCACTAACCGAATTTAAGATAACATTGACGGCATAATCATTTTGAGATTTCAGATCTTTGGTCTTTTGTATCAACATGAGATTGATAGGATCATAATGTGGTACATAATCATGTTAGATAATATTTCAAAGGTCTAGTATGTTGAGGTAGTTCACCATAAATTTCTTCCAAAAGCTAAAATTTTTGCAATTAAGACCTAGAGTTGGGGGTTCTTTTACATGCATCAACGAAGTCATCTTGGACCAAAAATACCACAAATAAAGCAATTAAAATTGAGCTCCTGCTCTGATACCACTTTGATAGCCCTAGGATGGTGGTATTAAAAGTCAAAATAGTACAAGAATGTAAAGAACCTAAGGTAGAAATGTATAAACCGATTTGGGGCTTAGTGTTCAAGTGTAATGGCAGCGGAAGACAATTTAATTCGATTTAATTCTCACAAGAATATAGCAATCAAAGAAATAAGGGAAAAGAAAAGAAAAGATCAAACAAGAACACAAAATATAACGGAGTTTGACTTGAAAATGTCTACGTCTCCGGAACTCTCAACCTCCAACAATTGAGGTTGAGCCGAAACACTAAAAATAGTTTTACACTTGTAGAAGTTGGTCCCTTACATAAAAATGGGCTGCCAAACTCATATGAGAATTTTTTACAATTGGACAAAAAAATCCTCCCAGCAAATAGTACAATAATGTACAAATTATTACAGACTAGAAATAAAATTACAAACAAAATTACATGGGATATTGTATCTGGGGAGGAACTCCGCCTGTGTGGACTAGTTTCTGCACGGTCTGTCCTAAGTCAGAATAAAATAGGAGGGTTGCGGTGGGTGTGGCGAGCCCTGCACTAAAACAGCCAATCTTTATGGAAATAAAACCCAATCAATTTTCGTTGGGGCGTCACCCTCTTAGCGACGCGCCATATTGGAACCCAGATATGGTGATAAGAGAACAAGGGCCGGGTCGTCACCGCCTTAGTGGCGCGCCATATTGGAACCCAAATTTAGTGACAAGTGAGCGAGGGCCGGATCGTCATCACCTTAGTGACGCGCTGTATCGGCGCCCGGATGTAGTGTCAAATGAACAAGGGTCTTCGCACTTTGACTCGACGAGTGCGAGAGGCAAGGAAGCTAGTCGGGGAAAGTAATATTTGTTTAGGTAGTTGGAATGTAGAGTCCTTAACAGGTAAGCTAAGAGAGTTAGTTGATACTGCGATTAGGAGACGCGTTAATATCTTATGTGTTCAGGAGACTAAATGGACGGGTCAGAAGGCTAAGGAGGTGGAGAATACTGGCTTTAAATTGTGGTACACGAGAAAAGAACAAAGTAAAAATGATGTAGGCATCTTAATTGATAAGAGTCTCAAGAATGGAATTGTCGCAGTTAGGAGACAAGGGGACAGGATCATCATGATCAAATTGATTTTTAGAGATTTGGTCTTGAACGTCATCAGTGTGTATGCCCCACAAGTAGGTTTGAGCGATAATGTCAAGAGACGATTCTGGTAAGACTTAGAGGACATGGTTAGAGGAGTGCCTAGCAGTGAAAAACTCTTCATTGAAGGTGATCTTAATGGTCGTGTTGGCACAGGTAGAGGGGGGTTTGAGAGTGTACATGGGGGTTTTGGATATGGCGAACAGAATTAAGAGGGAGAAGACATCTTGAACTTCGCTATAACTTATGACCTCATGGTAGCGAACACCTTCTTTAGAAAGAAGAAATCACATTTAATTACTTTCAGCAATGGCCAACACTCGAGCTAGATCGATTTTGTCCTGATTAGAAGGGAGGAGAGACTAAACTTCATGGATTGTAAGGTTATACCTGGCGAGTGTGTTGTCACACAACACAAACTTTTGGATGCTGATTTTTGTTTTCAGGTATGCGTTCGGCGAGATAGAGGCATAAAAATAACGAGAATGAGGTGGTGGAATCTCAAAGGGATCGTTTCTCAGGTGTTTAAGAATAGAGTTATTGCAGAAGGATCGTGGAACGAAGGTGAGGATGCGGATAATATATGGAAGAAGATGACGACTCACATTCAAAAGGTGACTATAGAGGTGTTTGGAGTAACTAGAGGAAATAAACGTGAACCTAAAGACACTTGATGGTGGAATGATGAAGTACAAAAGGCTATCAATGAGAAGAAAGAATGTTATAAACGTTTACATCACAATAAGAGTGATGAAAACATACAGAAGTACAAAGAAGCTAGAAGAAACGCAAAGAAAGCTGTGAGCGAAGCAAGGGGTCAGGCATACATGGAGTTGTATCAGAAATTAGATACGAAAGAGGGCGAAAATAATGTCTACATGATGGCTAAACTTCGAGAAAGGAAGACAAGAGACTTCCACTAAGTTAAATGTATTAAGGATGAGGCTGATAGACTTTTGGTGAAAGATGAGGAGATTAAGAACAGATGGAGAGCATACTTCGACAAGCTATTCAACGACGAGAGTGAGAAAATCGCGATCGAGTTGGACGACTCAATTGACACCAATAGGAGATTTGTTCGGAGAATTCAAGAGTCTGAGGTGAAAGAAGCTTTAAAAAAGATGAAAATAGGTAAGGCGTTAGGACCGAATGACATCTCGATTGAGGTATGGAGATGTCTTGGAGATATAGCAATAGTGTGGCTCACTAAACTATTAAATACCATTTTTCGGTCCAATAAGATGCCTGATGAGTGGAGAAGAAGCATATTAGTACCAATCTTCAAGAATAAAGGAGATATTCAAAGTTGTACTAATTACAGAGGAATTAAGCTCATGAGTCATACCATGAAGCTTTGGGAGAGAGTGATCGAGCACCGTTTAAGAAAACTGACACCTATCTCGAAAAATCAGTTTGGTTTTATGCATGGGAGGTCCACTATGGAGACGATTTTCTTGATAAAATAACTTATGGAGAGACATCGAGAACAGAAGAATGACCTACATATGATATTTATTGATTTAGAGAAAGCGTATGATAAAATTTCGAGAAATATCATGTGGTGGGTGCTCAAAAGGAAACTAGTCCCAATAAAGTACGTTACCCTTATTAAGGATATGTACACAAATGCTGTGACTTGTGTTAGAGCATGTGACGGCGAGTCCGATACATTTCCTATTAAGATAGGATTACATCAAGGGTCGGCATTGAGTCCATATATTTTTCACCTTAGTGATGGATGAGATCACAAAGGACATACAAGAAGATATTCCTTGGTGTATGCTCTTTGCTGATGATGTGGTGCTGATTGACGAAAGCAGAATTGAAGTCAATCAGAAACTAGAGTTGTGGAGACAAACTTTAGAATCGAAAGGTTTTAGACTTAGTAGGACAAAAACTGAATATATGAGGTGTCAGTTCAGCGGAAAAAACTTAGATGACGGAGATGTTAGTTTGGATGGACGAGTAGTACCCATGAATGACACATTTCGATATTTGGGATCGATGTTGCAGAGTGAAAGAGAGATCGATGAAGATGTGAGTCATAGAATAAGAGTTGGATGGGTAAAATGGAGACAAGCATCTAGTGTTCTTTGTGACAAGAAGGTCCCAAACAAACTAAAAGACAAGTTCTACAGGACGGTGATTAGACCCGCGATGTTGTATGGCGCAGAATGTTGGGCTACAAAAGGACAACACATCCAGAAGATAAGTGTAGCTGAAATGCGGATGTTGCGTTGGATATGTAGCCACACAAGGAAAGGTCGAATCAGAAATGATGATATTAGGGACAAACTTGGGGTAGCACCAATTCAAGAGAAGCTAGTCCAACATCGTTTGCGATGGTTTGGTCATATCCAACGAAGGCCTCCCGAAGCATCGATGCAAATGCGGTATTTTAAGTCGTCCTGAAAATACAAGAAGAGGAAGAGGTCGACCGAGACTGACATGGGAGGAAGCAATAAAAAGAGATTTGAAGGAATGGAATATACCCAAAGAGCTTGCTTTGGATAGGAGTGTGTGGAAGATAGCGATTCATGTACCTGAACCATGATTTAGGAGTTAGAGTCTAATAGTAGAGTTATAGAATTTATATTCTTAGATTTTTTAGGATTTTAGGATTTAGAATTTAGAAATAAATTTCAGAAATAGAGGTTTAGATAGAATTTTAGGATTTAGGATTTAGAATTAGGTTTTAAAATAGGATTTTAGGATTGAGAAATAGATTTTATAATAGAGGTTTATTGTACTATTATTATTATTGTTATTATTGCTACTATTATTAGCATATTATCATTATCATCTTTATTTATATATTATTATTATTTTATTTATTTATTTTCTTTTTCTTCCATCATATTCATTATTATCACTGATATTTGAGATCTTTGATCTTATGTTTTCCGATTGGGTTTCATTTCTAGCCTACCCCAATTTATTTGGGATTAAAAGCTTTGTTGTTGTTGTTGTATTGTATCTGGGGAGGGCATATGTGCAGTGGGGGAGCCATGACACCTGGCGTGGAGCAGCAGCAGCAATCATGCTACATCAGATATGTGGGATCAGCGAAATGGTACCTGGAAGGAAAATGTGATGAGGGAATTATTTGATACGCAAGGGATTGATGCTGTTATGAATTTACAATATGTTCCTAGGCCAGAGGGGGCAGCACCGGACGAAATAGTATGTATAGGTACAAAACAGATATAAACATTAAATCGGGCTATGAAACCTTAATGGAAGCTGAAACTATAAAAAGGGAAGACACAAGGTACCCATATTGGACCATGATTTGGGACCTAGAGATTATTCCTCGCATCAAGGTTTTCCTATGGAAGGTGGGACAAAATGCATTACCAGTGTTATCTATTTTGCAAAGAACGAAAGTATTCGACACATGTTATTTGATTGCCCTTTCTCCTGTGCTACGTGGTTTGTACCTCCCCTACAAATTCATACACTGGATCTCCCATTAGATGCGAAATTTACCATTATTGTTGTATTTGCCTCCATTGAACCTTATTGAAATATAAACTTAATTATTATTAATAATATTAAGTTTACTGGAAAATAAAGGAGACTTTTAGAATTCAGCAGTTACAGAATTTTTGGGTTGATTGATGAGGAGATATGAAAAACCAAACGACATCCGTTTTGGTTGTATGACCTATGGATAGAAAACTCTTGAAGTCTAATTTCCAATGGTTCAAATTTTAAGTCGTTTGGAGTTCTCTACAGAGAGTTATGTTTGTTTTAGTGGACAAGTGTCAGCTGAAACAGTTACTGTTTAGTATTCCATTTTTAATACGAATTTTCTAGATATTTTTGTTGTCTTAGCCTATAAATAAAGTTATAATCTGTTGTTTGATATGTAAGAAGGATATATAAGTGTCTAATAGTAAGCAAACTTATTTTATCCATCTCTTCTCTTATCTCAAAGTGTGATATCCATCATTCTCTTTTAACAAAGTGACATCAAAGCTAGGTTCAGTCGATCAAGAGAGATCTGCCATGATGAAGAAAAAAAAAGAAAAAAGAAAAAAATACGGTGAGTCTTGATGTTTGTTTTAAAGAAAGTTAAGTGTTAATAGTATTTTCTGAATTTATTTTAGTATATGAGTTTTTTAGTGTTGTTAGGAGCATTGAAAAAAAATGAGTGAAAAAATTAAATCCCCTTATTTTGTTTTTTTTTTATGAGAAAAGAAAAAGTATCGGGATATTGAAAAAATATCATGTATTGATTTTTTTGTTCAAAAAAGAAGTGAAAAAAATGAAAAAAGTGTTTTTTTTTTGTGTGTTCTTTTTTGTGAAGATAGTTTTAGAGATATTATAAGAGAAAAAAAGAAAACTTATCAATGATGAGAGCTATGTATCAAACAACGAATGTTACAAAAGCGTGGTGAAGTCTTTGCCAGTGATGTTCGAAGAATCGGTGAGTGAAACTGACATAAGCAATGACTCATGATAGTCTGTGCAATGAGTGCCACGATAAGAGAACTAGCAACATTATGAGATGTTTTACTGGAAGTGTGCGAAGACCATGAGAAGATGTGGTATGGAGCCACATGAAAAAAATACGGCGTGGAGCCGCGGTGTGGGTGTGAATCTCACATATACATGACCTGAAGAGTCATGCAAATTGGATGGCATATGAGATGAAATCACGACTGATTTTTTGAATTTCCTAGATCAATGAATCGAGAAGAAGCAGTCAATGGATGGCGTCTCTATTCGCTGCGAGTTATGAAGAAGCGCAATGATGATATGAAGACAAGTTAACAAGAAAGACAAGTGTTGAGTTCACAAAAATCGACAAGATAGAATAACTACAGATGATGAGATTGAAGAAACACCACAATCGACAATAATGAGAAAAAAATATAAGTTCTTAAAATTAAGTTTATGGGGGAGTTTTGTTGAAATATAAACGTAATTATCATTAATAATATTAAGTCTAGTGAAAAATAAAGGAGACTCTTAGAATTCAGCAGTTGTAGAATATTTGGGCTGATTGATGATGGGATATGAAAGAACAAACGACATCCGTTTTGGTTGTATGACCTATGGATGTAAAATCTCTTGAAGTCTAGTTTCCAATGATTTAAATTTTAAGTCGTTTAGAGTTCTCTAAAGAGAGTTATGACTGTTTTAGTGGACAATGGTCAGCTGAAATAACTGTTGTTTAGTATTCCGTTTTTAATACGAATTTTCTAGATATTTATGTTGTTTTAGCCTATAAATAGAGTTGTAATCTGTTATTTGATATGTAAGAAAGATATAAGAGTTTCTAATAGTAAGAAAACTTATTTTATTATCTCTTCTTTTATATCAAAGTGTGATATCTGCCATTCTTTTTTAACACAGACAAGAAAATGGCTAGTTGTTTAATATGGGAACTTGGAAGGCCCGGAATAGCTACATTTTCGAAAATGTACGCCCCATAAAAGTTGGTTGTACATACATCTGATTTAATCAATTGGCTATTATTCCCAATGTTCCAATATTTATTTGTATATTTATAAAGACCTTAATTGGGAAATTCAATATTTTTAATTTCAACAGGAATATAAATGTAGTAAAATAAATATAATGAATAAACACATTTACGTTTTTCAATTTCTAATTTAACATAAGTAGAAATAAAAATTGTAAGTCATTTAGCATAATATATCTGGGTTTATATTTTTCATAAATCTGAAGCAAAGTATATATTTTATATGCATGTTATATTCGCCGTTATCAATGCAAAGTATATTTCAACATTGTTCATCACTTTATTATAAGTTTTATACATTGTTCATATATTTAATAGTTAATAAATTATAGTACTAAATTAATTTTAGCTGTGACTTTAAATGATATCATATTGTTGTACCTTAAATATTAAAGGAGTATGCATCCTCTTTTTTTCGATAAAAATGGAGTTTATAGCACATGAAAATTATAAAGAAGCATACACTGTTTCATGTACTTGCAATAAAAATGTTATAGATAAGCACGCCGAACTTCTTTTGCTTTCTTCAAATTAAGTGACACTAACTAGCTGGTCCCGGTTTGGAGCTTGCTAAGAAGTTGCTTCACCGTATGCGTCGGGACCGTTATATATATATATATATACTTTGAATTTTGATATTATCCTTTCCTACATGCCCATAACATGAGAGCGATAGTCTCGGCCGTTAATTTTGTTCAACGTTATCTGGTCTTATGATAAACTAATTGCAATTATAAACACTGATCAACGTTATCTGGTCGTATATTGAGATCACTTTTGATCTCCGACTCTGATGCGAATAATTCCGAAAATTGGTATATTTTGCCCTGTACAATTAAATGTGGCGGGTGAAAAAGGATCAAGCTTTTGGTCGGAATGACCCGTTTTTTCAGCGCACGGAGCTAAAATTAGGTGTTTGCTTCAGGGATCGACCACCTGTACGTAAGGGTGTAAAAAATAATTTTTGTTAAGGTTTTTTGTTCTATGGACGTTATATGTCATTTTTTTGTCAATATTTTTTATTACTGATATTTATTTTGAGATCTATGAAAATTTAATTTTTAGTATATTATTTATATTTAATACTGAATTATCTTTATATATTTATAACTCATTTATTTAATTTTTTATCTATTTATTTTTAATATAATGTTTAATATTTAATCCAAAAAAAAGTTACATGTAAAAAGTTGTATGAGTTAGATTGAATTGCTAGTGAATTAACAAAATAATTCTTTTAATTTGGTATAACTATATCGAATGGTTGGGTGTTTTAATGTCTTGGGAGCAAAGTTAATCTCAAACCTTTTTTCTACCATTCAATCATCCTTGTTTCATAAATTTTGATGAGATCATTTCCATTCAAATATTTTATTCCAATTTAGATGGTGATTGGATGATAGAAGTAAGACTTGAGATTAATTTCAGGGGTGGATCTAGGTTAGTCCGGGGTAGCTGTCCCCTGAAAAAAAATTATACTAATATTCTTATAATTAAGTTTATTTTCTGAAAAATATTAAAAAATATACTTGTTTTGTCCCGCGAAAGAAAAATATAATTTTGGCCTCGCTGGATCAAAGTCTAAATCCATTTTTTATTAATTCTAGTCCCAAAGTATTGGAACACCCATCCATTCCTAACTATACTAGGTTCAAATTTGAACAAAAGAATCATTAACATGCCTGTTGTACCCATACGTAACTATTTCAAATTGGATGACGCCGCATGCTAAATGTTGTATAACAGCGAATTTTTCATAGGCCGATGCATTGATCTCAACATTTGACTTATTTCTCTTTTATCCTATATGAATATTTTGCATCCAAAATATTTTTGGGAATAATAAGTAATTTATGTCCTAAACAACATATTTTTGTATAATACATTTACTTCACAAATTTGAATGGTAAAAAAGTACTTATCTAATATTTTTTTTTCTTTGCGTCTTTCTCAAATTTGCGGAACATGTAAAAATTAACGTGTCCGGTGTCCCCTAGTCGGATTTGGAAGAAATTTGTGTCATTCACATTTGAACGAAGCTGTTCCAGAGGATGAACTCGGAAGGAAGGAACTGCAGCGTGGGTCCCACTTGAGATGATGGGCTGATGGGCTTTGATTTTTTGGTTTATTTTTTCCTGTTTGCTCTTTGGACTTCATTATTTTAGCTTAGGTCCTGTGGAAGTTCTAGAAGAAACTTTTACAGTGCATTTTCCTTTCAAATTGGAAAACTTCCATTACAGTGCTTTTTCTTTTCAGGAAAAATTAATCTACTTCCCTGATCTTATTCAACAAATTTCGAGGAAGTCTGATCTAGATTCCACATATAACACACCGGTGTCCATCATGATTTTAAGTTTCGTTAATAAATAAAAAACTCATCAACTTATTAAGAATTGGAACAAGTGGGAATCCGACCTACTTAGTAAGAGTTGGCAGATTACTTATGCAGGCCTCAAATTCTCAAATAATTAAATATGAAAGATATTTTTTAAAATTAAGTCTAGGTATTCATATAGTTTTGAGCTATATTTTTTAAATAAAAAACATACTATTTTATGCGTACCTTCGAAAGTCAAGCTTAGACACCGGCCCGGTCTATATATATAGAGAGAGAGAGAGAAAGAGAGAGAGAGTAAATCTACCGTGTGCTTAAGCTCACGAAAAATCTCTGTGAGCTTAACTCAAAAAGTACGTCAAATTATCTCTAAATTTTAATTTATCGTGTCCATTAAATTCTTCATATGAAAAACCTTATGAGAGGCAAAAATTTGAGGTCTTAAGTCATCGTTTTTAATTTTGAAAAATCGGTTTTAATAATAATAAAAAAATATTCAATATTTGTACATTATTTTTAAAAGTTAAAAACGATGACTTAAAAAACTCAAAACACCTCAATTTTTGCATCCTACAAGATTTTCATATGAAAAATTAAATGAGAATGATAAATCAAAATTTAAATATTATTTGATTTAGTTTTTGAATTAATCTTATAGTGGTCTCCCGTGACTTTAAGCACACACTAGTAGATTTACTAGATTTACTATATATAGAGAGAGGGGGTCCGCCGGGATAGTGATTTTTGTTTGCATATATCAACACAATGGTAATAATTCAGAAACGTGCTAAAGACATAATACAGTATGAAAATTCGTTGCGATTTTAAGAACTGATTTGAGCTGGGTCTTTTGATACAGAGATGTCTTGGTTTGTTTTGTGCAAATAATTTAACAACACTAAAAAAAGAAGCATGACCCACTTACCTATATCGTAATGAATCTCAAATGAACTTCCTTGTGGGGCATACAAGTTAACATCCTATTACAAATATGCTTTTAAATTTAAAAAAAATAAAGAACAATAAAGAAATGAGGATAGAAGCTTTGTAAAAAATTCTTTTGTAACCAAAACCTTATAAGCACGTGACAATCCATGAGAATGAGATTGTCACCTGTAGACACACTATCTGAAAGACTGAAACTAGATACTAACAGCCTAACAACGTCCATTTATTTAAATCGATTAGGACTTTTATGATTGAAATTATTAGACCAATTGAGATAAATGAATAAAATATTCTTTATTCTGAGAGCATGAAAACCATTGTTAATAGAAGAAAGAGAGAGGTGGAAATTTAAAGAGTTGAAAAGCAAACACAGAGTAAAGAACTAGATACAGCAAATGGGTGAGGCCAACTAGCAGAGATGCCAGTGCAAAAGTAGGTAAGGTTGGTAGGGACCAGGGAAGAAAGAACTGGAGAGAAAAAAGACGGCGGGGTCCACTGAAATAGAAGGAACTGGATCTAGCCAGTCACCTTTTGTGCATGAGACAAATTTCGTGTGTCGTGAATAATATTTGTAGGGTCTGCATTTTGGCTTATCTATAAAGTCTGTATCCTTGTGTTCTCTCTCATTTTGGCTCATCTATGAAGTCTGTATCCTTATGTTTTTTATTGAAAAGGTAAATTGATAAAATAAAATAAAAAAGTTTTCGACTGCATGGTTTTGTTGAGGATCAAACCGAGGGAAAGGGGCCACGAAAGTAGATGCTGATCCAAAATTTTGACGAGGGGTTAGTAATTGGATTTAGTAGTTTATCGGATTTAAATTCATTAATTAATTAAGTATTAAATAAAATTATTAAAATAATATTTTTTATATATTAAAAATAATAAATAATAAATAATTATAGTGATAAAGAAATTTTTTTATGAGACTTCATATTTTAAAATTTTTATATAATTATTTTATTTTCCATAATATTAAATATATTTTTCTCAATTAAAATTAATCAGACAATCCAAGAGATCAAAAATTTAATTAGGACCAAATTAACAAAACTTTAAGTTAAAAACACTATTTTTTTTAAATCTAATAAGGTCAGTTGACCACTTGGTTGCACTTACATCCGCCCTTGCATGAAAGCTGGCTGACAAGTAGTCCATTAAAACCAACGATGAAAGTTGTTAATAAAAAGTATCCATGAAACTAGTACTTTCTACAAAATAAACATATATAACCACGTTTCGCATTCAAAATAAATTAACAAAAGAAAAAAATGATGATGTAGTTTTTCGTTTTGGGGCGAAGATAGGATAATATTTGGTTTTGGAATTTGAAGGTCAGATTTTAAAATTATAAATTATCCTTTACCGTCGTGAAGTTTTCCATGTTTAATGCATTGTCAATGCTTGGATCCCTGCCCTAAATATAATCGTGAGTACGGAGAATTTGATTTCTAAATTATAGTCCTTTTTGTCAGGTGTTAACCTTAAAAAGTTCTATTTAAAAGAAATTGATCGAAGTTTTCATATGTCAAATCGAATAGTGCAATTAGAGTATTCGGAACAATGTATGAATTTATATATAATGAAATTGGTCTTCCGAAATTAAATGCATAATTAAACCGCAATTAACAAATTAAATTATAATTACGTCACTACAACATAATTGGGTTTTACTAACATCAATTTACTAACGATTTTTAGTGAAAACCGTTAGTAACATTAGGCGGTGGAAATTAATTGGAAAATAAATTTAACTATTTTATAACGATTTGAAAAAAGAAAACGTTACAAAAACGTGTCAGAAAGTGTAAAAAAATGTTGGACAATATTTGCTAATGGTGTCTTATAAATAACCATTAGCAAATATTTTGGCGCTGGGTTTTGCTAATAGTTATTTATAAAAATCCATTAGGAAAGCATTTTGCGCAGTATTTTATTAACGATTATTTAGAAATAATCGTTAAGAAAACTTTTTACGCTGTGTTTTGCTAACGGTTATTAAAAAATCGTTAGCAAAGGTTCATGCGAAAAAAAATCTAATATATCTCATATCACCAATAACATTTGCTCCTACGGATTGCTCATTTCACCGTTCGTTCATCCCAATCCAACGATCGAAAAATCAAAATTCAAAAATTGAAATCTCATGGATTACCAACTCCTTGTCATCTATTTTCATATATAAAAAGAAAGTTGAGAGATAGAGAGAGAAAGAAGAAATGAGACAGAAGAAATAAAAACTTAAATCTGACCATCTCAACTTCAAACAATCATAATTTTTGATAGAAAACTCAGATTGAAGCATGCTACGCCGCAAAGGAAAGCTTACGATGAGATCTACGGGATTGATGCTTTTATCCATTATGACCATTTTCCATACCAAAAAATATCATCTTGACCCTCAAAAATGGATTTGAAGTTTATTAGTTCTATTTTTTCTATTTTTTTTCCTTTAAGTTCTGTTTATTTTGTTTACATGTGATATGTTATTTTGTATATATATTATATATATATATATGTCAATTTAGATGTTCATCTCATTTATTTATTTATTTTAATTTTTCAGTCAAATTATGTCTTGCAAATTAATTGATTATTTTCGATTTACATACGGACATTGCCGAATTTTCTATATCAAGACTCATAAAATTTTGGATTTAAAAAAATAAAAAACTCCTTTGCTAATGGTTTATTAGCAAAAATTTAAAAAAAAAATCACAACACCTTTTCTAACAGTTTTTGTTAAAACCGTTAGCAAAAATTCAAAAAAAAATCGCAACACTCATTGCCAACGTTTTTTTAGCAAAACCATTAGCAAAACATAAAAAATATTTTACAACACCCTTTGCTAATGGTTTTTTAGTAAAAAAACGTTAGCAAAAATCAAAAAAAAATTCACAACACTCTTTGATAACGGTTTTTAACAAAAACCATTAGCACAACTTAAAAAAAATTCACAGCACCCTTTGCTAACGGTTCTTGGCTAAAAATTATTAGCAAATGTCGATCCAGCGCTCCTCATTTCCTAACGATTTCTTATATCTTTCCTAATCCCCCTTCCGTTACTAACGGTTGTAAAACCATTAGTAAATTACTTTAAAACTGTTATTGATGCTTTTTTCACGCAGTGCGTATCCATAATTTAATTGTAAAGAAAAAATATGTTGAACTGATCAAAAGTTCATATGCATGGATGGAAACCTTTTCATTCCACTTCGTATGGAACGTCACGATAATAGTACACTACAATAAAAAGGGACTTAAACAACAATCAATTAACAATAATTATAGAGAAATTATGTTGTTGAAAGGGGTCAGTGGTAGAAATATAATAATAGTGAACACAATTTATAATGGTTTTCTGGAAGAAAAAAACCTTGTTAAAATATTCCTTTAGAAACTATCTAACCGTTGAAAAAGATTTAGCAACGGTTACTTAGAAAACTGTTATAATAGTATATATTAGTAAGGGTTCTAAACTAAAACCGTTATTGAATATCCCTTTACATAGTACTGTAACTTTTAGAAAAATTTAGCAACGGTTATTTCTTAATAATTATTGCTAAATCACCCTTTAACAACAATTATTTCTTAATAATCGTTGCTGAATCTCTCTTTAACAATGGTTATTTCTTAATAACCATTACTAAATATTTTTTTATTTTGACAATGATAATTTTAATTTTTTCTCTCCTTATAGTTTCATCTTTTTTTTCCAAAGGCACCACTGCCTTCAATATATTTACTAAGTATAAAGTCTAGTTCTTTTACTTTACTACTTGCTAGATCTCAACTTTTTTTTCTTGATCTTTCTATTCGTTGGTGTATTCCTTGTTGCTCGACTTAGCTCGTGCTCTCCTCTACCTCTTGATAATTTTCAGAATAATTTCAAGTAATTAATCAAGCAAGATCTCTTTATTTATTAATTTTATTTCATATTTTGTTGATGTCTAGATAAAATAATAGATAGTTGTGTTGATCAATCCTATAATGGTGTAATTCATTTCATATTTTTGTTGATGAATATATGCTTAACAACATGTAATACATGATTTAGGAATTAGTCAATAATGTTCATTATTTATATAAAATTGATTATATATATAATTGATAGTATTGTCATATAGGTTCAAATTATTAGAATTTGAAATAATTTAGGTCGGTACCCGTTCAAGATTAATCTAATAGAGATTAATTTCGGATAGTCTCCGTTGGAACTGCTCTTTAAATATTTTATCTCATTTAGAATTAGTAAAGTTAGACTAGTTATAATCTTTTATTTGAGAATAATCTGTATAGTATTTCTCTTTTTATTAAAAACATTAGTACATATGTGCATGCAAATATGCATTCACATATTCGGAGAGCTATGGGGAAATACTGTCGGATTTTTCTCAAATATCAAATTACAAATGGCTTATCTTTACTAATGAGATAAAATATTCAAAGAGTGAGTTAAAATTATTGGTCGACCCAAAACCTAAATATTGAACCCTAAACTACTCTAAACCTAAAGTACTCTAAACCCCATACCCAAACCCTAAATCATAAACCCCATACCTCAAACCCTAAAAGAAGTTTTTAGCAATATGATACTAAAAGCTTAAAAAATATCATATTTTTATCAGTATCATGGCCTCAACAAATGTTGATCTCCCCAATAAAATTGAGGAGCTCAAATAGATGATCCAGTAAATGGATACATGAGGGTAAAATCCAAGATATGATCTAATTTTCATAAATCAAGCCATACATTTAGTGAATCAAGCGATGTCCAAATCCCTTAGAGTACATTATGATCCTCCACAACTTAATAACTCGTCAGGTATGGATTGCGGTACAAGAACAAAATAAGAAGCAAGCTATGTTCAAATATGTCATGGTTAAGGTTCGTAGTTTTCATATTGACATTAAAATTAAAATATTTAGAGTTTTTATATATAATATTTATGTATAATTTTAGGGTTCAACACAACCTGGTGGCTCAGAATATGCCTATTATGTCATGAGATTAGTTCATGATATTATCTCAAATTACAACAAGAAGAAAGTATTACCCGAGGTATTTATTTTAATGAATAACTTCTAATTATTTTTAAATATTTCTTTATTTTACATATTTCTCAATAAAAAAAAAAAATTTATTTTTCATGTATAGATTATTCTGTCGGGTCCAAAGGCACAGTATCATTCGAGTGCTATTGAGGAGGTTAAAAAATAATAATTGAATTCCTAAAAGACAATATTTAATGCAATGAGGTTGTTTGTATATATTGTGAAATATTTTCTATTAACTTTTAACTATTCTTTATATATATATATATATATATATATATATATTTAGACAATTGTGAAAACGTTTGCATTTCGAGCCCAAGTGCATACGACTCAAATTTTATCGTACCACTTACCCGGGTATAAAACACTGGAGCTAGTAGTTGAATCTGAACCAATATCCAGTTTTCGATAACTATGATCCAACTAGTATTTCTGGAAGTAGTAATCCAGTAATGGCTGAGGAAAGAACCCACTCCCGAGCTCGAGAACAGCGACCATCCCGTGTTTCGGTACAAAATGTGGATGTGGATGTGGATGTGGATGAGGATGACGAAGAGGAAGAGTGGCACCTGGATGTCGAGGAGGATGACATCCAGGATGCAACAAATATAAATATGGATGAAACTGATGATGCGGTAGATGTCGAAGAAATAGTTATTTTCGCAAACCACCTAGAATTGATGAACAATTTGGTGTCGGTCAGCAGTTCAGTATGAAATCAGAGTTGAAAGTGAAAATCGCTGATTTTCATGTTCAACGGAATATAGAATTAGAGGTAACAAATAGCAGCAAATCAAAATTAGTGATGAAATGTAAATATTATAACTGTTCATGGAGGATGTATGTCACACCCAATATAACGGGTATTTGGGAGATCAAAACAAATCCGCTCGAGCACTCTTATTTTGGCAGTGCTACTAGTACGGACCACAGTCAGATGACTTCCAGAATGATAACAGATATTGTTAAGAATCGGTTAAGAGACAACTTAGAAATGACAGTTAAAGAAGCAAGGGGTTTGGTTAGACAAAAGTTCCCCACGGTACAACCAAGTTATAATAAATTATGGAGAGGAAGAGAACTGGCAATTGCAGACCTATTTGGTAGTTGAGAGAGGTCATACGAAATGCTTCCGTCTCTGCTAGCAGCCATACAAAATTCCATATATGACACAAAATACATCATAGAGACAGCGCCATCAACAAAATTCGGTGTTGAAATTTTCAATCGTGTTGCATGGGCATTTGGGCCGTGTATTGCAGCATAGTCTTACTTACGACCAGTCTTAACTATTGATGCTGGATTTTTATCGGGTCGGTATGCCGGTAAACTATTTATGGCATGTGGTTATGATGCGGAATAATAACTACTACCACTTGCATTTGTTGTTGTAGCAGGCGAGGAAAGCGTGGCAAACTGGGGTTGGTTCATGCAGTGGTTACGTAAAGAGATTGTCGATCCTGATAAAATTACTGTTATCTTAGATCAACATCTAGGTATAAGGGCGGTATTTGAGAGGCCGGATTTTGGATGGCAGGAATCAGCAGGTGAGGCTGTTCACTGTTATTGTACTCAACACATTGCGCAAAATATATATAAGAACTGCCATATAAAAAGAATAAAACCTCTTTTCAAACAAGCTACAAGACATAAGAAGCCATGGAGATGCGAGGAATATATAAAAAAATTAATAGTATTAGACCGGATCTTATAAATTCGTCAGAAAAGTAGGAATCATGCAAGAAAATCTCCCAACGGAATAAGTGTCCAACATAATGATACGAAATAACATAAACCGCAATAATCAACCCGCCGTAGCTGAGAAAGTGTCAGCCGAGGAATTCCATTATGAGGAGTTAACCCCAGAGCAAGTTGCCGCATTGCATCAAGAAAGATGGGCACAACATCTAGACGGGGGTCTCAATCGGTGGGGAATAATGACAAGCAACGGTTCAGAATCACTGAACAATTTGTTCAGGATCGCCAGACAACTTTCGGTATGTGCTATCGTCGAGAACACGTGGCACAAATGTGTTGAGTGGTTTTATCAGCGTCGATAAATTGCAGCAGCTTGGGAAGCCCAATGTCTGGTATTCTCCCAAAAGGTCACCGAAATGATAAAACATCGCGGTAATAAGAGGAGAACTTACGATGTCATACCACTGGATTGGGGTATCAACAACTATGATGTTTACAATAGAAATGGCCTTATCGGGACGGTAATATTCTATGCTTATATAATTTTTTATTTAATTTGAAAATTTAAGCAATAATTTATAATTTTATTTGAAATAATAGGGACAAAGGGTTGAAATAAAATATGAGGTTGAATTAGCCATAACGGGATTTGGTAATTGTTGGTGTCAGAAACCGCAATTGACCGACATCCCATGCGATCACTTGCTTGTTGTTTGTTCATTCAGAAGACTGGATTACACTCAATACGTTAGTCCATATTATACCATCCAGTACTACATTAACACATGGTCTGGTCATTGGCGTAGTTATGACAATAAACGAGATTGGTCAATTTACAATGGTCCGGTCATCAGGCCAGATCCAACAAAAATCAACAAAGGAAGGAGAAGGAAGATACGCATTCCAATAATTATGGATGAAATGGAGGGTCGTATCAACATGCTGTCAACTCGAGGTCGAGCTCATTCCAACAGAGCATGTAGATTACCAATGTGTTTATATTTTTTGTTGTTATATTTACGAGAATAATTGAATTTTAATTGTTGTTGTAATATTTCAATTTGTTTGACACTATTTTAGAATAATGTATTAATCGTGCTTATATTTGGCTTTATAAAACTTTATTTTAATTTTTGTTGTAATATTTTAGATCAATCTACTGACTGTTGTGTTTTGTTTTTAATATAACACACAAACGTAAAAAATATATATATTACCTGGACCCGAGTTTGAAACTCGGGTCCAGGTAAATTTTTTTTTTTTACGTTTCTGTGTAAAAAAACGGACCCGAGTTTCAAACTCGGGTCTGACTAATTATGCAAAAGTAAGGAGAGAGATTGCCAGTTTGCTATATTTATTTACATTATTTACTAAAATAAAAAAAATGACCACACTAAGACTCCTCCTCTTCAAATTTCTAGCTCCAATGGACTTTATTATCTCAAGATGAAGTCTTGTATAAGTCCTTCTTCTCGTCATTCTCCTTAAGCTTTTCATGGAACCCGCACTACTTCTAGTGTGTGGCATGCTCGACTTAGTTACCCTTTTAGAACAACAACAATAAGAGTGATCAATTCTAATAGTTTGCCTTATATTAGGAAAAATCTTACTTTTTATCATGATTGTATACAAACTAAGGCTCATGTTTTGCCTTTTTCACTTTCTTCTTCTTCTACTTTTTTCCCCCTTAAAGCTTGTTCATTCTAATGTATGAGATTCATTCCCTATTGTATCTTCTCATGAATATAAATACTATATTTTCTTTGTGGATGATTATTCTCATTTCACTTTGATCTATTTTATGAAACACAAGAGTGAGGTGTGTCATATATTCTCCACATTCAAGACTCAAGTTGAAAATCTTCTCAATTCTACTATCAAAACCTTAAGAACCAATGAAGAAACCGAATATAAACCTATTACATCTCAATTTCCTTAAATAGTGCATCAAATAACTTGTCCCTATATCCCACAACAAAATGGGATGGCCGAAAGAAAACATCGTCATATAATTGAACTATCTCTTGCAACTATGGCTCATGCATCCGTACCTTTTCATTTATGGGATGAAATATTCTCAAGTATAGTCTATCTCATCAATATACTACCTTCTCAAAATTGTATCCCTTACAAAACAATATTCAATAAGGAAACCAATTATAACATGTTACGAGTTTTGGCTTGCCTTTGATTTCCATTAACCCGACCTTAAAAACAACACAAACTTGCGTTTTGATCTCAACCTTGTATTTTTATTGGTTATGGCATTACTTAAAAAGGTTATAGGTGTTTACAATTATCATCTAATAAGCTTTTTGGTCTCTCAAAATGTGCAATTTGATGAAACACAACTCCCTTTCAAAGAGCTGCCAAACTCTCAAGCTGAACCGCCAATTCATCAGCTCTCCTCTGTCCCTTTAAATTTATTGTCTAATTTAAGCTCAGCCCAAATCACTGTAACTCTCATTAACCCCTCTACTTCACAAACAAATAATATGCAGCCCTCTGTGCAACTCTCTGACATTGAGCATACTATCCAACAGAAGCCCATCCCACAACTCAATCTCTCCTCTCTTTTTCTTATTCTTCGAGCCCAACTACAACCCAACACAATAATCAACCATTACCTTGTTCCTTCAATGTTTGACAAAATTTAAATTTTCTCTTCCAACCGAACAACATTCTCCCCTGGTACCTCTTCAAATACTTTTTGTGCACTAAGCTCTGCCTATTGATCCGAGCTCCACTCCTCTCAATAACCATTCTATGATCACCCGAATAAAAGACCGAACTCACAAACAAAGGGAGTTCCCAAATTTTTGTGCTCATCATGCAAGCATAGAGGTTGAACCATCAACCCAACAAATCACCAAATTGGAGAGAGGTAATATCTCACGAGCTTAATGCCCTTACCTCAAACAATACTTGGACTCTTGTCCCACCTCCACACAATCAAAAGGTAATAGGTTCTAAATGGGTGTACAAAATAAAAAAAAAAAACTGACAGTGCTATTGAATGCTACAAAACCCGCTTGGTTGCCAAGGGATATAATCAAGAGGCTGGCGTTGATTATGAGGAAACCTACAGTCCTATCATTCGAGCTACAACCATCCGAGTGATACTTTCCTTCGCTACCTCTCACAATTAGTCAATAAAGCAATTAGATGTTTCTAATATTTTTCTCAATAGTAACTTAACTAAGAAGGTTTATATGGCTCAACCATAGGGTTTTATTGATCCAAATAATCCTGATTTTGTGTGTCTTCTCCATAAGTCCTTGTATGGGCTTAAATAAGCGCCTCGTACTTAGTTTGAGAAATTAAGCAACACTTTGATACAATTTGGCTTCAGATCTTCATCTTATGATCCCTCACTATTTCTCTCACATACTCACGGTCATACACTCCTAGTTCTCATATATGTTGATGATCTAATTGTGACAGGGAGTAATCTTGAGCAAATCTAGAAATACATCATCTATTTGAAACATCATTTTGCCATAAGGCATTTAGGGGACATTAATTACTTTCTGGGCATTGAAGCACAACATAATGATAATGGTTTGGTCCTCTCGTAAACAAAATATCAGTCAGATCTTCTCAAACGCAGTACCATGCAACATTACAAACCTTGCCTATCTCCAATGGCCTAGATTTTTTTTATATAATTATTGCTAAAATAGTATTATTAATAATAAGACAGAGAATTTGTTAATTTTAAATCTACGAATTGCAGCGAGCCACTTGTACTGGCGCGGAGCAAACACGCCATTTCTAGTGGCGTCTTTCATAAAATATGCCACTAGGAGTGACGTAGTTATATAATTTAATTAATTAATTTTAGATTCATTTAATTAATTAATTAGATTAATTATAGATTAGTTAGAAATTAATTATAAATTAATTATAGATAAATTAGTTATTAATTATAAATTAATTAGATATGAATTATAAATTAATTATAGATTATTATATATTTATAATTACGTCCATAGTATTAATTGAAATAAAATTATTTTTATAATAGATAATGGCATGAGAGAAACACAATGAAAATGTTATCATTTATCTCCCTGACGACAAACATCGGACACATCATAGTCAGGTAGAGGTACATTATATTTAAAAAAAATATATAAATAAAATACATATATATATATATCAGAAGCTATTATGAAATTAAAATTACAGAGAGATAGTAATATCTTTGGTACATCAAAAATCATAAATCATTTTTTTTCTACGTGCGAAAAAATTTAGGATTATGCCTCAAAAGCTATTTTCTATTTCACCCCTAGTTGAAGCATTTTCAGCTTGTCTTTCTTGCTCCTGGCGGCCTTTGGTGCTTTTTTTATTATCTCTTGGATCATAACTGGTTGAGAATCTCACTGATTGTGAAGCATCTCGAGAAGTTTGGGTTCTTCTATTATTATCTCTTGGATCATAACTAGTTGAGAATATCACTGATTGCAAAGCATCTCGAAAAGTTTGGGTTCTTCTGTTATTATCTCTTAGATCATAACTAGTTGAGAATCTCGTTGATTGCAAAGCATCTTGAGAATTTTGGGTTCTTCTGTTTGTTGCAGGACTTGAAGGTCAACTCATACAGCGTCCTGATTACAATGTATCCATTGGAAGGGGTCACGACTAATTTCATCTCTTCGAGAAGGCTCACCTTGAGAAGACTCTATGTTCCTCGATCTGCCATGATCTCGTATCCTTCCCTCTATCTCGTCCATTACCATTTGACGTCTAACATTCACATGTCGGCCAATTTTTATCAACTCTTTATTTAGTATTATAGTTCCTCCAAGGTATGGTGGTCAAATATGTTGATCTCCGTAATAATGAAATTGACCGGACTAAGTATTCAGTAGGTGGGTTGTATTGTATCGCTAATCTATGAAGCCCTACACATCAAAGTTTCTATATTAGCACACAACAATCACATGAGAGCAGGGTATCCCAGTCAATTGAGTTTTCTGACAATCACATGTGCAGTGCGGTTTCGGCAATTATGGGTCATCTCGAGTGTGTTGTTCATTCGGAATTGTAACAGTATACTTAAACGGTCCATATCCTCCACTCTCGATCCTCTCATCAAGCACTTGAACCTCGTATTCTCCTCGAGCAGTTCCAAGCAGAATTACGTTCATGCGGGCTGTAATTTTTGAATTTTTTTTAAAAAGTATCACGTTATGTCAAAAAAATAGTAAAATATAGAAAAAAATTATCAAGACGAACATATTTTGTCATTATATTTTGATAAGATGTCGTCATTTTTTATCATTGTTTGCATGCTCTATGCATGTTCAATACTTCTATTTCCCTCTTGTCGAACGATTAGCACATTTATATTATGTTCCCTCCATAATTGCCACAACCAGTAAAGTCCGCTCAACTCTGAGCAAAATATTCAGAGCTTCCGAACCATTTATGATCATTATACCCCATCGATATCCTCAATCATAAGTTTATGTCCACGAAGCAAAATTGGGACGCTCTTTATCGTCATTTTCTAATATCCTTCCAAACTTTTTTAAAAAAAATCATAAGATTTTTTGTTTGTATTCCATAACATTCACCATCTCTCTATGAAACGATGCAGTTTTTTTCTTATTCGCTAGTCTCCTTATGAAATCATCCCTGAGATTATTGTTTACCCTTGAAAATTTCAAGGATGAAGCAGTTGGACAAGTAAGCATAAATATCAATTATCAGCAATAAATCATAAGAAAGAGGAGAGAAAAGCAAGAAGAGAGGGTCCACCAGTCAGGAGAAATCGTTGCTGAGCCCCGAAAAAAGTTTATTTGTCCCATAAGGAAATCCTAGACAAAAGGTCGAAGGTATAAAAGCTCTGCCACCTCCTATTCATTCGAGGTGGATGACTCTCAGGAGATTCAGGAGAGAAAATCTCTTGAGGGGTCATCCATTTGATTATTTTTCACTGACAGGTGGGTCCCACACCTCAGTGATAGACATTAAGGAAATCAAGATCAAACCCTAAGAATTAATTTTCAAAGCAAACCCTAAGAGCTGAAGCAATGCAATCCCTGTACAACAAGGAATTTTGTCAATGCCAAGCCAGTATTTTGATACATCCAATCACAAGAAATCTCAATGTGATTTTGCTTTCAAGGCTGACCAGGTGCCAAAGCTGTGAGCAACCACCTGATCAAGCCATGATTTATGTCAATTGTTGACAAGTAATCATCTTTTGACCAAATCACCTTCATGAGAATGGATTAAATGTCAATTTCACAAGACGGTCAGGTGCCAAAGCTGTGAGCAACCATCTGATCAAGTCTAGATTTGTATCAATTATTGATAAGTAATCAACTTTTGATCAAATCAAACCCTAATGAACATCAATATAAGTCTAATTGGTGTTTAATTGGGGGGGAATTTCTGCAATTAGAGTTTATTTGGCAGAGACACTGAGCTATAATTGAAATTTGGGATTTATTCAAAAGGAAAACAGGGTTTTCTTGACAAATAAAATTTTAATACAAGGAGGCAGGGGAAAAAATAGAATTTAAGATTATAGGGGTGATGATCATGAATTTAAAGATTATAGGCAGATCAAAGGGCTGAGATTTGATCAAGGTCTCTCTGGGTACAACTTGGAGGCAGCAGCAGCCTTGGGTGCAAACTGAGTATGAGAAGTACAGAGAATACAAAAATAGAAGAGGAGAGAGGGTGTGCCACGTGGCAGCACCAGAGTGGTCCAAATCAGCAGCCACCACCAGACAGAGACACATGGCCAGATTTGATTGGGCCACATTATAGGCCACATCAATACTACTGCCACTTGGCAGTGTGTGAGTGGTGCACAGTAGTGAAAGGGGGTGCCAAATGGCTACACACAGAGAAGCCACCTGTGCGACCCTTTTTCGCGCGCTCCGCACCGCCGCTGGGCGATGGGTTTGCGGAAGAAGGACACGGAGATCCCTCCTAAATATGCATCCAAAATCTTATGTTCCCTGAGTTTGTTTTGATAGTCCCACTGGGCGTGCCAGATCCTGTGCGACCCTTTTTCGCGCGCTCCGCACCGCCGCTGGGCGATGGGTTGCGGAAGAAGGACACGGAGATCCCTCCTAGATATGCATCCAAATCTTATATTCCCCGAGTTTATTTTGATAGTCCCACCGGCGTGCCGAATCTGTGCGACCCTTTTTCGCGCGCTCCGCACCGCCGCCGGCGATGGGTTGCGGAAGAAGGACACGGAGATCCCTCCCGAGCGTGCATCTGCTGGGTGTCGGCCGATTCTGCCGATTAGAGATGTTTGGATGCACATTCAGGGGGTTTTTAGTGATTGTGAGTTCTTGTAGATTCCGGTGGGCGCAAGCCCCCACCGTTAATTACCCTGGGCTACGAACCTCGAGGCACCTCTGGATCTTTGAAAGAGAGAAGCAAATAGTATAGTTAAAAGATGGTCAAGTGATCGTCTAGGTTTATAAAAAGGGATCTACGGAAGATGAACCTACAAACAGATCGGTTCAATCTAGGGAAGACAAAACCTACAAACGATCGGTTTTATCCTATGGGGGACGAACCTACAAACGATCGGTTCGGTCCATGCCACCTCGAGATGTAACCTTACCAACAGATCAGGTTAATCTCTTCATAGGGGGCTTGAGGTGAGTCTACATACAGACCGACTCGACCTCCGTTGATCTAGAAGATAAACCTACAAACAGACCGGTTCGATCTTAACTAGTCAACAACCAATCACACAAAATACAACTCGAAGCACTGAGCCGGTTGATCTTGAGGTTGGTGAATCAGGAGAAGGGTGGATGTGGCCCACGTATTTCTTCTCACCGATCTTCTAGATCATGAATTCGTAACACTAAGCCGATTCATAAACCTAGGAAACACAATTGCACACAATGTCAAACCCGAAGCGCCGGGCCGGTTTCAACATTGGGGCATGTGTTAGTGAAGGAACCTACCTACGAACGGTTCACATTCATCGTTTTTGGGATGAATCTACCAACGACCGATTCAATCTCACATTCTCGGGAAATGAGTCGGAAGATAAACTCATCGACGGACGAGTTCGGTCTTGCCGGCTCAAATGGTCATGAATTACTTGTTCATGACACCGAGTCATTAAGATGTCACTTCTCTCGGACATCGTAATGTTCTTCATCTTCAAAGTCGACATATCTCTCCATGCGATGTCGTAGCTTTGGTCATTCTTCACGAGCGTCGAGATGTTCTTGTCTCGACTAATCATTCTACGTGTTGCATTACTTGTGCAAAATTACTTGTGTTGCCCTACACCCTTGTGTGAGCGTATTCAATCATGAGTTACTTGCTCATGGCGGCGAGTCATTAAGATGTCACCTATCTAGGACATCATAATGTTCTTCTTCTTCGAGTCGACATATATCTCCATGTTAATATCGCAGCTCTGGTTATTCTTCATTAAGCGTCAAGATGTTCTTGTCTCGACATATCTTCTTATATTGCTATTAAAGCCTTAATCATCTCACGTTAAGATGTTCTTGTCTCAACGTATCTTCTCGTATTGTCATTGCAACCTTATTTATCCTCTGTCAAGATGTTCTCGTCTTGACTAATCGTTCTAAATGTTATATCATGTGTGCAAATATTCTTATGTGGCTCTACACTCCTTATGTGAGCATATTTATTCATTTCTAAAATGCACAAAGTCTATTATATAGTATCTTCCATTATTATTTTATTATAAAGATGCATTTATTTATTATTATTATTATTATTATTATTATTATATTATTATTATATTCTTACTACTATTATTATTTTTTATTATTATTATTTTTTATTTCTTAAACTCTATTTATCTATGTAGAAAATTATTTACAAAAATAATAGGGAAAGGGGTAGCTATTAATATTTTTGGGATTTTTATAATGGCTAAAATAGTAGAATTTTATTTTTTATTATTTCTAAACTCTATTTATTCTATAAAAAAATCACTTACTAAAATAATAGAAAATAAAATGGCTATGATTTTTATTTGTATTTTTAAAATGTTCATAATAGCTAAAGTAATAGGATTTTATTATTATATTCTAAAATACTATTCATTATTTACAAAATCAAAAGATGGTTAGCTATACTATTTTACTATTATTATTTTTATTATTATATTTTTATTATTATTACCTTTTTCCTTAATATCTATAATAGCTAAAAGAAAACATTACTAATATTCTATTCTATTTATTATACTATTCATTATATTTATTCTTATTATTTCTATTTATTATCTATAGAAAAGTATAAGATTTTTATTACTAGTCATAAGAGATGAAATTTATTATGTTTTTATTACAACTATTATTTTATTACATTTTTATTCATCAAAGTATATTTTTGTATATTTGTATAGAAATAACAAAAGAAATACAATTCATATTATAAAACTATATTATCATTCTTTATTATGAAAGAAAATGCATAGTAGTATATTTTGTATATTTTGTGCTATTTATTTTTATTATTCTTTTTACAGAAAATACCAATATAATATCTATTATTATTATTATTATTATATTTTTTATTTATCAAAGAACATAGCTAACCTCACTTTTATTATAGCATATTACTATCATCATTATTATTTCATAGAAAATCATTTGAAAAATCACTAAAATATATCTAGTTATTATTCATGATTTTTATTTATATTTTTGGAATTTTTATAGTATTTAAAATGACAAGTCAAAGCTAGGTCAACTATATCAATATATGTAATGTATTTTGCTTTTAAATTGTTTTATCATGATTATATTTTTAAAACTGGAATATTATTGTATAGAAAAATAGTATGAAAAATAAGAAAATTTTAGAAACAAATTTGAGTCAATTTGGAGTTCAATAGCATTTTCAAATTATTTATTTACCCTATATTATTACTATTCTGTTATTATTTAATTAATGGGCCTAATGCGGGCATGCCGATCTATATCAAGATCAACGCATATCTTTCATTTAACTCTATTCTCATTTGGGCCGCTGGATTTGCTTCAAGATTAAGTTGTATTAGATGGACGGCCCAGATTCTTATTAAATATCTTTATTTAATACAGTGCCCCATCTGTATCGTTCAACCTCTTCAAGATTCACGCACTTGTTCTAATATTCGTGCCGCTGCGATTATCTGACCATCCAGTCACAACTCCTCCAAGATTCACGCCAACGACGACGCCGGCGACTGGGGCCACCTCATTCCGATCAGGCGACAGCTTCAGCATCGTCTCATCGCGGAGAGTCCATCTATAGCGCACGATTTTTAATCCCTATGATGGATTGTGTGATTCACCAGCGTCGAATAGAACCAGTTGATATTATCCGGTATCGAATCTTGAATCTCGACAATTCAATCCAATTAACTGTTGTTTCCGTCAATTGAGCACTTAATTCACATCGTGTATGTATATTGATGTATTCTAGCATGATCAAGCTCATTCAAATCAGTGTATACCTTCTCTATTCAAAATGCACCATGGTACCACTCGGTACCGATCAAGAATTTGGTATCAATCATTACATTTCTAAGCAATTGTCCAGATTTCTTTGATCTTTAGACTATACAACTCATCGCCTATGCAAAAGATACACCAATCCAAACAATCAATTTGAATGATTATAGCATTCAAAGGTGTGATCACTGCATCGGTCTGAATCGTAGCAACAGATTTCAAGAATTCAAATCAATTAATCGATTTAAAGCTGAAATCTTGGAGCAATTGCTTAGAAACATAAAGATTGAGAGGTCAATGACCTTCGATCAATCAAATGTTGCAACAATGAACCAGGAGGCAACTTGGCCTTCGACTGGTTTTCTGACAATCGCAACTCCAACGCTAATCACCCATATTAATCAGAAAAGAAGTGAATAATCATCAAAGAATCCATCTAACTAGTAAGGCGACAGTGTTAGAAGTATTTTAATCAAAGAATTCAAAGAAATTCGATAGAATTCAAAAGAAATTGCAAGTAATTGAGAGACAGTACCAAATTACACTGGAATTGGTCAAAGACAGATGCAATTACAACTCAAATTCTCGATTCTTGTCAATCATACTCACCTATCTTTCTCCTCTGTGATTATATCTCCTTGAATCGATTGATAATAGTGGAAAGGGGATTTGTTTGCCAAGTTCTCAACACTTGTGAGATCAATTGGCTTTCTCGGCTTCTCACTTGCTCTCTAAGCTTCTCGGGGATCTTGTAAATGCTCTCGGGTCGTGTGTATGCTTCGGTTCTTAGTTCCGACCACCGGATAAGGGGTTTATATAGAAATCCATTGGTTTGACCGATTTTGACCATCTCAACCCAATTACACATGGTGCATTATACTCTTCACTCTAATCGCTTCCTTGTATGCCTTATGGTCCACCGAACCGAGTCTCCATTGCCTAGCTCATGTGCAATCGCCTAGAGCGATTACAAGTTCAATTTATTTACTTGATTTGCCACTATTCGGTTCCCATGCTCTTGCAAGCCTCTCTAGCCTCTTCTAGATCCTTCCAGACCCCATACCATGTCTATATAAGCTGCTAGCATGCTCCCTTAATTCCATTTTACAGAATTGATCTCAATTCACATCTCTTCTCTCATTACAAGCTATATTCAAGCTTCAATCTTTCACCTTGGTTCTTTGCTCATTTCTTCTGTCTCAAAGCTTCACCATCATCAATTCAGTGTCAGGCAACTCCCTGTGCTCTCATTTAGTCGATTTGCAAGCTCCATTACAGTGTTTGATCAACTCACTTCTAGGCCGAATTGTGAATTGGTGCAACTCCTACATCCAGCATTTATCTCCTCGCAATTGTCACTCTAACACCATCGCCTGAGGTCCTAGAAGCTCTCCCAGCCATTAATTGCAAGTTTTGATCTTCAATTTACAAGTTCACAGTTTTGACCCGAGGTGTTGCTTCTTGCCATTTCTCTCTTTATATTGCATCATTCTGAAATCTAAATCCATACACATCTCTCCTTTGTATAATGTAGCCAAGGCTGGGAGCAATTAACCCTAAGTGAAGCCTTTTGCTCGATCTCCATTGATGGCGCCATCGAGTTCTTGTAGAGGTGATCGGGAAGAAGAAGAGGAAAAGAGGAAGAAGGGTGAAGCGTCCACAAGTGCGCTCGCATCCGGTGTTCGTGCACAAAGCGAGAGGAGAAGAAGATCGCGAGAGAGAGAATCTCCAGGTGCCAGGTGCATACACTCTCTTTCCTTTTATTTAAATTCCAGTTAATGCTTCTGCGTGGACTTGGCTTGCCATCTATTCATGCATCATAGGTTCATAACCTGACAGTGGGCCCCATATGTAAGTTCATTGAGCCTAGGTTTACAGGGGTAATTAGCAACTAATTAGTGCACTATTAGGGTTAATTGAATGACATGGCATGATCTCGATTGGCTTGTTATCTTAATCCCCTTCCCTTTTATCTCTCGATTATTTATTAATTCTTCTTTGAGGTGGCCTTGGGTATGGGTTGCCATGTGGCACAGATTATGTGATGTGGCCTCTCTCTGCCATGTGGCATGTGGTTGGGTGAAGTGGCCGTGGTGTAATGCCATGCATTGAAGGTGGCTTCTGTGGTTGTGCCATGTGGCACAAGGTGGGATGAGGTGGACCACCATGGCCGATGCCACGTGGCATGCTAGGTGGGGTCCACATGTCGACTTGTGCCGGTGGTGGGGCCCACCCGAGACATGGACCAACGGAGGTGCCGACACGTGGCACTGAGGCGGCCCAGTGAGAAGCTTCGCCACGTGTCATATCCTCTCTCTTCATCTATTTTTTATCTTCTGTGTTTATTACACCCAATTTGTACCCGTGAGTCCATCATCTCCAAGTTGTACCCATGATTGCCTTGATCAAATCTCACCTTTGATTAATCCATTTATTCTCGCTTTTATCTTCCCGAATTTATTTTAATAGCTCCACTTATCCAAAAATTATGAAATTTTCACCAAAAATCCCTAAAATCATGATGATCATCCCTGTAATTTTTAATTCCATTTTTACCCCTCCTTCTCTGATTAAAAATTCTTTTATTCATAAAACCCTATTATTCTTTATGAATTAATCCCCGATCTCAATTATAGCTCAATGTCTCTCGCCAATTATCTCTCTCTTTGCAGAAACCACCCTAACTAAATACCAATTAGACTTATATTGATATCCATTAGGGCTTGATTTGATCAAATGCCGACTACTTATCGCAATTAATACAAATCGAGACTTGATCGTGGTTGCTCCCACTTTGGCACTGATCGTCTTGTGAAATTGACTTTCAATCCCTTAACATGAGGGTGACTTGGTCAAAGAACCGACTACTTATCGATGAATTGACACAAATCAAAGCATTGTTAGGTGGTTGCTCGCACTTTGGCACCAGTCACCTTGAAAGCAAAATCACATTTGGAATTTCTCATGACTAGTTGCATCAAAATGCTAGCTTGGCATTGACATCATTTCATGTAGCATAGGGATTATACTTTGCTTCACTCCTTTCTAGGGTTAGCTTCAAAGGCAGATTTCTAGGGTTCAATTCGACTCCTTCAATAGATCACCGAGGTGGGGCCCACTGTCGTGGGGTCACATGGTGACTCCACATCTGCAAGTCGTGGGTCCCACTGAAAATAGTCACATGGTGACTCATCGATAGACTATGTTGTTAGATTCATCTACAAGGGACCGCTAGGTGGGTCCCACTTGTCGATAAAATGTAATCAAATGGTCGACCCATCAAGAGATTTTCTCTCTCTAAATCTCTCGAGGTCGGCCACCTCGAATGAATAGGAGGTGGTGGGGTATTTATATCCTCGTCTTTCACCATATTATTCCATTGTGGGATTAATGCTTAACCTCTCGTTCCGGGTTGGTTAGCTTTCTTAGCAAAATAGGCTAGGTCCATGTCATTGGAGCCGCTCATAAGGGACCGCCATGTGGGTCCCACTTGTCGAAAAAGATATAATCACATGGTGACACCCAAGAGGTCTCCTCTCTCCCTCGATCTTCTTGGGTGTCACACATGCCGAGTGGATAGAGAATAGCGGGGTATTTATACTCTTCACTTCATGCCCAACATTCCACCGTGGGACTAATGGATTTGTTCCGGGTTAGCGCAAATGACTTTTCCCCGATCAGTGGGCCACCTTTCCACTGCTCTCTCTCTCTTCTTCCCCTTTCTTATGATTTTATCATCAATTTATTTCATTTATTCATCCATTCATCCTTGAAACTTTTCAAGGGTAAACAAAGAGCCACCCACCAAGACGAGCCTTGAACGCTCGAAAGGCTTGTCTTGGTGCATTATTCCTTATTATTCATCACTTCATTTCTCATGACGTCTTCTCTTCTTCGGGTATTGTAGTTTTATCTCATGACGCCATTCCGCGTCGCCCCTTGAGTCATTATCATTCTTTCTACGAGGATCCTAGCGATTGGACTCCTCTCGTCTCGCCCATCCGAGCGACTCCTCTCTACCGCGAGGCGGCGGTTTATTCTTCGGGGATGATCGCCTCATGACATCATGCCCCTTCACCTTTAGGCGTTGCTTCTACAGCTCCTTTGACACATCTCCCGGGCAAGGAGATTATCGACGGGGAGGCTCACGATGGACTATCGCTCCCTTCATCACTCCCTTGGAGTGCCATGGATATCGCCTAGAGTGGACCCGATACGTGCTCATGCGGGAGGGGACTCTCGCTTAGGCGAGCCGGATATATGACTCGGTTTTCTTGTCGATGTTTCATTATCATATCGACACACCCCGGCTACGGCCTTTTGTGAGAGGTGGAACTATTCCACCAACACTCGTTCATCGATGATCGGGAGCGACTCCGACCCTCCTGAGATACAAAGACGGCTTGACCGGCCGCCGATCTTCGGCCATTTCTATGACGAGTTCATGGTCTCGCCCGCCGACTCGGGACTTCACTCGATTCCCGCCTTCTTTGCATAGGATTTACGAGATTTACCATCATTACGGAGGGGCATCCCGAGTTCCGTTCGACATTGGATCGCCTATTTCACCGATCGGTCCATACTCGCCCTACGGGTTTGGCTTCCACCGAGATCCATTTGGTACAGTCGGCTCGAGATTCATCATGACGGCCCTATCCCATCTCGGATACCCCGTGTTCACATGACGTGGATCGGGAGACTTATTTGACAGACTTTCATTTCTTGGTGGATCTCGCTATTTCTTATTACCTAGCTCCCCCGCATACACCATTCGACCCTCGGTGTTCGTTATGGCGAGCCCGATCGCGCGTGGCGACAGGATTTCCTTGGCCGTGCCTCGTACGGCCAACATTTATAGGTGCCTCCGCGGTCCGACTTCATCTCGTAGTCCTTCACGCGCCGGAGCCGATCCCGTGGCATCCGATTAGCGGATGGCTCCATTTACATTGGTCCGGTTCATATGATCCCGCATGGCGGTCACGCTACGAGATCGTCTACCCTTACCGAGTGACTTGGGCCGGGGTGCGGCCGGCTTCATTGACTCCGGAGGTCGCCCCGTATGATTCTTCAGAGTCGAGACCATCTGCGCTTCTCTCGAGACGGATCGGTGGCCGTGGGACATCTAGGGTTGCTTGACAGGATGGTGATTGACAAGCGAGTTCCCTCTTCCGACTCTTCTAGCATTCGAGCCGAGGCCTATCGATTTGGAGCACCCGATCGCATTCGTCGTGGCTTTCTTCCTCTCGTATTGGGCGATTATATGTTCATCGAGCCCTATTCGCCACATAGATGTGCACATCGCTTCGGCTTGGATCGGGATATTCCGGCGCCTCTTCTCCGCCCCTATATCATTGGCGGCCGATTTGGAGGGTATCGGATGGTGTTACACTCACCTCTTCCGACTAGGCACAGCACTCGCTATCGATGGTATCCACCTCTAGGACTTCCACCTTCACGAGGCGTTATCGGCAGCTGGTATTATGAGACCATTCGCTCTTATCGGGTCATATACTCCTCGGTGGTCGTCCGAGTACATGTCCGCGAGATGGCCACCTCTATTAGATGGCACCGTCTCGCGTGATCGCAGCCTCTTTCCCGCCATTGCCGCAGCCTGTCGACTTTCAGGGTTTAGACAGCCGATTTTCTCGTGTTCCTATTAGGACCATTCTCACAGGTATGCTTCATCATCCCTTTAGGTTATTTCTTTTCGATAAGCCTCATCTCATTTCGACCAATTCTCTTTGATTCGAGTTGGCTTACGAGTATGATCACGCGAGCCCGGTTCTCGGTCCCTCGTCCACGAGTAGTTGGCGTTCATTCTCGCCACATGTCGAGCCACCGCTCCGCCTACCACGGGGAGAGATCGAGACGGCGCCTCTCACCATCTTCTCCATCTTCTTTTCCTTCTCCCACTCCGGGTGATTTTCTTTACGACTCGCCTATCCTTATTCGGCGCACTTCATTTACATCTCTCGATTTAGGGTTTATTTTTCGCTCATGGGACATCTCCCCGTGGAGGCTACCCGAGACGACATCATAGCGATTTATCGGCGCCTGCGTGCACCGCTATTTCAGGGTTTTGCACCGACCTTGCCGTCGCAGTTTCGTGTGCTTCATTTAATACTTAGTTGCCGGCATGCACTAGTATTTTCATTCTTATATGTATATTTTACGACCACGAGGCCGATGACATGGCGTCTCCACATCGCTCGAGTCTTTCTTTCACGACGGTCCCGCCTCACCGTCGATTTATTGGTGCCTACCGGGGATGGTGACTCGTTCGATGTGGTTTTGGGGCCGTGCTCACTCTTGCACGACCGAGGAGGCTTCTTTAGAGCAGGGAGTCCATCGGTCGTCGTGCCCGCAGCGACGAGCCATTATTGATTGAGGGAGGGCCATCTCATGCTTCTTCATCTCCCGACGGCAGCCTCTCTCATGGCCACGATAGCGAGTCTCGACCGAGCGGGTTGCGCCGATTATGACTCGAGTTGGATGAGAGTTTGGGCCGGTGGAGCAGCCTATTCCACGCCCGGCAGACGAGGTTCCGGTTAGCGAGGGTCTCGCCGAGCCTCATGCTTCTTCCGGTACTTTATATTTCCTTTATCATTTACCCGTATTTTACTTTTCATGTACTTATACTTTTTCATTTTATTTTGTAGCGGGTCTAGTGCACCTACGGGTCCTCCCGAGGCGACCGACATCCCTATCCCGACTTCACTCCGCCCGTCTCGGGCGACGAGGCGATAGGTTAGATCTTTTCTTCCTTCTATTTCTTCTTTGGTTATAACAATTTGTCTAACCCATTTATTTTACTTGCAGATGTTTCATCGAGGGATGTGCAGCTCGCCTTGGCCGCGCTGGCGGATGCACTCCGAGACACCTTCTTCGGAGGCTATCCGCTAGATTTCGAGGTCTTGGACTCTCTGCCTAGTGGTTTCTCTTTTGACTGGTATGGGCTGATGCGGGATACCATCACGCCAGCTCTACTCATTGCACCTCGTCTCGAGAGCACTTTCATTTCCAGGAGGTGTGAGGAGCGCTCGGGGCTTACCAGGATGCGAGCTCTCTCGTTTATCGCACGAGTTGGAGATTCATGAGCTTACGCAGCATTTGGAGGCCGCTCGACTCCACTATCTTCGCGGCTCTCTTCTTGTGCCACTCTCCGCTCCATGGGAGTTAGTGGTGGGCCCGCTCGATGCTCGTGCGGGAGCTAGAGGACCATAGATCATCGGTGGAGGGCTTTTCCCGTCATCTAGCGGGACGTCTCCCGTAGCCGCATTCACACGAGTGCTCGGGATAGTGCCTTCGCTCGCTTTTGGATTTCGAGGCGCCTTCGGAGGAGGATAGGCACTCCCTCCATACTCATTTAGAGACTATTAGTCTTGTGCTATTAGAGTTGGAGTCCCGCTTTTTGGACCCATAGATCGCACTTTTCATTTCTTTTTTCTTTTTTCTTTTACCATACTTGATATAGGATGTTTTGACACTTATCATTTGGATCTCTTGTTGTGGATGATGCTTGCCTCTATTATTATTCTTTCATCGCTTCCTCTCAGCGCGAGGAAATATTTTATTGATTTCATGCTATGCACCTCCAATCTTATTTGCAAAAGCGCCTATTACAATTCATTCTTTCGATCCTAAAATAAAAGGAAAATCTTACAACATCCTATTACATCATTTCTCTTTATTTATGGCAATACAAAACTCAAGTAACCGTGGTATTTTACGGATACCGAACCTGTCTGTATTGACCTCTAGGCCGGGTACAGAATAAACCCGTTTATCCCTTTATTACTGATGGATAAACTTACCAGTATCAATTGGATTATGGATGCAATTGATAACACCATTTTGTGGATGCTCCTTATATATTTAATTGACTTTTATTTGTGGAAGCTCACCCACTCTCCCCTCATTTGTGCACCGTTGCGTGCTAAAGTGGAAACTCACGTTCACTCATCTCCACTCAATTTGTTTTGTGGGGGTACTACCCTCAAACATCCATCACGCATCCCTGCGAGACAAGCTTTCATCGGGTAGGTTCGCTCTCCATGACTGAGTCACTTCTTTAAGCGAATTACTTTATTTGACACCGAATGTCGGCAAAGCATAAACCCTTAGTCGACCCCTCCATGATCTATTTTGGGATTAGAAACAGATCACCTCCTTGGGCGTGTGGTACTTTTGCGGATGAATGTACCCAACCTAGTTTTTTATATTTTAGCTACCCTCAAACATCCATCACGCATCCCCGCGAGACAAGCTTTCATCGGGTAGTCCGCTCTCCATGACTCCGAGTCACTTCTTTAAGCGAGCCGCTTTGTTTAACATGAAATGTCGGGTACAAGCGTAAACCCTTAATCTGACCCCTCCATGATATGTCGTGGGATTATGACACACCATTTCTTCGGGCGTGTGGTGCTTTTACGGATGAATGCACCCAACCTGGCTTTGTATAACACTCGTGGTGTCGGGGACAAAGGTGGCAACCCCTTATTGAAAATGTTTTATTATTTTTATTTATTTTTATTTTTTATTTTTATGAGCAGGAAAGTAGGTTTTTATTGTTTTACATATATATCCTTTTATTTTATCAGAAGAGGGCAAATTTTGGTTATTAGTGATACATGTTACTAATAATACGAGAGTTATTTATTCATATGCCCTCGGAAGCGACTATTTACTAGCCACCAATTTGCTCGACCTATCCCTTGGCTTGCGCCGCGGGCGACCAATATGAGCAACTTTCGTCATTGGGCAACAGATAGTTTGAGGGACAAACTGCAAACCCTGCCCATTTTTGTGTTTATTCTGTATCAAATGGACAAACCCAGTGGTATTTGTATTGTGAGCCCAAACACCAAGGCTCTCGCCTTACATTCTCGCGTGGTTTTGGCGTTGAATTCTCTTATTCTATATATTTTTTATTTTTATAGGACTAAATGTGTTTGTGTGGTTTTGGATTTTTGGATGCATTCTATTTACAAATGCACAAGTAGGGTTTTTGGGATTTTATGCAAAAGTGGAGGTTAGACATGGGTTTGTGTTTCGTGCACGTGTGTGTAAGCGAACACTTATTCCCTCCTTATTTATTTACAATAAATACTACTCGGTTGGCCCCGCTCTCCGGGCTAGGTGTAGTACTTCTTCGATATCGCCCATTAATCGGTGGGCATGGGCCTTTCACCTTCATGGTCTATGAGTTGGTATGCGCCGCCCCCGTATACCTTCTCAATTACGTATGGCCCTTCCCGGCCGGAGAGAATTTTGGGCGATGTGCTTGCCGCCAATGATCGGCCTCTTAAGGACAAGAACAAGCTCCCCTTGTTGAAATGCCCGACTCTCGCGCCATCTTATCATATGCCCTTGCCATTTTTGCCGATATATTTCAAGGTTCTCAACCGGGCTATTAATCTCTTCTCGTCCATGGCATCCAACTCGTCTAGTCTAAGTTGTTGGCATTCGTCCATGGTCATATCATTTTGCATAGCCACCCGCAATGACGGTAGTTCCACCTCAAGAGGAGAACGGCTTCAACCCCAAAAGCCAAAGAATATGGGGTAGCTTGCGTAGGTGTTCGGTATGTGGTTCGATAAGCCCATAATGCCTCTTGTAGACGATTATCCCGGTCTCGTTGGTTGCGTCCACGGTCTTTTTCATAATATTGATCGAGTTTTGTTAAAGGCTTCGGCCAGCCATTGGCTCTCGGATTATAAATGGACGAGAATCTCCAATCAATGTTGAATTGCTCCGCCGGGCATAGACTTTGGAACTCTTGAAGGCCGTCCCGTTATCGGATATTATCCGTTGTGGTGTCCGAATCGGTAGAGGATGTGCGTCTTGAAGAACTTAACCACATCGGACGCTTTAACTTCTTTGAGTGGGATGGCTTCAGCCCATTTTGTAAAGTAATCTGTCGCCGCCAGGATAAACCGGTGACCTCTCGACGTCGGAGGGTATATGGGCCCCACTATATCTGTGCCCCACATATTAAATGGCCAGGATGCTACCGTGGGGTGCAACGGGTTTGGCGCTTGATGTATAAAAGGGCCATGTATCTGGCACATGCGGCACTTCCTTGCGTGTTCTTCACAATCAGCCACCTCTTCCGGCAAAGACGCGCTTATGAAAGTTGGTCGTGGGTCTTCTCCCGTCCCCAGATTAATTTCAGCTAACTCATCGACCGTGTTAGGTTCCTTTTCTAGCTGCTTCAGAGCATTTTTCAGGACTGAGGTATTGTCCTCTTCTGTTTCATCATCCGGCATCCCAACAGAAGTCATGCAATAGCTTTCTTCCATACGGTACTCGTTGAGAAACCCCTCGAAGCATGCTGCGTCATCGCAGTTATACCCTAACCCCCGGGTGTATTTTATTTTGCCATCCAGGCCCAGGACCTTATTCTGGCCGCCATTCCAGAGTTCATCAAAGCGATTGGCCTCGGCCTTGGATATGTCTCTCGGACATTTTGCCCTTTTGCCAATTTATATAGCTCCTTTCCAAAGGGATGAGATGCGGCGTCACGCTCGTTGCATTCTCCGATTCTTGTTCTATCACCCACTTCTTCCAATTGTTGTGATCGGGGTTCTTCGAGAGAGGCGGGTTGAATCGCTCGATAGAAAATGATAGCCTTGTGGATGATAGTTTTCCCTTTGAGGCGTTCTACCTTTGCAGGCACAACAAAGGTCTTCGGGGGTTTGGATGTGGTTCACCTCCCTTGGTATAAGGTCTTTAAAATGCCTTTCGGGGACCACAAGGTAATTTCTAACGCCGCCATCTCTTCTTCTATCTCAATATTCATGACCGAGTTGGAGCGGTAGATCTCTTTGATAGGCTTACGTCTCGCAATCTTAGGTTTACTAAGGTACGGAGTGTGCGAGATCGTATAAGCCACCCCTTTGCCTTTGTTATTCAAGTTATGCGGAGGCCGGGTCTTGTTGAAAGCTCTTCGGGAGTTGGATCGTCCCATTTCTATGCCCTTCTTCTATTAGGTCTTTGAATACCCGGCATTCTTCAATTGTATGGCCTAGTATGCGATGATAAGGGCGAATTCGCCTTCGCCGCTCTTTCTATGTCGGCGGGTCTTTTACGGACGGAAGTGTTAATCCGTTCTTTAAGGCCTGCGTTCAAATATCCGAGTCGTTTTTATTTCTCGAAAAGAGTATGGTTTACTCTTCTTGACCTTGAGAGTTTGCATGACGGTCGGTTGCTTAGCTTTCGTTTCTTCCCCTTTTGATTCATCTACTATGACAATTACCCGTTTACCGCCATCGGGTGCTTGCCTTTCGGGGTCCCGAACGGGGTCGCTCGTCACCTCCTTGAGTAGCTCGGAGTTATAGATCGCGGTTTGCGGGTTTTCAATCATTATCATGATTTCATTGTGTTGCACTTTAATATCCCGCATCACTTCCCATTGTTCGACACCTCTCTCTCTATTATTTTCAACTTGGTGCCTTATTTCGTCGATCGCATTCCGTACGCGACCTTCAAATTTTCCCGCCATGAGCGTTCTTCATTTATAGGCCTCGGCCTACTTAACCGGGTTATCCCTTCCGCTACCGGGTCCCGTGTTGATCATATATGACTCCTCACTTTCATTATCTGTTTCGGGCCCTTTATATGGCTTCTTGAGGATGTGATAGATGATCTCTTCGTCAGATTCCTCTTCCCAGGGTTGACGATCATGGCCAGACTCTTCTCCCGAGGTGGTATCGCCCGAGTTGTTAGAATCTTCGGAGTCTTCTCCCGAAGTTGCCTCTATGATCTGAATTTGAGGGGTGTTGGCAGGTTTAAAATTGAAAATGACCTCCTCTTCAGAATCACTTGCATTGATTTCGCTCGGCTTTATTTGGGCTTTATACGCAGCCACCTGTTTGAAGCGGAAGGTTGCTTCTTCACCCGACTTTCTTCCGGGTCTTTGGGCTCGAGCGCCTCGGGGTTTAATGTTAAATTTGACCTCTTCTTCTTCTCCAGATGAGGTATCAAATTTAGGGCCTTTATTGAAGGGTTTCTGACCTGCTTTTGCCATTGGTCGGCTCGGCGCCACGGCGGACTTAGGCAGAAAGTATTGGGCGTCATTGAATTTAATCTCATGCACCCCGAATGGCTTGACATCTCCGTCAATTCTCTTTTGCTTACCATTCTCAATATATTTCGAGCACGCGGTGCGAGTAGAGGGTATGACCGATTCTTTGTGAAGCCACGGCGACCCAAAGAACGCCCGATAAGAGGTTTCGGCGTCAATGACATAGAATTTAGTAGGCGCTTTTAGGCTTCCGCATTGCGGGTTCGAGTTATAGCTCCCGGGGCCTTTTGGGAGTTTTGATTAAAGCCATGAATAATCACCTTTTCGTCGGATAGGTTCTTCACATCTAAGGTGATGGTCTTCGTGGTTTTGAGCGGCATGATATTGATCGAAGACCACACGTCAACCAGGATGCGACCAACCTTTTGCCCTCCACAATTTCCGGTGATGTACAACGGGCGGTTGTGGTCGACGGTGCCTATTAGGAGGTCATCGTCTCAGAAATTTATACGGGCGGCCCGCTTGGCGCGAATAGGGCTTCCTGCATATTTTGCTCGATGAAATATGACTTGTACTTCTCGGGATCTTGCAAGGCTTGGATTAATACCTCCCTTAGGTCTTGTGACATCATCAATGCGTCGAATATGCTTAATAATGCGGGGATCTTACGCGATGTGCCAACACGTTATATTCTTCGCCGTCGACCGGTCTTTCTCGGGTTCTTGCTTAGGTTATCGACTCTTTACCTTTATTCGGACCTTGTCCTTTCCTTTATCGGAATCCTTGGGAGCTTGTCTCTCGGGTATATAAGTCCGGACGGAGCACGGCTTTGCATTCTTCATTTTTGGTCCCAGAGGTGCTTGCTTCCCCTTCGTCATTTGGGAAGAACATCTCCTCTAATGTTGGCATATCTTCGTCGTGAGAAGAATATACCATATTGCACGAAGCACCCCAAATTTCTTCGCTTTCTTCTTTATTTATTTCTTCATCTACATCTTCTTTCTTTTGACCTAGGGTTAGCTTCTCCCAGTCTTCTTTGGAGATGAAGTGTTGGAGGGTAATCGCCTCGGGACGGCCCTGCTCGTACTCTTCAATCTTATTCTTTCTGGACTTGTTGTTTCTATGCTTCTTTTTCTTCTTAAGAACCTGATCTTGGCTCGGTCCACCTTATAATATACCCCGGGTTTTGGTGGGACCACCGGCGTGATGTCGTCTTTCCATTTCATGCCGAGGTTCTTTCTTAAGGGCTTTAAGCATTTTAATCGATTTCTTCGATAGGTGCGTAGTCCATTGCTTCTTCTTGTTCTTCGCTTAATTGGCCCGAACTTTCTCCTCCTCGTGAGAGATCGTGTTGGCTTTGTTCATGGGGCCGATGGGCTTTGCAAGAACCCTTTAGGTAAAGTAATTTCACCGTTTTTATACGCCTTCTCGACCCAATCTTTGAAGACCCAAAGCAATCTTCAATTGAGTGCCCTATTATTCTCGTGGTATGGGCAAAGTTGGGTTCGTCCGATTTATCGGCATCTTCCGGCGTTCTTGGCGGCGGGTTAGACCATTCTTCGGTGCCCTCGAAGATTTGGGCAACTTTATCTTTTCTCGAAGGAGTACGGTTTAGATTTCTTTTGTTTGAGGACTCAAAACTCCGTGAACTCCCTCCCGGGTTGGGCCTGGGTCCCTTATTATAATTGTTGCCATTTGTGCTACATCTGCTTCGCCTTTGGGTGTCTGCGTTGGCAACCATCTTGTCTTTTAACGAGGTGAATGCCACTTTGGTTTCGGCTCGGGCTCCTCGTTGCGGCCTATTATTCATAAAGCTTGGCATGGTGTGTGGTGACATTCTTTCCATGTTGGATACCGACCTGAGCAAGTCTTTAAATGTGTTGACCTTTGTCACACCAAGAAGCATGCCCATCCACCCGTCAATGTTCTTCATGATTAGGTTGACGGCCTCATCTTCGGTTAATGTGCGGTCGCATTTAATGCGCGAGGTTCCGCCATCTATTGATAAATCATCATTGACTCCCCTTTCTTGGGTTTAGTGCTTGCCGGATCGGCTATGTTTATTTTGTCGGACACCATGACAAATCGCGCCCCGAACGAGTCCGCCATCTCGTCCCAGGTCCCGATCTTTGTTGTTTTCCGGTGAATAATACCATTGGAAGGCGGTTCCCACTAGGCTTTGAGGGAATTGTCTTAACAACAAGTGCATCATTGCCACTGTGTTGCCGCACGAGGCTACAAAGTGGGCCAGTGTTGTTCGGGGTTCGGTCTCTTTGTTGCCTTCCCCGAGAAGGTCCCCGAAGCGGGGGATCACATACCCTTTAGGATATTCTTCTAAGTCATATATGGCAGGTATGGATGTCCACGCTTTTTACGGGAGGGATAGCGTATCCACCTCCGCCTATTTGCATTTGCTTTGGGCAATCATGGCTTGAATCTCTTTCCGGATATTCCCGTTGGTTCTGCCTCCACATCTATGGTTCTATGTGGATGGGGTTTAGAATCGACGGGTTGTTTTCCCTTATGATTGCTTTTGGTACTTGTGGACCCTTCTTGACGGAACTACCACTTTGAAATTGGCGTCTTGTGATTCTTGCAATGACTTGACCGCCTTAATCAATTCTTCATTTTGTTTCAGCATGGTAGCGATTAGCTCCCGTTGCCTAATCAGCTCTTCATCCCGTGCCTCGATGTGGCCTTTCAATATTTCTATTTCATCGATAGGCACTCGGGACGTGTTTCAACGTCATCTTCGTTGTCGAAGAGATCGGGGTTTTCGTTGTGGTCTTCCCCTTCCCGCTATTGCCTTCGGGGTTGACTCTCTTGAGGGTCTCCTTTTCTACCATTATTTTTGTTGGTGTTTGTGACGTGAGCTTGATTAGGCGGAGACCGGTCATCCTGGGTCATATTCACCTCAAAGATCGTGTCCTGGATCAGTGTCGTAGCTTACACTGATGGTGTTGACCGAGAAGTGCTCTTCATAGCGAGCGGTTCTTCTCTTCTTCTTCGTTTGGTCGAGGCGATTATTTTTAGACTATTGAGTGGTATTCTCGAGCCTAATCGGTGAATACACTCTTCGACCTAGACGGCCGAACACGCTCTCGGGCGGAGCGTTAGACTTGCCGCCTCCCGGGTTGGGCTTGAGACCGGGGTTTTGTTGGGCGGGAACCCTTCGGGACCCACACTGCCGGGTGCTAGGTGTTACCTTTGGTATAGACCTCCTTGTGTTCGGAGTGGAGGCAATGGCTTGCGCGTGAGCCATGTCTTGAGATTGACCGAGCGGGAGACGTATCGCTCGACCTAGCGTTTTTAACGCTCTCTCCTCTCGTTTGAGGGCCCCGTGAGCCTTATAGATGGCTTCGCGGGGGCTTGAGACTTGTCCCGCGGCGCCGAGGCCTTTGAGTTGGGCGAGGTGTGGGCTTAGGCACCTCCCATGCCCGCGGAGGCGGCCCGTGGCCGAGTTCTTAGCCACATGCGGAGGGCGTGAATTTGTTGGAGGCTCGGGATGGCCGGCCTAGCCACCACTGGTTCTGTATGCATCCGGGGCCCTCTTCCCGGACGCTTGAGAGTTGCGGGTAGTTTGGGGCTGCGCCGTTGGGGTCGTCTTCTCTTAGACGGTCGCCTTCTCCTCTTTGGGGAGGTAGTAGGAGAGGCCATGACGTTATTTGAGATCCCCTTGGGAGTCAGGGTGATCGATTCTTCCTCCTCGTCCGGGATGGAGATCTGGACGGTCGCGGGAGTGAAGGCGGCCACTGGAGCTGGGCCGTAGACAGTCAGTTCTTGTGGGATGGTCCCAAAGAACATGAACGAGCTTGCCCTCCGGGCTCAAGCGAGCATGACGGTGTAGGGAGCAAGGTTAAAGTTTCCGAAGTATGCCATTTCTGCAAAACAAAAATACTTGAAAATCATTAGTCATTTTAGCACATAGAAGACCACTTGTATCTCTTAACTATTCTATTTGCCTCTCTCTTTCGAGATATAAGAGGAGAATCTAGGTCCCACCGGCGTGCCGATCTGTGCGACCCTTTTTCGCGCGCTCCGCACCGCGCGGGCGGGCGATGGGTTTGCGGAAGAAGGACACGGAGATCCCTCCTAAATATGCATCCAAAATCTTATGTTCCCTGAGTTTGTTTTGATAGTCCCACCGGGCGTGCCGAGATCCCGTGCGACCCTTTTTCGCGCGCTCACCGCCGCCGGGGCGATGGGTTGCGGAAGAAGGACACGGAGATCCCTCCTAGATATGCATCCAAATCTTATATTCCCCGAGTTTATTTTGATAGTCCCACCGGCGTGCCGAATCCCGTGCGACCCTTTTTCGCGCGCTCCGCACCGCCGCCGGGCGATGGGTTGCGGAAGAAGGACACGGAGATCCCTCCCGAGCGTGCATCTCGCCGGGTGTCGGCCGATTCTCGCCGATTAGAGATGTTTGGATGCACATTCGGGGGTTTTTAGTGATTGTGAGTTCTTGTAGATTCCGGTGGGCGCAAGCCCCCACCGTTAATTACCCCGGGCTACGAACCTCGAGGCACCTCTCGGATCTTTGAAAGAGAGAAGCAAATAGTATAGTTAAAAGATGGTCAAGTGATCGTCTAGGTTTATAAAAAGGGGATCTACGGAAGATGAACCTACAAACAGATCGGTTCAATCTAGGGAAGACAAAACCTACAAACAGATCGGTTTTATCCTATGGGGGACGAACCTACAAACAGACGGTTCGATCCATGCCACCTCGAGATGTAACCTTACCAACAGATCAGTTAATCTCTTCATAGGGGCTTGAGGTGAGTCTACATACGGAGGCCGACTCGACCTCCGTTGATCTAGAAGATAAACCTACAAACGACTTGGTTCGATCTTAACTAGTCAACAACCAATCACACAAAATACAACTCGAAGCACCGAGCGGTTGATCTTGAGGTTGGTGAATCAGGAGAAGGGTGGATGTGGCCCACGTATTTCTTCTCACCGATCTTCTAGATCATGAATTCGTAACACTAAGCCGATTCATAAACCTAGGAAACACAATTGCACACAATGTCAAACCTGAAGCGCTGGGCCAGTTCAACATTGGGGCATGTGTTAGTGAAGGAACCTACCTACAGAACGGTTCACATTCACTGTTTTGTGGATGAATCTACCAACAGACCGATTCAATCTCACATTCTCGGGAAATGAGTCAGAAGATAAACTCATCGACGGACGAGTTCAGTCTTGCCAGCTCAAATGGTCATGAATTACTTGTTCATGACACCGAGTCATTAAGATGTCACTTCTCTCGGACATCGTAATGTTCTTCATCTTCAAAGTCGACATATCTCTCCATGCTGATGTCGTAGCTTTGGTCATTCTTCAGCGAGCGTCGAGATGTTCTTGTCTCGACTAATCATTCTACGTGTTGCATTACTTGTGCAAAATTACTATGTGTTGCCCTACACCCTTGTGTGAGCATATTCAATCATGAGTTACTTGCTCATGGCAACGAGTCATTAAGATGTCACCTCTAGGACATCGTGGACATCATAATGTTCTTCTTCTTCGTAGTCGACATATATCTCCATGTTAATATCGTAGCTCGGTTATTCTTCATTAAGCGTCAAGATGTTCTTGTCTCGACATATCTTCTTATATTGCTATTAAAGCCTTAATCATCTCACGTTAAGATGTTCTTGTCTCGACGTATCTTCTCGTATTGTCATTGCAACCTTATTTATCCTCTCGTCAAGATGTTCTCGTCTTGACTAATCGTTCTAAATGTTATATCATGTGTGCAAATATTCTTATGTGGCTCTACACTCCTTATGTGAGCATATTTATTCATTTCTAAAATGCACAAAGTCTATTATATAGTATCTTCCATTATTATTTTATTATAAAGATGCATTTATTTATTATTATTATTATTATTATTATTATTATATTATTATTATATTCTTACTACTATTATTATTTTTTATTATTATTATTTTTATTTCTTAAACTCTATTTATCTATGTAGAGAATTATTTACAAAAATAATAGGGAAAGGGGTAGCTATTAATATTTTTGGGATTTTTATAATGGCTAAAATAGTAGAATTTTATTTTTATTATTTCTAAACTCTATTTATTCTATAAAAAAAAATCACTTACTAAAATAATAGAAAATAAAATGGCTATGATTTTTATTTGTATTTTTAAAATGTTCATAATAGCTAAAGTAATAGGATTTTATTATTATATTCTAAAAATACTATTCATTATGTATTATTTACAAAATCAAAAGATGGTTAGCTATACTATTTTACTATTATTATTTTTATTATTATATTTTTATTATTATTACCTTTTTCCTTAATATCTATAATAGCTAAAAGAAAACATTACTAATATTCTATTCTATTTATTATACTATTCATTATATTTATTCTTATTATTTCTATTTATTATCTATAGAAAAGTATAAGATTTTTATTACTAGTCATAAGAGATGAAATTTATTATGTTTTTATTACAACTATTATTTTATTACATTTTATTCATCAAAGTATATTTTTGTATATTTGTATAGAAATAACAAAAGAAATACAATTCATATTATAAAACTATATTATCATTCTTTATTATGAAAGAAAATGCATAGTAGTATATTTTGTATATTTTGTGCTATTTATTTTTATTATTCTTTTTACAGAAAATACCAATATAATATCTATTATTATTATTATTATTATATTTTTTATTTATCAAAGAACATAGCTAACCTCACTTTTATTATAGCATATTACTATCATCATTATTATTTCATGGAAAATCATTTGAAAAATCACTAAAATATATCTAGTTATTATTCATGATTTTTATTTATATTTTTGAATTTTTATAGTATTTAAAATGACAAGTCAAAGCTAGGTCAACTATATCAATATATGTAATGTATTTTGCTTTTAAATTGTTTTATCATGATTATATTTTTAAAACTGGAATATTATTGTATAGAAAAATAGTATGAAAAATAAGAAAATTTTAGAAACAAATTTGAGTCAATTTGGAGTTCAATAGCATTTTCAAATTATTTATTTACCCTATATTATTACTATTCTGTTATTATTTAATTAATGGGCCTAATCTGGGCCGCCAGATCTATATCAAGATCAACGCCTATCTTTCATTTAACTCTATTCTCATTTGGGCCGCTGGATTTGCTTCAAGATTAAGTTGTATTAGATGGACGGCCCAGATTCTTATTAATATCTTTATTTAATACAGTGCCCCATCTGTATCGTTCAACCTCTTCAAGATTCACGCACTTGTTCTAATATTCGTGCCGCTGCGATTATCTGACCATCCAGTCACAACTCCTCCAAGATTCACGCCAACGACGACGCCGGCGACTGGGGCCACCTCATTCCGATCAGGCGACAGCTTCAGCATCGTCTCATCGCGGAGAGTCCATCTATAGCGCACGATTTTTAATCCCTATGATGGATTGTGTGATTCACCAGCGTCGAATAGAACCAGTTGATATTATCCGGTACCGAATCTTGAATCTCGACAATTCAATCCAATTAACTGTTGTTTCCGTCAATTGAGCACTTAATTCACATCGTGTATGTATATTGATGTATTCTAAAGATGATCAAGCTCATTCAAATCAGTGTATACCTTCTCTATTCAAAATGCACCATGGTACCACTCGGTACCGATCAAGAATTTGGTATCAATCATTACATTTCTAAGCAATTGTCCAGATTTCTTTGATCTTTAGACTATACAACTCATCGCCTATGCAGTATACACCAATCCAAACAATCAATTTGAATGATTATAGCATTCAAAGGTGTGATCACTGCATCGGTCTGAATCGTAGCAACAGATTTCAAGAATTCAAATCAATTAATCGATTTAAAGCTGAAATCTTGGAGCAATTGCTTAGAAACATAAAGATTGAGAGGTCAATGACCTTCGATCAATCAAATGTTGCAACAATGAACCAGGAGGCAACTTGGCCTTCGACTGGTTTTCTGACAATCGCAACTCCAACGCTAATCACCCATATTAATCAGAAAAGAAGTGAATAATCATCAAAGAATCCATCTAACTAGTAAGGCGACAGTGTTAGAAGTATTTTAATCAAAGAATTCAAAGAAATTCGATAGAATTCAAAAGAAATTGCAAGTAATTGAGAGACAGTACCAAATTACACTGGAATTGGTCAAAGACAGATGCAATTACAACTCAAATTCTCGATTCTTGTCAATCATACTCACCTATCTTTCTCCTCTGTGATTATATCTCCTTGAATCGATTGATAATAGTGGAAAGGGGTGACTGTTTGCCAAGTTCTCAACACTTGTGAGATCAATTGGCTTTCTGGCTTCTCACTTGCTCTCTAAGCTTCTCAGGGATCTTGTAAATGCTCTCAGGGTCGTGTGTATGCTTCTGGTTCTTAGTTCCAGCCACTGGATAAGGGGTTTATATAGAAATCCATTGGTTTGACCGATTTTGACCATCTCAACCCAATTACACATGGTGCATTATACTCTTCACTCTAACTGCTTCCTTGTATGCCTTATGGTCCACTGAACCGAGTCTCCATTGCCTAGCTCATGTGCAACTGCCTAGAGGCAGTTACAAGTTCAATTTATTTACTGATTTGCCACTATTCGGTTCCCATGCTCTTGCAAGCCTCTCTAGCCTCTTCTAGATCCTTCCGGACCCCATACCATGTCTATATAAGTCGCTAGCATGCTCCCTTAATTCCATTTTACGAAATTGATCTCAATTCACATCTCTTCTCTCATTACAAGCTATATTCAAGCTTCAATCTTTCACCTTGGTTCTTTGCTCATTTCTTCGTCTCAAAGCTTCACCATCATCAATTCAAAGGTCGTGCAACTCCTCGTGCTCTCATTTAGTCGATTTGCAAGCTCCATTACAAAGTGTTTGATCAACTCACTTCTAGGCCGAATTGTGAAATTGGTGCAACTCCTACATCCAAAGATTTATCTCCTCGCAATTGTCACTCTAACACCATCGCCTGAGGTCCTAGAAGCTCTCCCAGCCATTAATTGCAAGTTTTGATCTTCAATTTACAAGTTCACAGTTTTGACCCGAGGTGTTGCTTCTTGCCATTTCTCTCTTTATATTGCATCATTCTGAAATCTAAATCCATACACCTTCTCTCCTTTGTATAATGTAGCCAAGGCTGGGAGCAATTAACCCTAAGTGAAGCCTTTTGCCTGATCTCCATTGATGGCGCCATCGACTGTAGAGGTGATCGGGAAGAAGAAGAGAAAAGAGGGAAGAAGGGTGAAGCGTCCACAAGTGCGCCTGCATCCGGTGTTCGTGCACCAAAGCAGAGGAGAAGAAGATCGCAGAGAGAGAATCTCCAGGTGCCAGGTGCATACACTCTCTTTCCTTTTATTTAAATTCCAGTTAATGCTTCTGCGTGGACTTGGCTTGCCATCTATTCATGCATCATAGGTTCATAACCTGACAGTGGGCCCCATATGTAAGTTCATTGAGCCTAGGTTTACAGGGGTAATTAGCAACTGATTAGTGCACTATTAGGGTTAATTGAACTGACATGGCATGATCTGATTGGCTTGTTATCTTAATCCCCTTCCCTTTTATCTCTGATTATTTATTAATTGCTGCTGAGGTGGCTGGGTAATGGGTTGCCATGTGGCACAGGATTATGTGATGTGGCTCTCTACCGGCTATGCCATGTGGCACGCGAGGGTTGGGTGAAGTGGCTCGTGTGGTCGTGCCATGTGGCACAAGGGGGATGGGAATGAGGTGGACCACCGGCCGATCGTGCCACGTGGCACCGAGAGAGGGTGGGGTCCACTGTCGCACTTGTGCCACGCGCATGCTAGGGGACCCATTTGGATCCGACATGGACCAACGAGAGGCCGCCACGTGGCACTCGGGACCGGCCGTCTTGTCCAGGTGGCCCAATGAGAAGCCGCCACGTGTCACACCCTCTCTCTTCATCTATTTTTTATCTTCTCGTGTTTATTACACCCAATTTGTACCCGAGATGAGCTCCATCATCTCCAAGTTGTACCCATGATTGCCTTGATCAAATCTCACCTTTGATTAATCCATTTATTCTCGCTTTTATCTTCCCTGAATTTATTTTAATAGCTCCACTTATCCAAAAATTATGAAATTTTCACCAAAAATCCCTAAAATCATGATGATCATCCCTGTAATTTTTAATTCCATTTTTACCCCTCCTTCTCTGGATTAAAAATTCTTTTATTCATAAAACCCTATTATTCTTTATGAATTAATCCCTGATCTCAATTATAGCTCAATGTCTCTGCCAATTATCTCTCTCTTGCAGAAACCACCCTAACTAAATACCAATTAGACTTATATTGATATCCATTAGGGCTTGATTTGATCAAATGCCGACTACTTATCAAGAATTAATACAAATCGAGACTTGATCAAAGTGGTTGCTCCCGAACTTTGGCACCTGATCGGTCTTGTGAAATTGACTTTCAATCCCTTAACATGAGGGTGACTTGGTCAAAGAACCGACTACTTATCGAATTGACACAAATCAAAGCATTGTTAGGTGGTTGCTCGCAGACTTTGGCACCAGTGTCGGCCTTTGAAAGCAAAATCACATTTGGAATTTCTCATGACTAGTTGCATCAAAATGCTAGCTTGGCATTGACATCATTTCATGTAGCATAGGGATTATACTGCTTCAGCTCCTTTCTAGGGTTAGCTTCAAAGGCAGATTTCTAGGGTTCAATTCTGACTCCTTCAATAGATCAGGTGTGGGGCGAGGTGTGGGTCCACCATGTCGTTGAAAATAGTCACACTTGTCGAGTCAAATGACTCATCGATAGACTATGTTGTTAGATTCATCTACAAGGGACCGCTAGGTGGGTCCCACTTGTCGATAAAATGTAATCGAATGGTCGACCCATCAAGAGATTTTCTCTCTCCTAAATCTCTCGAGGGTCGACCACCTCAAATGAATAGGAGGTGGTGGGGGGTATTTATATCCTCGTCTTTCACCATATTATTCCATTGTGGGATTAATGCTTAACCTCTCGTTCCGGTTGGTTAGCTTTCTTAGCAAAATAGGCTAGGTCCATGTCATCGGAGCCGCTCATAAGGGACCGCCATGTGGGTCCCACTTGTCGAAAAGGTATAATCACATGGTGACACCCAAGAGGTCTCCTCTCTCCCTCGATCTTCTTGGGTGTCACACATGCGAGCGGTGGATAGAGAATAGCGGGGTATTTATACTCTTCACTTTGCGCCGCATTCCATCGTGGGGACTAATGGATTTGTTCCGGGTTATGCGGCGACTTTTCCCGATCGGTGGGCCACCTTTCCACTTTCTCTCTCTCTTCTTCCCTTTCTTATGATTTTATCATCAATTTATTTCATTTATTCATCCATTCATCCTTGAAACTTTTCAAGGGTAAACACCACCTCAACTGTGCATGCCACATGGCAGATTACTATTGGTCCACCTCACCACTGTGGGCCCCACCCTGGGCCCCACCCTGACACAAGTCACCTGACAGCTGGGCCCCACCATAGTGCCACGTGCGCATAATCACCGGTCAACATCGCCACTCTCCCGCCACATGGCACAACCATAGAAAAACACTTCAACATGCTTGTGCCACATGACATCACACTACAGAGCCACCTCAGTAACTATTAACCAAATCATTAGTACTAAGGGAGGTGTTTTAACCTAACAGCCAATCACAACATGCCAACTCAGCTCAATTAACCTTAATCATGCATTAATCAATTGCTAATGACATCTGTAAGTCTAAGCACAGAGGTCTTACAGGTGGGGCCCACTAGTCAAGCGATGAGTCTATGGCACACGAGCAAATAAAGCAAGCCAAGTCTACACAAATATACTAGCTAGAATTTAAATGAGAGAGAGAAGAATGCATGTACCGGCGCCGAGCCGCTTCTCAGGTGCCCTTCTTCCTCTCGCTTTGGTTCACATGCGCCAGGAGCAGCTACACTAGAAGAAGTCTCTTCCTTCTTCCATCTCTTTCTCTTCTTCTTCCCGATCATCTCCACAGCTGATGGCGACATCAATGGAGATCGAGCAAAGCACACAACTTTAGATCAATTGCTTCTAACCCTATGCAAAGGAGAGAAGGTATGTGAAGTTAGATTTTAAAATAGTGCAGTGAAGGGAAAGATATGGCAGAGAGAAACACCTCGGTCCAAAACTTAGAACTTACAAATTGAGGCTTGAAACTTATAATTAATGGCTGGGAGAGCTTCCTAGGCCTAAGGCGATGATGTTAGAGCAAAAATTGAGAAGAGTTTAGTGCTGGAAGGGGGAGATGCACTAGCTCACAACTCGGTCCAGAGATGAGTTGATTGAACACTATGCCAGAGCTATCAAATCGATAGGAGAAGTGCACAGAGAGTTGCCTGGAATTAAGAGAATGAGATTAAAGCTTTGAGTTGCAAGAAATAAGCAAAGGATCAAGGTGAAAGGCCGAGACTTGGTTATGAACTTTTGAAGGAAGAAGGATGTAAATTCGATCAATTGCTGTAAAATTGAGCTAGGGGAGGATGCAAACAGCTTATAAAGGAGTGAATTCAAGTTCGAAAGAGTCTAGAAAGGGCTAGAAGAGCTTGAGAAGTTGTGAAGGCCGAATAGTGGCAAATCAGTAAATAAAGAGAAGGCATAACTGCCTCTAAGCAGTTACACACAACTTTGGCAATTAGGGACTTGGTTCAGTGAACCATAAGGCGCAAAAGAAGCAACTTGAGTGAGTGAAATAATGCACCAAGTTCAATTGAATTGAGAGGAGTCAAATCTGGTCAAATAACTCAATTATCAATAAACATGGCTCAATCTCAATCGTTAATTGAAGTGAAGTGGACGGCTATGATCTGTCCAAGATGACAATCCAAGTCGAAAATGATCAGCCAATCAGAGCCAAGAAGGTGGCCAATTGAAGTCTATATAAACCAACAAATCAAAAAAAAAGAGGAGATACACATAGAGACACAGAGAGAGAAAGAGAAGCAGCATCTACACATTACTTATTACACCCTTGTACTAATCAAGAACCCTAGAGAGCAAGTGAGAAGCCAATTGGTAGATTGATTTCAACAAGTGTTGAGAACTCGGTATACAATCATCTCCCTCCACTACTAGTAATCAATCTAAGAGTCTAGAGCTTCACCAGAGAAGAAGAGGTGAGTATAACCGATGAAAGCCAAGAGCTTGAGATGTAATTGTACCCGATTTTGATCAATTTCAATAAGATCAGTCTTGTTATTTATTCTTTATAATTTTCTCCTTTCAATTTTGTCAAATTTCTTGATTTCTTTGATTAAATCTCTTCAGTACAATGTCGCCTTTACTGTCTAAATCATTTCTTTGATGTTTCTTTGTTTTCTTTCTTGATTGAATTGAGTGAATGACGATCAAATCATGATTATCAGTAAAAGCTAGTCGAAGACCAAGTGATCTCCTAGCTCAAATCACGGTAATTGATTGATCGAAGGTCTCTGACCTCTCAATCTCTGTATCTTCAAACAATTACTTCAAGAATTCAGCTTTGAATCGAGTAATTGATTCAAATTCTTGAAGTTCATCACTAGAACTCATGCCAGTGCCATGATTGTGCATCAAAATACCACAATCGATCAAGCTAATTGCTCTGATTGATGCACACTACATGGGCGATGAGTTTTGTGCCATAAAGATCAAAGGAACCTTGATAATTGATTGGAAACACAGAGATCAATACCGAATTCACCGGTACCAATCATAATCCCTGTACAAATTGTGATTCACTCAATAATGAAGGTGATTACAGCAATTGAATCACTTCTAATGGTAGTTAAGATCTAGAACTATACAATCAAGCTAATAATTGCAAGAAATTGTGATCAAAACAACTCAATTTGGAAGAAGAATGCAATCAGTACTAATCGGTACAGAACCGGTAATGGACCAAGCTAACGCCGGCGACCCATCATATTGATGCATGATCGGAGGACATAGACCGACTCCCCATACTCCGGGGATGCTAAGGGTGGTGGCTGATCTCCGATCAGGCCACCGGAGCATTAAAGTCACTCCTCCAGTGCATATCTCAAAGCACGAGAGAGACAAAAGAGAAGATCTCTAGCATCGATCTTAAAAGATCACACGAATCCTGAAGCAGATCCAAAGGATCTGGGCTACTGAACGTTTAGAAAATTAAAGCTCAACTCAATTTGGACCTTTAATCTGCTTAATGCACATCTCAATTAAATCCAGTGGCCCAAGTAAAATAAAAGATCGAATAGAAGATTATACTAATCTAAGAACAATCTAGTGGTCCAGATTAAATATCACATTCTTTGGAATTGTTATGATGATTCTTAAGTCATTATACGATTCATTTAAGCATGGAACGCTTTACAAAGTGTTGGCAACGCTTTGACCGGGCTCTGACAAGTCAACATATCCTAAGGAATCGTTATAACGATTCCTTAAATCGTTGGACGATTCATCAAATCGTTGAACGCTTTATAAAGTGTTGGCAACGCTCTGACTATTCTCTGACAAGTCAATACACCCTAAGGAATCGTTGTAACCATTCCTTGGATCGTTATAACGATTCTTTAAAATGTTGAACGATATACAGAGCGTTAGCAACGTTTTGACCCCTGTTGACCAATTCTCTGACAAATCTGCTATTCTTCAGACACGTTATAATGACATGTTGAAGCGTTATAACGGTTGATAAGGTGGTGACACATTTTGTTGATTGCTGATGAGTCATCACAATATGGCAGCTTCTGAACTGGCTTGTCTAGAAGCTCGCCCTCTGATAAACATGTCTCAATGTTAGACCAGCTAGGAGCCCGAGTCTAATTTTATGAATAAAGTAACCCTGAATGCATGAATTAGTCAAGCGCTTAGAATTCATAATCTGGGAGGTCAAGTAAGACAATTGTAGGGACTCTGTCCACTGTCTGTTGACTCTATGTCTTGAACAATTATTCATGACTTAACATACTAGCAAGACTATACTAATCTGATTGAAATTTTGTCTTCTAGTCTAAGGGATTGAACCGATCTGTAGTAGGTTCATCTTCTAAATGGTGAAATCGAATCAATTTGTAGTTGGTTCATTCACTAACACGCTAGCCTCAAGGTTGAACTGGCTTAGCGCTTCATGTCTGACTTTGTGTGCATAAGTGTATCCTAGGTTTATGAATCCGCCCAGAGCCTGAAATTCATGATCTAGAAGATCAGTAAGATGAACAAGTGGGCAATATCCACCCATCTCCTGATTCACCAACCTCAAGATCAACCGGCTCAGTGCTTCGGGTTGTATTTTGTGTGATTGGTCATTGACTAGTTAAGATTGAACTGATCTATTAGTAAGTTCATCTTCTAGATCAATTAAGATTGAGTCGATCTGTTAGTAGACTCATCTTCTATCCCTCCGTAGAGGTCGATCTAATCTGTTTGTAAGGTCATCTCTCGGAGTTATAAAGATTGAACCGATCTGTAGTAGGTTCATATTTCCCTATCACAGAATGAACTGATATGTTAGTAAGTTCATCTGTATCCTAGGTTTATGAATCCGCTCAGCGCTTGGAATTCATGATCTAGAAGATCAGTAAGATGAACAAGTGGGCAATATTCACCTATCTTCTGATTCACCAACCTCAAGATCAACCGGCTTAGTGCTTCGAGTTGTATTTTGTGTGATTGATCATTGACTAGTTAAGATTGAACTGATCTATTAGTAAGTTCATCTTCTAGATCAATTAAGATTGAGTCGATTTGTTAGTAGACTCATCTTTCATCCCTCCGTAGAGATCGATCTGATCTGTTTGTAAGGTCATCTCTCGGAGTTATAAAGATTGAACCAATCTGTAGTAGGTTTGTCTTTCCCTATCATATAATGAACTGATTTGTTAGTAAGTTCATCTGTATCTGCCATTCTTGCTTCACTGGACTGACCTATCAATAAGTCCAGTGTGTTTCAGTGACCCCGATCACAGAAGCACGTGACCACTTGACTATTATTTAGCTATACTATTTACTTCCCCCTTTCAAGATCTAGAGGTTCCTCGAGGTTAATAGCCCAGGGTAATTAACGGTGGGGGTTTGCGCCCATCGGAATCTACAATGTGCCCTCTTGTGTCACTCTTGCTGATATGTTATCTCTATGACCTAGCTTGGTTGTAAGGGCTGAATTGTAAATCCAGTATAAGTTAAGGCTAAGTTGTGAAATCAAATAAGTGAAGGGGCTTAAAATGAACTTTTGTGGTAATAACTCTTCTAAGGGTTATATGCGCAAGATATCATCTGGACGGATAATATAAATACGGAAAAGAAATTGATATTAACTAATTGGGCCGAAGGGTTAATTTGGATAAAAGTGTAATTAATTAATTAGCGAGTGCCGTAAACTAAAACGTGCGCAACTAATAATTAACTAATACTTAAAGATGAATATGGGAGATGATTACACGATCTGCCTCAATAATGAAAATCCGAACAGATAAAGTGGTTTCGGAGGCAGCCTATGATCCCAAACACATTAAAACACCAACACATTAATAAAACAATAATAATGTCCTTAAATTAGTTTACTTTCTTTTTATTTTTAATTTTTCTTTTAAGTTTTCCTTTTTAAATTTATTTTTAAACTATTTTTCTAATTTATGAAAATATAATGTTAAATATATATATATATATATATATATATATATATATATATATATATGTATAATAATAATAATAAAAGCAAAATTGATAAGAAATATATATATATATATATATATATATGTTATATATATATATTAATCAATTTCTCTATTTTTAGATTTAAATAATATTAGAAATAAAGAATATATATAATAAAATAATATATATTAATTAAATCTTTTATTTTTTTAATAAATAAAAGAATATTAGAATTTAGTATTATATATATAAGATATAATATATAGTAATCAATTTCTCTACTTTTAAAATAAATAAAAGAATATTAAAATATAATATTATCTATGTATAATATATATTAATTAATTTCTCTATTTTTAATATAAATAAAATATTATTAAAATATAATATTATATATATATATAATATATCTTAATCAATTTCTCTATTTTAATAATTGAATAACATTAATTAATATATATAAATACCTATTAATCAATTTCTCTATTTAATAATAGAATAATATTAATAAATATATAAATACATAAATATATATTAATCAATTTCTCTATTTTTAATAAGAATAATATTAATTATATAATATTATATATTAATCAATTTCTCTATTCCTAAATAATTAATTATCCTAATTATAAATTTAGTTTAATTAAGTGATAATAATTAGTTAGCTTAATCAATCAAAATAAAATGTAAATAAATTATATTTAATCAAAATAAATATAATCTTAAAATACGAACTTAAATAATAATAATTTCAATTTAGGGTCCGTATACCTTGACCAAACCAGACCCAATGTGAATAGAAAACTCGCCAATTTAATCTATTTTTGACTTCATAGGTTTTCGAAAAATATCTTGACGAGCTGACAAACGAATACACTCCGGATGAGATGGCTGACGAGATCGTGATGCGCCACCGGAGACTTAGCAATTTGACGTTATCGATCTAACCAAATTATTCTCAGGTACGGTTTCCTGGGATTTGATTTTCTCTCTTCAGAATTAGGAACCCAAACCGAAAATAAATCTGTTTTCAAAATAAATCTGAATTGCGGTATTTTCTGACCAAAATTAATTAGAGACTAAATCTGACCTGTCATTTGCATCCGGTAAATTGACCAGCATATTCGAGACATATCCGCATTCGCATGTTCATATCATGTCATATTGCACGTAGACAGGATAGGAGTAGGATTCGGGAAATAGTCCCGAGATAGGATCAGATAGAATTAAATAATTCAAGTTGTAGATTATATTTATTAGGAAAATATTATTACTATTAAATAATCGATCCCGTCATTTGGCGGGTTCGGCTGTGTAAGAGTGTTTTTCTTTTGATCAATATTATATTTTTATTATTCTTAATATGATTAAATTTTTAATCCAAATTTAAGCGATTAGGTTACCGTGTACTTCAGTGTTTAGTGTGGGCGGCCATATTCGAGACTGAAATCTATTTTGTGTTAATATATTATTATATTTATCCGGCTTATTTAGGATCCTAATATTATCCGAAGGGCTTTCTCCTTTGGCCCCTGGTTGGTACAGAGAAAGTCGGGATGCGGTCCGCTGGCCTTAGTGGGTACAGTGTAGGCTCCCATTTGTTTATATTTTGTTTTGATATTTTTACGGGATGCGGTCCTCTGACCCTTGTTGGTACAGTGTAGGCTCCCATTTGATTTCGATTTGTTAATTCACGAGTAGTTATCTCCTTTGGCGATATGGCAACTGAAGACATATTTATCCGATTGTTTTTATTTTGTAAGGTGAATTACCAGATTTAGCAGACCAGAGTGCGTGCTTATGCACGCTCACTCTCCTAGGGCGTTATCGCCTCGGGAGCCGAATTGTCGTTTATGCGGCATTGGCGCCGCATAAACATAAAGTCCTAAGTTCGTAAGTTGGGTCGCTGGTGGCGCCCGCTTAGGCAAGGCCCAAGTTCGTAAGTTGGGACGCTGGTGGCGCCCGCTTGGGATAGATCTGGCGATTTACGAATCGGGATATTTATTTCGGGTGTTTGATTCTCATATCTTATATTTTATATTATTATTACTATTCCACAGATTTTCTAATTTTGGGTTTATTTGTCATTTCATGTCATTCATGTAGGTGTATTTTCAAACATGTATAAAATAATAATACATTAACATATATTAAAATATTTCATTGCATTTAAAATTCGGTATCGGTATTTGGGTCCAGATCTAGGAAAGAAGATCAAATCTTAAGGTGGATCTAAATCCGTCTCGAGTAATTTAAAAATTACTCACGTTTCCACGGTGGTTGTGGGATCCGGGTATTTCGTGTTCGGGATCTTATTGGTTAGCTTTGTATTTCATAATAAGTCATATTTTATAACTTTTTTGTACCCAACATTGAATGTTTTTCTTAGCACTCCAATCATAAATTACCCAATTTAAAACTAATTTAGATGCAAATATTCTATTTTCATCTAACTCATCATCGAGTCCTAATCGAAATTCATTTGCACCTAAACGGTCGAACATATCAAAATTGTTCAATGCTTCTACGGATGTTGTCTCACGGTTCATCCGGTAACTAACAATGTGATATCGCATCTCTGAATTTTCTCATTTTCATATTCATCATTCAAAAAATCTTACTGCTCAGTGTAATCCTTCCTTATTTCTACTTCACTCCAATCATATGGACCAGCATCATCTTGTTTATCCTGATCATCACTTAATTCCATTTCCATTGGATTAATATTATTACTACTACCAATATTACTTTGCTTTTCGGCTACTAAGACTCAAATTAACGTCAAAAATATTTAAGTAATGATCATCAACTAAATTACTGTAGTTATCTTGAAATTTTAATTGATCATAAGTACTACTACTACCTCAAAAAAAATTATAGGTATGACATGGTGACACTGCTGGGTTCGGTTGTTTGTAAACAGATGGATACAGATTAGGATAGTTCGTATAATATCCGCCTTGATTAAAATTAGATATTATATTTTGAACATGATTTGGATAGGAATTATTTTGATCATAGTTTGAAAATATTCCCGCAAAAAACCTACTATCGTTCAGTTCTTCTATAGTGTAATTTCCTTCATCAAAAAAGCTACTACTGTTCGGTTTTTCCGCAATGTAATTTTCTTCATCAGAAGGATCAAAATTTTAATCTAGTATCATTTGAAAGAATGAAAATTTTGGATATTTGATTTGTTTGTAAGAGAGATGTTTATATTTATGAGATGAGGAGAGCGACGGGTGAGGCTAATTTATAGTGATCGAAGACGCCAGTGAAATTGGCGTCTTTGAGCAAAGCGCCACTGCCATTGGCGCGCTCAGGGCAAAGGCGCCACTGACAATGGCGCGTTTTCAGTATAGACGCCACTGCTAGTGGTGCGTTTTCAGTAAAAAGTCACTACTAGTGGTGCGTTTTCTTAAAGACGACACTGGCGCATTTGCTCAAAGACATCACTGGCAATGACGTGTTTTCTCCGCGCCACTACCATTAGCGTGATGTCATTCGTAGATTTAAAATTATAATTTTAACACTCTTATTTTTAATAATACTATTTTAATAATTATTATATAAAATAATATGCCAATGGCCTCAGAAAATGCTTTATCCCAAGAAGGCATAAGTCGTGTGATAATCCACTTTTGTATCGAAGTGTAGTAGGTGTTCTCCAATATGCAACTTTATCCCGACCAGACATGAGATTTTTTCCTCTGAATTGTCTGATTATTTTTATTGAGAAAAAAATATTTAATATCGTGTATAATAAAATAATTATGTAAAGATGTCAAAATATAAAATTTCGTAGAGAAAACTTTCTTCATGAACTAGATTATCTATTATTTTGAGCTTTATTTTGTTGGTATTTTTAATATATAAAATGTTATTATTTGAATATTTTTTATTAGATAAAAATATATATTTAAATATTAATTTTTTATTTAGTACCCGATTAGTTAATGAATTTGAACCCGATAAACTATTACAATCCGATAATTACCCCTGACTAAAATTCTACATCCGCCCCGCCCCTATGTAAAGATACAATGAAATACATATCAACATAATTCTTATTTTCCTTTCTTCTTATAAACTTTAATAGAAGCATCAATTTTAATGCCCATCAGATGGTCTCCAAACTGCATTATGCGGTGCAGCACGACAGACCATACAAATTCAGTTCCCAGCCCTTCCATGTCTCCCTGCAAGCGCCGAGGCCATGCTTGCATTGTCGCTTTCGTTCGTATGATATGAATATGTGAGAGATTTTGTATAGTGTGAAAGCTGAAAAGGCCTTCTGGCGGTTCTGGTGGCTACGTGGAACTTGGAAGGACAGGCAATAATTTGCATGTGCACCGCCAGGATTTACTGGCCCGTTTCATGACGTGCAAAATTCTAGTTTTCATAGGCGATTAATTAGTTTAATTTCAGTGTATCATGTGGGGGATTGGCAGAGACAAACACGAACGTAAAAAAAACGGTATATCATTACATAATTGTCAATATTGTACTTTACACAAAAAAATTAAGAATATTTTAGAAGCATTCGCGCCTTATATATATATTTTTTCCGATTTGTTTCAATTATGATTTGAGATCATTGATAATTAATGGAGAAAAAAATATAGATCAATTATAATTTATGAGCTGATGGATCATCTTCTATCTAATTGTAATGTGATTTTAGTATGATTACATTAATCTAACAATGTGTAAGTTTTTATACATATGACATTTGATCATTTGATTTAGAAGAAAATTTGCATCAAATTTCATTACTTTTTTATAGTTTGCGTTGTATAATTATAGTGTGAATCATATTTTAAATTGTAAATTATTGTTGATCTTCTTGAGGTTAAATTTGTTGAGTTGAAAATATTGTCAATTCGTCCTGACTTTCTTTTATTAATGTATTCAATGCATCATACTTATTGTTCCTTTTAATTAACCTGAAATCAGAATTATGAGCAACGATGCCCATCCAGTGCTTAATTCTCAAAATATGTAAGTGTTGCAATCAGTGATGACAATGGTCAATGGATCAGATATGATCTGAATTATGCAAGACAGTGGTCCTGGTATTAATAAATCTAGGTCGGGTCCACTATAGCCTATATATTTGAAAGTATCCGCCCGCACTTTTGTAGAAACTAACCCTACTTTAATTGCTGCTCTTTGGCGTATGATAATATTAATTATTCAATGAAAAAACTATATGATGGTTAGTTAAAAGTAACTGGAAAACAAATAACAAATCATTGGAAAAAAATGGCCTCATTTTATGTTCAATAATATCTTAAATTATAAGAATAACTGTAAAATTATAAAAATTATTTCAAAAATGTATATAATTTATATATTTAATATGGCAGGACAAAACTATAGAACGCCGTCGCTCTCAAAGCCCACTTCCGATCTTATTCGTGCTTTAGTCTCCATGGCCCTACCCTGATGTCTAGCTTCCATTCGCTAGAGCCAGAGAGACTGCAGGGACATCGAAATTTCATGTCGTTCATAATTGCAATTTATATTTTATCTCATGTGTAATGCCAATGCGAGTTAGATATGGAGCATATAATATAATTAATTGTTGTAATACCCACATATTTTAAGAAATATATACACTACAACATTATACAACACTCAATTAACAACAGTTATATAGAGGATTTCAGTTGTTAAAGGGGTCAATAATAATAGTGAACATAAAAAAAAAGTATACACTACAACATTAGACAACACTCCTTTAGAAATTATCCACAATTTAGCAATAGGTCCAAATTATATAGAGGATTTCAGTTGTTAAAAGGGGTCAAGTGTCCAAAACCCTTAGAGTGCCTTATGAGGCAAAAATATAACAATAGTTAACATAATTTATTACGGTTATCTGGAAAAAAAAAAATTGTTAAAATACTCCTTTAGAAATTGTCCAAGCGTGGGAAAAGATTTAGCAACGATTACATAAAGGGTCAGTATCACTCTTGAATGAATTAATTTATTTCTAATCATTATAAAAAATTAACTAATTAATAAATGATCTTATAGGCAACATTGGCTTCTTCTCATTGTTAACTTTCCGAAGAGTGTTGTTTACGTGTTGGATCCTCTAAATAACGACTCAACGGGGCCGCTAGCCATCCAGAATGCTTTAAAAATATAAATTTATTTATTTATATTCTCAAATAATATTATTATATACTAATTTTATAATTATTTTGTAGAGCTTTACGACATTACTAGATTACGGTACAAGAACAAATTAAGAAGCAAGTTATGTTCAAAGATGTCACGGTTAAGGTACATAGTATTATCATATTGCATTTAATTTATCAAATAATTAGAGTTTTTATATATAATAGTTATATATAATTTTAGGGTCCAACACAACCCGGTGGCTCAGAATGTGTCTATTATGTCATGAGATTAGTTCATGACATTATCTCAAATTACAACAAGAAAAAAGTATTGCCCGAGGTATCTATTTTAATGAATAACTTCTAATTATTTTAAAATATTTCTTTATGTTACATATTTCTGTATGTTACAAACTTCTAATTATTTTTCATGCATATACTATCTTGTCGGGTCCAAATTTCTGTATGTTAAAAAATAATAATTGAATTTCTAAAAGACAACATTTGATGTCAAAATTTAATATTTGTTGCAATGAGGTTGTATGTATATATTATGAAACATTTGATGCTAACTTTTTAACTATTCTTTTTGTGTGTGTGTGTGTGTATATATATATATATATATATATATAGAGAGAGAGAGAGAGAGAGTAAATCTACGGTGAGCTTAAGCTCAAAAAATATATAAAATGATCTCCAAATTTTAATTTTTCAGTCTCATTAAATTCTTCATATTTAAATCTTATGGGGTACAAAAATTTGGGATGTTTCAAATTTTTTAAGTCACTCTTTTTAATTTTTGAAAATAATGTACAAATATTGAATATTTTATTATTATTTGAAGTTGATTTTCAAAAATTGAAAAGAGTGACTTAGGAAACTTAAAACATCCCAAATTTTTCTACCCCGCAAGATTTCAATATGAAGAATTTAATGAGATTGAAAAACCAAAATTTGGAGATCATTTGATATATTTTTTGAGCTAAGCTCACGAAGGTCTTTCGTGAGCTTAATCTCACCGTAGATTTACTCATATATATATATATATATATATATATATATATATATATATATATATATGTGTGTGTGTGTGTGTGTGTGTGTGTGTGTTTGTTTGTGTGTATGTTTTATTTGTATATATTGTATTATTTATATATGCATGTGTTATGCATATATAAATATAATATGTTATTTTAAATGTTATTTATTCTAATTGTATAATCATATTATTGCTAGCAACAGTGGGTTAGCACAGAAAATAAATAATTTTCCCAAAAAAATTAAAGATTCAACAACGATTATTTCAATAACCGTTGCAGAAGAAAACAATACAACAGAAACAAAGATATTTAACAACAGTTATCAATAAAAAATCATTATTAAATGGGTATTCAATAATGATTCTTCTGAAAACCATTGTTAAAAGGCCATCTAACAATAATTTTTTAAAGGAACCATTATTAAATACTCATTTAACAATGATTTGTTACGTAATAACCATATTGAATACCCCTTCAACAACGGTTATTTAGTAATAACCGTCGTTAAAAGTTGTTCCTCTGTTTTCTAAAGTAAGGATTTTATCAACGGTTGTTTAATGATATTTTCTAACACCCCATTCAATAATGATTGGGAACCATTGTTAAAGCCCATTAAAACCCGTTATTAAATCCGAAATCCATCGTAGTGATAGTTAAAAGTTTAAATTTAAAGGTGATTCCAAAAAGTATTTCTATTTGCACTGCAGATGTTGATGATTTAATCACCGAGTTAATTCTCCTTCTTTCAAATACAATATGCTTCATAAAATAAATATCTTGTGGTTTAAACGACACATCATATATAAGAAGTAAGATGTGTTAACTTTGAGGAGGGATCATGGTTATTTTGTCAATCTTTTGACTATAGGATTTAAAAATAAGTCACTCTTAAAAAATATATTTTTGAATATATATATATATATATATGAGTTTATTTATTGTGTTTCTAGTAGCATTTCGGCCAAAACGTTATCAGTTCAAATTTTAATTTCTCTTGCTTAAAATTTTAATTACTACTCAATAAAATATTTAGTGATTTAGAGTTAGTATATTATGCTTAATAATTTTTTAAAGATAGATCTAAAATAATAGAAAATTAATAAAATTTGTATAACAAAAAACTTATTTTCTAAAAATCATTAAGTATAGCAAACTAACTCCAAACATGATAAAATTAGTATTCTACAAGATTATTATATAAATATTTTATTGAACTACTTAAATTAGTATCCTACATAGTGTAAATAAATAATAATAATAGTATTTTTCCCTAAAGATTCATAGAGAAAATAAATAAATAACACAAAATCAATTAAGAATAATACTGATATTGAACAAGTATAATTTTTAAACTACTATTCAAAATATCTTCGATGTAGTAAACTACTAAATTAAGTAATACATATTATTTTCTATCAAACGCTTTTCGTTATTAACTCAAGTCCATGATGAATTAATAAAATGTTAAATTTTAGATTAGATTATGTCTCCAAATAAAGTTTTTAAGGCTAATTTAGTTTAAATTAGATTTAAATTGCTCAAGTTCAAGGTACTGCTTAGTTTTAGTTATTATTTCAGGTAAAGAAGAGAACACAAGAAGAAAGCAAGGGAAAGATGTAAGTCGTGATCAAATCAGAACGCTGATAATAAAAAAAATTGATCCAAATTTTATATGGAGTGATTAATATTATATGTTAATGTTGTAGATCTTGTTCTTAACTTTCCAACGCACTTTGAATCACCTTAATCGGAGTTTAGATGAATAAATTATGACCATTTAAAATTTATTATGAACAAATGTATAGCGTGCAATAGCGTTGCTATACTCTATACGTTGTAGCATTTCGTTATCATCGCTATAGCATAAATAGCACACATAGTGCAATGTTAGAACACTAATACATATATTGTTTGGCTATGGTGATTCCATAAATATTTCGACCAAGTGTTTACGGCTTGAATTTTAAAATCTGCGCTTAAAATTTTAATTTAAATAGCTCAAAAATTTTCCATCACGTTAGAGTTAGTTTACTATGCTTAATGATTTTTAAAAGATGACAACATTTGGTCCATAAAAATGAGAATTTTTAATTATTTTTAGAGTCATCTTTTAAAAATCATTAAGTATAGTAAACTAACTCCAAACTAGATGAAAATTAATAATCTACAAGACTAAGATATAAAGAATCTTTTAAGATATTTAAATTAAAATTTCAAACACAAAATTTTCAAAATTTGAACCGTAAATATTTTAGCTCGAAATATTTATAGAATCAGAGCAGTCAGTCCCTGTATATATATTGATAGTGTTTTAAATTTTAGATAATTTACAAATGGTTTTGATTAGTCCATCAAATCACTATTAAATACAATTTACAATTATGATTTTATGGGTGTTTGATATACGAACAAAATAACATTTAAATTGCATAAAATTTGAGACATAATCAATCTATAGCTTCAAATAATATGTTCATCAATTAATGTTTTTCTATTTTTTTCAAGATGAATCTATTTTTTTATTTATTTAAAATCCTATCATCGAGACTTCCAAAATAAACATGGTCAAGTGGTCCCCATTAATTTTTAGTTTTGTCAATGGCCATCTAAGTCCTCATTTTCACTTTTTATTGTCAAAATTTTCGAAAGTTGAAGAGAAGCCTGTTTTATCGTCTTGGTATGCAACTATATAAAGATTGTTTCAGTGGACAAGAGAAGTAAGTTGAATTTAAATAGCTAGATATTGTCTTGATTTTAGGACAAATCTACAGTTTAAGAATGGCATTAACTACCAGAACTATTAGTTTGTAATTTGTAATAAACTAATAATATATTGACCACATTCAATAATACATTTTTTGACGAAAAAGAAACAGAGAATCAAAGCCTCCATTTTCTTCTTTATTGAAACCATAAGAAAATTACGGTAGTCTTAGAAAACATGGAAAATCAGTGGAAAAATTAGTTCCGGAAAAAATATGTAATTCCAAAAATAAGTCCGATATTTTTAGCAAATTTCGTCCATATCAGAAAGGACGTTTAGTCCAAATCACAAAGGGCATGCTCAATCCTAACACCTGAGCTTGACGTGCCCCTTTGAACAAACAAACGAATGTATTCACCACAAATTTATATCAGCAAATAGGGCCTAGGAGCTAGAGAACAAGTGGAAAAGTTGTGGGTATGGCGTATATATCTATCATATGCTGTGGACCAGTGCACTATTCCAACTTGAATTTCCCTCTTGTTGAAGCTACAATCCAGATCTCAATTCCTTTCAGATGCCAAACGACTCCGAAAGGCGAAGAAAAGTACTATTCCATCCCTAATTCCATATACACTAGACGGAAATAGTCAAAAAGTAAGGCGGATACGACTTTGAATGTTGAACAGTGAAACACACACATCACGCCTGGCCATTCCTTTTAAAAGAAGGAATACCATTAAACGGTGTTCGCACAAGTAACTGTCATAGCTGAGATCTGAAGAGGAAACTTCAATTAGGACAGAGAGATATGGGCCTTCCTATGTCACATGTCTCCGTGTCATCAACATCCCAGCAAATATATATTTAATTATATGGGGAAGTCGTGTTATACTTAACTTTGCTAGATGTATTTGTTGATTTTCGATCATTTGTTGAATAGAAGAAAAAGAAAAGGGTAGATCTTATCTTTACTGGATTGCTAGCATGTGTTGTTAGTAAAGCACTAATTAAACTATCCACAAGTAGCTCTCTCTTTTTTGACTAGCCTGAATTATTCAAAAGAAAAGGAATAAGATTTCACATACAAAATCATATTTCATATTTTCGCATTGAAATTGGGAATCTTTTAGTTGCGTTGGGTGGATGGTTCATGAACTTAGGATGGATATATAACTTTGTAGATTAAAATAATCAACACAAAAAATGGATAATTAATGCAAAGGATACGCATCTAAGAAAATAATCATAAATTGTGTACTCTTCGGTCAGTACCGCTTTAACAACCAAAAGGAGAAGGAAAGAAATGGAACTGGCTAAAAGTTGTTAATAAAATTTGTTGGGCTTTGTATGGACCCAATGGAATAATGAAGCAATTACATTGTCTTCAAATATCTCAGTTCGGTGTTAAATAACGCTAATTTTAAAATAAATTTTATCTACTTATCTACGTGTCAATGAACTCAAAAGGCTAAGAAACGGTAGTAATTTTTTTGGGCTAGTGAGTTTCTTAATTAAATAATTTTAAATATATTGAGCTCCACAAAATGAGGCTGTGGCGTTTCCATTAGTCCGGGTAACTTCTGTTGGAAAAAGAGAAATTTTAGGCCCAAAATAATAGAGAAATTACATCTGTCCAATTGGAACGAAAATTAGCCCATTGAAAATCCTGTTCACTCAGCCGACTTGTGTATCAGACAGCCCCGAAATGTGTAATAAATTGCATCAGCAAACCAGTTCATTCCAATTATAATGAAGCAAAAAAAAAAACTCTTCCGAAGCACAACAAGTTTAATGAAATTAACTTTTGAAATATGGAAAATGTATAACAATTTAGTGTCATTTGCAGCAAACGATGTAAATTTACTGTTGATATTAAGACTGTTATTATGTTGAGACGCACAGTAAAGTAGATAAAAGGAAGGAACATAATTTTCTAGTTGAAATATAAAGAGCTGCAATAATATCTACATTCAAACTTTATTTTGATCCTTCTCTTAACATTAATAAGTACAGCGCATGTTACAACTTCAGAAACAACTTTCGATTCCCTGATAAAAATTGAAACGAGGGCCAAATGAGAAATAATATTAACTATGTAAGAACAGAACGAATAAGATATCAATCTACTTACTGCTTTACAAAAATTCTGACCAATATCATTTCCATTTACCCGTTAATAGCCCTGCAGTTGGTTCTTATCTCACCAAGACTTCCCGTAAGCACCTCCATATAACCCATCTTCACCATGGCATTCGAGAAATCGCTAAAGAAAACATTGGAATTATTTGCATACATGACGACCTGACCAGCTGTAGAATAATTGGACATGAGGGTCTGATCAGATGTGAACAAACCACGGTTTTCTATCAGATCGTTGAAATAGCCTGTGTCGAATGAATTAGGGCTAGATGGGTCCATGGGCACCATTGTGTTGGTGCTCCCTTGTGGACACTGCTGCATTAGTTGGGACACGTAACCCGGGTCCATGGTCGGGTCTTGACTTGCGGTGGGGCCATAGTTGTACAGCCGATTGCTGAAGGAGCTGCAATGCGATAAACCTATCGTGTGTGCCCCTAAAAATGCCAGATTAGATCGATCGTTATGCGCTTAACAGGTAGGTGGTCAATAGCCATTACTTCATAAATGCAAAATTAAATGTTCTTTGACTTTAAGTACCTGATAAAGCCACCATTTCACTTTGAGTGAACCCTTTATTAGCAAATGCTTGAGTCATTTGGTCGACTTGGGCCGAAGGTGGAGGGAGATTTCCAAGTGCTTCTTGTGAAGTGGATACTCTGCCGTCTCGCCTACCGGCAGGCACCTGGTATGACTGACCTCCTGCCTGAAGAAAGTAATAAAAGAATTAACAAAAAAAATCAACTTTTTGGACCACATTGCATAATCTGTCATAGTTAATTGTTGATTGCACTATTAAATGAGTAGAATTTTTTAGTGTAGTTTAAGAGAGTGTGAGTGCACCTAACATAAATCTCAGCTTTTGGATTTATAAACAAAAAAAAGGCTGCAATTGGTGGTTGGTGATGGAACTCGAGAAAGGTTTAGGATAAAAAGATACATGTGCAACAGTCCGCATTACCTAACCATTATCCTTTGTTTAGGATACCCTTTTTCTTATGAGAGTTTATTTGAAGAAACTTTTTTTTATTTATCTATATTTTCCTCTGTTTTTAACTGCAACCAATTTAATTTCATCAACTTTCTCCAAAATTTTACATTATGGTTATTTCACTTTCAAAACTACAATGATTCGCTACAATGAGAATTGAAATAAATACTCTATTAGATTTTAAAAAATGTATTATAGCAACAAATATCTTCCCAATTAGTCTGAACAAGAAACTTATTGACTGGTTCATTCACCGACGGCTGATGGGCTACTGTTTTATTAATAATTTTGGGTGTAAAAGGAGACAAAATTATATGCATTATTTGGACATGGTACAAGGCACATGGGAGGTGACTGCATGATAGAGACGATTATTAGCTGGAACAACAACTACTCTATTAATCTGTCCCTATCAAACTAGCACCTCTGTTTCTTTCAACTCGCTGTGGTTGTACTGTTAGCAATATCCTACAAAGTCTCATTAAATGTTAGTATATGTTCACATGTTATACCTAGCTATCTGGTATGAAATTATCGTTTATTAAACAGAAAAATATAACAATGTAATTTGGAAACAAAGATTTCTTAATCCAATAATTAATATCAGAATGTATGTTTTCTTAATTTGGCACACGTGCTGCGGGACACCAATTGTTGATTGATCTTTACTCCACGTGGCCAAGTCAGCTGCTCTTGATTAGAAAAATAAAAGGACAAAAACCCAAAAATGTTTAACATTTCTTAATTCCCTTAATTGGAAAGAATAAAAAGAGATTTCATTTTAAATTCCGAAATGTCAAGACCACACCATATGTTATTACCAAGTGGATATCTCAGATATCTCATCTTCAAATTAAGAATTAGACCCATCCCGTTAAAGCTTCATATTGCACCTAAACGATCCCACACAGATGCGCAAAACAAACTAGGAGCAGCTCAATTTGCTTGCTAATAGTAGGGCTCGTGGCTAAGTTCGGGTTCAATTCGGATTCGAGTTAATTTGGTTCGAGCTAATATAACTCAATAGTTAAATGAGCTGAGTTTGAGTTGGGATTGGCTCGTCTCGTAGCTCGTCTCGGTTCGAATAATAGTTTATATATATTTTATGTTAAAATCTAATCTGATAATTCGTCTCTCATTATCTCTCGTGATTTCACCGTCTCAGCGGCTTAATGAATTCTCATACTTACTCATGACTCGACTCATATATCTAACTCGATAGTTTTTTTATTGGTCCATCCATTCAAATTAGTGGAGCAAAGATTCTATTAAAAATATAGATTGTTGATATATCAATTTTGTACTAACTCATGTATTATTTTTATAGATATATCGAATTTACAGTTTATATATATACTAAATATAAATGTCAAATTAAGTTAACGCACATGCATTGACCTGACTCATGAGCTAGCTCGAATAAGTAACGAGCTGAGCTTAAACTGAACTTTTCAACTCGAACCGTTTTATAAGCTCGACTTGATTCAACTCGACTCAAATTTTTATGAGCCGAACTTAAACTAAACTCGACTCACTCCAAATCGACTTGTTTGCAATCAGCTAATAATCCAAGGGATCGGATACCCGTGAGAGACGCGGTACAAAAAGGTCTACGACACAGCTAGAGAGCCATGTGATTTGTCTGCCTCCGCAAGTTCTGAGAACAACTATGCTGGAATTGGATAGTGGATGGCGTGTGGCCACTCGGTATGCATTTAATTCTTTAATGGTTTTACTGTTATGATTTAATTTAATAGAGATGAAACAGTATAGAACGGTTCTCATCTCCTGAAAATATCCCATCGGGCACAGGGCATGCCCCCAGGGACTAAGATAATTTATTTGGATGGTTTCCATTGACACAATAATTATGATATTGGTTAATAAAGAAAAGGAATGAATATATTAAATTGTTGGAGTTTGATATGATATTTAAATATAATAATGGCATAAATATTTAATATTTTTTGTTGTGATGGAAACAAAAATGTGATCTACTGACATAACAGATAATGGCTAAAAATTTAGTAGATTAGAAGGGTCGAGCAAATCAATATAATGAGAGAGAGACCTGATCTAAATTGCATTACAGGTCCAATTATTTACTTCGATGTGATTTCTGTTGGTTTTAAATTTTATACAAATATCTTAAATTCAAATTAGTGCATTTGAACATGTATTGTAAAATTTATTCAATTTGTCTTCAGGTATATCTGCAAAAATATTAATGCTGCTACTCAACTAAATTTGAAGTCTTAAATAACTAAAATTTGGCACCTACAATGAATTTGGTTCAAATCAAGTGAATTAATTAAGATGGGTTCATTATTGTGTGCTTTTTCAACGGTGATGCAGTTGGTTACCACTTGCCAGTTGGATGTGTAATTTAAAGTTGATCTGTTTATGAATTATGAGCCTCTTTCATACGGCATTAAAACAGTAAATACTATGTGGACTGTGTCACCTGCTAATAATTAAGGTGTCCTTTTGCGAGCTTGTCGTGGAATATTGTTTAATATTGTCACATTTACGTGTCGGTGTCACTGAGCACTTGGCCTAGTTGCAGAGACGGTCAATTTTCTTTTACTTCTTTAGTATATGAAAGAAATGCATGCTTTAATTTTTAACTAACCTATCAAGGGAAATATCTGTTATTTTTTCTTGTAACCAAGGACATTTTTAAATGAAATGTAGACAAAAATAAATTGACCTTGTAACTAAATATATCATCGTTGTCGTTTGCTAATTACCTGTGCAATGCCATCCCTAGCAGCAAAAGCGAGTATATCAGCACATGATACAACACCAAAGCATGCTTCCTCTAGTCTTGCCTTTGCATTGTCTATTACTTCAAATCCTCTCAGACTGGTGTTAGGCGGTGCGTCTTTCTCAGCTGTATTATTTGTTGTGGAATCAAGAAGCACTGATCCATCACACCCCTGTTTCCACACAAAATACATCACTTTCGAAATTGAAAACTCACTTCGCAGATTATGATGGTCAATTATGAAGGGGACTTGCACTTTAACAGCTCATGGTGTCGACTGGTACATGTTTCAGGTAAACGAACGAAACAGGAGAAAAAAGGTATAACACACAAAAAGAGGAAAATGAATTTTAATTGCTCTGAAATTTGATTTCAATTCTAGTGTCAATGCGCGCGCATGAGGATGCATATCATTTGAACAAGGGACGAGCATTGGAAAACCAATTAGCTATCCTCTTGCATTTCATTTAATTAACAAGTATACTCTGCCCTCAATTCACAGAATTCGATTCTCTTAAAAGAATTATCAATGTAAATTAGGACAATTAGACAAGAAACAAATAAATGACTAACCCGAACGAAACAATCGTGAAAATGAAGTCTCAAAAGCCCAGCGGCAATGCCGGGATTGTCGGTTACAGCTTTGGTCACCTCTTGCCTCACAATTATCTCTGCTGCCGGGCAAGAAGTATCGTAAAATCCTACTTGAAGCTGAGCGTTAGATCCCCACAAACTCATCCAAAATGCACAAACTAACATCCCTAATATGGCATCTCCTCTTCTTTCAACAGCCATATTTGCTCTCTCAAGTCTCAACTTTTGATCAATGGCGTTCCCTTAATGACTAAGTTTTAAGAATGTGGATGGCAGCTTATATAGGACTTGAAGTGTTATGTGAAATTACATTTATTCGAACTGCAGTGCAATTTCTGAAATCGGACGGTTGTGAGGTTTACCATATTGTCTGTTATTTGAGTGTTATTGCAAAGTTGTGAAATTTATAAATTGGAATAATTAATGAAGAAAAGGTTGTGATATTATAGATAGAAAAGTATCATTCTCAACGAACAAAGTGTGTATATTTGTGAATAATTTTAATAACAATTTTTTAATAGTGATTGTACCATTAATTTCAACAGAAATTAAATTCAACAAGCATCACATCTCGTTATCAATGAGGTCCAAACAAAATTATCTAAGATTTAATCTTTACTAAGTTGTGCGATGAATATATTAATTTAATAGAAAACTCATTAACTATTTTAAATATCACAATTCTTCATCTACGTATCCTAGCAAATTTTATCAAAAGAAACAATTTCTTTCATTTTGAATCAGCCTTCGCTCATCTATTAACAACCTCCATATGTAGACTCATCCATAATAACATATTTGTAGAAAAATTTTATGTCCACGAAAATTGTTAATAATAATTGTTGACATCAATTAAACAACAATTTTATAATTGTTAAAATCCCAATTGAAAAAATTCAGAGCATACAATTGCAAACTATTGTAGAAGAGACGGACGATGGGCATGTGAGTAGAGGCGGAATCTGCGACTGCGTGAAAAAGAAAGGCAAAGCCATGTGCAAGCCAATTAGTTACAAGCATGAGTCAAGTCATCAAGTGTAAGGTGACAATTAAGATGACAAATTTGGATTTGATGGAATCCAATAGATGTAAAAGAAAATAATTGAACTAAAAGAGGCTCAGCATTATTTATTTTTTTCATTCCTCAATCAATTACGGATAAAAAAAAAATTTAGCCTACTCTCTATCGTTATATAATATATATACAAAATTACAAATACACCCAAATACAAACTCTCAGTCCATCTATTGTGAAAATTGGAAATGGTGGTGACTATTTATTTCCTAATGCATTCGGACTAGATAAGGCTGTGCCCCTCCAAAGTATTTGAGAAGTCTGATTCGAGTATATTTCGGTCTTAGCCAGGCGGACCTAGAGTTATCCAGTGTGCCCCTCCTGGATTTTGAAAAATAGTGTTTTTCGGTAATGTTTTTAATTTGCCCCCTCTTGAAATTTTTTTTGCCCCCCCCCCCCCCCCCCCCCCCTGAATTGTCTAGTTATTTTTATTGAGAAAAAAATATTTAATACCGTGCATAATGAAATAATTATGCAAAGATATCAAAATATAAAGTTCCTTAATCGAAAACTTTTTTCATCAACTTGATTATCTATTACTTTGAGTTTTATTTTATTGTTATTTTAATATATAAAATGTTATTATTTAATAAAAAAATTATTAGTTAAGTATATATATTAAATTATTAATTTTTTTATTTAGTACCCGATTAGTTAATGGATTTGAACCCGATAAACCATTACAAACCGATAATTGCCCCCCTAATCAAAATCCTAGATCCGCCGCTGGTCTTAGCCGGGAGAAATTGGACATCAGTTTTTATAAAGCGGTTTGTTTTTGGTCCCATATATTTTGTCCCCTTTCCTCTTTCATAAAGGGAACCTACCTGGATAGCAAAATGTAACGAACCTTCTACACGCTTCATTTATTATTCGACAACCGTCACAGGCTCAGTGCCTCAGTCCATATGAGAGCACAGATCAGAGTTGGTGTTTTAAATTGACAGTTCCAGTCACAGTTTGGAAAGCACAGCTAGCGGCCTATCTCTATGTCGTTTTGCTTCAGCAGGTCTCTGACTCAAAAAGTCAAACGCCAAGCTGGTGCTCCTTTTTTATTGGATAAAAAAAATACAGAGCAACCTTTTAGTTAGCGAGTTCTCTTAATTTGTAATATTATCCTCAAGAAAATAAGGCATGCATAAAAGACTAGTCTCTCATATGGGTCGTGTTATTTCATCGTTTGGTCTCAGTTCAGTTCAATTGGGCCTCAAGAACGGAACTCATACGACACAGAAATTGTGATTTCGTACGAATATTTTTTTGATAAAAATATCAGAGTTTTTATACGCGTATTTATCACGGTAAATACATTTTTAGGAAGTATCGAGCTTTATACTCTAATGTATCGCGAGAAAACGAGTTGATCAATTGGCAAAAATGTATGATTAATGGAAAAAATTAAAATGAATGGGCCGCTAAACTTGTTGGTGCTCACACAGTCACACCCTTCTGCTCTATCTTTAAACTAATATTGGCTACTTTTTTTCGATGAATAAAAGGCTCTCACGAGAAAACTTTTAGTCGGATTTGCATCTCATGTAAAAAACTTGTTGGGGGAAAGATTGAAAGAAACAGATGTTTCAACTGAATTTGATTTTCTAATTTAGAATTATCTATACAGTAAAAGTGATAATTTTATAATTTAATTGAATTTAGAGTGGCAATTTCAAAATTCCCAACTTTGGATGGCAATCAAATTTCCCTATTTTTTTAATATTTTTCATTGATCTGTTATAGTTTTAATATATGCGATGCAAAATTTGTAATTTAGTATATACGTCTATGATATATATGTTCAAAAGCACCATTTTAAATAAATTCCTAAAATCTCCTGTTCACAAAAACTTTGTGTACGACTGTATAGTTTGTTCTAAGATATAGGTATTATAAAACAGAGGGACTTACAATTTACTATTTTACAGAACAAACCGTATTATATAGACTCCTTCACTTCAGATGATTATGAGAACTATTCGCATAATTAAAAATTTCTATTAATCATAATTGTTTTGCAAAATACACATCAATTACCACGAGTTAAATCAATTGTAACATTATCCACTTCCTGAGAGGAGGAGGAACGTTCCTTTAATATACATATCAAAAATATCCTTCACCCGTTGATTATTTGACACCAAGTTCTTATTTCACCATCTGTGCCAGTGAGCACGTTGATGTTCCCCATTTTCACCATGGCCGCAGCAAACTTGGACATGAAAGTTTGCGAGTCTTGTGCGTATTGCATAACTAGTGAAGATGTGGCACTGGTTGACGTCAGAGTCTGGTCGGATGTGAACAGCCCGCTATTCGTCAAGAGGTTCTGGTAGTAACTGACATCGAAAGTATTTGGGGTGACGGGATCCATTGACACAACAGATTTTGGGTCGGTGTAGTTTTGCGGACATTGCTGAGTCAACTGGGATGCCAGAGTTGAGTTCAAGGTGGGATCTGTGCTTGAATTGGGGCTGAAATTGTAAAGCCTGCTGTTGAAGGAGCTACAGTGTGATTGACCAATGGTGTGTGCTCCTTTTAGAGTACAGGAAAGAAATGATTTCAAATTATTGAAGTGAAAAAGTAATTAATATAGATTTTAGCGCGTTTTTAGAAATACTAAATTTCCTTAGTAAAGAGGGAAAAAGAAAGAGCTGATAGAGTTCTTAACTAAGTGGTCATAACTCATAAATTGGCAGCAAACTATGTGGTGAGAATTAATTAATTGAACTAACAGATTAACATGAAAGAAAATTTTACCTGACAAAGTAACCATGTCATCTTGACTAAGCCCTTTATTGCCAAACATCCGAGTGAGTGTGTTCACATCAGCAAATGGTGGGGGCAAATTTGAAAGCGCGTCTGAGGCTTTTGAAATATTTCCATCTCTCCTACCAGAAGGAACATCATATGTAATGCCTCCAGTCTGACATTTGTTTTAAAAAATAGAACCTCAGAAAGGGAGAACAAACTGAATGCCTATTTCGTGAATCAAGTGAAATGTCGTTAGCTGCATGCTCTTCTTTTTTGGAAATTAAAGACAATGTTTATTGTGTAAACTATTCGGCTTATTTTCTAATTCTGGTGTGTTTTATAATTTCCTCAACATAACGCTCTTTATTGATTTATTCCCTGCATGGATGCCATTGTTGGGGATGTGTCTCCCAATATTAATGTAATCTGAAAAAAAATGTCCCAGTCACAAGCATGATAAATGGTAAAAGGTTATACGAGTAACTTCGATCTGCTTAATTTGTCCGTATTGAAATTTACATGCTTCTCGTTCTCCTATAATATGCCCTTGCCATGTGTTTCAATGGTGTTTATGCGAGAAATGTGTAGCACAACCGGAGGACTTCTTTACTAAAAGTAAGCAAGCATTTTTTATATATTAGTTCCTATGTTAATAGTCATACACTCATACTCAATATTTATGGATGTTGCAATTTCGGTGGCTTCAGTTTGACTTGTCATGTGTATGATTATCTGGATATAAAAAACTTGAGGTTAACAAAAATACAGAGGTGCAGCAGATTTCATTGCACGTGATGCATGTACAAGGTTCTATAATTTATCTATTATACCAGGAAACTTAACTTCTCTGTATAATTAAGTTGGAAGATTATATTGTACTGTAGTACGATAGAACTTCTCACTAATTGGTTTCAGTGAACTCAATGCGACATTTGTCACATTTCTGTATACAAATCAACACTGAACACCGCCACATAAATTCAGAACCATCAGCTTGACTTTCAGACGGCAGTATGATTTCGAGCATTAATGTTTTCTTTTGCATCATTATATATAGTCAAAGTGTCAAACTAATTAATCAATCTAAGAGTCTGAACTAATATGCAAATAACCGTTCAACATCATTAAAAAAATAGTGATGAAGAAAACCATATTGTGAAACAGAAATGCTAATAAATTACCAGCGCAACACTGTCCCTAGCAGCAAATGCGATAATATCTGCACATGAAACTGTTCCCCGGCAAGCTTGCTCCAACCTCCACTTTGCGTACCAAATGATCTCGAAGCCGCGTAAGCTTTTGTTCGGGATGGCGTCCATCTCAGCTTGATTCCACTGATTTGACACGAGCATGACTGATGCGTCGCAACCCTACAATCAAATCAATTATATCATGTATATACATATTAACAGTATGTTTTATAATAAGTGATAAGTAAATGGATGACTGCCTTACCCGGACAAAGCAGTCATGAAAATGCAACCTCAGTAGACCGGCAGCTAAGCCGGGATCAGAGGCAACGGCTTTTCTGACCTCTTGTCTGACAATGGTCTCAGCTTGGGGACAGGTGGCATTATAGAAACCGACTTGCAACTGAGCTTCCAATTCATTGACGAAGAAGCAAAAACACAAGGCTATGAACCCTAGCTTATGTCTTATTGTCAGAGCCATCTTCTATATTTCTTGAAATGCTAGATGGTATTGGAATTTGGAAGAGAGGGTTATGGAATAGTGTCGTGTGTAACGATCAATTTATAGGAAGTTAAGCTACCTTTTTTTTTTTTTTTTACTCATAAGATCAGATACAGTCATACAGAGATAGGAATAGAGGTGGCAATCGGGCGGGTCGGGTTGGGTTCGGGTTCGGGTCGGGCGGGTCGGGTCGGTTGATTTTCCAAGAAGAAATCAGATTGGGTCGGGTCAATTTACATGTTATGTTTTTTCAGATCGTTGATAGATTTCGATTGGATTGAAGGCCATTTGATAAAGGATAATCGGGTCGGGTCGGGTCGGGTTCATCGGGTCGGGTCGGGCGGGTTCATCGGGTCGGGTCGGGCGGGTTTATCGGGTCGGGTCGGGTTCTGCCACATCTAGATAGGAAGATTGGTTGGTGGGGACGAGGAAAGCATAATTTTTGGTGGAGTGGCGAAAGGTAATGATGCATGTGCAGTGAGGTTGACGGACAACGGCTACAAACAAAATTGAGATTTTACGCCGAGCGTCGGGACGCGAAAACTTCTCTCATTGGTCTGGGGAATATTATAAAAAAATGTTCATTACTTAAATAGAAAAAATCTAATGGGTTATTGTTTTATTTATAAGAGGACATAGAGGAAAGTATGAGTGAGATTATCATGAGTTATGCGATACGAAAGTCACGAGTACATGAGAAAATGGTTTTCCGTAAATGTGTAAAGAGGTTAATTTGAAGAATACATCAAATATATGTTTTTTTTTTCTATTTTAGATTAAAAAAATGGACTCTAATTTACCAAAAATATGTATAAAGGATAATATTTTGGAGATCACTAAACTATGTTTCAAATTCATAATTATTTGGTCACTTAACTTTTATTTATTCATTTAGTAATTGAACTTTGATGTTTGTTAAAATTTGTTCACTTCGATAGTTTTCTATCCAAAGTTAATGGAAACTTAATATGATCACCAATTCACTATATTAATTTGTAGACATATAGATTTTTATATAAAAAAAAATAAAATATGATAATATAATTAATGCTCGAGTTAATAATTTTTATTTCTTTCATTTTAAAAATTGAAAAGCTTTTTTTGCTAAAATATCTGCTAATTCTTAGGAGCAACTGTGATATTTAGAAAATGCATTCTTAGCATATACCGACTTACAATTATTTTACTTATTATTTTATAGTAATTAAATTATTCAAATTAAAATATCTTTAGCCATAAATATACCGACTTACAATTATGATATAACGTTAATGCCTCTAAATAAAATATGAAATTAAAAAAATTCTAGGTCAAAGAAATAAAATAAAATTATTGATATAAATTAACTTAAAATGTCAAATTGTATAAAAATAAGATACCAATAATAATACAAACAATAATTTATCAATCTTTTTTGAAGATTTTATAAACATATGTACGTTCATGTAACATTATAAGTTTTCCATTAAGTTTGGATGGAAAAATTAACGGAGTGATCAAATTTGGACAAACATAAAAAATAGTGACTAAAAACGAGTAAACAAAAGTTTAGTGACCAAATATAAATTTGAGATATAGTTTAGTAAAAAAAAAATTATCCGTTTGTAAAAGACTATCCACATTTCAGACATGTAACATTCGATGCAGAAGAGCATTGTTATTACCACTATAATGTATTATTCATTTTTTGTGAGTAACTAGTATATGCATTATGTACAGATTAAAAAAACAAAACAATATTTATAAATATTTTTTAAATAATAAATTGATTGTACTTCGTATGTTGCAACAACTAAGACAATAAAATTAGAGACGTTTTGTTCAAATATTCACTTCTTATTTTCTATATCTAGCAATGATGGAGAAGCATTTTTATATTTGTTCAACAAGCAGTCTCTTAAGTTTATTTGAAGTACAAATTATAAATAAAAATGTCCATTATAGCCATCGGTATAATTGTTATTTCTTTTATTTGAAAGTTATTGACGAGAAACATTTTTATCTATACAAACATTGTGCTTTGTGTTATAGTTTTTTATTACTCTCTACCTTAATTAACTTGGCCAGCTACCCAAGCTGTTTGATAATGCATTCCATGCCATGTGCCAACTAGGCAACTACCATTTTCTTGATTTCTTTTCTGGTGCACTTTGAAATACCAATGAAAAAAAATATTACACGGCTTTCCCTGCATTGGATTGCTCAGGTATAGTCAGGACTGCGGAGACGTGCATTTACAGACTTCCAATTTTTATGTGATTTAAACAGTAAGATTAGTCGTCTTTTCTCTAGATGGAACATTATTAAATTGTTCCTCGTTTCTCTAATTACGCTACTAAATTAATATTATATCAAATAAGTGTGTTTAGAAAATTTATTTTCTAATACTTATAATAGAAAATAAATATAATAACTCAAGAACAACAAATAATATGTCTACATTCTGGAAAGAAGTAAACAAAAAAAAAAACATTTTTATTACCAGTATAAGTAATAGATTAGGAAATGGATCAAAAACATTATTCTGGAAGGATAGATGGCTAAATGATTGTTCTCTAAACACCCAATATCCTTTTCTATTTGAAATATCAATGGACCCAAATATAATTGTAGCTCAGGTGATTGGTTACAATAGATATTACCTAAGTTTTATAAGATCATTAAATGATACACTTAGAAATAATTAATGGAACTTTATACAAGCATATCAGCAATCTATTTAAATACACAGGAAGATAGTTATATATGGAGATGGAACAATAAAGGTTTATTTACAACAAATTCATGTTACTCATGGTTAGATTTTGGGGGAGTAGAAAACAATCAATATCAGTCAATATGGTCAGCCTCTATTCCTTTGAAAATTCAAAATTTTCTATGGCTTGTGAGGAAAAATAAAATCCTAACAAAAGAAAATTTACAAAAAAGAGGATGGAGGGGACAAAATGAATGTATTTTTTGTAATGCTCATGAAATAATTGACCATCTATTTATACATTGTTCAATTGCTACTTGTATTTGGTCATGGATTGCAAGGTATAATAACTTTTCATTTTTAATTCAAACAATAGATGAACTCGGCAAATAGATGCATGTATATCATTTAAAGATAAGAATATTTGTGAAATGTTAAGGGGTGCAATTTTATGGACTATATGGAAAGAAAGAAATAGATTAATCTTTCGGGGGTAATTGTAAAAGTGTAAGATCATTAGGGGTAATATATTAGCACTAATTAAATATTGGAGCTCAATAAAAGGAGAAAATGTATCTGATAATTTACATCTAATAGTGTCTCTTGATATTAACTCTTTACCACTGTAGATCTTAGAGGAAAGTTTAAGAATAAATTCAGAGGAAGGGCAAGGGGCCTTGTCTGGCGCAGGTCTTGAAATAACAGTAGATGAAAGTTTCTAATAGTAGCTTGAATAAATAGTAGTTAATTGAAGAATTAACCCCCTCTGATACTAGAACAATATTATATCTTGCTGGCACTGCACTATCATCTTACATAGCAAGTATAGAGAAATTTGCAGCCAAAAGATTGTGTTTACTAAGTTTGAAGCAAAGATTGGAAAGCTTGAAACGCTAATGGGGCTAAATTTTGATTTTGCTAATGATATGTTTAGATATATTTTGTAATTTTGAATGCATGAGAAGAAAATGATGTAATATCTGGTTCATACTTACGATTTAAGAACTTGTGGACATCAAACCTATTTTAACTCATGATATCGCGGTGTGATATCAAAGACTTAATGTTTCATAATGAAACTGGTGGCTATCCACTATTTCAAAAAAAAATAAGTGTGTTTAGGATCATAATTAGATGATTATGCTAATGGCCTCAGCTGACTAGCTAAATGGGTCGGAGCAATGGTTGGACTCGGAATTTGACATAAAATGAAAAATTCACAAAAAAAGTATCAAAAAAAGAAAGTAAAAGATGTATGTTTAATTGTTTACAAAAGAAGACAGATTTAATGCTTAAATTAAGCAGAGTTTAACCTCGCAAGGGATCAACCATAAAACAGCGATTATAATTAATGAGCTAATTTGGGAGACCACTCTTGATCTGATCGTTCATTTAACAACAGTCCGTCCCTTTTTTATGAGATTTAAATATAATACTATTGTTAATGAGAACAATAATATTTGATCCATCAAAGATTGTTAAATTGAAATTATTGTAAATTGCATAAAATATTGATGGACTATCAATTTATAAATAATAAAAATATATATCTATAATGTTTTTCTATTTTATAAGATGCCGCAGCACTATGAAGCCATTTATAATTGCAAGAGAGATACTACATCTGTACAATAAAAAGAAGGTGCCAGTGGAAATATTCAAGGTGGATTTTGCAAAAGCGTTCGATACTGTTGTAAGTTGGTGTTTCCTGATGAATGTGCTCATTGACAAGGGCTCCTCCCCAAACTGGACGGCACGACGGCACGTGCATTGCTTAGCGTTCTGAGAACTTGCAAGTCTAACATTAGAATTAACGGCGGTGAACTGATCACCCCTTACTTTGTGCATCGTTGTGGTCTCAGACATGGCGACCCTCTACCACCCTTCCTATAATCTATTTGCGTCTTTGAAGAAAGTTTTATATTCATATTCAAATATATCAGTACGTATTATTATTCATATTTGTATGCATTTAGTATTCAATTTGTATTTGTATTCGAATTTAAATGTGTCTGTATTCGATCATATGCAAGAGATGACAAATTTTGATTTGATCAGATTTTTTGAAATGTGTCTGTATTTAAATTTGTATTTTGTTTTTTATAGAAAATCAATCTAACTTAGACCCGATTCATAATCCAACTCAAATCAAACTTAGAATAGAAAGGAAAAAAAAACAGCACTCAAACTAACCTGGTTGGATATCACATCATTTCGTAGCACTTTTAGATTTTTGGAATCTTTTCGGGTAGCGAATCATTTCAATTTGGATTCGGTTAATTACAAATTCGTTCATTTAAATTTCTAATTTAGCAAATATCAGTCTGGACGGGTCAAGTTTGATAAGATTAAGCATTAGGCATCCTAATATTTTGTGTACCTGTCCGTTGAATTTTTGATTTTTTTTTTTTTGTTGTTCATCCGTTTCAAGCTACATGCAATTGCCGCGAAGAGGATACTTTTTTTTTCTATTGGTTGTAGTATTGATAAATAATAAATATCATATATACAATCATTACATTTTATACAATTAAAAAAATCTCAGTCATGATTTGAAAATTATGAGGTTAATTTAAGTTTATAATTTTGATATAAAACCTCTTCAATTATGAAATATTTCAGTTTCTTAAAATACATAAATATTAGTCGGGGGCCGCATTCAGATTATTCACAGATAATTGATAAACTTCGTGAATAATTCCTAAATAAACGATTTACGAATCACACAAGTATGATGGTCACCTAACGCATTGCACATGCATTACAACAAATGAAATATTTGTAACCTGGCACAATATATATAGGATATGAATTCTATTTACAGATAATTCTCACGAGCAAATCGTAATGCGGAAGCAACCATTAATTCCTTAAATATCGGAGGTAACATGATCACAAATTGACTCCGATTATATCTAATTTATATACGTGTAATTTGCTCATCGAAAATATCTTTCAACCACTAATACAACACAGTGTCTAATTAGAATTACTTCACATTTATTCTGTAAAACAATTTAGCCTTCCTAACCAAAAATTGGATATGCTAGAATATGCTGGAATTAATATGCTATTTTTTTCTCTGGAAAAATTGACTTAGCTCAAGTATTATTAAAATAATATGTGAAGTGCAAACCATACGTCAAAAAAGAAAGATTCATGTTCAATTTTCAGAAAACAATATTTAAAAGAAATGAACAATAAAATTTATCAGAAAATAGAAATAATAATATATATAAATATGAGTTGGACTATGGTGCTAAGCATAGCACATATCGATCCCGTATTATAAATTGGTTCTTCATTTTTAAAGCATAGATTATTGATCTAAGCCATTCAACATAATTTCTTTATGAACATGTAGTTGCAAATCAAATTTTATATTTTTTTTAGAATTTTTTTACTATTTTCTAGATAGATATAAAATTACTTATTTTGGATGGCTCATAATATAAATCAAGTGATTTTTTAACTATATAAAAAATAGTAAAAAGTCCAAAAAGTATAATATTTGTTCCGCAACTAAAAATTCATATGAAAATAATTTTGAACAGCTTAACTTTTATTTTGAAAATGAAAAACCAATTCATAGCACGGAGATGATCCATGGTACATGCTATGCATAGCCATAGCCCAATTCTGTAAATGTATATTTAATCAATTTGATTAAAGTTAAAAGATTCCTTTGGAAAATAATGTTCCTCCATGTAATAATACATTAAGGTCTTTGTGGCACCTCATAGAACAACAAAAAATAGGAATAGCATTGCTATTCCGACGAATTAATTTACTAAAAAAATTTAGACTAAGTAGAAGAATGCGGAAGAGTATTAAACCAATATACCAAACTATAGGTGGTATACCGATTTAACTATTGTAGAATAGCAATTATTGTTTGATTATGTTTTATTATATAATTATATTATAATTATGATTTATTATTATTATATTATTATTATCTATTATTATTATATTATTATACTTATGATTATTATATATGAGTAAAGATACCGTGAGTTTAAACTAATAGAGGCCTTTCGTGAGTTTAAGCTCATAGAGATCTTCTGTGAACTTAACTCAAAAATTACATCAAATTATTTTTAAATTTTAATTTATCATACTTATTAATTTTTTTATATGAAAATCTTATGGGATGCAAAAATTGGAGTGTTTTGAGATTTTTATGTCATGATTTTTAATTTTTGAAAATCAGCTCTAAAAATAATAATAATATATTCAATACTTGAACATCATTTTAGAAAATTAAAAACGGTGACTTAAAAAATTTAAAACACTTCAAATTTTTGCATCCCACGAGATTTTCATATAAAGAATTTAATGAGCATGATAAATTTAGAGACGATTTGATATATTTTTGAGTTAAGCTCACGGTATCTTTACTTATTATATATTATATATTATGATTATAATTATGATTATATTGTTATGATTATGATTATGATTATGATTATGATTATAATTATTATTATATTATTATTATTATCATCATTGTTAATATCATAATTATTTATATTTTAACTATTCTAATTAATAAACTATCAAATAATATTTCACACTTGTGAATAATCAAAAATATCACTCTTTCATAATTACTACTGTTCCAAAATTATTATTTAATTTGTCAAACTAACGCTAAGATATATATCGTAATGGTTTTGTGTGGCCAGTTTATGGGGCCGGCTGGGTCCAGCATGCACTTCCTTCAACGAGTCAATCTTGCACCACACAAAGTCATGAATCGCCTTCAGTCTTACTGAAAATTAAAAAATATATATTGCTTTGGAGTCTCAATTTCCTTTCGACTTGAAGCATCACCGCATCAAGAGTGGTTTACTAAACAGTGAAAATGAAGATGCGTTGCATAAATTGTGCCAACACTAGGTTGCGTAGTGGTTAGATCACCTCGAAAAGCGATACTGGCGGGGTTTCCTGGGACAATAGTTGTACTTGTACTAGCATTAGTAAAGAAAATCAGGGATTAGGTCTCTTAATCCGCGTCGCCTAGAAACAACCAAATATTCCCTGCTATGTACCTAACATCGCAAACTTTTGCAATTTTTAACTTCTGAATAGCTGATGTTTCCGTGTCATTCAAATATATTTTTGCAATTATGTTTGAATGGTACGAGAACAATGAAATAACTGTTGTTTTCAGAATAGAAATAATAATAGTGTAACTAAATGTAAATCTGTTATTTTAAAGGTGTAAAAATAGTTGTTCTACTATTTCGAAGGAAAGATGAAATAGTTATTATTCTCAACTTTTCGTTACTATTTTAAACAAATAATCCAAACAACATTAGATCATTTAGAATAACATTATCATTTTACTAATCTCACACTAACTGAAAAATCACTAATTTTTCATTATCCTCATTTACTATTTTTAATTTCTTTATTCTTAAAGATTTATTGTTTTTTTTAATAACTGGCGCCCACGTCATTAATAGATGGATGCACTTGATATTCATTCGGTTGAGGTACATTTAGAATGACAATTGAGGTGCAGTTAAAATGGGTTAGATTAAAATTGCAATTGGTTGCAACTGGAGTAATAACAGGGAAACTGGAACAAAAAGATTCACTGTACTAGCCTTATGTGACCATTTGCAGATGGCTTTTCATGTTCAGTGGATTGTAAGGTTTTATATTGGAACTCGGCGGTGAGGACCCACTTCTACATGTGTTGTACTTAAAAAAAGAAGTTACTAACAGTGTCAGTCTCTTCTATTTTAAATTAGTGTAATGGTACTTATTCCCACAATTAGCCTTAATTTTTGGGAGACGATAAATCGGGCACAAGGTTTGAAAGATGCCAAGAAAAATAATTTAAAAAGGACTGCACAGAAGATGACTGACGTTACAAGTACAGAAAAATAGTTTGGACAAACTTCAATTTTCTCTGACAGAAAAGACAGCATCATTAGTTTCAACGGCACGTTTTCATGAATTAACTGCCAATGAAAAATAATAAAAAAGGAGTGATATAACAATCGCAGCAGTGGTTTATCCGTTGTCTTTGTATCGGCTAATATTTTCATCACGAAACCAGATACTCACTTGTATAGTTTGATCTGAAATTAATTATATCAGCGATTCTATCTACTTTTTTATTTATTAAGATAGAACCCGTCCATTATGCGTATCTCTTCGTTTTTAAAATATTTATATTTAATACTAATTTTGTTATAATTAATATTTAAATTAATTATAAAGACTCTTAAAATTTTAAATAAATTTAATTTATTATTTAATAAAAATAATGTATAAAATATAATTATTTTTTTTAGTAAGATCGTTATATGTAGTTTTCTTATGTTATAATAAAATTTAATAATAATTGATATTTAATTATTTGATATATGACTTTTTAAAATAATTATATATAATATTAATTTTACTATAAAGATAATATATTTTATTAGATATAATTGATATATAAATCAATTACATAGGCTCTTAAATTTTTAAATAAAATTAATTTATTATTTAATAAAAAAATGCACAAAATAAAAATAATTTTTTTCTGAATAAGGTTGTACAATACATAATTTTTTTATAATAAAACTTAATAATAGTTAACGTGTAATTTATTTGATATATAAATTCTTTTTTTAGACCTATAAATGCATTGGTAAAAAATAGCGAATGGAATGGGAAAATAGATTTGACTGATAAGAATATTTCAATCATTATACATTATCTAATAACATTAGTGAATGTCTCCAATACATATGTTCTTTATAATATAGTATACATAATGATATCAAAAATTAAAATATTTGAAAACAATGTGAATATCAATTACATAACTAATATAAATGATAATGAATTTTATTTTATTTTTCGGAGTAGTGTAGATTTTACTTCCGAAAAAGATAAATAAAAAATAATATATGTCAAAATAATTAAGACTATATTTAATAAAAACAATTTAATATATAAACTTAATAAGATCCTATTTTGGGTCAACAAGAACGACATATAACAAGAGAAAAATCAATGGATTTATGTGTATGAGGCCAATTTACCTCTTCTTTGACTATATTTAGATAGGTGAAGAATAATCTCTTTTAAATTAACAGCTATTTTCATTTACTATTTTATATCTGAAAAAGAAAAGAATTATTCAAAATCATTAAATTAGTAGGCTATTTTACTAAACCAATTAAATATTTCAAAACCTTGGATTAATGATAATTGTCATTAACCCATCCTTTCATCCAAACACATCATAAAAAAAGTTAACAGGTTTTATGTTTATGTTCAATAAAATTCAAATCGGCACATTGATTATAGAAAAAATTTACTATTGATGACCTCCTTTCTTTTAAATAACAAATTTAAGTAACAACTTATAGCATGGATTGTGCAACTTTTTTATCGACTGCCCACTAAAAAATTTTCTCATCCACCTCGGCTATGCATGTCATAAAATAGAGACCCATTAGATCTCATCCTCCAGCCAATCATCACTGCACGTGCACTTCCTGATCTCTTATTATTTCTCATATTTTTCTTATTTTTATCGTACGAGCTCGTAACAACCCACTAAACGTCCCTTTCTCAAAATTGACATGTAAAAATGCAATATGAAAAACAATTCAGTAACGCTAAGCCATAGCCCTGATCAGAGACTGCATATCCTCCAAATAAAGACCCGATCCAACCAAAACCCGGTTAATTTTCAGAGGAAAAAAAAAGGACAGAAGCCAACTGTCTTCGCAAAGAAAAATTATCCAAAATAGTCCTACGAATTTTTGTTAATTGATATTATGTCATCAGCTACTTAGATGCTTGTGATAGCTTCTACTGAAACACAAGCTCTACTGGTAAGAATTAGCAACAGAAACGACGTCCCATCATATTGTAATTATTCAAGGAACGTCATAAATAGTAAGAGAAAAGAAGAAAAACCTCCAACTAATGATGTTACCTTGATCAAACTTGAGCTCCATTTATTAACAAGTTCCAGAGCACATTTTCAGTTCACTATTAGCATTTTGTAAGTAACATTTCTTATTAGTATAAACTGAACATATTGCTTTGTTTAAACTACTGTCAGTATAAAAAAATGGTTTATCTTTATAAATATTTTATTATTGCCCATGCTATCACAACAAGAATAACAATTGCAATAACAGATAAAAGCAAGCTCATGCAGGAGCACCCACCTTTGGTTCGCTTGTTCAGGATTGCAAGTCTCTTCTGTACCCTCTGTATCAGTAAATCATATTATTAATAGAGCAAAAAATCTACATCAGTATAAGAAAACCATCCATAGAATCGGCATTACATGCTAAGTAATGGTAGATGCTTCATCATAGACAAGTTACTGCTTGCCACCAGATATGCTGTCCATTTCTTTGTTTTTGAGGGGTTTAATCCAGTTTGGCTGCTTGCTGTGGTGTTAGAAACATACTGTATCTAGGACACAGAGTGCTATGATTGCTTTTAGTCACATTTTGTTATTCCTTCTGGGGAGGAGGGGGATATGGTGTGGGGGCGGTGCGGACGCAAGGATAGGGGTTGGCTTCTAGAATGTACAGGGTAGAAGAGTCACTAGTTATAAATGCTTAGTTATGATATAATAATTACTAGTCATGATATGGTTGACGGGCACAGGTGGTACCACTTTTGTTATATAAGAAGGTAAATTCTGAATCAGCGGTATTTGTTTCTTGGTTGAAATCATGTGTTACGTTAAGTTATTTTTTTAAATAAAAAATGAAAAAAAACAAACCTGAAGTCTCGAGTTAGTTATTCCCACATCCTGATCCAAGTTATCCTGTATCAAGAAAAAGGAACGAGGAAAAAATAAATATCATCTCTAATTCTCTATCTGCAATGAAATCAAGAAATAAAAACTAAAATTTTAGTCTACTAAAAAACTAAAATTTTAGACGTAGAAAAGAATTTATTTACGATCAATCTTGTGTGCAAATCCAACTCTTCGTTGACGGCCAAAGCAATATGTTTAGTGCTAATAACAGTCTCCTCTAACTTCTCAAGGCCCTCGTCTTGTTCTGTAAATCATCAGGGAAGAAAAAAACTAATCATTGTACAAAAGAAAACCATAATAATTTCAAAACCACCACGTTACTCATTCAACATATTTCAGTCTGGTATCCTCATCCTGACAGACTAGAACTTTCATAAACTACAGCATCATAATATCCTTTCTTCGTGTTATAAAGGTTTAGTTGAAATAAGAGTTAATTTCTGGCAATTATGCAATTCTTTTTATGTAGTATGTGCCAGTGTTCATCTTAAAGTGCAAATGAATCATGCCAATTGAGTTTTGAATGCAATCAACTATCTTACATAGTACATACAAAGTAATGAATAATTTCTTTCTAATTCCAAAAGCCTATGCTTTCCACCTTTTGAAATGTCCCCCTTGAATGTACCAGAAAAGAAATTATCAACTACTACCATATTTTAACATTTTGTTAGTTGACTCATCCTATAAAAGCATGAATTATTTTTTAAAGATAACATTTTCTATTCATGTGCTTTTTCTGGTGCTTATTTATCTCATTACAAATTGGGCCCACAAAAATCTCACAAGTTCAAGGAACTTACACAGCAAATTGGCACAAACCAGCTAGAACTTCCTGTAATCTAAAAATATAAGCCATGTTAGTACCTCTCATTATTTGCCTCTGTAAATGAACAATGTGTTGGTTATCAAGGCCATTGGCTCGGCTTACTTCATCAGCTGGCTTTCTGCTCGGGCCAAGCAACTCCTCCCTGAAAATCAATAAAAGAACAACAAAAAATTTGATGCATGTATATGCCATTATTTGTACTTATAGTCGCAAGGAACAAAAGATATATATTATTATTTCAATGTCAAACCTGTTAGCGAAGTTAGACATATTTAATGTTGAGGCCATCTGTTTGGCTTTAGATCTTAAATTGACAAGCATATCCTGTCTCTTGTGCATCTCCTTGTTTGTTCTGAGAATACCAAACATAATGATGATAAGATGGCAATAATTTAGTACTGCTCTACCAAAAATGTTCTAAATGCATGCGAATTTCAAAAATATATTAAAAAAAATTACTAACAGAATAGGCATACATGGTTTTCAGAGCAGGGAGTTTAGCAAGGAGGGAATCTAATGTATCAAGGCGAGTGCCGAGTATAGTTAATTTTCTGCGCATGGCAGATATGTGACGAATTGCATCAGGTCCCGATTGCGGAAGAGAGTCTTTCTCTGACATCATAGTGCTGATGTCATCAGCCAAACGGGAAGCTTCATTGTACTCCCTGACCCATGGATCAGATTTTGCTGCCATTGTAGAGAAAATTCTCTCCAACCCAGAAAAATAGTAAAATTCTCTCTGATGCAAGGTTTCTTAACAGAAGGGCTAGTGTTAGCCTTAGCACAATCCTGTAGAGAAAATTACACAATCAATGGGTTGTGAAGAAGGATGAAAATACTTGACCTAGCTAAGCTTAGTAGACAATCAGGATTAGAAAACCCGAATAATAGGTACTAAGCAGGACAGCACCCAGTATTATTATATAAAAGGATGGCAAATAAAGTGGAATTCTAAACAGATGAACTTTTGAGGGTTTCACAAATATTTGTGAATATACTGAGTTCATGCATCTTTATTTAGGTTCCCTCTCAAATTGCCCTTTCTCAACAAAAAAGGATTTCCATAGAGAGAGGAAAACCAAGCCAAGATGGTCACGTACAAGACTTAATTAGCAGTTTAACACTAATTCGTCTTGAAATAATTCTCAAGAACTGAATCCAAATTAGTGACGCAAATTCAGTACACACATAAATCAAATTGAGAAGAGAAATAAATTTATTGCAAAATAGGAAAACAAAAAGGGACTAAAAGAATTAGGCACCTTTTCCAGTAAAACTTCGCCGATTAGAAAACTTCCCTGTTTCTCTGCCCTATCTCGCTCTTCCAACTTGGATTATGGTGGGAAATAACGAGGAAAGAAAAACGAACCAATTTTATCGCTGAAAATTCTAGAAGGGCGCCGCGTAAACATTGAAAATTCCATTAATTCATTTCAGTCCTCCATTTTTCTATAATGATGTTTCAGGCCTCAAGGCCAATAATTCGAGGACTGACCGAACAATCAAACACCATGGGAAGGAAAGGTGCTATAATTTTCTTTAGAGCATTTAATTTAGACTTAATTTTTTGTATACCCTTCAAATCTTTTTTATTTTCTTATTTCTCCGTCTACTTTTTAAAATCTCTCTTTTGCCACTCAACTTTTGTTAATCTTTCTTATTTACCCATTTAGTTATTAGAAAAAACTTAACTATAGTTATCTTCTTAAAATTTCATGGTTAATTCTTGGTTAATATTTTATGGACGAAAATACCCTTCTTATTTCTTTCTTCATGTATTCTTAAATTTCTCTCCTGCTGTAAAGTAAAAAAATAAATTATGCTTCCTATCTATCATATATTTTTATTTCCTGTGATTTCCTCTCTCCTGATGCTACTAGAAAAATCAATTTCATTCTATTATATCTACCTCTTCATGTTATTTTTTTGCATCTCATCTCCACTTTGTGGAGGAAAATAAAATTGATCATTTCTCTTCACTTACCATACAATTCAAATCACCTCCTATTATAAAATGATTCTTCCTTGTTGAGCCCTGATCACTATGTATTTGAATCAATCATTGGAACTCAGAATTCAAAGTGTCAGAAACTAAAACCAAGAAGAAAGAGAAATGAAATCACAGGCTACAGTTTAAGGTAAAAAATCAACTATAGACTATTAGCGGCAGAACAAAATTCATAAAATTAATGGCCCTGATCACTTTGGAAAAGTGGTAATTTTGGAAGAATGATAGAATAGTGTATTTTTGAAAGAGTGGTATTCTTAACTATTCGGAAGAGCAAAAATATCGTTTGGCAGTTGTTAATCAGAATAGTTAAAATATGGATAATTATGATACTAACAATGATGATGATGATAATAATAAAATAATAATAATAATAATAATAATATAATAAAATAATGATCATAATCATAATATAATAATAATAAATAATTATAATCATAATCATAATATAATAATAATAATAATAAATAATTATAATTATAATAATATAATCATAGTTATAATCATAATAATATAATATAATATAATAATAATAATAAAATAATAATAGTAAGTAATAATAATCATAGTCATAATCATAATAATATAATAATAAAAAAATTATAATAATAATCATAATAATATAATATAATAATAGTAAATAATCATAATTATAATAATATAATATAATCATATTATAATAAGAATATAATAATACAATACTAAAATCATAATTATTATAAATTATAATTATAATCATAATATAATAATAATAAATAATTATAATATAATCATAGCTATAATCATAATATAATAATAATAATAATAAGTAATAATAATCATAGTCATAATCATAATAATATAATAATAATATAACCATAACCATAATATAATAACATAATTATAATAAAATTATAATCATAATCATAATAATATAATATAATAATAATAAATAATCATAATTATAATATAATATAATAATAATAATAATCATCATAATCATAATCATATAATAATAATATAATCATAATTATTATAATATAATAATAATAAATAATAATAAAATTTATCATATAATAATAATACTAACAAAGTGATGTTAATATAATAATAATTATTATTATTATTATAATATAATATATATAATATATATAATAATAATAAATAAGTAAATAATCATCATAATATTAATATAATAATAAATCATAATAATAATAATATAATAAATTATAATCATAATTATAATCATAATATAATAATATAATACAACATAATCAAACAATAATCGTTATTCCGACGAGAGCTAATCTGGTATACCACCTATCACTTGGTATACCGGATTAACACTCTTCTGCACTCTTCTACTTAGTTTAAAATTTGTTTGGTAAATTAATTCGTCGGAATAGCTATTTTATTCTAACTTTTTGCTATTCCACCAAGTGCCAAATATACCCTATGTATTTGAATCAATCATTGTGTTCTTATTTTGTCCTTATGCACTCTTTGCCAAAATCATGGAATTACTGGCATAACCGAATTCATGAAATTAATGGCCAAACTTTAGAAGTTCTCTTTCAATATTCATTAAGGAAATTAAAATATCTCTTTTAACTAGCATATTCTTAAAACATAACATTTACTCATTGCCAACATTCAGTATCAGGGTTGTGGGTTGTACTAGTATTAGTGGTATATGTACTGGTAATTGTGCCATCTTCTACGAGTACTAATGTGATGTCAATTGTTGTTGTAATGTTGTTGCTTGTGTTTGCACAATATACATAGAAGAGAGAAGTAAAATCTTTTGTGTGTTTGTGTGTTTGTGTGTTTGTGTGTGTGTGTGTTTTTTTCTTTTTTTTTCTATTTCTAGATTTCTAATATGGATGGAAGGAGGCGGCATATATTTCAGTTATTTTAGTTGATTTCTCTCTTTTCTCTAGATGTAGCTAGATAAGAAGTAAGAATCGAGTTTGTTAAGTTCTCTTCCTGTTGTAATTTTTTAATACTTAAATCAATAGATCTTGGCAGCCACTATGAGTCTTTCAAAAGACAAGTCAGTAGAGAGAAGGAATCGAAAGGCCATTTTCGACCACAAAATATTAACTAAGAACTAACCACAAAAATTTAAGTAGATAACTATAGGTAAGTTTTTTCTAATAATCAGATGGATAAATAAGAAATATTAATAGAGTTGAGTGGCAAAAAAAAATTTAAGAGTAGAAGAAAAAATAAGAAAATGAAAAAGAGTTTAAGGGTATACAAAACATTAAGTCTTTAATTTATTAGTCCAAGAGAGAGGGGTTTAATTGAAAAGTACATTCATAATATTTACTGGTCAGTTTGGGTTCACAGCTGACGATTGGGTGGCTACCGACAGTCATCGTACTGGCTGCTTCATAGCACCAAGTCAGCAAACATCCTGTGAATTTCAAGGGGAAAATAGAAAACAAATCCTGCACATGGGGCCAGTGGACTTGAGATATGCAATGCGGACATGCGGTCTAAATAATTGATCGCGTAAATAATAAACATCATTTTTATATTTATTTAAGAATTCATTATCAAGATTGTCAAAATAATCATTGTCAAGTGATCCTCATCCTTTTTAATTTCATAATATCTCCATGTAAAACATATTAACTGGTACAGTTATGTGACATACTAAAAAGTAAAAACCTATATATTGTATCCGTTGAAAGAGGCTATTTAAATCTCCTACGCTTAATGCATCAAATAATTTAATTTGTTTTTATCTCACTTAGCAGGGTCTTCTTACATTTCTTATGCTTCTATTACATTCATCGTTTGATTTTTTTTTTTCAAATATCATTTTTTTTTTGCTTCAATTACCTGAATTTAGTCAAACTCAATTCATGAAAATGACAAGGCCTAACAGATTAAGACATCGTTCTTTATCAGTTCTTTGATCAAATTTTTATTTTTTATATGAACAATCAGTCAGACTTGTATATACACGAATTAAGCCTTCTCAGACACTCTTACTAAATTACTGATCAACATTTTGGTTCAGAAAAAGTTAGATTGAATTTTTATTCATTAGGAAGTCATAATTATAGTAATTTCTATTTTTAACGCAATACAGGAAATGTCGGAGAGGTAATTGCAGGAAAATGAATTAATCAAAGTCAAGATGGGAATTGGCAGGGAGAACTTGGATACGGAGACAAACAAGGAACATTACAATCAAGATCAATATTTCATCAATTGTGAGTTTGATGCAAAAAAAAAAAATGTCTTTTTGTTTTCGGTTGTTGAAAAAGTTGGTATATGCGGGATCGGTTTTTGTAATTGCATCTTCTAATATTACTGATGATTAAGGGGCGGATCCAAAGCCTTAGAGAAGCCCAGGTATAAAATAGAGAGTTTTCAGTTCAAGATTATTCAAGGTTGTACACAAATAGAGAGAGAGAGTTATAATTTTACAAGTTTTCGAGGAGAAAATTAATAATATTCTATTATATTTTGACATTCAAGCTTAAGCACTTACTTGAACTCAAAGTTTTAAAATGTATGTTTTTATACGCACGTGGTTGACCATTACATATGTAACATACAAATACATATACAGTTCAATATGTAAATATATATTCTATAAGTTTTTAAAATATTTGAATTGACAAAAAAATTTAATATAAAGTATAAAAATATAGTAGGATATAAATATATATTTTTTTATAAAATATATTATAGACTTAACACAATAAAATTAAAAATATTACATATTATCAAATATGTGAATATATATTTTTATACACGCGACATCGCACTATATATGAATGTATATTCTCTATGTTACTTTACATTATAAAGTATTGACCGGAATTAAATCCCACCTTATGAACAATTTAGCTCAAATTTTAATATTATCGGCACTGTAACCAATAAATAAAATCTGATCACTTTAGTCTATAGAGTGACTGCACACTTCACTTCAGAGGATATGCCGCCACAGGGGCGGACCCAGTTAAATCCAGGGGGGGCACGTGCCCCCCCTTTTTGAAATATAGTGTTTTTCAATGTTTTCGGCACGTGCCTCTCTGGAAATTTTTTTTGCCCCCCTCCCCCCCCCGAATTGTCTGCATAATGAAATAATTATGCAAAGATATCAAAATATAAAGTTCCTTAGTTATTTTAATATATAAAATGTTATTATTTAATAAAAAAATATTAGTAAAGTATATATATTAAATTATTAATTTTTTTTATTTAGTACCCGATTAGTTAATGGATTTGAACCCGATAAACCATTACAATCCGATAATTGCCCCCCCTAATCAAAATCCTAAATCCGCCACTGTGCGGCCATTTAACTGCATTTTAAAACAATGTCTGAACTTGTCTATATATACATCCATCATAGAATTAGAGCCTATTGATACTGCCACAATAGGACATGGTATTTGTAAATAATTAAGATTAGATTTAAGCAGTACAATTTTCCACCGGTGCGGGAGTTTCGGCTTAAGAACTTTGTGTTTCAATAGAGGCAAGTGGTAAATACCATATTTTTAAAAAGAAAATAAATAAAACGTCGTTATTAATTTTTAGCTAGATTTTGCAATTTATTGAGAAATTTTATCGTGGTAATAGATCTGCTCCGGAATTATTGCTCCTGACATGATTTTAATTATATGCTGCTGGCAAGTATGTAAATTCTGTGGCGGAACCACAAACGATCGATAGGGGTGCTCGGTTTAAATAAATAGAATGTTCGGGTCAAAAAAAGATATTTTTTACCGTACGATTTTTATTTTTCAGTGAACCGAGGGGGTGCTTGGACGCTACTGGCGCCTATTAGAAATTAGAATTCATGGTAATTTATTAATTAGTAAAATATATGAGATACAAATCTTTAAGTCATTTTACTTTTTTATGTTTATCATATTTATTCTAAATCATTAGTTAGTCACTTATAATATTAACTAAATATTGTTAATTTTAAGCAAGTAATAACGTTCCAAGTTCATAAAACTTGAAGATCCGTAGTTTGAAAAATTGTTAGTTCCTACGAATACATTACATGTGTCCTGGTAAGCATATCATAAAGGCCCATGTTCTTACTATAGGCCACTATAAGCCCAAAACAAGTGAGCCCGAGAGAACCATGCACGAATTAATTAAGCGCTGACAATGCCAGTAATACTCTGTTATAATATTCTTTATATAAATACAGCCTATACAGGGCTAGGCGTAGTCCATCTGCTGAAAATATCAGCTAATGAAACCACATTTGGTCATATATATTTTTTTCTTTCTTTCTTTCTTTCTTTTTTTCTTTGAGAAACATATAGGACGCCAAACATTACCAATGTACCTAAATATTGTATTGATGGATGATATTTAATTCCTTCAATTTGGTACGTCATATTCTTACATTTACCATGACTAAATTCTTTATCTGACCTTCCGCATTTAAATTTAAAACAATCTAAATCCTTATTAAGTATGAAAACTAGGAGTCCTTCTAGTTCACAACACTACATACTTTACGGATTTCCCCGTCACTCCCCGTGAGTACTTCGATTTGACCCATTTTCACCATAGCCGCTGCAAACTTGTTTCTCCAGAGGAACCGATTAACTGCATTCTGCTTGACAGATGCAGCGGTTGATGTGTTGGTTAGGAGCGTCTGGTCGGATGTGAAAAGAGCCCGATTTGCAAGAATGTTGGAGTAATAATTTGTGTCCAAGGTGTATGGAGTGCTTGGATCCAACGGGACGACGAGGCTTGTATCATTGCTCCCTTGTGGACATGATTGAGTGAGCTGAGATGCATAATCTGAGTCCAGTGTGGGGTCCAGGGCTGTCGTTGAATTGAAATTGTAGAGTCGTCTGCTGAAGGATGTGCAGTGCGAGCGACCAATGGTATGTGCTCCTGCATGAAAAGCAGCGTTAGCATATATATGACTTTCTATTGATTGGATATATTTGTTGTTTTATTCTTTCATTTGAATTAACCATTCAGATCAGAATAAAGTGGTGGTATATCAAATTAACAAAATAAACAGACAAAAATTACCAGAAAGAGTGACCATTTCATCTTGTGTCAGGCCCTTGCTTGCAAACCTTTGAGTAAGCTGATCTACGTCAAAAGTTGGGGGTGGTAAGTTTGCTGTTGCCTCTGTTGCAAGTGAGACTCTGCCATCTCTTCGACCAGCTGGTACACGATATGCCGTACCTCCTGTCTGAAAAATAAACTACTATCAATACATACAGCTTAATTTTTAAGGTTCCATGAAAAGAAAAGTCCGTAGTTCTGATTTTAAGAAGTTAATTAATTAGCACTAGTGTTTCCAAAATTGTAAACATACAAAGCATTTTTAATTAATGTTTTCTTTGCAAATATTACTATTGAAACACTATCTCTTGCAGCAAATGCGAGTATGTCAGCGCAAGAAACAACACCAGGACACACAGCTTCAAGTCTGGTTTTAGCACTGTCAATAACTTCAAAACCGCGTAGACTAGGATTGTTGGCTGGAGATTCCTTCTCTGCCTGGTTGGCATCTGTTGAGTTGATGAGAACCGATCCATCACATCCCTTTTCAGAAAAAATAAATAAATAAATTTCATGCAAGTTCTCATTACTTGTTTATAAATTTCACAACTGAAATCTTCATTGGAATCTTTCCTCTATTTGATATGTGCATTAATTCAACAAGTCAGTTGTTAGAGCTGAAAAATTTGCATAAAATAGATAAAAAAAATTTCTGGTAAAACTATTAGAACACACAAAGTACGTACAACAATTATGTACCAGATACTCTTATGTATCAGAGAAAGAAAATGTTATCTTGACATTTAGGAATGTCTGATTTGTACAAATTTGTAAAAATTTGTACAATAGGCTCTATAACGATGACAAGTATATATTTACCCGAACGAAACAGTCATGGAAGTGCATCCTGACTAGCCCTGCTGCCAGACCAATATTATTTCGGAGGGCCTCCGAGACCTCCTCTCGTACTATGAACTCTGCTCGAGGACATATACTCAAATAAAACCCAACTTGAAGCTGTGCTTCTAGCTGCAAAGTGAAACAGAGGCAAACTACAAAAGCTAACAGTAATTCTCCTTTTGACGCCATCTCACTTGCACAATTTTTTTAAACAAGAGTGAAGAGTCAGTTTTCACTACTACTTGCTACGTTAATGTTGACAGTACTGGGCTTCTTATATATTGCTCAGGATGTGTCTTTTGTGAAGTTAGGTATCAGATCAATTTATCCTATTCCCCTTTTTTGTTAGCATTTGTGTGGTATGTGGGGAATATGCTGGCAATCACAATAAAACCTCAATTTAAAAGGAAAATAACCTTAATCACCTGTCAACTCATCGATGGGCGGTTCTTTAATGGCATGAGCAAAGTTCTATTAAAAAAAATGAAAAGGTGTAAGAAATTTGATCAGGATTCAATCAAAAGAAAAGAAACCCAATTTCATTGGTGGAAGTATATTCCCCATATATTTTTGTTTGATTCAGCAATCTGAGAATGATAGACTGATGTATAGATCTAACTTCATAATATGCACAAAATTCTGCGTTAGCTTCAGTATAAGATATGGGCTTAGACCCCTATCTTATTTTAAAAAAAAATGTCTTAGCTTCAGATGGAGTTAAACCCGAATAATACTAATATTGCAAATTTGCAACGAAGTCAGTCTTTGCCAACAGGAGTTAAGAAACACTTTCAGCAATTCTTGCTACAATTGACACTCTGCTGAATTTTGTAATTTATTTGGTTTATCGATGTAACATTTATCGCTTCATCCATATTATAGCATAAAGATTTGGACAGGTATTATATTGCATTTAATATAGACATAGTATACATGGTCGACGTTTTATATGCGTTTGCCATTGTTATTACATTGAATAATATATGTGGCTTGTATGGAAGAGTTCCTGTATCATATTTATTTTTAGAGTAATGTATATGTGTTGGGTTTTAGGTTCAATTCAGTTTTGATTCATTTTTCTTTGGACTCTATTTATTTTTTGATCCATTCAATTCTCTTAAGATTTATTGAAAAGTTATGTTTGCTATAGCACTTGGCTGTTTTTTTTTTTTTTTGTATGCCTTAAACAAAAGAGAGATATGAGAGAATAGAAAAGAGGGGGTGAGGAAAATAGAGATAGAATGATTGATTATATTTATTAATTAAAACATTCTTATAATTTTTTATAATCTTTTGATTTATAATAACTTTGTTGATTGTTTATCTCCTGATGGAGTAAGCTCGGTCGAATTATTTAACTCTTGAATCTCCTCTTTATATGCTCTTTTGTGCGCTTGTTGAACTCAATCAATCCCAACTCTAATTTTTTTGCAAACAAAGAAGAAGAAAAACTGCACCTCTACTCGTGAAAATCAGCATCTTCCTATAAATAAAATAGAGCAAGTTGCTCAGAGTTGGGAAACTGCACGTCAGAATCAAGATTGACTGAACAACAAGAGGTGATGTGTCATGCGCCACTATACGTCTATACCTCTCCCTCCGCATGGCGCTTGTCAATTCCACTGATCACTATGATTGGGATAAACTTGTAAACAAACATCTATATATTATGATCGTATAATGAGCATATCTTGTTTGCATCTGATTAGAATAAGAGTACTTGGGTCGAAATTGGTCGCATTTTATTGACTAAAGGGGACAAAATTTGACTTGGAGAGGATTGTGGATTGAGTAGCTTGTAGCTAAGCTATTAATGGGCTATTGCGTGGACCTCTTTCTTCACTTAGAAATGAAGTTTGACTCGGGGGGAATTAATGCACTTTGACTCATCCGATGGCGGACTTGGCGGCTGGATTTGTGCAATTTGGTCTCGGTCTCGTGGGAATATGGCCTGGTGCTGTACTATAATGTTTGGGCACCAAGTCGCTATTATGAAGTTTGGATATTCAATTGCGCTGAGGCTGAGCACTATGCTTTTCATTCGAACGGGGACCGGTTAGAATTCATATTCTGCTCTGTGGTGCATGAACTGTTGGATTATTTCGAAATTTATACCGATATAGATTTTTAAGTGATGTAACGGTGGGGTTACGTGCCCCCTTGAATTTTGAAAAATAGTGTTTTTCGGTAATTTGTCTCCTCCTGAAATTTTTTTTGTTGCCCCCTGAATTATCTAGTTATCTTTATTGAGAAAAAAATATTTAATACCGTGCATAATGAAATAATTATGCAAAGATATCAAAATATAAAGTTCCTTAGACGAAAACTTTCTTCATCAACTTGATTATCTATTACTTTGAGCTTTATTTTATTGTTATTTTAACATTTTTATTATTTTAATAAAAAAATTATTAGTTAAGTATATATATTAAATTATTAATTTTTTTATTTAGTATCCGATTAGTTAATGAGTTTGAACCCGATAAGTCATTACAATTCGGTAATTGTCCTCCCTAATCAAAATCCTGGATCCGCCCCTAATTGTAGGGATCGTATTTTTTGGTACCTACATTAATGCAAAATGCTTATCGACTGAGGCTTAATATATATAATATTAATTCGAGAAGCCACATACTCTTGTGCAAAATTTACTTAGTAGATAATAATTTGCTTTTATCTGAAAAGAAAATTTTAATGTACTTTTTACTTTTGCAGTACATACAACAGGGGGCGGAAGGAAGGCAGAGGACAGGAAGACATCATACCCCATAATTTTCAGAAGTATAACAATATAGATTTTAAGTGTTTAAAAAGTAATTGTGGTTATTAAGCATCCCCTAAAATCGTTAAGTTAATGACCTGATTTCAAATTTGAAAAAAATTAGTGGGCAATGATAGATCCAGGCATTTAGTTTGGCAGACAAAATTCGGATTGTTTTATTGCCGAGGGGCTGCATCAAAACATATTATATGTTTTATTCTTTTGTTAAGAATGCTTATTTATTTTTTAATGAAAATTTGAAAAGATAAAAGGCTTGATCTTTATCTTTTTCTCAAAAAAAAAAGTGCGCTAGTCTTCTTCCAACAAAAACAGAAAACAAAAACAAAAAAAGAGTGCGCTGGTCTTTGTTAGTGTAACAGAAGATAGGGAGAGAGCGATCGCGCGCAAACTAGTGCGTGAATTTGATAGTAAATTATTAAATAAAATAATTTTCAATATTAAATAAAATAATAATAATAATATATTAATAATAATCATAAATTAAATAATAATTGTTAGTAACAAACAAAAAAAGAAATGATTCATTACTTTATTTATTTTCTTCATCACTATTCTGAAGCTATCATTTAAACAATATTTTCCTAATTCAAACAGTAAAATAGTCATATTTTTCGAGATATCACCAACTTTATATTATTCTCAACCACTAACTAGAAAGATATTATTCTTGTACTAATCCTTCCACCATTCAAAATGATTTTTTTTAAAAAAAAAATAGAAAGAATACCAACAGTAGTTAAACCAAGTTTTTTTATATTTCGTAATCAATTTAGAAATGCATATGGCCTGTAAATTATTTAAGGACACTTGTAAACACAATTTTATAAACGTTATACTTACGTTAACTCATAAATTAAAAAAGTGAAATATTAATTCAATTTTCTTTTGGAAATATTGTTGGGCTGCTTATTATTAGTCATCATCAGCAGAGCTGAAATATTAATTCTACTGGAAATATTATTGGGCTGCTTATTCCCGACGACTTAGGAACTGAAATATTGGTTTCAAGGTATTGCACCCTAAAATAGAAAGTAATAAAAACAATGAAATCTTAAATAAATCCAATTTTGAAAATAGGTCAGCACAAAGTAGATACGGGACAACATTGAGAATTCGTAGGTTAAATTTACCGGCAAATGCGTTTCTGTACGGACAATCTTATAAAATTCCTATCAGTTAATCCTCAAATTTTATAAATATTTATAAAAAAATTCCATCTGAATTTTAAATCTGCGACCTCCCACACAGAAATTCCTATCTTTTAAATCACCAAACATAATACCCTCCTTCAAATTAATTGATAAAATATTCTTGTGAGACCATATTATATACACTAAATAATACACATATACTCTTTTTTGTCTTCCTTCTCTTTTTATTTTTAAAAAATAAAGTTCCGGTTGACCGCAACATATATTTTTTTCATATATTATTTTCAGAATTTGAACATGCTCTAGTGCATATATATAAAGATGTAAATATGTTTAGTTAAGTATACAGTTTCATTTTTTTTAAATGAAAATATATAATTTCATTTAAGACGGTTCCGACTTCTTCATTAATTATTATTCTAATTAAATCATAAATCATAAACCGGAAGAAACAACAAAATATCTATAAATAGCTAGTTAAATGGCAAAAATATCATATATCTATATATATTTTACGTTCACTTCTTCTATGCCAAGAATCCAACAAAACTAAACTGTAAGCCTATACCCATGTAACATTTGTCTAGCCCGGCCCATATCACACCAACTCGAAATCTATCCGATGATATCGGGTAGTCAGTAGTCCCGTAAATCGACACCGTTAATAAAACACCAATCATCCCCAGATAAACTGATAATAAAGAGATAGAGCGCTTCCATTTCTTGTGTGGTAGCGATAAAACCAAGAGGCAACCTAGAAAGCAGAGCTGCTACTAGGCAAGAAGGACTTGGAAGTTGGAAGAAGAGAGAAAAAGGAAAATGCCTGAGCCGGAGGCAAAAGAACAGGAGGTAGAGAAGCAGGAAAGCGTAATGGAGGAGAAAGAGGAGGAATCGAAGATTGACAACGATGTTCCTGTGGTTGAAGATGTCAAAGACGATGATGATTATGATGATGATGATGACGACGACGATGATGATGCTGATGCCCAAGGTAATAAGTTCAATTGTTAAGTTAATGGCTATACCTTGGGGTACTCAATACTTGTGCACAAAAAGTTGCGAAATTATTCTGGGTTTTCTTTTCCCGTGTTAAATCAATTGCATCGTTTAAAATCCAATATATATGAAGTTGCAGAATCGAAATTCGTATGCATAATTTTTGTACATTTTTTTTTTGGAAAATAGTTCTCCATGAGTTATTCATCCTTAATGGAATTTCTCACTTTTGCGTTTGTCTTTTTCGTTTTCTTTTTGTAAAGCTTTATGTCTGAAGACAAAGGCCTTTTTGCCAAGCAACCTTCCTACAGCATAAAAATAAACAAATAAATAAATAAATATAACCTTTGGCTGCGGAAATTGGGATGAGATTCTATCTTCTTTCAAAGACAATTCAGTAGATTCACACATTGTTGATATCTGTACTTGTTTGATTATGGAATTGCTTATATTTGAATATAATATCAGGAGAACCAGGTAGTGATGCGAATGAGGGCACTAAGCAAAGTAGGAGTGAGAAGAAAAGCCGTAAGGCAATGTTGAAGCTTGGTATGAAACCTGTTACCGGAGTCAGCAGGATTACCATCAAGCGTGCAAAAAATGTAAATCTACAAGATCCATTTAATTTTTATTACACAGTAAAGCCTTCACTGATAATTGACTAATTGTGTGTCTGGCATAGTTGGTGGCTGTGAGAATGGTCAAAAACCAGAGAGCTCCCACAATCTGTACATGATCAGTAAAATTTTGCAAATAATTCATAATTTAGCATAAAAAACCCTAACTACATTAATTTCAACTTCAATTATACTTAGTTTTACCTTTATCAGCTTAAATTCAATATAAATCTGCATGATAGTACCAGAAAATCCAAGGAAGACAATGGAACATAATACCATAATGTTAAATTAAAAATTGTCAAGCATTACAATCTGGCACCATTTTTCTCAAATGACTGACACAGTTTATGTTTTCAGACAAGATAATCATGTTTACTGTACAATTCTTTCATTAGATCCAGCTAAGGCAGTTTAATTATAAACATTATTGCCTATTACAGATCCTTTTTGTCATTTCAAAGCCTGATGTATTCAAAAGCCCAAATTCGGAAACATATGTCATATTTGGGGAGGCCAAGATAGAGGACTTGAGTTCCCAGCTACAGGCCCAGGCAGCACAGCAATTCCGTATGCAAGATTTGAGCAAGGTCATGGCTAAACCTGAAACTTCTGCTTCTCTGCCTGGTGAAGAGGAAGAGGAGATTGATGAGTCGGATGTAGAGCCCCGGGACATTGATCTTGTCATGACACAGGCTGGTGTGTCCCGAGCAAAGGCTGTCAAGGCTCTCAAGGCTCATGATGGAGATATTGTTAGTGCAATTATGGAGCTGACGACTTAAAAAAAAACAGATAATTGAGAATTTGTCATCCTTTTCGAGTCTTCATTGTTTATCTAAGTCTTAGGTGTCTTTATTGTTACTTTACATTTCTTAGTTGTTTGCTTCAGATTTGGCTGATCAACTAGTTCTTCTCGGCCCATTTTGCATTTGAAAGTATTGAGTTTAAATTATGAATTGATGAATTTCGTTAAAATAAACTCAAACTTGATTTTTCTGTATACTATTGCTTGGTATTTTTGTTAGAGGTTATAATTTGTCTGTGGCATTTTAATTCGTTGGCAGCTTCTGTCAAGTTTTTAGAGGTTATAATTTGTCTGTGGCATTATTGAAATATTTTTTTTAGTATTTATTTATTGAGAACTTTAATAAATAAATCAAAATTAAATTTTTAAATCAAAATTTAGCTTCACCAGATTTTGCCAATTTTTTTTATATACTAATATTTAATATTTAAAGTATGTGTCAATAGTAGAGTAATTGTTCGAAATTATGCCGGCCGTTGAATTTGGACCGTAGGCAGAGACAGTCACATCTCCACTTTATTTGAGTTTAAGAAGAAAGAGTGTTTAGACTTTAGAGTGGAGCATTCAAAATGGTGGGCAATACTGTCATTTAACAAATTCAGAAGCCTAAAACAGCTCCCCCTTAATACCAACAAAACAATTTTACCATTGAGCATGTGTTCTCGCTTTGCACATCATCTTTCCTTTCGTTTGTTTTATTTTGTTTTTGAGTTAATCTTCTGAAAGTTGACTGAATTTGGTGTTTATCTATATTTATTACTGAATTTTTATTTGTGTATGTTTTTATTTGTGTATGTTTAGTCATTAAATTTTGATGTTTATCTATACTTGATCACTCTATTAGTTTTTTCATTTAAAATTTAATAATTTCTACCATTAGTATTAGGTAAAAAAATAACAGGAGTGATCAAATTTGAATAAACATCAAAGTTTAGTAATTAAAAATGAATAAATAAAAATTCAATAATCAAATATAGATAAACATCAAAATTCTATGAACTCTCAAAAAAATAACCCTTAGTTTTTCTCTACTTTTCTTACTTTTCTAATGCGCCAATAATGTTTATGGCAGCATAGTTTTGCCTGATGGTGCAGCAAAGTTAAATTGGGCTTTCCGACCATAATAACATGACTCACGAATATATTATTTTTTACGTTTGTGTGTGTTATATTAAAACAAAATACAACAGTCGGTAGATTGATCTAAAATATTACAACAAAAATTAAAATAAAGCTTTATAAATCCAAATATAAGTACGATTAATACATTGTTCTAAAATAGTATCAAATAAATAGAAATATTACAACAAAAATTAAAATCCAATTGTTCTGGTAAATATAACAACAAAAAACATAAACACACTGATAATCTAAATCATACTATGTTGGAACGAGCTCGACCTCGAATTGGCAGCCTGTTGATACGATCCTACATTTCATCCATAACCATTGAAATGTGTATCTTCCTTCTCCTTCCTTTATTGATTTTTACTGGATCTAACCTAATGATCGGACCGTTGTACATTGGTCAATCTTGTTTATTGCCATAATTATGTTAATGACCAGACCATGTATTAATGTAGTACTTGATGGTATAATATGGACTAACGTATTGAGTGTAATTCAGACTTCTGAATGAACAAACAGCAAGCAAGTGGTCGCATGGGATGCCGGTCAATTACAGTTTCTGACACCAACAATTACCAATTCCCGTCATCGCTAATTCAACCTCATATTTCATTTCAACCCTTCGTCCCTATTATTTCAAATAGAAATTATAAATTATTGCTTAAATTTTGAAGTTGAATAAAAAATTATATAAGTATCGAATATTACCGTATCGATAAGTCTATTTCTATTGTAAACATCGTAGTTGTTGATATCTCAATCCAGTGGTATGACATCATAAGTTCTCCCCTTATCACCACGATGTTTTATCAGTTCGGTGACATTTTGGGAGAACACCAGACCTTGGGCTTCCCAAGCTGCTGCAATTTCTCGACGCTTATAGAACCACTCAACACATTTGTGCCACGTATTCTCGACGATAGCATATACCGGAAGTTGTCTAGCGATCCTGAACACGTTGTTCAGTGATTCTGAACCGTTGCTTGTCATTATTCTCCACCGGTTGAGACCACTGTCTAGATGTTGTGCCCATCTTTCTTGATGCAATACGGCCACTTTCTCTGGGGTTAACTCCTCGTAATGGAATTCCTCGGCTGACACTTCCTCAGCTATAGCGGGTTGATTATTGTGGTTTCTGTTATTTCATGTCCTTATGTTGGATACTTGATCTGTTGGGAGATTTTCTTGCATGATTCATATTTTTCTTATGAATTTATGGGATGTCGGTCTAATATTATCAAATTTTTTTAGATATTCCTCACACCTTCATGGTTTCTTATGTCTTGCAGCTTGTTTGAAAAGAGTATTTACTCTTTTCATATGACAGTCCTTATACACATTTTGTGCAATGTGTTGAGTACAATAACGATGAACAGTCTCGCATGTTGATTCCTGCCATCTAAAATATGATCTCTCAAATATTCTCCTTATACCCAAATGTTGATATGAGATCACGGTAATTTTACCATGACCTATAACCTCTTTACGCAACCACCGGTAAATTTGGAGTCATAATAATGTGCTTTATTAATAAATATAAATAGTTAATTCAATTAATATAAACAATCCAAGTGATTGATATAAATACAGTCACCATGTCGCTGACTTATGTAATGCTTTCGGTTTAGTATAGTTGTTATAAATAATTTAAACGAGACTTAACTATGCATATTAATAAGTATTAAAAAATATCTTGAATGTTTATAAACAGTTCAAGATACTAATTATAAATAGTTTTAACTTGCATATTCATATTTCAACAACTCTGTGAAATATCACCAGAAAATGGAGATGTCAACTTTTTGTTCATAACAAATTTAACTAATATAAATAATAATTCTAATATATATAAATAGCTCACAGCTGATGAACCATCAATATCTATCATGAACTTAGTGCCTGATACAATTAAAAAATAATATAATCAAATATAAATAAGATCATTCATTGCTATAAATAGTTTATATAAGATGTACATTAGTGTAAACTAAAAAAAAAGTAATAAATTTAGTATAAAAAAACTATTGTACTTAATATAAATGATATCGGAAAGTGCTGGCCTACGCGCTGGAATATTTGACTTTATATTTTAGTCAAATTTTGATAACTGTGTTTTTAAATTTAATATAAATCATGTAAATAATTCCAATGGTCAGTATAAATGACAGTGGAGCGAAAAGCAGGAGGCGCTAGGTTGAAGAGTCATTAAAAAAAGAAGATTGTGGCTGACTATTATTGAGCATGGCGGTACATGAGGATTTTTTTGGGGACGATGCTGGGACTATTATCAGCCTCCTAAAAATAAATAACCGATATTCGTCATAAAAAATATCAGTGTCATCAATATAAAAAATTGTCTATTAATTAGAACATGAATTACAAATAACTTGGCCGCTCAAAGAGCTGAAGCAGCAGGTTTGTTATTTTAATCTGGATAATCTAATTTAAATATTATGAAACGTCAATAAGACAATTACCTCAAACAATAAATTACTCAACCAAATCTAACAACATGCTGGCATGAATTAAATGCACTTCAGAAATCACCTTTATTCCTTAGCTTTTCTTATTGCTATAAAGATCTGGGTATAACTTACTAAGGAGATCAAGCAAAAGAATTGCAGCAGAATCCTTGGCCTTCTTCACACTCGGCATTGGCTCCCCGACGCATTCATCAGTCCACCCTCGATCAGCTGTGTTGACACGAACAGCATACACGAACCTCTTTGCATGTGCAGGGCCACCTTCATTGACACATCTGTACTGGGGCATTGGCCACTGCCTTCTGAGGCAAATATCATTCAGCGTCTGTCTTGTGAACACTTGTGAGCCATTATCCTTCTCTCCATTTTTCTCAGCCTCTTTCATAGCCTCCTCCTTGTTCCTGTCTTTTTCCCGTAAGACCACAAGTGCATTTCTAGCTGCGAGCTTCTGGGCCATTTTCTTCTGAGGATTCTGTGCAACACCTATTTGTATGCCGTCTACATAGACCTCAACGGTGGCAACATTGCCAGAGCGTGTCGCCTTGTATTCTAGACCTTCTGCTTGCTGCTGACAGCGCTCCTGGAGTTCACGCACCGGGTGCATCGGAAGAGTCTCTGGAGTCACCATTGGATCTAGCAAAGGTTGGAAAACCTAGAAGAGAAGGAATAATCATTTTCCAAAACTGTAGTTATATATGCACTTTCTACTGAAAACAAAATTTGGCATCATAACTAACTGTGCCCTTTTATTAATATGAGAATTCAAAAAAGGAAAGTGTATTTGGAATTGAAATCAACATTTTTCTCAAAATTAAGCAGTTCATGATACTGTCTATGGACCACATTTTTTTCGTTCGTGAACATTGTTTGCCAATGCAAATACGTAATATTATAGTGAACTTTGTTCATGAACCAAATATGGATACAAAAGATTTGGTTCGCAAACCATGGATACAAACCATATTTGGTTAGCAGACAATGGATATGAACTTCCTAATTTTAAATTACAATTTCGAGTTCTGTTCTTCAAACTTTCTGTTTTCATACTACCATATTAAAAGAAGCTGAATTATCAGTAAGGCCAAATGGTGGTAACAATTTAGGCACATAATTCATTTATAAGCTTGACAACATTCCTAGAGAAAGCACTAACCTTAAAAAATACAAAAACACAACTCTAAGAGCTACAGGGTACAAAAGCCTCAGAATGATAAATGAGGAGGAATCTAATCCCTATGGTTATTGATGCCCATTGTGCCTACTTGTATATTTGAGTTTAAATTAACAAATCTAAACCGCTGGATGTATTCTAGATCATGTCAATTGAATATATATGAAAATTATGAATTTTAACTTTGTTTTGATGGTTATCAACATAAGAATTAAAATCATAAATTATCCATTGATTTTATTAACACTTGATGCATATATAAAATAAAATTGAAATGATATAATTATTCTGTGTACACATAGCATGATACATACAAAATATTCTATCTATTCTATCAACTAATTTTGTTATTTGAAGAGTTTAAAGAATAGTTATTTGAGATTTAATTTTATTGGCACTGATGTGATGCCAATGACCATGGGCATTCCCTCATGATAAATATATCATTTTTTTTCAAAAAACAACTACTCAATGTAAGAAAAAACATTGAGCTTCGAATGTAAAAGAAGAAAATTACCCTCCATACAACTGAAGTGTCCAGGCTACTATCCAGGAAGATGGCACCTGCAATAGATTCTACAATGTCTCCAAGCACCTTGGGAGCCTTGCAATCACTAAGACCAAAGGAGTTAAAACCTGGCTTTGATAGCTCCTCTTCCACATTCTTTACAAATTCCCGAATCTAACAAAGAGTTCATCATGTATTAATTCTCTGGCTTAATGAAATTAAGGTTCTAAAAGTCTGGCAGAAACTCTGAAAAATGTGAAAGAAAAAAAAAAAAAGCAAAATCCAGCTATACCCTACAAAACAAGAGTCATATAAAACATCAGAAGAATTAAACTTTCCAAGGAACACTCTTATCCTTCAAATCCCTGCCTGCCCCCATGTTCTTTGAAAGATGGAAGAATTAACTTATCCCTCACTGTCCATCATCTCTTCAGAAAACAAAACACCTAAAAATTATTTTGGTACTGCCAAAAAAAATGCTCGTGGTAGGATTTAGCATTTAGTGCTTAGGATTTACAGAGGAATGAGAAATTATACTCACTGCACAGGAAAACTCCTGACATCTCAGGCACATACACAAAACAGTTCCAAAAATGAAAGAAAAGCAAACCTGTGAATCCAGTGCACCAGATCCATGACGGAGGTGGACGTGTAACTTATGTTTTACTGCAACCCGTGCAAAATTCTCATTATTTACTGCAGCAGCTCTTAAATCTGTTAGCCGACCAGGAGGCAAATTTGTGTATGTGAAAAACAGATGGCGTGTGATAAGATGATCCAGCACTGCATCTCCCATGAACTCAAGTCTCTGATAACATGACACACCTGATGATGGCCTTGACGCATGTGTAATCGCCTCAACCAGGAGACCTCTATTGTTAAACATCATGTTTAAGGCATCTTCTAGTGTATCAAAATCTATGCTCCTCATGACAACCTCAGGTATGTTGTAAGACTTAATAGGTGTGATGTCATTCGGGTTGAGATCAACATGAATCCCAACCCAGTTCATGAAGTGGTTTGCCGCCTCCTTCCCTCCCGCCACATAGTACACTCCAATTAATGCTTCAACTACGTCAGCTAAAGTTTTGCTGGACAGCACCCGGTAGGAACCCAAATCACTCTCCAACTCACCTTCTTCTCTGATATTTTCTGCGCAATCATCATAAAAACTAGGTTCTTTGATATCAGGCCCAGTCAAAGGGGTAGTGGATTCCTCATCAAATTCCTTTGAATCCTCATCAAAGACCGGGAGTACTCCCGGGGCAGCCCACCGGGAGGGAGCAAAACGGTCAGCTTGAATGTAGGATTGGAGGCCCGTATTCAATGCGTATTGGTAGAGTGCCATGTTGCTCACCATCTGTTGTCTCATGCGTGTCAGCTGCCCCTCATGCTTCTGTGGGTATTTCAGGAAGAGAAATTTACTGACAACCCACTTGAGGTAGGCATCACCTAGCAGTTCTGCTCTTTCATAGCAAAAGGCCTCCTGACACGATGCAGCAGTCAGCGCCTCCAGTATCTGCAACAAAAATATACAAACAGTTAGACTGAAATGGAAACAAAGATGTAATTCCATTTGACCACCAATCAACATAGAAAAGTGCAAATATTGTATACAATTATGGGACACCCTCGCCACATCTCAGTACAATAAATAAGATCACTAGCCAATTATTCCTAGTATTCTCCTTTTATATCAAATAACTAATATTCTGTGGATTGTTGCAGCCAGTCTACTCAACACCAAAATGTCAAGTGAAGCAAGCAAGCAACAAGTATATTATTACGAATATACTATACTACAATAAAATTTTAGGGACCTCACAAGAAGTCACAACCAGTCCATACAAGTCAAAAACCTAAAATGAAAACCTGCTTGGTTCTAGAGCGGTTCAGTTGAGTCATATAACATATCAATTAAACTACTCTTCCTTTAACACCAACCATACAGTAGGGAGTTATTTACAAGTACCATGGAAAAGTGATGGTTGACAGAAGTATGATAAATGATGGCCATCATTTGACAATTTGGCAAACGTTGGTATTTTTTTTTTTTTTTTTGAGAATCTCAGAAATGATAAACAATGGAAAGTGAAAATACATTGAACGCAGGAATGGGAAAATTGATCATATTCTTAAGCTGAACGGCAAGAAGCATGCTCTCAACACGCCTCATTATAGATGGTAACCTCTGAGCTCCACGCACAAGTGTTCCAGGAAGAGGATGGACAAGGCATAGTTCAGGTGGTAAATACACATAATATGTCTTGTCAAGATTCTCCTCAGATTCACCTTCTCGTGCTATAGAAGTTTGGAAAAAAAAAATTAGAAAAGCCTGAACAAAAGAAAAACAAAATAGTGCTATATCCAAAATGTGAAGTTCTAAATTTTGGAGATGATAATGATTAATAAATTTGCTCAGACTTCTTGTGATGTCATTGGGTTTGACACACAAATATGATTAGTAGTTGAAGATCAAAACAAGTACCTTCAGAATGCTCGAATCTAGGAGAGAGAAGGTTTTTGCAATATGACACACCACGTCCTCGTATGAGAGACTGCTTCTTATAAATTAACTCCACACCATACCTCAAATTGCATAAAGTTTAAGCAGAACAATCAGAAACAATTGGAACAATAAGTTTCAAGTCCCCAAATGGCAGAACAGTCCGAATTGTATTAGTTCAATCTTTCCTCCACTATGTTTTAGATTCTATTATCCCACCCACATAGGCTCTGCCCCACCTCTCTTCCAACTAGTTCAAAGACAATTTGAGAATCTGCTGATGATGGTCAATATATCTCAGTATACCCAATATTGTAATTGTTGTTCAAAGTATAAACTACAAAAAAGACGAGAAAGTGATATTCCTAGATACACTGTTTTTTTTCAGTGAAACTAGATACAGAGCTAAAAAGTTCCACTTACTTCTGTCTATAATAATCAGCATAGGAGCTATACTCCAGAGGACCCAGATACCCCTCCTTCCTGGGAAAGGAATTCTCGGCATTCATGTTGTGGCAAACTGAGTCAACATAGAACCTCTTCCCCGAATGAACAGCGGTCACTATTCTCCCAACTAATGACTTCACGTCCATGCAAGAATCAGCCAAAAATAGTTTATCTGTGGGGCACTCTTTTGATTTCACACCACGGTTTGGAAACAAGCCCGAGGCTTTCACCACATCAAATTCTGCAACTGCACCTCTGATGCCATAAGTGGGGTGCACCTTCTGGCCAAAGGGTGTCGTGGAACCTGTTACGAAAAGAGCCCCTTAATTTTTAGCTTTAGACATTTTTTGTCCAAACTCCCTGAAGTTTTGTTCAATTGCTTTAAGGTTGTTAAAATATTCCATGTTCCAAAGACATAATAAGATGACAAAATCAAAGAACCAGATTAAAACACATCTTAGGAGTCTAATGGATTAGAGTATGACAAGAAAAAAATTCAAGAGGGCTTTTTGCAATTTAGACAATAATGAAACTCTCATTTCTGTATAAAACCAAGCTTTAGAGCAACTCATTGATTAACAGTACCAATACCATGACGCAGCTTCCCAAAGCCATATTCTCTTTTGTCCCCGCCAAGAGTTCTTTCGTTCGTCCCAAGGTAAACATCAGGGCGGGCACGATGGAGAGGGTTATTCCATGCATCAGTTTTGACTATGGCCTCAACCAAGTCCCAGTCAATATCCTTAATTGGGTCGGGTGAATTGTTGGATATGACAGGGATGAAGAGATATGCTTTTGCAGGGTCCCATGGGGTTGAGGAGGGATCAACATCCACATCAAGCACTATGCTCATCAATCTAACATGAAAGCTCTTCAGCATAACCAGCTGCAAAGACATGCATGCATATAAGAGCACGCGCGTGCACACAAAAAAATAGATAGTTAGAGATAGCAAGTTAGCATGCACAAAAACAATAAAGGAAAAAAGGAGCAGACTGCAAACCAATACAACAACAACAACAAAGCCTTTAATCCCAAATAAACTGGGGTAGGCTAGAAATGAAACCCAATCCAAAATCACAGAGAGCATAGATCACAAAGATAAAAGATCAAACTGCAAACAAATATGAAAACTTAATAAAAAGCCCTAGTAAGCCAATACAACAAAACATAACATGTTTTTTAAACACGAGACTAACCTGAGAATCAGATATCTGAATTTGTCCACGGAACACGAGAGATGCCTTTGTTATCATGCTTCGAGCAACAAAGAGATCCATCGTCATCGATAAAACCTAAAAAACAAAGAAAATCTCCTTATCAAAAAAAATGAAATGATTAAAGAGTATAATCTAAATCCCCAAGTGCCCACCAACACTAAACAAGGAAAAACATAATAATCACTATCAATGTAAGAAATACAGTGATTCTGTCCCTTTCTTCATTGTGACTTGATCACCAATACAAAAGCAGCAAAAGCAAGGAACACTGAAGGTATGGTTCAAGTTGAAAGCATTTTGCAAATGTTAAGCAGATTTTTTTTTCAATGTTTCAGGAGAACAAGAATGAGATTTTGATGTCTAAGAATTTATAAGGTTTTTTGCAACACTTTTTATAACAGTTAATTACCTCTGCATCCAACTCAGCACCAAAGAGAACAGAAAATTCACAAACTTGATTAAGAAAAGGATCCTTTGAAGTCCCCATGTTAGTACTGTTCACGAAATACATGTGTAGCTTGAACTGGAAATTGTGAAAACCATTTCTTCCCGACAAAATCCACTCGCCCTGGATTCAAAAAAATAAATAAATAAACAGAATAAGCAGATTTAAAAATTAAAAAGAACTATGTTCTAATTCAAAATTGGAAGCTGCTTGGTCCCAATTGGAATCAGCAGATTGAAGTACATGAGCAATTTATGCTAATTACCAAGAGATACTTACATGGAGTACTTCTGCCACGCCTTCTGGATAGAACTCCCTGTGGCGCTCTGTACCTGGAAGTGGATCTCCTTCGCCGGACTGGTCAACCTTTTCCCCTTCTTCCCTGGCCCCTCTGTCTGGCAAAAGCATATCAGTGAAGGCACCCATCTCATGCAGCTTCTTACACGCAGCTAAACAAACAGCCTGTGGATACAGTGCAAATTAAATTACCCAATTCATTCAACTGTTCCAATAAACATTGTGCACAAAAAGTATGAACTAACAATTATTTGAACAAAAGTAACAATACAAAAGAATATTTTGTTTTCAAGGATTGTCAAAAACATGATACACAATGAGAACTTAAATCCCACTCATAAAATCAGCTTTTTTACAAGATGCCAATGTTAATATTAGTCAATAATTATTAACATTTTAATAATGTTTAATTGTTTTAAATACTTCCTCTATACGCTGATGATGAAAATTTCTTATAGTTCAATAATGAATGACTAATTTATCAGGGTTTGCAAATCATTAATAGTGTAATTGAGCTCTTGCTCGGCAAAACAAGTGCAATATGAGGGCCACTTTAAGCATATAACTTTTTTCATGTATTAACTGTTAGATTGTAATAAGAAAAAAAAACATCTTTATTCGGTACAAGCTAGTAAAAACAAAACATGAAAGAGTAGCCAAATAAATTTACTTGCTGAGCAAGGCGCATTGAACTGCAAACAGGACCCTCAAGCTTCTCGAATGGAGCATTGCATGGTAACTGAAGACTGCATGAGTATTCAGTAGCACCACCTGGTTTCTCGTGCCTCTCCATTATGAACTCAGGGCGGAGAAGAGAATATCTAAATCAAATGAAAATTCATAAAAATTACTAGTTAAAGAAACTTCTTGCATGGAAGAAATAATTAAGCTTCGCATTGACTTTGTGACCTTATCCGGCATCAGTACTGAACAGTATATACATTTGAATATTCAAGATCACTACAGGGTTAGTGCCACATGATTTCAGACTGCAGCAATTACTCACAAAAATCCTTCAGCATCCAGACTCCAGACTAAAAAGACCAATAAAAGTGAAATTCAACCAAATTAATATTACAGTTTGCTTCCTGACATAAAAACACTAGAATGACATATCACTTGGATCCCAATATAATTTTGTTTCCCCTTTGCCTTTCTTATATTTAACTTCCCTTAAAAAAAGAAACAAAAGCCTAGTCTAAAAAAAAAAAGATAATAAGCACCTGTCACTTGGTAACTGAGAACAGTACAGATGGATGAGCTGAACAGCAGAATTCAAGCTAACAACAGCACCTGTTGATTCAACCTGGTATAGTGAATTTGGATCCATGTCAGCTGCAGCTAGTTTTGGGTTGCCTTTGAGGTGACTCAGATCTGTTCTTTCAATAGCCTCTTTCCTCAGTGTTTCTTCACTATTCCGCGCATTCCTCAGGAAAGTTTCATGTGAGATGTTATCCCTGGCATTTCATCAAAATATCGAGCTTAATTACCAAAGTTAACACTAGAGGCCTTAGTTTAATCCATGATTACTGCAACTACTGTCAGTTCCCTGACAAAGCTGAAGTTCATTAACTAAGCCTAACTCAATTGTGCAATTTAAAACAGTATTCAACCAAAAATGGTCAAACTGTTAGCCACATTTGATACAAGGTAAGACTGTAAGGTACCAAAATCCTCATAATAGTCTTGGTAAAAAAAAAAAACGCTATATTGATATTATGTGAAGTACTTTTCAAGCATCAAAATGTAGTCAGATCCAGGCTTCCTTGCACGACCTCTGGATTGAATGTAAGCCAAAACAGTTTTTGCAAGGTCAAAGCGGATTACAACATTGCACTGCCTAATATCGAGTCCTTCCTCTGCAACACTTGTGGCAACTAACAATGTAATCTGCAAATGCCACAAGAAACTATAGTAAACAAGATACTCAAGAAACTAGAGATTCATGTAGGTCTTTTACTATTCATGACAAGCTCTTATCAGTATGTATCAGCATAACTGATATCAAAGTGCTCCAGTGTAATATTGGCATGCCACAATCATAGTTTTTGTTGTTATTTTTGTTTTTCTCAACAGATGCTTTCAAGAACCTTTCTGGATTTACTAATTGTGGGAAATTCCAGAACCACACCAACAGCACAGAAAAAGATGCTAAAAGCTTAAAAGATTTTACCCTTCCATCACGGAATTTAGCAATAGTGTCCTGTGTCTGAGAAGCACGCATCTCCTGGTTATTATTGTTTCCTATAAGGCTTGCACATTTCACGAAATCCAGCGAAGGAAGCTCTGAGAAGACCTGATTAAAACATATACTTTACTTATTCAACTAAGTCAGAATCATCTGCCCTTGTAAATAATCCCCAGTTGAAGTTCATTACCACATGGTACAGTTGCTAAACCAGAGTGGTCTGGATGCACCTTAGCTTGTTTAAGAACTAAAAGGACGGACCCATTGAGGCTGAAAGATTGAAGTTCTTTAATTGGAATGGCACGGTAGTAGAAGTTCTGATATTAAGAAGCATGAGGTTAACTCTAACCTTGGGCAGTACTAAGGCCGTCACAACCCTTTCCACAAAGATAATGGCACGGAAATCCTCAGTGTGTTGGTACTTCAGAAGAATTTTAATTAGCGACTGCACCTTTGGAGTGACCTTTCCATTCGCCACAGCAGCTCCAGCAATGGCATCCACGTGCTCTCCTCCCGAGACAGCTGAAAGAAAATCAAAGATAAACCGAATCCCAACTCAAAAGAGCTGCTAGATCTCTGCTACTAGCAGTTTCTTCAGCATTCTATGGGGCATTTTGGATACTAATAGTTGACTGGGCAGATTAAAAAAATCATAGAAACACAATTTGCTTAATTGACCAGTTTGTTACAGAACCAATTAAATTTTAGAATCCCAATCAGCTGCCATAAAAAACTATGGCAAGATCCTGCCAATAACAATCATCATCAATTTCAATAGCACCCTCATTTGTTCCCTGATGAACTGATTAGATTTGCAATATGATAATGAGTACAAGTATATTTAAGAAATTTAAAGGCAACAAACCATGACTGTCTGGAAGCTCTCCCTCCTCAAGGTCATTGGTACTAAGACTCTCACCACTATGAACCTCACCATGGCTCAAAACACCATTGGAGACAGCTCCCTCAGAAAGCTGGCACTGCAACAGTGCAACCACTCTTTTCAAGTAGGACTCTTGAAACTTGACATCAAGCTGGTAATTTGCCCTTTCATCATTTTGCAATGCTGTCAAGAATGAATGTGCAACCTGTTCTTAAAAAAAACCAAAAATATAAAGACCAGCTCAACATGAAGGCAGCTTTTGTTCAAAACTTGCATGCGATCAAAGGGTTGTATGTTTGCACAACATATTGCCATAGAAATACAGTCTGAATTTGCTGCACAACCTTCTTTCTTTTTTTTCTTCAAAAAATACACAATATAAGCTAAATAGAAGAATGATGAATAAAAAATGTTTTCATTAAATGCTTATCCATAAGAATATCCTACAGAACTCTATTGTAGAAGTCCCAAAATAGGTTACCTTAAATGCACACCACTGGCCCAATTCCCCAAGAGCATAATTAATGGCCCGTAATTTCTGAATCAAGTTTGCAGCACCATCACTCTCAGTCCTCTCTGATACACCATAAACCAGGCGCAGCTCCTCTCTATTTGACCCAGCATCTCTGGCACCCATAAACTGCCACTTGCTCCTCCTTGAACTTGGGTGCACTGCAGCTTCAATCTCAGCCTCCATCTTTACTATCTGCTCATGCAACGAATCAAATCTGGCTGCCTTGTCATAATGCACCACCGTTTCAAGAGGCATTGGCACATGCTTCTCGAGTTCCTTCCGGTCTTTAACAGTGAAGACTATTGAATCAAGCTTGGTCTCAAGATTTCTTATTTTTATGGCACAGTCTTCCTGACTCGAAACACCTGTAGAGGTAGAAAAACTCAGAATTCACAAAACTCAATGTGGAGGAGTACCAGGAATCGAGGTTCAATGCATTTTCGCTGAGTCTTTAGAATGGTTTGAATTTCTTTTAGAATCTTTAATTTTATTTTCTTAACATTACAGATATATGGTTTGAATTTTTCTTTATTTTTTTATCTATAGGGACTAGCCTGCAAAATATAACAATTGTATTACAAGGGGGCAGCAGTGGGAGGGAAGAGAGATTGTACAGAAGGGCAGCAAAACAAAAGTATCCATATATCTTCATCCCCATACATAAATATCCATATCGATACCCATTACGAATAATGATTGGCTAGCGAAGTTTGATGCATATAAAGATAATTTAGTACATAAAAGTTGGAAATAAAATCCCAAGGAAAAACTCTAATATTTCATACACTTGTTATCCATAATGAATATCATGAAAGTTATACAAGTTTTTCATCAGTTCTGTAATTTTAAAGTGTTGTGTTATTATTCTAACGTGCTTACCTTGTTACCTTCAATATTTGTTATAAGTGTTTGAATCAATAAATTATCTGAATTTGTACTGTCAACAATCCAACCTATGTCCGTATCCATGCAGATATGGTTTTGAATTTTAACATCCCTTTAATATCAGTATCCATATATTCTAACCTAGTCCTTCACCCTTACATAGAAGCAACGTACCTTTCAAGTTAACAGGGGAAGCAGTCATGCCAAAAACTATCGGCCTTTTCTCCTTAAGTGTAGTGTGGTAGAACTCGGACATGACCAGTGAATATGGGTGTTTTTTCACAGCATGATGGCACTCGTCCAAGATTAACAAATTAATTGAATCCATTTTGATTATGCTGTGCCGGAGTATGTTCAACAATATTTGAGCAGTCATGACAAGCACCTGCGCAAAACATATCATCTCATTACCAATGATGTGCAAAATCAACCTCACTTCAGTATACACTATCTTGTCAAAGACTTTAAGCCAGTCATTCTCAATGACAACAAACAAATAATACTATAAAACATTATCAGAACAGAATATTAATCAGAAAAGGAATTTAAGAAACTGCCTGCTTGGATTCAAATTCCCGCTGCCACCTCTTTAAATCCCAAAAATCCTGGCCCATCTCCCCACAATAATGTCCAACTCTGAATCCTGTCCTCTCTCGAATGACCTCAGCTTGCTAGACATACAAACAGTTAGTAAATGCATCAGATTGAAAAGGGATATATATATAGAGAGAGAGAGAGAGTCCGACTATGGTGCTTTGCAAAGCACAGAGGCGTTGTGTGCTTTGTGTTCTATTTTTAATTTCAAGTCAGAAATAATCGATCTGAACCATTCAATCTAATCTTCATATAAAAATCTATTAGTAAACCAAATTTTATATTTTTTAGAATTTTTTTGCTATTTTTTCTGATGAGGAGAAAATGACTTGATCTGAGAATTTTGGTTCATCCAAAAATGACGGTTTTCCCCCTATCCAAAAAAATAGCAAATAAATTCAAAAATATATAAAATTTGGTTTACTAATAGATTTTGATATGAAGATTAGATTGAGCGGTTTGGATCGATCATTTCTGACTTAAAATTAAAAATAGAGCGCAAAGCACACAACGCTTTTGTGCTTTGCAAAGCACCATAGCCTAATTATATATATATATATATATACACACACACATATATGTATATATATGTGAGGCTATGGTGCTTCGCGAAGTACAAAATCCCCGTGTTTCGCATCCGCAACTCAAATTTGAAAGTCCAAATGGTCGATCCAAATCGTTGAACATGATCTTCATATTGAAATATATTTGGAAATCAAATTTTATTTTTTATTTTTTTTTAATTTTTTTCTATTTTTTAGATAGGTACAAATTTTGTTGTTCTAACGATTTATGCACCATTCAATACTAGTGATTTTTCACCCATCTAAAAAATAGCAAAAAAATCAAAAAAAAATATAAAATTTGATCTTCAAAGACATTTTGATTTCAATACGAAGATCATGTTCAATGGTTTGGATCGACTGTTTGAACTTTCAAATTTGAGATACAGACGCGAAACACGAGAAATTTTGTGCTTCGCGAAGCACCATAGCCTCACTCTATACATACACACATATGTATATATGCAAGAAAAAGAATCAATTCGAGTTCAACGAGGATTTCATACCTGATAAACAAGTGGAACCTTGGGAACCAGGAAAACAGCAAGCATCTTCTTATTCTCCTTCATCATATCTGTGAAAACACTCTTCATTAAAAGTACTGCTATGAGAGTCTTACCAGCACCAGTTTCCAAAAAGGCAATTGTATTCTTCTTCTTTGCATGTTCCAAGACTTCTAGCTGGTACTGCCTTGCCTGTTCTTCAACTATTACCTTCTCCTTCCTCCCTGCTTCCTCCTTTTTATTTTCTGCTCCTGACTCATTTTCCCCAGGGCCATCCTTTCTCGCCCGTTTTGCCACCCTCTCAATCTCAGATTCCCATGACCCATTGTGGTACACCATTTTACCTGATTTATCCCTCTCCCAGTACCCCCTGCTATCTCGGAAATCAGTACCAGGACCATCTCTGTCCCTCCTTCTGCCCCATCTGCGGTCAAAAGTGCCCCGCAGCGATCCCCTGTTCCAGTGGCCACGGCGATAACCACCCCCTCCCCTCTCTCCGCCACATCCGTCACCACGTGGCCTCTTCCCATCTCTCCAGCCGCCATTAAATAAGCTTCTCCCCCGCTTTACCTCACTGCTTCTGGCAACATTATTAGCATCTACAGCCATTGGCTGTTCATAAGTTTGTTCCTTCGCTGGTAGTTGGGGTTCTTCTTTCTTCACATGGTGCAAAGTGCTCGAGTCAGAGTTGATGCTTTCAAGAATCCGGTCGATCTCAGCCACAAACCCTTCATCAGCTACTCGTTCAAAATTGGGAAGCGATGATGGGTCTAATTCAGTGCCCGAAGCAAAGTCGAGGCAGCAAAGGGTATTAACATCCTCGCACGCATCGTACCAGTACGAGCTCGGCTCCACGCCATTGCCCCCCATCTGATGCAAGTTTTTTCAGTAACGAAAGAAACAAACAGTAGTAGCAAATAAGTAGAAAAAGGTAGTAGCAGTTGAAAAGAGACGATAAAAAGACTTCCTTCTTTTCTTGTCTGATTTTGATCTGCTGCGTAGAGAGAGAGGGGAGGGAGAGAGAGAGAGGCGATGATTTCCGTACGAATCACGCAAGAATTGAGGTGAGTTGAAAGAGAAAATTCCTATTTGGTTCTCTGAGAAAAAAAGAAAAGTAGGGATTCGACGGTATATCAACGCTACTCTCTCTATCTCTGTCTCTCTTTCTCTTTTTCAGTGGGCGCGCGGCTCTTGAGAAATTAGACTAGGCGCGAGATTGCTAGAATTGTTCGATGTTTGGTGGGATGGTTATTACGGAGAGAGGGAAAGGAGCAAAAAAAAAAAGAGATTCTGCTTCTACTACCTGATATTAGCAGTGCGAAGCAGAGAGATGGGGAAGAGAACTTGGGAAGGGCGATGGAGACGGTGAGCGATTCTGCTTTTAGGTTTGAGCCATTTGCTTCTCTGCGCTGATTGGATGCTTTGTTTTTGTGATGCCTACCCAAGTAGTCCAGTACCCACTACCCAGCAACAATTTTTCATCCAGCGTCTAGTCGGTTTACACATTTGCCCTGCGGCTACACCTACACGTTTGCAACCCGTTGACAGGTGAAATAGATTAAAAAATAAATAAAATAATAGTTAGTTTATTTATTTTATTTGACGTTTGATTATGATCTAAACTAAAATAAGAAAAATAGAATAATACTAAAAAAGTAAGAATTGTTAATGCATAAAGAGGTTAAGTTTTCAAATTATCCAAACATATTATATCATCACTCTTTTACATTATTGATTTTTACTTAAATCTTTTCATCTATTTAAATTCAACGGTTCATATATAATTTTTCTTTTCTCATTTAAAATAGATGGGAACAATATGTTTGAGGTGAAAAATGATCCAACCTTTTAGTATTATTTTTGTAGATTATCATGTTTGATAATATTATTATTTTATTTTTAAATATCTTTAGCATTAAAAAGTTGTGTTCAAATTTTCATTAATATAATTTTTTTATTGAATATATTAAAATTTTATATTTTTAATTATTTATCTGGGAAATATCTTATCGGAATGATCCCTAGTTACAGCCTGGTTATTTTAAAAAATCAAAAGCGCCCCACTTGATGAGTTTCAATAAAAGTTAAAAGCTTATATTAGAAATCTAGAAATTAATTGTCGTAAGTATTGTTATCTCTAGGGTGTAAGTTCAATCGGTTTTAGTTGACCAACTCAATTCAAAAAAATAATTTTATTTTATTTTATAAATTGGATATGGATTAAATTTTAAGTTGCCTAAAAGTGCCAGTTTTGGAAATATTACATATTCTACACCAATTCGTACATTTTGAGTTATATCACTATCAAAGTAGATACTTGGATCATTTTCACCAATCTACAATAATATAGTTTTTTTAATTAATTTCATAGCAAATGTGCTTGAATTTTGAAATATTGCTATTTATTAATAATAAAAATTTATAACAAATGTAAAAAATGAACCTCAAATTTCAGTTAAAAGAGACTCATAGAAGAAAAAAATTAAATGTTGACCATGCAAAAATTTACTTAGTCTTCATTAAATCTCAAAAAATAAAATATAAAGTTTGGGAGAAAGAAGGCGAAGAGTTTGAGAGACAGAAGGCGAAGAGAAGAGAGTTCTCAAATTTCGGTCACATCTTGTGGGTACAATGACAATGGATTGAGGTACACTAGGCAGATGATAAATCCGTGAAGTGGGAGTATTTTATGTAGGTACTAAATCGATAGAGTTATTTGACTCCACGTGGGTGGCTAATCTGTGATGTAGATTCCGAACTTCTCATTCCATTTATCTACAGTGACAGATTCAGGGGAGGGCTGAGGGCTCGCCTCCCTCCCCTCCCCCAATTTTTCAGAAACGTCCAATAAATAATGTATAATTTCATAAAAAATTAAAAAATTATACGTCTTGCCCCTCCTAATCTTTTTTCTCTGTGGTGAATGTCTGATCCCTTCAGTCTCGACCTCCAATCTAAAGTCCTGACTTCACCCATGTTTACCTACATATTTAATTTAGATTTTTTTACTTAAATATAAAAATTCGGTTATCAGTATGCATGATAAATTCCGATGCTTTCAACTTTTTATTATTTAAAAATATTTGAAGAGAGAGAACTCATTATTAGTTATTAAAATACAAATGTATGTGCTTGGTTCAGATAAAAAATGTGATGTAAGTGGTGAAGTAGAAGAATATATTTTGGTGTTTTAAAATGGAAAAAAAGAAAAATATAGATTTGATGGGCTTTATTTGGAGTAAATTATGTATAATAAATATATAGAAGAATATAAAAGAATTTTAGAAGTTAAAAGGGATACAAATATAACTGAAAAAAATATAAGATTCAGTGAACTTTATTCAGTAAATTATGTAGAGTAAATAAGATAAATATGAAACAATTTTAAAAGTTAAAAGGAGGTACAAATAGTTAACGAGGATGGATCAGATGATCACTTCAAATCGTGCTTAATCTTACTCTTTCTCTAAAGGAAGGGATCACTTGACAATAGTTATTTTGATACTTTTGACAATGTATTTTCAAATAAATATGAAAAAAATTTAAAAATAGAAAAAAAAACCTATGGATATGTTTTTATACTTATAGATTGATTGTGATTCAAATTTCATGCAATTTTATTATCGTTTGATAGTCCATCAAAGACCGTCAAATTATAACCGTTCAGATTATATAATTTTTTGATAGTCCTTGATGAAGTATCAAACGATGATGAAATTACATGAAATTTGAATCACCATCAATCTATAAGTAGAAGAATATGTTCATAAGACTTTTTCTACTTTTAAATTTTTTTCGTATTTATTTAAAAATTCATTGTCAAAATAACTCATTGTCAAATGATCCCCCCATATTTAAATCACACATATTATTTTCATAAACGATCAGACACTATTTCTTCCCTTCTCCTCTATTTACTTTCTCGTCTCAATCAAAAATTGAAAATACAAACGAAAAGAGAACAATGGAGATGTTCTCTCCTCTCCAACCTAATCTCTGCTTTTTAATTGAAAATAGTGCAGCACTATATGAATTACCTCAATAGTTGCTTTCTTGAAGGGATCGTAATGGAACTTATGTGCTTCCTCTTCCATTTATCCAGCATATCTCAATCAATTTGTCCGTGATTTTTAAAATAAAAATATAATAAATTTTATTTTTAATAATAACCACTATTAAATTATAATTATAATAATAAAAATGATAATGTACCCATCGCAGTGGTGTTTTCCCATAAACGTGTAACTGAGACTAGCGCTTTTATATAAATGTGTCATTGAGGTCAACGTCTTCCACAAATACGTCACTGAAACTAATACCTTTAATGATATGTATTTAATTCCTCCGGTTCACTCTCTCAACTCTGATGGTTATTTCATAGGTCTATATTAAAAGACATTAGTTCTAGTGGTGTGTTTCCTTAAAAGACTTCACTGCGCTCAGTCCTAATTGTGTGTTGTCATTTTTATTATTAAAATTATAATTTAATAATATTTATAAATAAAAATAAATCTTAGTAGATTCTTATTTAAAAAATCACAGTCAATCCGCGGTTTCTTTGTATACTATTGTATACATTGTAATAACTTGACCAAATTCAAGTAAAAATTTCAAAATCCGATTTATGCTTGGCAAGGTCGTTTTCATATCTTATTCGGCCAAATTATTCTTAAGTAGTTATTTTAAAACATTTTCTACGAGTAACTAGTAGATTTGAAACTTATTGGCATCAATCTGATAGTCAAAATATATATAGTGTAATGAAAATTGAAGTAATAGCATAAAACAGTATATTTTGAAAAGATTTTATATAAATGCAGGCGCAAGGAGAGAAGAGACTATAATAAATGCATTTGGTAGCTAGCTACTACCAATTTTTTTTTTTTAAAAAAAAAAGAAAAAGGAGAGAGGAGGCGGTTTGAAGAGTGTTCTTCTGTCTTCCTATTACTTGGATTGAGAAATATATTTCGTAAAGAGGTAAATTTTTTAACCTCTCACATATGTCATATTATTAAAACTTATTTATCATCGAATTTTTTATCTACTCGAATTCAATAATTCATGTGTTAATATATACTTAAGGTAAAACTTAATTCTTAAAATAATCTATTTTCTTATGATTTTTTTTTATAAATTATCATGTATTTAGTTATAATCTTTATGCTAATAATGATGATGATCATTACATATATATTTAGCATTTAAAAAAATTAAGTTAAAATTTTTTTAATTTAAAATTTTATTAAATATATTTCTAATTATTATTTTTTTAAATTATGGTAGAAGGGAAGTCCGAGTTATAATTCTAGCGATAAATAAAATCTTCAACTTTTATTTATCTATTAATTTGATTGAGGAGAAAGATGGGAAGGAGAAGGAGAAGGAGAAGGAGAAGGAGAAGGGAGTCTGAAATCTGATCCGTTTATAAAAATAAAATGTGCGGTCTAGATATAAAGGTAAGAAAAGATTGGGCACGTCGGGGAGTGCCGGAATGGCCATCCGAGCCCCTCATAGGTAATATGAAAAAAATATGGGTAAATATAATATTATGTCCGGTCAAAAAACAAGCAAAATTTTGCCGTAGGGATTCTAACCAAGCCAAAGTATGGAAGAACTCAAATTTTAAATTATTATGGGGTGAAATCTAAACCATTAATTTTGGATTTGAATTTCAGACGGAGCCGATTAAGATAGTCAATAATTAGATTCAAAAAACCTATTTAAAACGAAAATTGACAATAACTCATTTTTTGTGTTAATACAGAGGATGCGAATTCATGTAGGCAGAGCAAGAACTGTTTTTCTTCGAATAAAGTACTCATCACAAGATAAGTACATGATATTTAAGAAACACAAAAGTAAGATTAATTAAAATCATATTTAAATAATCATAATGAATTATGAATATGTTCGATTGAACTTCATTTTTCAATCGAATAATTAAAAAAGTTTGTATCCGTCATCATAGCATGTTGCATAGTCTATTTAATTAGGCAAAAACGAAAAGAGAAAGATGAAGGGGATAAAACGGCCAACTACAACCGAACAGAGAGACTACCAAGCAAAGATACTCTGTTGACCGGCTCCTCTTTTCTTCTCTTCAACAAAGAAAAGGCCAAAAGCCAAAAGGGCATCTCCTTTTAATTTTCTAGTGCTCATTTACTCCCTTCTCTGACATACGGAATTTTCTTCGCTGTTTTCCAAATCAAATATTTATCGCCGTATTTGTTGGATACACCGAGCGTTCCCCCGTACAAAACAGATAAGCTGGTGCAATTAGAAGATTAAACTTTCAAACTTTTTAAATATGTTATATTATCATTTTTTTATCATTGATTTTATTTAAATCTTTTAATCTTTTTCAATCTAAGAGTTTATATAAAATAGTTGCTCTCTCCTCTTAAAATGATCTAACTTTTTTGTATAATCATTTATAGATTATTATATGTCTAGTTAAAATTTATAATAATTATTATTGTTATAATTATCATTATTACTTAGCATTTAAAAATATTATGTCTAAATTCTCTTTAATGTGAAATTTTATTAAATATATATATTTAAAATTTTATATTATTAATTATTTATTTGAGAACTATATTGTCGGGGCGAAACCCGAGTTATAACCTAGTGTCCATAATTATCAGCGGCATGTCAATGTCACTAAAATTAAATTGCAAATAATTATCTTATAAATTTTTAAAACAATAAAATCATTTGCTTGAATAGGTTATAAGTGTTATAATATATACGTACACGAAATACTTCATTTCGCTTTTTATATATATATGCATCAAGCAAAAATAAAATCAACGGATAATTTTTTTATAATTGAACAGTATCTCGTGATGACTGTAGACACAAAATTAAAATTATATAAGTTTAAGCACATAATTAAAAACGAGCAAAATAATATCTAATAATTTAATATTGTTAATTAAAGTACAATAAAAAAAAGTTAACATCATATAGCGCGTCAATGAATTAATGATTATATATAATTATTGGATCTCTTTGAAAAATTTATGAAGCGGAGGTCGGTTCCCTAATTTACTTTTCTTATCCAGCTTTTCTCAGAACATCCAACTCGCATGATATAATTTGAAGGAACATAAAAGTAATTCTATAACTTGTATTTTCAATCTCTCCTGAAAGAAAAGTACAAATCCAAGTTTTACACTGGATTTTTTTCATACTTATGAGTTTCAAATTAAGTCTGAAAAAATTTCTAGTTTCACACATCACACAAAATAACACTGATTGTGTTGTGATATTAACTGACTATCAATACATTATTTGTAATAACGCATTAGAACGAGTAGAGTTAAAACAACTCATTATGAATCTCAAAATTATCTATTTTATAGTCCTATTCGTGTATAAAACTGGACGATTTGAATTATGTGTCTTGGCATACTCGATTTAACAACTTCGGAATATCATTCCTAGCCTGAACTTCGTAATTCAGAATGACAATATTACCTCCATAATCCAAGTTACCTTAATTACGTCAAGTTCGTCCTGTAACTTCTGCTAGCACATATATATATATATATATATAATAATGAACGAGTCGATTTTTGGAGGACAAGTTTTGTACGCCGCCGGAAACTTGTGTGCTTAGAGCATGTTGCAATTGAAGGAATTAAGGATCTGTATGTTTCCGTGAATTTGAATATACAAGTAGGTGCACTTGCTGTATTTGCAAATTACATATGTTTGTTTGTCCGTAATTATTTTTTAACACTGCAGTTGCATTTTCATATTAATGCCAAATGCAGCAGCTCGTGCTACGCCCAATTTTAGACAACTTTTAATTAATAATATTGCGAAATTAAAAATGTGGTATATTTCTGAAATTAAATTTGCACTAACTTATTAGATTTTGAAATTAAAAATGTGGTATATTTATGTATTTTCAGTCTGAATGTCTGATCTATATTAATTAGGTTATATATGACGGACCTTTGACGGGTACGAGTACGAATAAATTCTAATGACGATGGTCAGTGTGCGCATGTCACTAATTTACCTGGTAGTCTGGTACAGAGGAGGTACCAGTCCTATTTTCGTGATAGTGCCCCCACAAAATGTTGCGTCGACGTAACAATTCAATAAATGCACTTATGTTATGCGCATCATTTATTTTCTTTATCAGTGAAGGGACGTTACATGTAGTCATGTAAAATCTTGGACTAGTAATATATATTCAATCGAATAATTTTTTTTAGAGGTGACAATCGATAAGAGCGGTCGGGTTGACCTTCTAAAAAAAATCGGATCAGATCAAATCAATTTATATGTTATATTTTTTTTTCAGATTGTTGATAGATTTTGATTGAATTGAAAGTCATTTGATTTCAGATCATGTCAGTTTGATTTTTTTTAAATTAGATTGAGTCTGATCAGAATCGAATCCGGACGGATTGAGCAGATTTCTCGAATCGAATCGAATTTGGCCACCTCTAATTTTTCCTATGGGAATTGAAGTAAGAATGCGACCATAAGAGATGAAGAATAAGGATATTTTTTGTCACGAAGTTCACTGAAATTTTAATAAATGATAGCACTTCCATAATGATTTGGGCAAGGACGAAATCAGAAACAATCGATACGAAACGCTCAAACCCAATAAAATAAAATGTCATGATAAAAAAATGATTTTTTCACTACACTAAGCAAGAAAACTTTATTTTTATTTTTTTCACTAGGCCAAAAGAATGTCCGAACACCCACTTACACCAGCGTTGGTTTCACCCTGAATTTGGGAATTCAAGGAGGAAACAAAAATATTTCACTGCAATACAACCAAAACCAAATTAATGACTTGTACAAGTTGGATGTTCATCATGCTGCTTTCTGAAGTACTTAGTCGGAATGACTACAACAGTATCACAAGTACTCAGTGCAGATTTTAGTAATAATAAGTTTTATTAAATTAATATTATTAAAAATAAGAGTGAGAAACTTAAAATTTCAAATATACGAATGTCAGCGCGTCACTGGCAGTGGCGCGGACGAAACGCGCCACTGGCAATGGCGTGTTTCATTATTTTTAGGAAACGCGTCACTGGCTCGTTTCGTCCAAACCACGCGCAAGTGACTGCACATTTTGTATATATAAGAAACAAACGCGCCACTGGTAGTGGTGCATTTCGTAAAAATAAGGAAACGCGCCACTGACAGTGGCGCGTTTGGTAAAAATAAGGAAACACGCCACTGCCAGTGGCGCATTTCAAACGCGCGCTATGAAACGCGCCACGCCGCTATGGCGCGTTTCAACGCGCGCATGAACACGCCACTGCCAGTGACGCGCTGCCATTCATATATTTGAAATTTTACGTTTCTCACTCTTATTTTTAATAATATTAATTTACTAAAACTTATTATTACTAAAAACTGGTACTCAGTGTGCTTTAAGAAGACGCCACAGTGCCACAGTGCCACACCAGCCAGATATACAAGATTATTAGTACGAACTGGAGTAATTTCTGAACAAACAAAGTCAAAGAATTAAAGTATAATTATCTAAATATATCCTAGCTTTGAATGCACTTAGTAAGGTTTTAATTAAGCATCAACAGCAAATACCTGTGTTAAATTTATGAAACTTGGAAGAGAAAGGTTCCCACAAATAAATTCTACCAAAATGTATCAGCAGATAACTACAAAATAATTGAAAAGAAGAAAAAGAGCTGAACATTTATCAACTCAGAAAGAACCATGCCCCATAAATTTAACACAAAAGAATTGACAACTACTATAAAACTAAGTAAACAAATATGTTGACAATAAATTGCCTTGTACCACATCCAACTCAAAATTTACGGTTATAAAAAAAGAAAAACAGCACCAGCAAAGCACAAAAGCACGGAATTAAATCAAAAAGGTCATAAGTACTTTCTTGCGAGGGCCCGAACTCTTGTATCAAAGTGCGATGAAGTAATTCTTGATCCCAGCAGGTATAGAGGATTCAACAGGGTCTGTTAATATTTTTTACAAAATCACATCATTTTCATAAACAAACACAGGCGTACCACCATGACGAAAAATAGCTAGACAGAAATAATAGCCTTGGTACAAAAAATTCCCAGTGCTAAAAGATGTCCTATCATCTTTTAGCGTACCCCCAATTTATTTATTAAAGGCTTTGTTGTCGTTGTCGTTGTTGTGCTAAAAGATGTCCTATCCAATAAATTTACAACCTGAGTAAATGCAACAAATATTGCTAGGTGTTTTAACCTTCGGTGAAATAAATAGCTTAAAGAAAACTTCTGTCCATCTTATGCCAAATAAATTAGTTGATTGACTTCGGGGATCCAAAACTATTAAATATCGAGTACCTCTCTGGTACATACCATTACTGGCATCTAGAAGTATGGTTGGTCTGATCTCAATAATTTAAACTACACCTACCCTAAACAATAATAGAAATTTGCAAAGTTAACGGCACATAAAGCCCCCCAAAATTATAGCAGCAAATTACATGGAAGGTGCAGGCTTATGTTAAAATCTGCAAGCCAAGCCTTACCTTAACATACAATTCATGAACCTCCTGAAAAAAGTTTTTAATGCCATCTTCACTGCGGGAATCATGGAGTAGCATCAGCCTTGTATGTATAAAATGGCTGGTCAAGGAGAAGAATTGCAAACTTGAAGGAAATAATTTAATATGTAGCACAAAATATCATTGTTACACTATAAAAATGAAAAACATTATCATATTGAGATATAACCTTGCAAATTAAGGTAATGTCAGAACAATTTATTACTAATTCTTCCAATGGATCAATACATAACCATAATAAGATTCATGTCAATAGTTTTTGTAGAGTGAAATTGTAGCAAAGTGTCATCATATGAATATGGATGTGAATGATATGGACCCCCTTTTTTAGGTTTTATATGATATTTGGCAACATTACAAGAGTTTGTGTGATATTTCTCATTTCATTTTTTTCTTTCTTTTCCTTTTCTTGAAAAAGTAGGGAAAAGCCACCAGTTTCTTACGAAACCAGAAGTGTCACGCCAGGTATCAAACAGCTGGTACCAGGTATCATTAGATATCTCTCGTTTCATAGGAATACAGGGAAAAAGTTTCTTTGTTTAGAGAGAACTGTAAATGCTCATAGCAGAAAATTACAGCAGTGAAATGGTTGATTAACCAGGCAAGGAAATTTAGAAAAAAATAATAATTAACATGATCACAATCAGTATTTTCGAGAAGGATATGACCAGCAGTGACATAGACTGACACCGTTAAATCATTAAATCTGTCAACAGATTTCAGAAACCTACAAGAAGCCATAAATTTATTAGAATCGAAAACAAGAAAACACAGAAAACATTTAATATCAGTATATTATTTCAAATGAAATTTGAAGGCTTTACATAGCACTTGTGGTCCATGCAGCATCTTGAACCAGATCCAGTGCTGCATGTAGTATAAATTGATGCTGATGGACTTGTTCTTGCTTTTGCTGCAAACAGATGAGGTGAATTTAAATTAGTTTTTGTAGTATCAATTGAAGTGAAATCATTGGCAGTTGTAGACATTATATAGTCATATAGCTCTTTCACATAACAGTTGAAAGGAATTATACGCATGGAGGATGTAAAACCAATTTGACCATGCCCTTTAAACACGATTGATTGTTGCAAGAACATTACTTTCTGCAAATCAGCCATTGGGTTATAAATTACTTATAAATCAAATATATTTTTTTATTCTTCACTAATTACATTTTGATCCGTCTGTTTAAATGAATACAGAGGAGCATGTACCAAATAAAATACCCTTTTTCGACAGTAGTAATGTAAACCGACTGAAATGTACATACAAAACATCATCAATCCAAAAAGGGCAGGATAAAATTAACCCCCCAATTGGTAACTTAATTAAGCCTCATAAATCAAACAAACTGAGAAGCATTGAGATTAACGAGATTCAATAAACAGTATGACGCGATCTTCAAAGATATACCAAACTAGCAGTATGATTTTTTTTTTCATGTACGGATACGGGGGATTATATAGAGAAAGGGAGGAAACAAATACCCTGACACCGGAGCCCACTTCAGCTTCATATATCGGGATATCGTTTTTGCTGATAATTATGAAGCACGCCGTAGTTGCCATGGCAATTAATCTACCATTCAAACCAAGAAATCAAAAGGCCAATTGAAATTCCAGCAAAAACAGATTTCAAGAAAGATGGATGCGAAAGGAATGAAATAACAACATTAGAGATTGAGAAGATGTACCGATTTAATGCGAGATAAGGAGTTCAGATCTGGATCAAGAGCGATGACGATCGCAAAACGACTTGCAAGTTCCGAATGGCCAGTCGCGAGAGGCGACCTCTTTTCTCTTTTACAATGCCTGTTCCAAGACTTCAAAGAAAGCTCCTCTGGTTAAGGCGTGGGGACCACCTGCGTTCACCCGAATTTGTAATTTGGTTTTAGTCCTTCGATTATATTTTTTCGTTCACTTTGGGTCGAGTTAGATTTGATAATATTTGAATGAACTAATTTAAGTTTAATTCATAATAATTCGAAATATAATTATTTATATATATTTTAAATATTTTGACAATAATATAATTATTTTATTATTAAATTAGTACATATTAGTTTTTTATTATTTTAATATAAAATTAATAAAATATTAATTATTTTATTCTAATTATTTATGATAATAAAAATTAAAATAATTGAGTTCGACTAGAATTTAATTTAGTTTGAATTAATTTTTTAAATCAAACTTAAATTTTAATTAATTGGATCGAATTCAATTCATTTGCAATCTCTTCACATCGGTTTGAAATGGGCCCATTCACAGTCTAAATACAGAGATACTGAAATGAAAAGACTTCCGATATTATTAGAATGGAGAACGGATTTGAATTAATGATGAGTTGATGATGTTATATTGTTATTGTATGTTTAAGTAATGGCATTTTTGAACGCGCATTTAGTATATATGGTACAGAATTGTCTTTTTGTAAATCGGTATATATTTACATTTTTTAAGAAATATATAAAAAATAATATATATTGGAGTTATTAAAAAAATATTTAAAAAAATAAAAAATAATGACATTTTAAAATCATAATGCGCATGCTTATTTTAAAATCATTAAGATTTAGGCCCAAAAGAGCATGCTTATTTAGTAGAATAAAGATATTTCAGACTAACTGCATATAGACGAAACATTTTCAAGATGCATTATTTTAGTTATGCTATGGTGCATAATTAATGAGTAAATTTGTTATGGACTAAAAAATATAGCTAAATTATCTTTAAATCTTAATTTATGGGTTTTAATAAATTATTAATATCAAAATCTCATAGAATATAAGAAATTTCTATGTTTGGAATTTTTGGACTATTTATTTTTTTATTTTTTAAAATAACTCAATAGTAATAATAATAAAATAATATATATTTTTTAGGTCATTTTTAAAAATTTAAAAATAATACTTAAAAAATTGAAACATATAACCGCTGAGTCAAGTAGGTAAAGTTGAGTAAATTCAGAGAAAATAGCTTTGTCGCTTTTTGCTGCGTGTTGCTACCTACGGGAGGTAGAGCGCTTGTTACGAAAGGGAATACTTAAAATTTTATATTTCATCATATTTTGATATAAAAAATTTATTGAGATCCGAAAATCAAAATTTAGAAATAATTTAAATATATTTTTTAGTTCGTTATAAACTTAATCATTAACTACGCACAACATCATAATCTAACTTTTCATAATCTAACTTTTTTTTTGTAAGAGTCAGTCCACTGTGGATTCGGTTCAATACCGTTTAAATTATTTTTTTAATCAAATTCTTTCGCTAACTGCATCGTACAAAAGTAACAAAACATCCTGACCGCTCAATCATAAACAAGAAATGATTTAAAATTCTTTCAACCCATTGCAAAATCTGCCTTTTTATAATATCACAAGATTCATACATGAATAATTTCACACATGCCCCCGTTTTTTTTTTGGTGAATGATGTTTCTAAGTTCACTCTCCTTGATAGAAAAGACTACGAATATACCGAAATACGAAACACCGATAACTGAGAAATGACAGCTACAATGCCATACAAACATAGAGGAACTGGGAAAAAGAAAAAAAAAACCCTAGCCCATAGAGAGAAAATGGGAAACGAAAGAGAAGACAACATAAAAATATTCAGAAGACATCACAAGTAAAAATATTTATCACAATTTTATTTGATGAAATTTGGGCTTTGGTTTCCGACGGGCCTGGACTATATGCAGTTAGATATAACGGTCTTGCGTTGTAATAGAGAGGATTTTAATGAACCGGATCCATAAAAATTATGGCAAAGAAATTATGACAGTAGATTTCTATGGTCGAATATCACGCTTTCAATATGAATTCGGAGGAAACTAAATTAAGAACACTAAATTTAAAATAATTCTTTTATTTCTTTTATAATGAAAGGGATGAGTTTATATAGATAACTTCTATTTTTACTATTTATCCCCACTAATTATCTATTATAATATCTCCCAATATTATTACCTATAACATGACATTCCTCCCCCTCCAAATAATCTTTGTTCACAAAGATTTTGACAACAAATAAAATAAAAGATATTAGATTTTAGATGTGGTCTCCTGAATCAAAAGAAAAATAAATGAACAATCAAAATATTAAGCTTTGGAGATGGTTTTCTTTGCCAAAGAAAGATAGGACCAAAGTTTTTTTTTTTAAATCGAGATGGAGATGCAGCCTTATCTTCAAGTGGATGAGACAAGTTTCTTCGTCATGCGGGTGGGATGAATGAGATGTATAGAAATAAATCATTATATGAAGTGTTTTGTAGGATAATTTTTATGAAAGCTTCATGGTGGATAATTGTGTCGAGTGAGGCAAGATCGTTATGGTGAAGATTGTCTTCATCTTTTTGAGGGGGATAATTTTGATATTCTTGTGGAGTAAGGTCTTGATCATCTTTAGGAGGATAATGATGATATTTTTGTTGAGTATGATCTTAATTTTCTTTCTCGACTTTTAAATTCTCATTGGCTTTGACCTCAACTTCGAAAGTTGCACTTTCGTCGATATCAAACTCATCATATGACATGCCCTCTAGCTCCTCATTTGTATCAATCTCCAACTCCGCATATGACTTTGACTTCTTCATGTAAACAAGAGATAATAGATTGAACTTTAGGTAATTCAACTCGTGGAGGGTGTCATTGATGAGTAGAAGCATGTGGGTGCAATTTTGGATGTTTTTGGAAAGAAAATTGATGGTTGAATTGTTGGTAAGAGTGGTGGATGTGGCTATAGGGTGGATGGTATGGTGCATGATTGTGGTCATAAGATGGTTGGGATGGTGCATGAGAGGTGGGGAAAGAGTTGACGTATGGGGTTGATCTCGCGCAATTCAGCCAAGATTATTGGGAACCTCTTCTTGTTTCATTGTGTCTCATCTTCTAATCACGTAGATAGTTTTTTCATTTGAGCGGCAATGGTGGTAAGAGATGGCTCCATTCTGGTAAAGTTCTTCGAAGAAGTGAACTTGAGACTCAAATGAGATCTTCGAGCTCTGATATCAAATGTCACGTTCTCAATATGAATTGAAAGGAAACTAAACTAATAATACTAAATTTAGAACAATTCTTTTATTTTTTCCATGCTTATTACAATGGAAGGGATCGATTTATATAGATAATCATTCCATTTAACTTCTATTTTTACTATTTGTCCTCACTAATTATCAATTATAATATCTCTCAATATTGTTATTTATAATATGATATCGAATTTATTTAAATGATTGCGATCAAAGAGTTATTATTAGTAAGTGAGTTCTATTGCCATAGACATAATAATATTGTGCCATAGAATGACAGTGGATGTATTTCGAGATTTTGATGTGATGTGAGAAGTTCGTTCTCTATGGTTTGAAATTAACGTACTTTTAAGATACCCTCCGTCAATATAAACTGACACGATGTATTTATTCCTGACCGAGATTCAAAATAGACCAATAAAAAATTATTGTATACAGACTCAAAAATTGAGTTAACTCAGAGGATACCTACCCATTCGTACTGATGTTATCATGTTATATAGCAAGATTTTACTCTGATTATAGAAAGTTCAATTTAGATTGCAAGAACCAAATCAAACAGACTTGTGCCAGCACTTGGCAATTCTGAATTGGATTAAAACCCAAATTTATTTTTTTTGGCTTTTTGGTCTTTTCGAACGAATCAGACTGGAAATTATGAATTGTCTGATTAGATATTGAGATGTACGAACCAACTTTGAAAACGATTAATTTCAAAACGGAGGAAATGTTAATAATTAATTTCTACATGCATATGATATGATGTTCAAATGCAAGAAAAGATATGGTGTCATCAAGCGGGTCCATTGCAGCCGCATCCGCAATCACAAAATCGATACCAAGTTTGAGAGAGGCTATATCATCTGAGATATTATCATATTATGAAACCAACCGAATAGTTTACGCTCCAGAATTCACACAAATTGGATATTCTGATTACGCACACAAACAGTTCTATTTCTACGCAGCAGAGAAGATCCTATTTCTATAGGAGCCAACAGCTGTAAGAACTCGCAATAGAAAATGTGAACACAAGTTTCCAACTAAAGACCACGTTCTTCATTTATTTATTTTTTAACTTTGAACTCGGTCAACGGGAAAATCAAGTAGCTACGCTATAAAATGTCAGGCCTCGTCTCGGGAATGATCTCTCCCCCATGGTCAAAAGGTCCTTTCATTGTAAGTGACCATGACCTCGAGTCGACGTGGGAGGGATGGTGTATGGGACGAGAGTCAAGAAGATATATATTGTATTCTTGTGTCATCTTACCATTTCTAGGAGGGGACAGACATGGAATCACTAGTGTACATACCGATTACAGCCTGAAACTGAGTTCATCATGATTCGGATTCCTCTCTGTCCTGGTCTAGTTCTGCCTTGAAGTCACCAGCTATCTTCACGAGCAGTTGGTTTTTGTAACAAGTCTGTACGGCTAATGTATAATAGAGAATTAGAGATGGAGCAAACCTTATCACGCCAAACAAAAATTTGAACTATGCCAAGCAATGATTCAGCAAAATTATCTACTTCATAATGCTAGTAATTCCCTTATTATTTTCATATGTTTTTCAGGTCCAAACCCTAATTTGAAATACATAAAATGCCTTCATCGTATTAAACATTGAATCAAATTGATCACTTGTTTAGGCATTCTCTTTCCAATATTTGTGATAGTATTTAAACATATAATTGCACACACGTAGTCCAACTTTGTTATTGGCATTTAGACTCTGACATTTTCTAATTTAGAGACGTCTAAATATCAAGAATAAAGTTGGACAACGTGTGTACAATGTTTAAATGCTGTGCAAATATTGAAATGAGAATGCCTAAATAAGTGATCAATTTGGCGCGATGTTTAATACATTGTTAAGGCATTTTATGTATTTCAAGTTAGAGTTCGGACTCGAGAACATGTAAAAATTACAAGAAAATTAATTATAGTTATTAATGGACTGATTATAGTTGATTTAATTAAGACTCATATTAATTCAAAGAACAGTTAACACGTAAAATCAAGTATGCGGGCTAGATATGAAATTTGCCGTGCTAGTTGTAGGCTATTGGAGTGACTCGTTCGCTTATCACATGATAGCAGCAAACAGTTCAAGTTTGAGACACCAATTGAGAATTATTATTATATGAATTTGGAACAACCTCAGAAGAATTCCACGATACGACACAATAGTGCAATTTAATTTCCGAATCACCGTTTGAAATCTCTTATTATATATTTCAAACAAAGAGATATATAAGGCCATACTCCAATCACTATATATAGCTTCACATCCAGCTGAAATCTGGATCTTGTATTAAAAATCAATGAAGACAATTAATTGAGGATGTATCTGATAAAACTCGTGATCCGAATTCAAACGAATAAACGGGAATGAAATGATTAATTGGAGAACGATTTGCACCTCGAATATTCCCAGAATGTCTTTCATATATCATGAATCAGTTCCCGTTGCTTGTCCTCCCACCAAAATCCAAAATTTCATGTGAAAGACTAGAGTTGTGCTTCAATGAATACCAGAGCATACAAAAACCAGAAAGGATAGAAAAATAATTGTACGTCCTAATTGGTTACTAATTTCATAACATTTTGCGCATGAACGACTCCTCTCCAGTGGTCATAACATTCATCTCCTCTCCAGTTATTTTGCCTAAATGCAAAGAAAAAGAAATTTATTCAAAAAATGAAATGTTGCTTTGGTAATAAAAATGGACGTATTATCTTGCCTTAAGTACTCAATTTGGGTTGCACATTAATAAAATTGTTCATGTTGTATGTGCTTTTTTTTTTGGTAGATATTTTTTCTCATAAAAGACAATGAATTTAGAAAAAAGAAATGTATGATGATCAATCCCAGAATTACAAATTTGTACAAAATATTTTATAAGATAATAAGAAAATAAAAAATCACCGCTCTAGTTTTCAATATTTCATATATTAACCTGCCTTTTCTCTTAATTGCCTTCCATTTAATTTCTTGTCCCCTCATTCCTTGATTGGAAAAAAAAAGAGATAAAACATAATTTGAATACACACTCACATGTTACATAAAAGAATAAGAAAGAAAATTATGACAATCATAAAATGACAGAAAATCTTACATTATATATTGTTAAATTTAAGTTTCAAAATATCAAATCAAAGTGCAACAAAAGCACATGCTTTGTTATAATAATCAATGTTATCTAACAATTATAAAATTTATATAAATTGAGGAGAATAAAGAAGAAAATGCAAGCTAGAGAGAAAGAATGCAAAACGGAGAAAGAAAGGGATCCACTCATGATAGTTAATTCGAATATATCTTGACAATGATGTTTCAACATAGAAAAGATATGATAAATATACTTTGTAAGTTGTATTATTTCTAATTTTATGTCATCTAATATACTATCATAAGGTTTAGATTATTGTGAGTTTTTTAATTTTACAAATATCAAACAAATTTCAATTTTTTTCTCCAAATAACTGAAAAAACAAAAATTTCGTCTATTATACTTATATTTAGGCATCGTGTTCAAGGGCCGAGGCGAGCTTCTCAAGGGCCTAATTCTTGAGAAGCCCGACCCTTATCAAGTTTTCCAAACTTTAAGGGTCTAAGGACCGGATAAGGGTCCACAGATAAGGGCTTCATATATTTTTTTTGACGATTAGGTATTTTTTATTGTTAATTTATATTTATATAAAAATATTAAATTCTTTTTTTTGGTATTTTGCTTTATTTTTTCTACTTTTTTGAATTTTTAAGTTTAATTAATATATAATATAAAACTTACTATCTTAAAAAGCGCCTAAACACTGAATTAGTTCAGTTATTTTGTCTAAATATTTTAAATTTTTTAAGACGTGAAATTTCATAAATACTCTTTCAAATGCGCTAGGATCGAAATGTTTAAACAGAGCACGATTTAAATTCAATTTAATCTGAGCAGTATCGCTATAGTTGATGTTCAATTGAGGTCTTAAAATATGGAAGAAACTTGGGCCTTAATTAGAGAAGTGTACCACGTTGCATTCAGTTATCTAATTTTGAAACTAAACAGTTACATACTTGCAAGGGTTAGAGGTGAATTGATAAAAAATCCTATATCAAAAAATGAGTTCCTTCAAACTTTTTATATAACTTGTAGGTTGAATTCTTTTAATAAGCACAACAATTAATTTGTTGTTTTACTATTGCTCAACACACTGCAGCTGCATATAATTTTAGATGAAATAATTCTAAGAGGCCATGTAATAGAAACAAATTCAAATCATATACCAAGTTATTGTTTCTTTCTCCTGCCCCATTTTGATTTTTTTTTCTATTTTTTTCCGATAAATGTCTATTTCTTTTAATCATATTTTTCCCCAAATAATGTATATTCCTATTAATCATAATTTTTATTAAACCACATAAAAATACTATAGTAACGACATGTAATTTTATGTCAAATATATCAAACTAAGTATCGAAGTAAGAATCCTTCTAGATATCAAAGCATGCCTATGTCCTAGCTCTTGGGAAGTGAAAGCTCAAATTAATATATTTCTAGAATAAGATGAGATTGATTCTCTTGTTTTTGATCTTATGGTACAAATTGCAGCACTAGAGCTTCAGCCCGATGCATTTTTTAGCTCATTAAACAAACCTAGACTTAGCTAGCGTTATGTAGTTAATTTCAGGTATTTCATTCTTTTTATTTTTTATCTTGATTTTGCTTTATTTCTTTCATTTTTATTTTCTCTTGTAAATTTCATTATAACTATATTTTCATTTTTAAATGAAAATTTCAGCCCAATGTTCAGCTCGGCTTGAAGAAAAAAATTCATCCGCAGTATGGCGTGAGCTTTATACTAGTTTTCTATAATATGGATTTGGATTTGATGATTTCTCTACAGTGTGTGCTTCTCCCGGATCTAAAACATTTTAGTTGCTTGATATTATAAATGGGTGTAACAAGTTTGGACAACTTCCTGAGCGGCTGGTATGCAATTATTTTAGTGGTAACTACTATAAAATTTGGGCGAAATTTAAAAGAAAGTATTTTTTTTTCAGGATCTAAAATATTTCAGTTGTTTGAGATTATATATGGATGAAACAAGTCCGGACAACTCCCTAAGGGGCTGGTATGCAAGTATTATATATATATATAATTCGTCTAACATGTTTCGTTTGTATTTCGCTGCTAAAATAATAATAAGTCAAATTATATTTTTTTATACTCAAAATTTTAATTTTGGTAGCTCAATAAAATATTTAAATGATAATCTTATAGAGTACTAAATTTTATCATGTTTAAAAATATTTTATTATATTTCATAAATTTTAAAAAATAGTCCTAAAATTATTTTACAATGTATACAACAGTTTTACAAAACTAACATAAAAGAATAAAAAAGAAAATACTTTAAGAAAAATAAAAAAGTTATTATTAGTATTAAATTTTTAACAAAAAATAACATAAAATGCAAATAACATGTTTAAACACCAATTTTAATACATACGAATGAAGTTTTGAACAAAATAAGTATCGCAGAAAATTCATATTGAACATTGAATTATAAAATCATATAATAGACAATATTATGAGTGTTCATATAAATTTCACGAATTTAATTGCAAACATGAGGACAAAATAACATAAAAGACAATCAACTTATTTAAACAACAATTTTTAATTCATTCAGAGGAGTGCTCATATGAATTTGAACGAATTTACACGCGGTTTTGAGGCCAAAATAACATAAAACGCAAACAACTCATTTAAACAACTATTTTTAATTCATCCGGATAATGTTTTAGACAAAATAAGTGTCGTAGAATCTTAATGTTGAATATTTAATTATAAAAATATATAATAGAAAAAATTATAAGTGTCCATATGTATTTGCATCAATTTATTCATAGTTATGAGGCCAAAATAATATAAAATACAACCAACTTATTTGAACGAAAGATTTTAATACATACGGATGAAATTTTGTGAAAAATGAGTATCTTAGAATACTCCTATTTAATATTTAATTATAAGAATATATAATATAAAATATTAAGAGTGTTGATATAAATTTTTATGAATTTATGCGTAGTTATGAGAACAAAATAACATAAAACACAAAAAACTCATTTAAATAGCAGTTTTCAATTCATCTAGATGAATTTTAGCCAAATTACTATAGTAAAATTCTAATATTAAATATTTAATTATAAAAATATATAATAGACAATATTTGAAGTGTCCATGTAAATTTTTACGAATTTATATGCAGTAATGAGATAAAAAAATAATATAAAATACAAACAACATGTTTAAGTAGCAATTTAAATGCATATGGATGAGCAAAATGAGTGTCGCGAAAATTCATATTGAATATTTCATTATAAAATCATATAGTTGATAATATTAGAAGTATTCATATTAATTTTCAAGAATTTAATTTCAGTTATGAGGCAAAAGTAACATAAAACACAATCAACTTATTTAAACGACAATTTTTAATGTATCCAAATAATGCTTTATGTAAAATGAGTGTCGTAGAATATTCATATTGAATATTCAATTATAAAAATATAAAATAAAAAATATTAGGAGTATTCATATGAATTTGAACGAATTTAAGTGCAATTATGAGTCCAAAATAACATAAAACACAAACAACTCGTTTAAACAATAGTTTTTAAATCTTCTGGATTATATTTTTGGCAAAATAAGTATTGTAGAATATTAATATTAAATATTTAATTATAAAAACTTATAATAGGCAAAATTAGATATGTTCATATGAATTTACACAAATTTATGTGAACTTATTAGGAAATAACATAAATGCAAATAACTTATTTGAATGATAATTTTTCATACTTACGGATGAAGTTTTGTGCAAAATGAGCGTTCTAGAATATTTATATTGAATATTTAATTATAAAAATATATAATAGACAATATAGTGTGTCTTCACATAAATTTACATGAATTTATGCGCAGTTATGAGGCCAAAATAACATAAAACACAAACAACTCATTTAAACTACAGTTGTCGATGCATCTGGATGAAGTTTTAGACAAAGTTAGTATTGTTAAATCTTAATATTTAATATTTAATTATAAAAATATATAATAGATAAAATTTGAAGTGTCCATGTAAATTTTGATGAATTTATGCACAGTAAGGAGGCAAAAAATAATATAAAAATGCAAACAACATATTTAAAGAGTAGTTTTTAATACATACGAATGAAGTTTAGAATAAAGTGAGTGTCGTAGAAAATTTATATTGAACATTTAATTATAAAATTATATAATAAATAATATTAGAAGTGTTCATATGAATTTTCACGAATTTAATTACAGTCATGAGGCCAAAATTAAATAAAACAAAATCAACTTATTTAAACAACAATTTTTAATGCATCCAGAGGATCTTTTATGGAAAATGAGTGTCATAGAATATTTAACTGTAAAAATATATAATAGACAATACTAGGAGTGCTCATATAAATTTAAAAGAATTTACGTGCAGTTGTTAGGCCAAAATAATATAAAATACAAATAACTTGTTTAAACAACAGATTAAATTCATCGAGATGACATTTTAGGCAAAATAAGCATCGTATAATCTTAATATTGATTATTTAATTATAAAAACATATAATAGATAAAACTATAAGTGTCCATATATATTTGCACAAATTTATGAATTGTTACGAGGCCAAAATAACATAAAATGCAAGTAAATTGTTTAAACAACAGTTTTTAATAAATACAGATGAAGTTTTGTGCAAAATGAGTATTGTAGAATACTCATATTGAATATTTAATTACAAAAACACATAATATAAATTATTAAGAGTGTTCTTATGAATTTTCACGAACTTATGCATAGTTGTGAGTCCAAAATAACATAAAACGCAAACAACTCGTTTAAACAACAGTTTTTAATTCTTTTGGATTAAGTTTTTTTGGCAAAATAAGTATTGTAGAATCTTAATATTAAATATTTAATTATAAAAATATATAATAGGTAAAATTAGATGTGTCCATAAGAATTTACATGAATTTATGTGCAGTTATGAGAAAATAACATAAATGCAAATAACTTATTTGAACGATAATTTTTAATACTTACGGACGAAGTTTTGTGCAAAATGAGCGTCTTAGAAAATTTATATTGAATATTTAATTATAAAAATATATAATAGACAATATTATGTATCTTCACAAAAATTTTCATGAATTTATGCGCAGTTATGAGGCCAAAATAACATAAAACGCAAACAACTCGTTTAAATCGCAGTTTTCAATGCATCCGTATGAAGTTTTAGGCAAAGTTATATTTTTAAAATCTTAATATTGAATATTTAATTATAAAAACATATTATAGACAATATTTAAAGTGTCCACATGAATTTATGCACAGTAAGGAGGCAAAAAATAATATAAAATGCAAACAACATGTTTAAACATCAGTTTTTAATACATATGAATGAAGTTTTGAGCAAAATGAGTATCGTAGAAAATTTATATTTAATATTTAATTATAAAATCATATAATAGACAATATTAGGAGTGTTGATATGAATTTTCATGAATTTAATTGAAGTTACGAGGCCAAAATAACATAAAACACAATCAACTAATTCAAACAACAGTTTTTAATGCATCGAGATGATGTTTTGTGAAAAATGAGTGTCGTAAAATACTCTTATTGAATATTCAACTGTAAAAACATATAATAGACAATCTTAGGAGTGTTCGTATGAATTTGAATGAATTTACGTATAGTTGTGAGGAAAAAATAATATAAAACACAAATAACTCAATTAAACAACAGTTTTTAATTCATCTAGATTATGTTTTTAGCAAATTTATGTGTTGTAGAATCTTAGAACATATAATAAACAAAATAAGAAGTGTCCATATGAATTTGCATGAATTTATATGCAGTTATGAGGCCAAAATAACATAAAATGAAAATAACTTATGTAAACGATAGTTTTTAATACATATGGATGAAGTTTTGTGCAAAATAAGTCTCATAGAATATTCATATTGAATATTTAATTATGAAAACACATAATAGATAATATTATGAGTGTTCATATGAATTTGCAGGAATTTATTCGTAGTTATGAGGCCAAAATAACATAAAACGCAAACAACTCATTTAAACAGCAGTTTTCAATGCATCTGGATGAAGTTTTAGGTAAAGTTTGTGTTGTAAAATCTTAATATTGAATATTTAATTATAAAAGCATATAATGATAATATTTGAAACGTCCATGTCAATTTGCGCGAATTTATTCACAGTAATGAGGTAAAAAATAATATAAAATAAAATTAACATGTCTAAACAGCAGTTTTTAACACATACGGATGAAGCTTTGACCAAAATGAGTGTCGCAGAAAGTGTATATTGAATATTTAATTATAAAATCATATAATAGATAATATTTGGAGAGTTCATATGAAATTTAATTGAAGTTATGATGCCAAACATAAAACACAATCAACTTATTTAAAGAATAGTTTTTAATGCATCCAGAGAATGTTTTGTGCAAAATGAGTGTCGTAGAATACTCATATTGAATATTCAACTGTGCTCATTTGAATTTGAATGAATTTACACATAGTTGTGAGCCCAAAATACGATAAAACACAAACAACTCAATTAAACAGTAGTTTTTAATTCATCTGGATTACGTTTTTGGCAAATTAAGTGTCGTAGAATTTTAATATTAAATATTTAATTTTTGAAACATATAATAGATAAAATTAGAATTGTCCATATAAATATGCACGAATTTATGTGCAGTTATGAGGCCAAAATAACATAAAACACAAACAACTTGTTTAAACCGCAGTTTTCAATGCATCTGCATAAAGTTTTAGGAAAATTTAGTTTTCTAAAATCTTAATATTGAATATTTAATTATAAAAACATATAAAAGATAATATTTGAAGTGTCCACATAATTTTTTATGAATTTATGCGCAGTAAAGAGACAAAAAATAATATAAATGCAAACAACATGTTTAAACAGCAGTTTTTAATACATACGTATGAAGTTTTGAGCAAAATGAGCGTCGCAGAAAATTTATATTTAACATTTAATTATAAAATTATATAATAGACAATATTAGGAGTGTTGATATGAATTTTCACGAATTTAATTGAAGTTACGAGGCCAAAATAACATAAAACACAATCAATTTATTTAAATAAGAGTTTTTAATGCTAGGAGTGCTCATATGAATTTGAATAAGAGTTTTGAATATTCAACTGTAAAAACATATAATAGACAATACTAGGAGTGCTCATATGAATTTGAATGAATTTACGTGCAGTTGTGAGGACAAAATAACATAAAACGCAAACAACTCAATTAAACACCAGTTTTTATTCATCTGGATTCTGTTTTTAGCAAATTTATGTGTTGTAGAATATTAAAACATATAATAGACAAAATTAGAAGTGCCCATATGAATTTGAATGAATTTATGCGTAGTTATGTGGCAAAAATAACATAAAATCTAAACAACTTGTTTAAACGATAGTTTTTAATACATACTGATGAAGTTTTGTGCAAAGTTAGTCTCATAGAATATTTATATTGAATATTTAATTATGAAAACGCATAATAGACAATATTATGAGTGTTCATATGAATTTGCACGAATTTATTCATAGTTATGAGGCCAAAGTAACATAAAACACAAACAAATCGCTTAAACATCAATTTTCAATTCATCTGGATGAAGTTTTAGTCAAAGTTACCATTGTAAAATCTTAATATTGAATTTGCACGAATGTATTCACAGAGGATGTTTTGTGCAAAATGAGTGTCATAGAATATTTATATTGGATATTCAATTATAAAAACATATAATAGACAATATTAGTTGTATTCATATAAATTTTAACGAATTTACGTGCAGTTATGAAGCTAAAATAACATAAAACGCAAATAACTCGTTTCAACAACTGTTTTTAATTCATCTGGATTATGTTTTATGACAAAATAAGTGTCGTAGAATTTTAATATTGAATATTTAATTATAAAAACATATAAAAGACAAAATTATAAGTGTTTGTATGTATTTGCACAAATTGTTTTGAAGTTATGAGGTCAAAATAACATAAAATGAAACCAACTTATTTGTACGACAGTTTTAATACATACGGTTGTAGTTTTGTGAAAAATGAGCGTCGTAGAATACTCATATTGAATATTTAATTATAAAAATACATAATATAAAATATTAGGAGTATTTATATGAATTTGCACCAATTTATGCGCAGTCATGAGGCCAAAATAACATAACCTGCAAACAACTCGTTTAAACCACAGTTTTCAATGCATCTGGATGATAATTTAGGCAAAGTTAGTTTTCTAAAATCTTAATATTGAATATTTAATTATAAAATATATAATAGATAATATTTGAAGTGTCCCTGTGAATTTGCATGAATTTATGCACAGTAAGGAGGCAAAAAATAACATAAAATACAAATAACATGTTTAAACTGCAGTTTTTAATACATACGAATGAAGTTTTAAGCAAATTGAGTGTCGCGGAAAATTCATATTGAATATTTAATTATCAAATCATATAATAGACAATATTAGGAGTGTTCATATGAATTTTCCCAAATTTAATTGCAGTCATGAGGCTAAAATAACATAAAACGCAATCAATTTATTTAAACAACAATTTTTAATTCATCCAGAGGATGTTTTATGTAAAATGAGTGTCGTAGAATATTCATATTGAATATTCAATTTTAAAAACATATGATAGACAATAGTAGGAGTGTTCATATAAATTTGAATGAATTTACGTGCAGTTGTGAGTCCAAAATAACATAGAACACAACACAACTCGTTTAGACAGCAGTTTTAATACATACGGATGAAGTTTTGAGCAAAATGAGCGCCACAGAAAATTCATATGGAATATTTTATTATAAAATCATGTAGTAGACAATATTAGGAGTGTTCATATTAATTTTCATGAATATAATTTCAGTTATGAGTAAAAAGTAACATAAAACACAATTAACTTATTTAACCAATAGTTTTTAATGCATCCAGAGTATGTTTTGTGCAAAATGAGTGTCGTAGAATATTCATATTGGATATTCAATTGTAAAAACATATATTAGACAATATTAGTAGTGTTCATATAAATTTTAACGAATTTCCGTGCAGTTGTGACGCTAAAATAACATAAAACGCAAATGACTCGTTTAAACAACAATTTTTAATTCATCTGGATTACGTTTTAGGCAAAATAAGTGTCGTAGAATCTTAATATTAAATATTTAATTTTAAAAATATATAATAGATAAAATTACAAGTGTCCATATGTGTTTGCACGAATTTACTGATAGTTATGAGGCCAAAATAAAATAAAATGCAATCTACTTATTTGAATGACAGTTTTTAATACATACGGATTAAATTTTGTGCACAATGAGCGTCGTAGAATATTCATATTGAATATTTAACAACAAAAATACATAATAGACAATATTATGTGTCTTCATATGAATTTTCACGAATTTATGCGCAGTTATGAGGTCAAAATAACATAAAATGCAAACAACTCCTTTAAACCGCAGTTTTCAATGCATCCGGATGAAGTTTTAGGCAAAGTTAGTTTTGTAAACTCTTAATATTGAATATGTAATTACAAAAACATATAATAGATAATATTTGAAGTGTGCATGTGAATTTTCATTAATTTATGTGCAGTAAGGAGGCAAAAAATAACATAAAATGCAAACAACATGTTTAAACTGCAGTTTTTAATACATATGAATGAAGTTTTAAGCAAAATGAGTGTCGTGGAAAATTCATATTGAACATTTAATTATCAAATCATATAATAGACAATATTAGGAGTGTTCATATGAATTTTCACGAATTTAATTGCCGTCATGAGGCCAAAACAACATAAAACACAATCAACTTATTTAAACAACGGTTTTTAATTCATCCAAAGGATGTTTTGGGAAAAATGAGTGTCGTAGAATATTCATGTTGAATATTCAACTGAAAAAACATATAATAGACAATACTAGGAGTGCTCATATGAATTTGAATGAATTTACGCGCAGTTGTGTGGCCAAAATAACATAAAACACAAACAACTCATTTAAACAGCTGATTTTAATTCATCTGGATGACGTTTTAGGCAAAATAAGGGTCGTAGAATCATAATATTGAATATTTAATTATAAAAACATAAAATACACAAAATTATAAGTGTCTGTATGTATTTGAACGAATTTTATCGATTTTATGATGCCAAAATAACATAAAATGCAACCAACTTATCTGAATGACAGTTTTTAATACATACGGTTGAAATTTTGTGAAAAATGAGCGTCATAGAATACTCATATTGAATATTTAATTACAAAAATACATAATATAAAATATTAGGAGTGTTTATATGAATTTGCACCAATTTATGCGCAGTCATGAGGCCAAAATAACATAAAATGCAAACAACTCGTTTAAACCGCAGTTTTCAATGCATCTGGATGATGTTTTAGGCAAAGTTAGTTTTCTAAAATCCTAATATTGAATATTTAATTATAAAATATATAATAGATAATATTTGAAGTGTCCCTGTGTGAATTTGCATGAATTTATGCAGAGTAAGGAGGCAAAATATAACATAAAATGCAAACAACATGTTTAAACTGCAGTTTTTAATACATATGAATGAAGTTTTAAGCAAAATGAGTGTCGTGGAAAATTCATATTGAACATTTAATTATCAAATCATATAATAGACAATATTAGGAGTGTTCATATGAATTTTCACGAATTTAATTGCCGTCATGAGGCCAAAACAACATAAAACACAATCAACTTATTTAAACAACATCTTTAATTCATCCAGAGGTTGTTTTGTGCAAAATGAGTGTCGTAGAATATTCATATTGGATATTCAATTGTAAAAATATATGGTAGACAATATTAGGAGTGTTCATATGAATTTGAATGAATTTACGTGCAGTTGTGAGTCCAAAATAACATAAAACGCAAATAACTCGTTTAAACAGCAGTTTTCAATTTATCGGGATGACGTTTTCGGCAAAATAAGTGTCATAGAATCTTAATATTGAATATATAATTATAAAAACATATAATAGACAAAATTATAAGTGTCTGTATGTATTTGCACGAATTGTTTTGAAGTTATGAGGTCAAAATAACATAAAATGAAACCAACTTATTTGTACGACAAATTTAATACATACGGTTGTAGTTTTGTGAAAACTGAGCGTCGTAAAATACTCATATTGAATATTTAATTATAAAAATACATAATATAAAATATTAGGAGTATTTATATGAATTTGCACCAATTTATGCGCAGTCATGAGGCCAAAATAACATAACCTGCAAACAACTCGTTTAAACCACAGTTTTCAATGCATCTGGATGATAATTTAGGCAAAGTTAGTTTTCTAAAATTTTAATATTGAATATTTAATTATAAAATATATAATAGATAATATTTGAAGTGTCCCTGTGAATTTGCATGAATTTATGCACAGTAAGGAGGCAAAAAATAACATAAAATGCAAATAACATGTTTAAACTGCAGTTTTTAATACATACGAATGAAGTTTTAAGCAAATTGAGTGTCGCGGAAAATTCATATTGAATATTTAATTATCAAATCATATAATAGACAATATTAGGAGTGTTCATATGAATTTTCCCAAATTTAATTGCAGTCATGAGGCTAAAATAACATAAAACACAATCAATTTATTTAAACAACAGTTTTTAATTCATCCAGAGGATGTTTTATGTAAAATGAGTGTCGTAGAATATTCATATTAGATATTCAATTTTAAAAACGTATGATAGACAATAGTAGGAGTGTTCATATAAATTTGAATGAATTTACGTGCAGTTGTGAGTCCAAAATAACATAGAACACAACACAACTCATTTAAACAGCAGTTTTAATACATACGGATGAAGTTTTGAGCAAAATATGCGCCGCAGAAAATTCATATGGAATATTTTATTATAAAATCATGTAGTAGACAATATTAGGAGTGTTCATATTAATTTTCATGAATATAATTTCAGTTATGAGTAAAAAGTAACATAAAACACAATTAACTTATTTAACCAATAGTTTTTAATGCATCCAGAGGATGTTTTGGGAAAAATGAGTGTCGTAGAATATTCATGTTGAATATTCAACTGTAAAAACATATAATAGACAATACTAGGAGTGCTCATATGAATTTGAATGAATTTACGCTCAGTTGTGTGGCCAAAATAACATAAAACGCAAACAACTCATTTAAACAGCTGATTTTAATTCATCTGGATGACGTTTTAGGCAAAATAAGTGTCGTAGAATCATAATATTGAATATTTATATGAATTTGCACCAATTTATGCGCAGTCATGAGGCCAAAATAACATAACCTGCAACCAACTTATCTGAATGACAGTTTTTAATACATACGGTTGAAATTTTGTGAAAAATGAGCGTCATAGAATACTCATATTGAATATTTAATTATAAAAATACATAATATAAAATATTAGGAGTGTTTATATGAATTTGCACCAATTTATGCGCAGTCATTAGGCCAAAATAACATAAAATGCAAACAACTCGTTTAAACCGCAGTTTTCAATGCATCGGGATGATGTTTTAGGCAAAGTTAGTTTTCTAAAATCTTAATATTGAATATTTAATTATAAAATATATAATAGATAATATTTGAAGTGTCCCTGTGTGAATTTGCATGAATTTATGCGCAGTAAGGAGGCAAAATATAACATAAAATGTAAACAACAAGTTTAAACTGCAGTTTTTAATACATACGTGATGTTTTGAGCGAAATGTGTGTCACAGAAAATTCATATTGAAAATTTAATTATAAAATCATAGAATAGATTATATTAGGAGCGTTCATATGAATTTTTATGAATTTAATTGCAGACATGTGGCCAAAATAACATAAAACACAATCAACTTATTTAAACAACGGTTTTTAATTCATCCAAAGGATGTTTTGGGAAAAATGAGTGTCGTAGAATATTCATGTTGAATATTCAACTGTAAAAACATATAATAGACAATACTAGGAGTGGTCATATGAATTTGAATGAATTTACGCGCAGTTGTGTGGCCAAAATAACATAAAACGCAAACAACTCATTTAAACAGCTGATTTTAATTCATCCGGATGACGTTTTAGGCAAAATAAGTGTCGTAGAATCTTAATATTGAATATTTAATTATAAAAACATAAAATACACAAAATTATAAGTGTCTGTATGTATTTGCACGAATTTTATCGATGTTATGATGCCAAAATAACATAAAATGCAACCAACTTATCTGAATGACAGTTTTTAATACATACGGTTGAAATTTTGTGAAAAATGAGCGTCATAGAATAATCATATTGAATATTTAATTATAAAAATACATAATATAAAATATTAGGAGTGTTTATATGAATTTGCACCAATTTATGCGCAGTCATGAGGCCAAAATAACATAAAATGCAAACAACTCGTTTAAACCGCAGTTTTCAATGCATCTGGAAGATGTTTTAGGCAAAGTTAGTTTTCTAAAATCCTAATATTGAATATTTAATTATAAAATATATAATAGGTAATATTTGAAGTGTCCCTGTGTGAATTTGCATGAATTTATGCAGAGTAAGGAGGCAAAATATAACATAAAATGCAAACAACATGTTTAAACTGCAGTTTTTAATACACATGAATGAAGTTTTAAGCAAAATGAGTGTCGTGGAAAATTCATATTGAACATTTAATTATCAAATCATATAATAGACAATATTTGGAGTGTTCATATGAATTTTCACGAATTTAATTGCCGTCATGAGGCCAAAACAACATAAAACACAATCAACTTATTTAAACAACATCTTTAATTCATCCAGAGGTTGTTTTGTGCAAAATGAGTGTCGTAGAATATTCATATTGGATATTCAATTGTAAAAATATATGGTAGACAATATTAGGAGTGTTCATATGAATTTGAATGAATTTACGTGCAGTTGTGAGTCCAAAATAACATAAAACGCAAACAACTCGTTTAAACAATTTATCGGGATGACGTTTTCGGCAAAATAAGTGTCATAGAATCTTAATATTGAATATATAATTATAAAAACATATAATAGACAAAATTATAAGTGTCTGTATGTATTTGCACGAATTGTTTTGAAGTTATGAGGTCAAAATAACATAAAATGAAACCAACTTATTTGTACGACATTTTTAATACATACGGTTGTAGTTTTGTGAAAAATGAGCGTCGTAGAATACTCATATTGAATATATAATTATAAAAATACATAATATAAAATATTAGGAGTATTTATATGAATTTGGACCAATTTATTCGCAGTCATAAGGCCAAAATAACATAACCTGCAAACAACTCGTTTAAACCACAGTTTTCAATGCATCTGGATGATAATTTAGGCAAAATTAGTTTTCTAAAACCTTAATATTGAATATTTAATAATAAAATATATAATAGATAATATTTGAAGTGTCCCTGCGAATTTGCATGAATTTATGCACAGTAAGGAGGCAAAAAATAACATAAAATGCAAATAACATGTTTAAACTGCAGTTTTTAATACATACGAATGAAGTTTTAAGCAAATTGAGTGTCGCGGAAAATTCATATTGAATATTTAATTATCAAATCATATAATAGACAATATTAGGAATGTTCATATGAATTTTCCCAAATTTAATTGCAGTCATGAGGCTAAAATAACATAAAACACAATCAATTTATTTAAACAACAGTTTTTAATTCATCCAGAGGATGTTTTATGTAAAATGAGTGTCGTAGAATATTCATATTAGATATTCAATTTTAAAAACGTATGATAGACAATAGTAGGAGTGTTCATATAAATTTGAATGAATTTACGTGCAGTTGTGAGTCCAAAATAACATAGAACACAACACAACTCGTTTAAACAGCAGTTTTAATACATACGGATGAAGTTTTGAGCAAAATATGCGCCGCAGAAAATTCATATGGAATATTTTATTATAAAATCATGTAGTAGACAATATTAGGAGTGTTCATATTAATTTTCATGAATATAATTTCAGTTATGAGTAAAAAGTAACATAAAACACAATTAACTTATTTAACCAATAGTTTTTAATGCATCCAGAGGATGTTTTGTGCAAAATGAGTGTCGTAGAATATTCATATTGGATATTCAATTGTAAAAACATATATTAGACAATATTAGTAGTGTTCATATAAATTTTAACGAATTTCCGTGCAGTTGTGACGCTAAAATAACATAAAACGCAAATGACTCGTTTAAACAACAGTTTTTAATTCATCTGGATTACGTTTTAGGCAAAATAAGTGTCGTAGAATCTTAATATTGAATATTTAATTTTAAAAATATATAATAGATAAAATTACAAGTGTCCATATGTGTTTGCACGAATTTACTCATAGTTATGAGGCCAAAATAAAATAAAATGCAATCTACTTATTTGAATGACAGTTTTTAATACATACGGATTAAATTTTGTGCACAATGAGCGTCGTAGAATATTCATATTGAATATTTAACAACAAAAATACATAATAGACAATATTATGTGTCTTCATATGAATTTTCACGAATTTATGTGCAGTTATGAGGTCAAAATAACATAAAATGCAAACAACTCCTTTAAACCGCAGTTTTCAATGCATCCGGATGAAGTTTTAGGCAAAGTTAGTTTTGTAAACTCTTAATAATGAATATTTAATTACAAAAACATATAATAGACAATATTTGAAGTGTGCATGTGAATTTTCATTAATTTATGCGCAGTAAGGAGGCAAAAAATAACATAAAATGCAAACAACATATTTAAACAGCGATTTTTAATACATACGTGATGTTTTGAGCGAAATGTGTGTCACAGAAAATTCATATTGAAAATTTAATTATAAAATCATAGAATAGATTATATTAGGAGCGTTCATATGAATTTTTATGAATTTAATTGCAGACATATGGCCAAAATAACATAAAACACAATCAACTTATTTAAACAACGGTTTTTAATTCATCCAAAGGATGTTTTGGGAAAAATGAGTGTCGTAGAATATTCATGTTGAATATTCAACTGTAAAAACATATAATAGACAATAATAGGAGTGCTCATATGAATTTGAATGAATTTACGCGCAGTTGTGTGGCCAAAATAACATAAAACGCAAACAACTCATTTAAAAAGCTGATTTTAATTCATCTGGATGACGTTTTAGGCAAAATAAGTGTCGTAGAATCTTAATATTGAATATTTAATTATAAAAACATAAAATACACAAAATTATAAGTGTCTGTATGTATTTGCACGAATTTTATCGATGTTATGATGCCAAAATAACATAAAATGCAACCAACTTATCTGAATGACAGTTTTTAATACATACGGTTGAAATTTTGTGAAAAATGAGCGTCATAGAATACTCATATTGAATATTTAATTATAAAAATACATAATATAAAATATTAGGAGTGTTTATATGAATTTGCACCAATTTATGCGCAGTCATTAGGCCAAAATAACATAAAATGCAAACAACTCGTTTAAACCGCAGTTTTCAATGCATCTGGATGATGTTTTAGGCAAAGTTAGTTTTCTAAAATCTTAATATTGAATATTTAATTATAAAATATATAATAGATAATATTTGAAGTGTCCCTGTGTGAATTTGCATGAATTTATGCAGAGTAAGGAGGCAAAATATAACATAAAATGCAAACAACATGTTTAAACTGCAGTTTTTAATACATATGAATGAAGTTTTAAGCAAAATGAGTGTCGTGGAAAATTCATATTGAACATTTAATTATCAAATCATATAATAGACAATATTAGGAGTGTTCATATGAATTTTCACGAATTTAATTGCCGTCATGAGGCCAAAACAACATAAAACACAATCAACTTATTTAAACAACGGTTTTTAATTCATCCAAAGGATGTTTTGGGAAAAATGAGTGTCGTAGAATATTCATGTTGAATATTCAACTGTAAAAATATATGGTAGACAATATTGAGAGTGTTCATATGAATTTGAATGAATTTATGTGCAGTTGTGAGTCCAAAATAACATAAAACGCAAACAACTCGTTTAAACAGCAGTTTTCAATTTATCGGGATGACGTTTTCGGCAAAATAAGTGTCATAGAATCTTAATATTGAATATATAATTATAAAAACATATAATAGACAAAATTATAAGTGTCTGTATGTATTTGCACGAATTGTTTTGAAGTTATGAGGTCAAAATAACATAAAATGAAACCAACTTATTTGTACGACATTTTTAATACATACGGTTGTAGTTTTGTGAAAAATGAGCGTCGTAGAATACTCATATTGAATATTTAATTATAAAAATACATAATATAAAATATTAGGAGTATTTATATGAATTTGCACAAATTTATGCGCAGTCATGAGGCCAAAATAACATAACCTGCAAACAACTCGTTTAAACCACAGTTTTCAATGCATCTGGATGATAATTTAGGCAAAGTTCGTTTTCTAAAACCTTAATATTGAATATTTAATAATAAAATATATAATAGATAATATTTGAAGTGTCCCTGCGAATTTGCATGAATTTATGCACAGTAAGGAGGCAAAAAATAACATAAAATGCAAATAACATGTTTAAACTGCAGTTTTTAATACATACGAATGAAGTTTTAAGCAAATTGAGTGTCGCGGAAAATTCATATTGAATATTTAATTATCAAATCATATAATAGACAATATTAGGAGTGTTCATATGAATTTTCCCAAATTTAATTGCAGTTATGAGGCTAAAATAACATAAAACGCAATCAATTTATTTAAACAACAGTTTTTAATTCATCCAGAGGATGTTTTATGTAAAATGAGTGTCGTAGAATATTCATATTAGATATTCAATTTTAAAAACGTATGATAGACAATAGTAGGAGTGTTCATATAAATTTGAATGAATTTACGTGCAGTTGTGAGTCCAAAATAACATAGAACACAACACAACTCGTTTAAACAGCAGTTTTAATACATACGGATGAAGTTTTGAGCAAAATATGCGCCGCAGAAAATTCATATGGAATATTTTATTATAAAATCATGTAGTAGACAATATTAGGAGTGTTCATATTAATTTTCATGAATATAATTTCAGTTATGAGTAAAAAGTAACATAAAACACAATTAACTTATTTAACCAATAGTTTTTAATGCATCCAGAGGATGTTTTGTGCAAAATGAGTGTCGTAGAATATTCATATTGGATATTCAATTGTAAAAACATATATTAGACAATATTAGTAGTGTTCATGTAAATTTTAACGAATTTCCGTGCAGTTGTGACGCTAAAATAACATAAAACGCAAATGACTCGTTTAAACAACAGTTTTTAATTCATCTGGATTACGTTTTAGGCAAAATAAGTGTCGTAGAATCTTAATATTGAATATTTAATTTTAAAAATATATAATAGATAAAATTACAAGTGTCCATATGTGTTTGCACGAATTTACTCATAGTTATGAGGCCAAAATAAAATAAAATGCAATCTACTTATTTGAATGACAGTTTTTAATACATACGGATTAAATTTTGTGCACAATGAGCGTCGTAGAATATTCATATTGAATATTTAACAACAAAAATACATAATAGACAATATTATGTGTCTTCATATGAATTTTCACGAATTTATGTGCAGTTATGAGGTCAAAATAACATAAAATGCAAACAACTCCTTTAAACCGCAGTTTTCAATGCATCCGGATGAAGTTTTAGGCAAAGTTAGTTTTGTAAACTCTTAATATTGAATATTTAATTACAAAAACATATAATAGACAATATTTGAAGTGTGCATGTGAATTTTAATTAATTTATGCGCAGTAAGGAGGCAAAAAATAAAATAAAATGCAAACAACATATTTAAACAACAATTTTTAATACATACGTGATGTTTTGAGCGAAATGTGTGTCACAGAAAATTCATATTGAAAATTTAATTATAAAATCATAGAATAGATTATATTAGGAGCGTTCATATGAATTTTTATGAATTTAATTGCAAACATGTGGCCAAAATAACATAAAACACAATCAACTTATTTAAACAACGGTTTTTAATTCATCCAAAGGATGTTTTGGGAAAAATGAGTGTCGTAGAATATTCATGTTGAATATTCAACTGTAAAAACATATAATAGACAATAATAGGAGTGCTCATATGAATTTGAATGAATTTAAGCGCAGTTGTGTGGCCAAAATAACATAAAACGCAAACAACTCATTTAAAAAGCTGATTTTAATTCATCTGGATGACGTTTTAGGCAAAATAAGTGTCGTAGAATCTTAATATTGAATATTTAATTATAAAAACATAAAATACACAAAATTATAAGTGTTTGTATGTATTTGCACGAATTTTATCGATGTTATGATGCCAAAATAACATAAAATGCAACCAACTTATCTGAATGACAGTTTTTAATACATACGGTTGAAATTTTGTGAAAAATGAGCGTCATAGAATACTCATATTGAATATTTAATTATAAAAATATATAATATAAAATATTAGGAGTGTTTATATGAATTTGTACCAATTTATGCGCAGTCATTAGGCGAAAATAACATAAAATGCAAACAACTCGTTTAAACCGCAGTTTTCAATGCATCTGGATGATGTTTTAGGCAAAGTTAGTTTTCTAAAATCTTAATATTGAATATTTAATTATAAAATATATAATAGATAATATTTGAAGTGTCCCTGTGTGAATTTGGATGAATTTATGCAGAGTAAGGAGGCAAAATATAACATAAAATGCAAACAACATGTTTAAACTGCAGTTTTTAATACATATGAATGAAGTTTTAAGCAAAATGAGTGTCGTGGAAAATTCATATTGAACATTTAATTATCAAATCATATAATAGACAATATTAGGAGTGTTCATATGAATTTTCACGAATTTAATTGCCGTCATGAGGCCAAAACAATATAAAACACAATCAACTTATTTAAACAACGGTTTTTAATTCATCCAAAGGATGTTTTGGGAAAAATGAGTGTCGTAGAATATTCATGTTGAATATTCAACTGTAAAAACATATAATAGACAATACTAGGAGTGCTCATATGAATTTGAATGAATTTACGCGCAGTTGTGTGGCCAAAATAACATAAAACACAAACAACTCATTTCAACAGCTGATTTTAATTCATCTGGACGACGTTTTAGGCAAAATAAGTGTCGTAGAATCTTAATATTGAATATTTAATTATAAAAACATAAAATACACAAAATTATAAGTGTCTGTATGTATTTGCACGAATTTTATCGATGTTATGATGCCAAAATAACATAAAATGCAACCAACTTATCTGAATGACAGTTTTTAATACATACGGTTGAAATTTTGTGAAAATGAGCGTCATAGAATACTCATATTGAATATTTAATTATAAAAATATATAATATAAAATATTAGGAGTGTTTATATGAATTTGCACCAATTTATGCGCAGTCATTAGGCCAAAATAACATAAAATGCAAACAACTCGTTTAAATCGCAGTTTTCAATGCATCTGGATGATGTTTTAGGCAAAGTTAGTTTTTTAAAATCTTAATATTGAATATTTAATTATAAAATATATAGTAGATAATATTTGAAGTGTCCCTGTGTGAATTTGCATGAATTTATGCAGAGTAAGGAGGCAAAATATAACATAAAATGCAAACAACATGTTTCAACTGCAGTTTTTAATACATATGAATGAAGTTTTAAGCAAAATGAGTTTCGTGGAAAATTCATATTGAACATTTAATTATCAAATCATATAATAGACAATATTAGGAGTGTTCATATGAATTTTCACGAATTTAATTGCCGTCATGAGGCCAAAACAACATAAAACACAATCAACTTATTTAAACAACGGTTTTTAATTCATCCAAAGGATGTTTTGGGAAAAATGAGTGTCGTAGAATATTCATGTTGAATATTCAACTGTTAAAATATATAATAGACAATACTAGGAGTGCTCATATGAATTTGAATGAATTTACGCGCAGTTGTGTGGCCAAAATAACATAAAACGCAAACAACTCATTTAAACAGCTGATTTTAATTCATCTGGATGACGTTTTAGGCAAAATAAGTGTCGTAGAATCTTAATATTGAATATTTAATTATAAAAACATAAAATACACAAAATTATAAGTGTCTGTATGTATTTGCACGAATTTTATCGATGTTATGATGCCAAAATAACATAAAATGCAACCAACTTATCTGAATGACAGTTTTTAATACACACGGTTGAAATTTTGTGAAAAATGAGCGTCATAGAATACTCATATTGAATATTTAATTATAAAAATACATAATATGAAATATTAGGAGTGTTTATATAAATTTGCACCAATTTATGCGCAGTCATTAGGCCAAAATAACATAAAATGCAAACAACTCGTTTAAACCGCAGTTTTCAATGCATCTGGATGATGTTTTAGGCAAAGTTAGTTTTCTAAAATCTTAATATTGAATATTTAATTATAAAATATATAATAGATAATATTTGAAGTGTCCCTGTGTGAATTTGGATGAATTTATGCAGAGTAAGGAGGCAAAATATAACATAAAATGCAAACAACATGTTTAAACTGCAGTTTTTAATACATATGAATGAAGTTTTAAGCAAAATGAGTGTCGTGGAAAATTCATATTGAACATTTAATTATCAAATCATATAATAGACAATATTAGGAGCGTTCATATGAATTTTTATGAATTTAATTGCAGACATGTGGCCAAAATAACATAAAACACATTCAACTTATTTAAACAACGGTTTTTAATTCATCCAAAGGATGTTTTGGGAAAAATGAGTGTCGTAGAATATTCATGTTGAATATTCAACTGTAAAAACATATAATAGACAATAATAGGAGTGCTCATATGAATTTGAATGAATTTACGCGCAGTTGTCTGGCCAAAATAACATAAAACGCAAACAACTCATTTAAAAAGCTGATTTTAATTCATCTGGATGACGTTTTAGGCAAAATAAGTGTCGTAGAATCTTAATATTGAATATTTAATTATAAAAACATAAAATACACAAAATTATAAGTGTTTCTATGTATTTGCACGAATTTTATCGATGTTATGATGCCAAAATAACATAAAATGCAACCAACTTATCTGAATGACAGTTTTTAATACATACGGTTGAAATTTTGTGAAAAATGAGCGTCATAGAATACTCATATTGAATATTTAATTAGAAAAATACATAATATAAAATATTAGGAGTGTTTATATGAATTTGTACCAATTTATGCGCAGTCATTAGGCCAAAATAACATAAAATGCAAACAACTCGTTTAAACCGCAGTTTTCAATGCATCTGGATGATGTTTTAGGCAAAGTTAGTTTTCTAAAATCTTAATATTGAATATTTAATTATAAAATATATAATAGATAATATTTGAAGTGTCCCTGTGTGAATTTGGATGAATTTATGCAGAGTAAGAAGGCAAAATATAACATAAAATGTAAACAACATGTTTAAACTGCAGTTTTTAATACATATGAATGAAGTTTTAAGCAAAATGAGTGTCATGGAAAATTCATATTGAACATTTAATTATCAAATCATATAATAGACAATATTAGGAGTGTTCATATGAATTTTCACGAATTTAATTGCCGTCATGAGGCCAAAACAACATAAAACACAATCAACTTATTTAAACAACATCTTTAATTCATCCAGAGGTTGTTTTGTGCGAAATTAGTGTCGTAGAATATTCATATTGGATATTCAATTATAAAAATATATGGTAGACAATATTAGGAGTGTTCATATGAATTTGAATGAATTTACGTGCAGTTATGAGTGCAAAATAACATAAAACGCAAACAACTCGTTTAAACAGCAGTTTTCAATTTATCGGGATGATGTTTTCGGCAAAATAAGTGTCATAGAATCTTAATATTGAATATATAATTATAAAAACATATAATAGACAAAATTATAAGTGTCTGTATGTATTTGCACGAATTGTTTTGAAGTTATGAGGTCAAAATAACATAAAATGAAACCAACTTATTTGTACGACAGTTTTAATACATACGGTTGTAGTTTTGTGAAAAATGAGCGTCGTAGAATACTCATATTGAATATTTAATTATAAAAATACATAATATAAAATATTAGGAGTATTTATATGAATTTGCACCAATTTATGCGCAGTCATGAGGCCAAAATAACATAGCCTGCAAACAACTCGTTTAAACCACAGTTTTCAATGCATCTGGATGATAATTTAGGCAAAGTTAGTTTTCTAAAACCTTAATATTGAATATTTAATAATAAAATATATAATAGATAATATTTGAAGTGTCCCTGCGAATTTGCATGAATTTATGCACAGTAAGGAGGCAAAAAAATAACATAAAATGCAAATAACATGTTTAAACTGCAGTTTTTAATACATACGAATGAAGTTTTAAGCAAATTGAGTGTCGCGGAAAATTCATATTGAATATTTAATTATCAAATCATATAATAGACAATATTAGGAGTGTTCATATGAATTTTCCCAAATTTAATTGCCGTCATGAGGCTAAAATAACATAAAACACAATCAATTTATTTAAACAACAGTTTTTAATTCATCCAGAGGATGTTTTATGTAAAATGAGTGTCGTAGAATATTCATATTAGATATTCAATTTTAAAAACGTATGATAGACAATAGTAGGAGTGTTCATATAAATTTGAATGAATTTACGTGCAGTTGTGAGTCCAAAATAACATAGAACACAACACAACTCGTTTAAACAGCTGTTTTAATACATACGGATGAAGTTTTGAGCAAAATATGCGCCGCAGAAAATTCATATGGAATATTTTATTATAAAATCATGTAGTAGACAATATTAGGAGTGTTCATATTAATTTTCATGAATATAATTTCAGTTATGAGTAAAAAGTAACATAAAACACAATTAACTTATTTAACCAATAGTTTTTAATGCATCCAGAGGATGTTTTGTGCAAAATGAGTGTCGTAGAATATTCATATTGGATATTCAATTGTAAAAACATATATTAGACAATATTAGTAGTGTTCATATAAATTTTAACGAATTTCCGTGCAGTTGTGACGCTAAAATAACATAAAACGCAAATGACTCGTTTAAACAACAGTTTTTAATTCATCTGGATTACGTTTTAGGCAAAATAAGTGTCGTAGAATCTTAATATTGAATATTTAATTTTAAAAATATATAATAGATAAAATTACAAGTGTCCATATGTGTTTGCACGAATTTACTCATAGTTATGAGGCCAAAATAAAATAAAATGCAATCTACTTATTTGAATGACAGTTTTTAATACATACGGATTAAATTTTGTGCACAATGAGCGTCGTAGAATATTCATATTGAATATTTAACAACAAAAATACATAATAGACAATATTATGTGTCTTCATATGAATTTTCACGAATTTATGTGCAGTTATGAGGTCAAAATAACATAAAATGCAAACAACTCCTTTAAACCGCAGTTTTCAATGCATCCGGATGAAGTTTTAGGCAAAGTTAGTTTTGTAAACTCTTAATATTGAATATTTAATTTCAAAAACATATAATAGACAATATTTGAAGTGTGCATGTGAATTTTAATTAATTTATGCGCAGTAAGGAGGCAAAAAATAAAATAAAATGCAAACAACATATTTAAACAACAATTTTTAATACATACGTGATGTTTTGAGCGAAATGTGTGTCACAGAAAATTCATATTGAAAATTTAATTATAAAATCATAGAATAGATTATATTAGGAGCGTTCATATGAATTTTTATGAATTTAATTGCAAACATGTGGCCAAAATAACATAAAACACAATCAACTTATTTAAACAACGGTTTTTAATTCATCCAAAGGATGTTTTGGGAAAAATGAGTGTCGTAGAATATTCATGTTGAATATTCAACTGTAAAAACATATAATAGACAATAATAGGAGTGCTCATATGAATTTGAATGAATTTACGCGCAGTTGTGTGGCCAAAATAACATAAAACGCAAACAACTCATTTAAAAAGCTGATTTTAATTCATCTGGATGACGTTTTAGGCAAAATAAGTGTCGTAGAATCTTAATATTGAATATTTAATTATAAAAACATAAAATACACAAAATTATAAGTGTCTGTATGTATTTGCACGAATTTTATCGATGTTATGATGCCAAAATAACATAAAATGCAACCAACTTATCTGAATGACAGTTTTTAATACATACGGTTGAAATTTTGTGAAAAATGAGCGTCATAGAATACTCATATTGAATATTTAATTATAAAAATACATAATATAAAATATTAGGAGTGTTTATATGAATTTGCACCAATTTATGCGCAGTCATTAGGCCAAAATAACATAAAATGCAAACAACTCGTTTAAACCGCAGTTTTCAATGCATCTGGATGATGTTTTAGGCAAAGTTAGTTTTCTAAAATCTTAATATTGAATATTTAATTATAAAATATATAATAGATAATATTTGAAGTGTCCCTGTGTGAATTTGCATGAATTTATGCAGAGTAAGGAGGCAAAATATAACATAAAATGCAAACAACATGTTTAAACTGCAGTTTTTAATACATATGAATGAAGTTTTAAGCAAAATGAGTGTCGTGGAAAATTCATATTGAACATTTAATTATCAAATCATATAATAGACAATATTAGGAGTGTTCATATGAATTTTCACGAATTTAATTGCCGTCATGAGGCCAAAACAACATAAAACACAATCGACTTATTTAAACAACAACTTTAATTCATCCAGAGGTTGTTTCGTGCAAAATGAGTATCGTAGAATATTCATATAGGATATTCAATTATTAAAATATATGGTAGACAATATTAGGAGTGTTCATATGAATTTGAATGAATTTACGTGCAGTTGTGAGTCCAAAATAACATAAAACGCAAAAACTCGTTTAAACAGCAGTTTTCAATTTATCGGGATGACGTTTTAGGCAAAATAAGTGTCATAGAATCTTAATATTGATTATTTAATTATAAAAACATAAAATAAACAAAATTATAAGTGTCTGTATGTATTTGCTCGAATTGTTTTGAATTTATGAGGTCAAAATAACATAAAATGAAACCAACATATTTGTACGACAATTTTAATACATACGGTAGTAGTTTTATGAAAAATGAGCGTCGTAGAATACTCATATTGAATATTTACTTATAAAAATACATAATATAAAATATTAGGAGTATTTATATGAATTTGCACCAATTTATGCGCAGTCATGAGGCCAAAATAACATAACCTGCAAACAACTCGTTTAAACCACAGTTTTCAATGCATCTGGATGATAATCTAGGCAAAGTTAGTTTTTTAAAATCTTAATATTGAATATTTAATTATAAAATATATAATAGATAATATTTGAAGTGTCCCTGTGAATTTGCATGAATTTATGCACAGTAAGGAGGCAAAAAATAACATAAAAATGCAAACAACATATTTAAACAGCATTTTTTAATACATACGTGATGTTTTGAGTAAAATGTGTGTTACAGAAAATTCTTATTGAAAATTTAATTATAAAATCATATAATATATTATATTAGGAGTGTTCATATGAATTTTTATGAATTTAATTGCAGACATGTGGCCAAAATAACATAAAACACAATCAACTTATTTAAACAACGGTTTTTAATTCATCCAAAGGATGTTTTGGGAAAAATGAGCGTCGTAGAATATTCATGTTGAATATTCAACTGTAAAAACATATAATAGACAATACTAGGAGTGCTCATATGAATTTGAATGAATTTACGCGCAGTTGTGTGGCCAAAATAACATAAAACGCAAATAACTCATTTAAACAGCTGATTTTAATTCATCTGGATGACGTTTTAGGCAAAATAAGTGTCGTAGAATCTTAATATTGAATATTTAATTATAAAAACATAAAATACACAAAAATATTAGTGTCTGTATGTATTTGCACGAATTGTTTTGAAGTTATGAGGTCAAAATAATATAAAATGAAACCAACTTATTTGTACGACAGTTTTAATACATACGGTTGTAGTTTTATGAAAAATGAGCGTCGTAGAATACTCATATTGAATATTTAATTATAAAAATACATAATATAAAATATTAGGAGTATTTATATGAATTTGCACCAATTTATGCGCAGTCATGAGGCCTAAATAACAAAAAATGCAAACAACTCGTTTAAACCGCTGTTTTCATTGCATCTGGATGATGTTTTAGGCAAAGTTAGTTTTCTAAAATCTTAATATTGAATATTTAATTATAAAATATATAATAGATAATATTTGAAGTGTCCCTGTGTGAATTTGCATGAATTTATGCAGAGTAAAGAGGCAAAAAATAACATAAAATGCAAACAACATGTTTAAACTGCAGTTTTTAATACATATGAAAGAAGTTTTAAGCAAAATGAGTGTCGTGGAAAATTCATATTGAACATTTAATTATCAAATCATATAATAGACAATATTAGGAGCGTTCATATGAATTTTTATGAATTTAATTGCAGACATGTGGCCAAAATAACATAAAACACAATCAACTTATTTAAACAACGGTTTTTAATTCATCCAAAGGATGTTTTGGGAAAAATGAGTGTCGTAGAATATTCATGTTGAATATTCAACTGTAAAAACATATAATAGACAATAATAGGAGTGCTCATATGAATTTGAATGAATTTACGCGCAGTTGTCTGGCCAAAATAACATAAAACGCAAACAACTCATTTAAAAAGCTGATTTTAATTCATCTGGATGACGTTTTAGGCAAAATAAGTGTCGTAGAATCTTAATATTGAATATTTAATTATAAAAACATAAAATACACAAAATTATAAGTGTTTGTATGTATTTGCACGAATTTTATCGATGTTATGATGCCAAAATAACATAAAATGCAACCAACTTATCTGAATGACAGTTTTTAATACATACGGTTGAAATTTTGTGAAAAATGAGCGTCATAGAATACTCATATTGAATATTTAATTATAAAAATACATAATATAAAATATTAGGAGTGTTTATATGAATTTGTACCAATTTATGCGCAGTCATTAGGCCAAAATAACATAAAATGCAAACAACTCGTTTAAACCGCAGTTTTCAATGCATCTGGATGATGTTTTAGGCAAAGTTAGTTTTCTAAAATCTTAATATTGAATATTTAATTATAAAATATATAATAGATAATATTTGAAGTGTCCCTGTGTGAATTTGGATGAATTTATGCAGAGTAAGGAGGCAAAATATAACATAAAATGCCAACAACATGTTTAAACTGCAGTTTTTAATACATATGAATGAAGTTTTAAGCAAAATGAGTGTCATGGAAAATTCATATTGAACATTTAATTATCAAATCATATAATAGACAATATTATGAGTGTTCATATGAATTTTCACGAATTTAATTGCCGTCATGAGGCCAAAACAACATAAAACACAATCAACTTATTTAAACAACATCTGTAATTCATCCAGAGGTTGTTTTGTGCGAAATGAGTGTCGTAGAATATTCATATTGGATATTCAATTGTAAAAATATATGGTAGACAATATTAGGAGTGTTCATATGAATTTGAATGAATTTACGTGTAGTTGTGAGACCAAAATAACATAAAACACAAACAACTCGTTTAAACAGCAGTTTTCAATTTATCGGGATGACGTTTTCCGCAAAATAAGTGTCATAGAATCTTAATATTGAATATATAATTATAAAAACATATAATAGACAAAATTATAAGTGTCTGTATGTATTTGCACGAATTGTTTTGAAGTTATGAGGTCAAAATAACATAAAATGAAACCAACTTATTTGTACGACAGTTTTAATACATACGGTTGTAGTTTTGTGAAAAATGAGCGTCGTAGAATACTCATATTGAATATTTAATTATAAAAATACATAATATAAAATATTAGGAGTATTTATATGAATTTGCACCAATTTATGCGCAGTCATGAGGCCAAAATAACATAGCCTGCAAACAACTCGTTTAAACCACAGTTTTCAATGCATCTGGATGATAATTTAGGCAAAGTTAGTTTTCTAAAACCTTAATATTGAATATTTAATAATAAAATATATAATAGATAATATTTGAAGTGTCCCTGCGAATTTGCATGAATTTATGCACAGTAAGGAGGCAAAAAATAACATAAAATGCAAATAACATGTTTAAACTGCAGTTTTTAATACATACGAATGAAGTTTTAAGCAAATTGAGTGTCGCGGAAAATTCATATTGAATATTTAATTATCAAATCATATAATAGACAATATTAGGAGTGTTCATATAAATTTTCCCAAATTTAATTGCAGTCATGAGGCTAAAATAACATAAAACGCAATCAATTTATTTAAACAACAGTTTTTAATTCATCCAGAGGATGTTTTATGTAAAATGAGTGTCGTAGAATATTCATATTAGATATTCAATTTTAAAAACGTATGATAGACAATAGTAGGAGTGTTCATATAAATTTGAATGAATTTACGTGCAGTTGTGAGTCCAAAATAACATAGAACACAACACAACTCGTTTAAACAGCAGTTTTAATACATACGGATGAAGTTTTGAGCAAAATATGCGCCGCAGAAAATTCATATGGAATATTTTATTATAAAATCATGTAGTAGATAATATTAGGAGTGTTCATATTAATTTTCATGAATATAATTTCAGTTATGAGTAAAAAGTAACATAAAACACAATTAACTTATTTAACCAATAGTTTTTAATGCATCCAGAGGATGTTTTGTGCAAAATGAGTGTCGTAGAATATTCATATTGGATATTCAATTGTAAAAACATATATTAGACAATATTAGTAGTGTTCATATAAATTTTAACGAATTTCCGTGCAGTTGTGACGCTAAAATAACATAAAACGCAAATGACTCGTTTAAACAACAGTTTTTAATTCATCTGGATTATGTTTTAGGCAAAATAAATGTCGTAGAATCTTAATATTGAATATTTAATTTTAGAAATATATAATAGATAAAATTACAAGTGTCCATATGTGTTTGCACGAATTTACTCATAGTTATGTGGCCAAAATAAAATAAAATGCAATCTACTTATTTGAATGACAGTTTTTAATACATACGGATTAAATTTTGTGCACAATGAGCGTCGTAGAATATTCATATTGAATATTTAACATCAAAAATACATAATAGACAATATTATGTGTCTTCATATGAATTTTCACGAATTTATGTGCAGTTATGAGGTCAAAATAACATAAAATGCAAACAACTACTTTAAACCGCAGTTTTCAATGCATCCGGATGAAGTTTTAGGCAAAGTTAGTTTTGTAAACTCTTAATATTGAATATTTATCTACAAAAACATATAATATACAATATTTGAAGTGTGCATGTGAATTTTCATTAATTTATGCGCAGTAAGGAGGCAAAAAATAACATAAAATACAAACAACATATTTAAACAGCAATTTTTAATACATACGTGATGTTTTGAGTAAAATGTGTGTCACAGAAAATTCTTATTGAAAATTTAATTATAAAATCATATAATAGATTATATTAGGAGTGTTCATATGAATTTTTATGAATTTAATTGCAGACATGTGGCCAAAATAACATAAAACACAATAAACTTATTTAAACAACGGTTTTTAATTCATCCAAAGGATGTTTTGGGAAAAATGAGTGTCGTAGAATATTCATGTTGAATATTCAACTGTAAAAACATATAATAGACAATACTAGGAGTGCTCATATAAATTTGAATGAATTTACGCGCAGTTGTGTGGCTAAAATAACATAAAACGCAAACAACTAATTTAAACAGCTGATTTTAATTCATCTGGATGACGTTTTAGGCAAAATAAGTGTCGTAGAATCTTAATATTAAATATTTAATTATATAAACATAAAATACACAAAATTATAAGTGTATGTATGTATTTGCATGATTTTTTTCGATGTCATGATGCCAAATTAACATAAAATGCAACCAACTTATCTGAATGACAGATTTTAATACATACGGTTGAAATTTTGTGAAAAATGAGCGTCATAGAATACTCACATTGAATATTTAATTATAAAAATACATAATATAAAATATTAGGAGTGTTTATATGAATTTACACAAATTTATGCGCAGTCATGAGGCCAAAATAACATAAAATGCAAACAACTCGTTTAAACCGCAGTTTTCAATGCATCTGGATGATGTTTTAGGCAAAGTTAGTTTTCTAAAATATTAATATTGAATATTTAATTATAAAATATATAATAGATAATATTTGAAGTGTCCCAGTGTGAATTTGCATGAATTTATGCAGAGTAAGGAGGCAAAATATAACATAAAATGCAAACAACATGTTTAAACTGCAGTTTTTAATACATATGAATGAAGTTTTAAGCAAAATGAGTGTCGTGGAAAATTCATATTGAACATTTAATTATCAAATCATATAATAGACAATATTAGGAGTGTTCATATGAATTTTCACGAATTTAATTGCCGTCATGAGGCCAAAACAACATAAAACACAATCGACTTATTTAAACAACAACTTTAATTCATCCGAGAGGTTGTTTCGTGCAAAATGAGTATCGTAGAATATTCATATTGGATATTCAATTATTAAAATATATGGTAGACAATATTAGGAGTGTTCATATGAATTTGAATGAATTTACGGCGATTGTGAGTCCAAAATAACATAAAACGCAAAAACTCGTTTAAACAATGCAGTTTTCAATTTATCGGGATGACGTTTTAGGCAAAATAAGTGTCATAGAATCTTAATATTGATTATTTAATTATAAAAACATAAAATAAACAAAATTATAAGTGTCTGTATGTATTTGCTCGAATTGTTTTGAATTTATGAGGTCAAAATAACATAAAATGAAACCAACATATTTGTACGACAATTTTAATACATACGGTAGTATTTTTATGAAAAATGAGCGTCGTAGAATACTCATATTGAATATTTACTTATAAAAATACATAATATAAAATATTAGGAGTATTTATATGAATTTGAACCAATTTATGTGCATCATGAGGCCAAAATAACATAACCCTGCAAACAACTCGTTTAAACCACAGTTTTCAATGCATCCGGATGATAATCTAGGCAAAGTTAGTTTTCTAAAATCTTAATATTGAATATTTAATTATAAAATATATAATAGATAATATTTGAAGTGTCCCTGTGAATTTGCATGAATTTATGCACGTAAGGAGGCAAAAAATAACATAAAAATACAAACAACATATTTAAACAGCATTTTTAATACATACGTGATGTTTTGAGTAAAATGTGTGTTACAGAAAATTCTTATTGAAAATTTAATTATAAAATCATATAATATATTATATTAGGAGTGTTCATATGAATTTTTATGAATTTAATTGCAGACATGTGGCCAAAATAACATAAAACACAATCAACTTATTTAAACAACGGTTTTTAATTCATCCAAAGGATGTTTTGGGAAAAATGAGCGTCGTAGAATATTCATGTTGAATATTCAACTGTAAAAACATATAATAGACAATACTAGGAGTGCTCATATGAATTTGAATGAATTTACGCGCAGTTGTGTGGCCAAAATAACATAAAACGCAAATAACTCATTTAAACAAATTGATTTTAATTCATCGGATGACGTTTTAGGCAAAATAAGTGTCGTAGAATCTTAATATTGAATATTTAATTATAAAAACATAAAATACACAAAAATATTAGTGTCTGTATGTATTTGCACGAATTGTTTTGAAGTTATGAGGTCAAAATAATATAAAATGAAACCAACTTATTTGTACGACAGCTTTAATACATACGGTTGTAGTTTTATGAAAAATGAGCGTCGTAGAATACTCATATTGAATATTTAATTATAAAAATACATAATATAAAATATTAGGAGTATTTATATGAATTTGCACCAATTTATGCGCAGTCATGAGGCCTAAATAACAAAAAAATGCAAACAACTCGTTTAAACCATTGTTTTCATTGCATCCGGATGATGTTTTAGGCAAAGTTAGTTTTCTAAAATCTTAATATTGAATATTTAATTATAAAATATATAATAGATAATATTTGAAGTGTCTCTGTGTGAATTTGCATGAATTTATGCAGAGTAAAGAGGCAAAAAATAACATAAAATGCAAACAACATGTTTAAACTAGAGTTTTTAATACATATGAATGAAGTTTTAAGCAAAATGAGTGTCGTGGAAAATTCATATTGAACATTTAATTATCAAATCATATAATAGACAATATTAGGAGTGTTCATATGAATTTTCACGAATTTAATTGCCGTCATGAGGCCAAAACAACATAAAACACAATCAACTTATTTAAACAACATCTTTAATTCATCCAGAGGTTGTTTTGTGCAAAATGAGTGTCGTAGAATATTCATATTGGATATTCAATTGTAAAAATATATGATAGACAATATTAGGAGTGTTCATATAAATTTGAATGAATTTACGTGCAGTTTGAGTCCAAAATAACATAAAACGCAAACAACTCGTTTAAACAGCAATTTTCAATTTATCAGGATGACGTTTTAGGTAAAATAAGTGTCATAGAATCTTAATATTGAATATTTAATTATAAAAACATATAATAGACAAAATTATAAGTGTCTGTATGTATTTGCACGAATTGTTTTGAAGTTATGAGGTCAAAATAACATAAAATGAAACCAACTTATTTGTACGACGGTTTTAATACATACGGTTGTAGTTTTGTGAAAAATGAGCGTCGTAGAATACTCATATTGAATATTTAATTATAAAAATATATAATATAAAATATTAGGAGTATTTATATGAATTTGCACCAATTTATGCGCACTCATGAGGCCAAAATAACATAACGTGCAAACAACTCGTTTAAACCACAATTTTTATGTATAAAATCAAATATAAATGTGATGGTTTCATTGAAATGTACAAGGCTAGATTGGTGGCCAAAGGGTTTACCCAAATGTATATTGACTATCAAGAGACCTTTGCACTAATAGCAAAAATGAACACGGTTAGAATCTTACTATCGGTAGCTTTCAACCAAGTGTGGAATCTATTTCAAATGGATGTAAAAAATATATTTCTTTAAGGAATCTTAAATAAAAAAGTTTATATAACTCTTCCTCCCAGTCATAAAGATGTGTCAAATCCTTCCCTTATATGTAAGTTGAAGAAAGCAATTTATGGTATAAAATAATCTCCAAGAGTGTGATATGCAAAACTAAGCATCTCACTTTTACAAATTAATTTTATCAAGAGTACCGCCGATTCTTTGATGTTTGTTAGGAACTCACAAGACTCAATCATTGTTATTCTCGTTTATGTTGATAACATCATCATAACCAAAAATAATAATGATGAAATTAAAAAGGTAAAACAATACTTAAAGAGGGAATTTGATATCAAAGACCTAGGATAATTGTCATATTTTCTTGGGATAGAAATAACCACTTCAAACAAAGGCCTATTCCTATCACAAAGAAAATATGTCCTTGATCTATTAAAAGAAATCGGAAAATTAGGAGCAAAATCGGCCAATACACCAATGGAAACCATAAGTAAGCTAGGACCGGAAAATGGTGAACCGCTAACTGACATAGGACAATACCAGAGGTTAGTGGGTAAGCTAATTTACCTAACCGTCACCCGACCCGATATCGCCTTTGTAGTTAGTGTTATAAGCCAATTTATGCATGCTCCTCGTACCATTCACTTGGTTGCCATTGATAGGATACTTAGGTATCTCAAGGGCACTCCGGGTCAAGAAATTCTAATAAGGAAAAATAGAACTAATGACGTGATTAGTTTTTCTGATGCAGATTGGGCTGGGAGGTATGACAAAAAATCAACCACAAATTTTTGTATCTTTGTAGGTGGCAACTTTGTTACATGGAAAAGCAAAAAATAAAACGTGGTAGCTAGGTCGAGTGCGGAAGCCGAATATCGTGCAATGATATCCACGGCTAGCGAACTAACCTGGATCAAATACCTACTCCAAGACCTAGGAATAGAATACAAAGAAGCAATGAAGATGCATTGTGATAATCCTGCTTGAAAGCTTTTAAGTCATACACAAATACATCTTTCAAATGATTTGCAAACTTGAGCAACTGGCCTTAAAAATCTCAAATTTATTTTTATCAAAAAAAATACCTTCAAATTTATCCCCATGTTTGAAGCATCTATTTTATTAAAAGATAAAGAGTAGAAATTTGCGAATAATTTACCCAAATAAATGTGTCCATATGGTTTAGAATGGGGGGCTTGAAGTAACCACATAAGTCACAATTTTTTTTCTGAAGTAACTTATAATGATTCTTATAGCCAGAGGGGATGGCAATCAAACCAAGCTCCTTGAACACGCAACACAAGGTATGAGCAATTTTATGGTGCACAAGTATGTCACTTTCATTTTATCACACAATGTAAGGGCCGGGAGGATGGGAATGGATGTGGGGTGAAGGAATTAAACTAAATTATACTGTTCATCTGGGGAAAATCATTCAGTTTGAGTTAATTTTTTATTTTCCACGAACAACAGTGTTTGCCGAACACGCCCTAAGATGGTTAAAATTACTATTAATTTTAGGATGTTGAATAGAACCTTTTTAGTATACCTACTGAAACTTATTTTTCAAAGTTCTTGTAAGTTTTCCTTTAGAGTTTGTTTCAGAGTGAAGAGAAGACAACCTGCTTCTGCTCAGTTAAGATTGTCATTGAATGCATATACTAAAAGACATTTATTATTTTAGCTCCTTTGAATTAAAATTTTTTACACTTACTTTGCTCAAAAATCATATATATATATATATATATATAGAGTCTGACTATGGTGCTTTGCAAATCACAGAGGCGTTGTGTGATTTGCGCTCTATTTTTAATTTCAAGTCATAAATAATCGATCTGAACCGTTCAATCTAATCTTCATATAAAAATCTATTAGTAAACCAAATTTTATATTTTTTTATATTTTTTTTGTTATTTTTTCTGATGAGGAGAAAATGACTTGATCTGAGAATTCTGGTTCATCTAAAAATGACGGTTTTCCTCCTATCCAAAAAAATAGCAAATAAATTCCCAAAAATATAAAATTTGATTTACTAATAGATTTTGATATGGAGATTAGATTGAGCGGTTTGGATCGATCATTTCTGACTTAAAATTAAAAATAGAGCGCAAAGCATACAACACTTTTGTGCTTTGCAAAGTACCATAGCCTAATTCTATATATATATATATATATATGAGTAAAGATACCGTGAGCTTAACTCAAAAAATATATTAAATTATTTTTAAATTTTTATTTATCATTTTCATTGAATTCTTTATATGGAAATCTCATGGGATGCAAAAATTTGGAGCGTTTTGAGTTTTTTAAGTAGTGGTTTTTAATTTTTGAAAATTAGCTCTAATAATAATAATAATATATTTAATATTTGAACATCATTTGAAAAAATTAAAAACGGTGGGTTAAAAAGCTCAAAACGCTCCAAATTTTTGCATCCCATGAAATTTTCATATAAAGAATTTAATAAGTATGATAAATTAAAATTTGGAGATGATATAATTTAATTTTTTAGTTAAGCTCACGAAAGGCTTTTGTGAGTTTAAGCTCACAGTATCTTTACTCTCTCTATATATATAAATATATAAATCTGTCAAAAATGTTTTTACTACGAGTTGTTTCAATCAGGACCAAAGCATACAAAAACCAGAAAGGATAGAAAAGTAATTGTACGTTCTAATCGGTTACTAATTTCACAATATTTTGTGCATGAACGGTTCCTTTCCAGTGGTCATAACATTCATCTCCTCTCCAGTTATTTTGCCTAAATGCAAAGAAAAAGAAATTTATTCAAAAATGAAATGTTGCTTTGGTAACAAAAATGGACATATTATCTTTCCTTAAGTACTCAATTTGGGTTGCACATTAATAAAATTACAGTTCATGTTGTACGTGCTTCTTTATTTTGGTAGATATTTTTTCTCATAAAAGGCAATGAATTTAGAAAAAAGAAATGTATGATGATCAATCTCAGAATTATAAATTTGTACAAGATATTTTATAAGATAATAAGAAAATAAAAAATCATCGCTCTAGTTTTCGATATTTCATATATTAACCTGTCTTTTCTCTTAATTGCCTTCCATTTAATTTCTTGTCCCCTCATTCCTTGATTGGAAAAAAAGATAAAACATAATTTGAATACACACTCACATGTTACATAAAAGAATAACAAAGAAAATTATGACAATCATAAAATGACAGAAAATCTTACATTATATATTGTTAAATTTAAGTTTCAAAATATCAAATCAAAGTACAACGAAAGCACATGCTTTGTTATAATAATCAATCAAATCAATTTTATCCAACAATTATAAAATTTATATAAATTGAGAAGAATAAAGAAGAAAATGCAAACTAGAGAGAATGCAAAACAGAGAAAGAAAGGGATCCAATGGTAGTTAATTCAAATATATATCTTGACAATGATGTTTATGACAAATATACTTTGTAAGTTGTATTATTTCCAATTTTATGTCATCTAATATATTATCATAAGGTTTAGATTATTGTGAGTTTTTTTAATTTTACAAATATCAAACAAATTTCAATTTTTTTTCTCAAAATAACTGAAAAACATAAATTTCACCTATTGTACTTATATTTAGGCATCGTTCTCAAGAGTCGAAGCGTGTTTCTCAAGGGCCGAGCCTAACGGGTCTACAAGAGAGTTGGATTTGATAAGGGCTTTTAAAAGCTGGGTTCAAAGGACTTGATTTTTAAGGGGTGAACCTAATCCTTAAGAAGTATAACCCTTATCAAGTTCTCCAAACTCTAAATGCCTAAGGACTAGATAAAGGTCTACAGATAAGGGCTTCATATATTTTTTTTGACGATTAGGTATTTTTTATTGTTAATTTATATTTATATAAAAATGTTAAATTATATATATTTTTTATTTTGGCATTATGCTTTAATTTTTCTACTTTTTGAATTTTTAAGTTTAATTAATATACAATATAAAATCTTATTATCTTAAAAAGCACCTAAGCACTGGATTAGTCCAGTTATTTTATTTAAATATTTTATATTTTTTAAGACGTAAAATTTCATAAATACTCTTTCAAATGTGCTAGGATTGAAATGTTTAAACAAAGCACGGTTCAAATTCAATTTAATCTCAGCAGTATCGCTATAGTTGGGTTAGAGGTGAACCGGTAAAAAAAATCCTATATCAGGAAATGAGTTCCTTTAAACTTTTTATATAACTTATAGGTTGAATTCTTTTAATAAGCACAACAATTAAATTGTTGTTTTATTGTTGCTCAACACACTACAGCTGCATATATTTTTAGATGAAATAATTCTAAGAGGCCATGTAATAGAAACAAACTCTGATCATATACCAAGTTATTGTTTCTTTCTCCTGCCCCATTTTGATTTTTTTTCTATTTTTTTTTTTCCGATAAATGTCATTTCTTTTAATCATAATTTTTTTTCTCCAAATAATGTCTATTCCTATTAATCATAATTTTTATTAAACCTCATAAAAATACTATAGTAACGACATGTAATTTTATGTCAAATATATCAAACTAAGTATCGAAGTCAGAATCCTTCGAGATCAAAGCATGCTTATGTCCTAGCTCTTGGGAAGTGAAAGCTCAAATTAATACATTTTCTAGAATAAGATGAGACTGATTGTCTCTTGCTTTTGATCTTATGGTACAAATTGCAACACAAGAGCTTCTGCCTGGTGCATTTTTTAGCTCATTAAACAAACCTAGACTTAGCTAGCATTATGTAGTTAATTTCAGGTATTTCATTCTTTTTATTTTTTATCTTGATTTTTCTTTATTTCTTTCATTTTTATTTTCTCTTGTAAATTTCATTATAACTATATTTTCATTTTTAAATGAAAATTTCAGCCCAATGATCAGCTCGGCTTGAAAAAGAAAATTCATCCGCAGTATGGCGTGGGCTTTATACTAGTTTTTTATAATATGGATTTGGATTTGATGATTTCTCTACAGTGTGTGCTGCTCCAGGATCTAAAACATTTTAGTTGCTTGATATTATAAATGGGTGTATCAAGTCTGGACAACTCCCTAAGCGGCTGTTATGCAATTATTTTAGTGCTAGCTACTGTAAAATTTGGGCGGAATTTAAAAGAAAGTAATATTTATCTATTTATTTTTTTAGGATCTAAAATATTTCAGTTGTTTGAGATTATATATGGGTGTAACAAGTCCGGACAACTCCCTAAGGGGATGGTATGCAAGTATTATATATATATATATATATATATAGAGAGAGAGAGTAAATCTACGGTGAGATTAAGCTCACGGAAGACCTCCGTGAGCTTATTTCAAAAAATATATCAAATGATCTTCAAATTTTAATTTTTCACTCTAATTAAATTCTTCATATTGAAATCTTATGGGGTACAACTATTTGAGATGTTTTGAGTTTTCTAAGTCACTATTTTTAATTTTTAAAAATCAGCTCAAAAAATGATAATAAAATATTCAATGTTTGTACATTATTTTTAAAAAATGAAAAGAGTGACTTAAAAAACTCGAAACATCTCAATATGAAGAATTTAATGAGATTGAAAAATTAAAATTTGAAGATCATTTGATATATTTTTTGAGCTAAGTTCACCGTAAATTTACTTTCTCTCTCTCTATATATAGTTTGTCTAATATTTTTCCATTTGTATTTCAACCTAAAATGACAACAAGTCAATTTTTAATTTTGTATACTCAAAATGTTAATTTTGGTAGCTCAATAAAATATTTATAACATAACCTTGTAGTGTACTAAATTTTATCATGTTTGAAAATATTTTATTATATTTAATAATTTTTAAAAAATAGTCCTGAAATTATTTTACTATGTATACACCTATTTTACATAACTTACATAAAAGAATAATAAATAAAATACTAAGTTAATGGAGCTCTATATTTTAAGGAAAATAAATAAGTTATTATTAGTATTAAATTAAAAAATAAAAAATATAATTAAACGAATTAGGTCTCATCTATTGAAATAATTCCAAGTTCCGTGGATCCTAATTTCTAGCTATTGGGCATCATAATGACATTTGCACGACTAATTAAGCTAAAACTAATTTGTTGATCAGATTGTATTCCCACAATATGTTGTTTTTTATATATCAATATCATTTTTCCCTAAGTTTTAATACTTACAATATATTTACACTAAAATTTTAATATTTACATATATTTATATATATTATTCTCAATGATCATTTCATTTGATTTATCAAAAAAACTAGTCAATATATAACTTATAACGAGCATTTGGTCCTAAAATATAGAAATGCAGTACAATTATAATCATACAATTACAGTCACACAGAGAATATTTTCCTTTAATTTATTAGTTCCGTCATATGATGACTATTAGTTTCACCATCACAAATTAAGTTGCATTAAAGCTAAAATCACACAGAGAATATTTTCCTTTAATTTATTAGTTCCGTCATATGATGACTATTAGTTTCACCATCACAAATTATGTTGCATTAAAGCTAAAATTACTTTTGAAAATGCCAACAAATTGACCATAACCGTCGTCCATTTTCTACAATTAATAAAAAAATAAAATAATCATAGTTAATAGAGTACAATAGAAAATAATGGTATAAAAGCTCAGGTGACTTGCATTAGAAGCAGAATCTGATAATACAGAAGAAATAATGCATTTTTATGCGTAACAAACAATATGCTAGTGCAGGGATGCAGATGCTCTTATGCAAATTGCACGACCTTAGATCATGTCAGTTCTATAAATCCCAACATAAGCATTATTTCCATTCCCAAATTAAACAATTCTCATATGAACCTTATTCGGAGGAAATAACTTTATGCGATACCAACTACAGTCATACCAGTACTAATACAAAAACAAAATCAACTCAATTTCAAACTCTCTTATGCATAATATAGAACTAATTATTCTAATAATTAATCAAAAATAAAATCAGGAAAACACTAATGATAGTTGTTTCAGATGAATTAGGGAAGAGAACTAAAAAATATTGATCGGTCCTTTTTACTGGCGTGAGGATTCACAAGGGTGAGCGTTGTCGTCAGAATGAGAGCGAGACGCTCGCCCAAGTCGTTGTCAGACCGAGAGACATGAGATCTTGAGTAGAGCATTGCTGTCAGATCAAGACACTTCCCCGAGTCACCATCAAGCCGACAACCATGAAATCTCAGACTACTAGAGCAGCGCCGTCATATCGAGACAGTTGCCCGAGTCATTGTTAGATCGAGATCCATGAGATCTCAAAGTAGAGCATCGACTTTATCGAGAGGGAAGAGAGTGTCGTCGCTGGAGTGGAGCGTTGTTGGAGTAGAGTATAGTCCGCAGAGAGAACATCATTGTCTTGAAGAGGTCAAGAGAAGATGAGATGCGGAAGTAGCGGAGAGAAGGGATGATCTAAGCATAAAGCGGAAAAAAAAAAGTGAAATGAAGAACTTGTTTATGAATAATTTTTTCATGGACGAATATGCTCTTTATTAGTTTACAGTAACCGGTTGTTGTCTCTAGAGTGATCGTCTGTTTCCTACGAAAATGAACATCAAAATATTTTAGACCGTCTGATGAAAAAAATCAGATGGTTTAACTTTTTAGTCCTCATTGAAGCAAGACTGGAAAGACTAATATATATAGTAGAGTAGCAGTTTCTAGTTTTGCCAACTTGTTCGGGTGACCGAGACCGACTGATCACCCATGTGCTCACCGAGTCACCTTAGACATCTACCTAACCTAACTCGCAGTCCCCACTACTCGGGTCCAACATTTTTCACCTTGGCTTCCGATTTTCCGAGGCCTCTCCTGATCACGCAATTCGTATGGCCTTCCACTGTCATGAACAACGTACTACGTACAGGTATCCACTATTCAGTACACCAGCAATGGCTGTATATATGTCGCAGATGATCCGGAGGAGCCCTAAATGACTGGAAGAAAAATGCAGAGGACAAAGCAGGAGACGACGAAACGAGAGAGAAATATCCCACGACTGCGCGGGACAAATCTGAAATCTAAAATCTGGCATCTCCTCCTCCGTTCTGTTCTCTCTCCCCACTGAAGAGCAATAATGCGGTTTGCTCAGGCGCTCCCGAACAAGACAAGGCCACAATTCCGCTCTCTCTCGGTCATCCTCTCTCTGGCCCCACCTCATAAAAAGTTTAAAAAAGAAAAACAGAGACAAACTTTTATGAGCCGGATTGACTTGTACTGCCATGTCGCTGTATCAGCCTTGATAGCTGTTTTATCCAGAGGAAAGCGATTTTGATCGGACGATTGAGATCAGTTGCTACGTGCGTTGATCAGGAGCGTGTGAACTGTGAACAGAGCCATGCATTGAGGAAACCGATTTTGATCGGACGATTGAGATCAGTTGCCGACGTGCGTTGGTCAGGAGCGTGAGAAACTGTGAACAGAGCCATGCATTGAGTACTGGAGAATGACATCACCGCTCCTGACAAATCCAATATAGTGGATTTACAAATATCTTTCCCAATAATTTCCAAAAAAAGAAGTATGTTCAGAAATTGAGCGTATAATTATGTTTTTATTTTCCATATTATTCTGATGTAACACAGTAATAGTCAAATTGCTTAGAAGTAGCGTTGTCGAAAAAATCATGCGTCTTCAATGAAGTTTATCTAGTCCAATTTGATAAGACCTTACAAGTTGCACGGAAATTTAATCTTAACTAACAAAATATTTTCATTATTATTATTTTTACATGACCCAACTTGTTTCGAATAGAATCAGATCTTTATTTTTACTCTGACCAAAATAAAATAATTAAGCACCTATTAGTTACTTATATTATATATATTTTTTTAAATAAGTTAATGATAATTAAAGATATAATTAATATTAGTTAATTAATGTATATATAAATTTTAATTAGTGTTAAATAAAAAATCCAATTAAACGAATCTGGTCAATCCATACTCTATCTGACCCAAGATAGTAAAAAAAATTTACTTTATCCAACTCATTTATTTTTAGATTATTTTAAATGGGATCAGATAAAAATTGAGAGCGATTGAGTTATCCTTCAACAACTGGTGTGTTATTATGATATCATTGAAAAAAAAAATTCAGATCAAATGCTTGGCCACATTGATGAGAAATCTCTGACATGTAATATTAAGAACAAATCGGAATGATAGTGAATTTTGAACATTCATGCTTCATTTACAAAAATTCAAAGTGCAAGACTACAACATTAAAACATAACAAGGACATTTTTTTGATGTGTACATTATTTTTCCTACCGTCTACCATCCTTAATCAGTCAGTTTTTTTTTGTATATAATAATTATATTATTAATAATAAGAATGATAAAAATAAATTTTAAAATTTACAAATGGCAGCGCCACTAGCAGCGATGACGTCTTTGTGTAAAATCGTATGAAATGCGCCATCGTCATAAGGGCGCGTTTGCTCTCAATCAACCACCAAAGACGACACATCGATGACGCGCGTTTATAAAGATGTCACCGCCAGGTGACACATTTACTTAAAGACGTCACTGATAGTAGCGCGTTTACTTAAAGACGCCATTGACAATGACGCATTTTCTTTCCGTGCCACTTTTTGCTCGCGACATCGCCATTCATTTATATTTTTATCACTCTTATTATTAATAATATAATTATTATATACAAAAAAAAAATCTGTCAATCAGTGGTTAATGCGAAATCAAAGGATTCACTTTTTATGTTTTGACCATATGACACATTTTTCCCAGCCTCTCAGCCGATTTATTATGTTTAAAGCTATTGTTCCCTAGGGGGCTGAATTTATAGAATTTATGAAAAAGATAAAAGAAAGAAACAAAGAACAAATAAAGGCCCCAGTGCCATGGTCCTCCATTCTACCCCGTGATTTTTGTTCGTCTACCCCTTCGCAGAAGGACATCCAGAAAAACCCTTCAGTCTTCTTCTCCCCCACCCCATATCTCTATACTACGCCAATTCAAACTCCTACTTTCCCACTTCCCAGCATTGGCATGATTACCTTGGCTTCTGTCTAGTCGCACGCACCCCCGCATTTATTGCTCTGGGTAGCAGCACATCAAAACCTTTGCACAGACGAATTCAATTCAACACCCCCTTTTTCTTCCTACTCGATTGCGAACCGGAGAATTGGTTGAGGGGTCGTTTAAGGAGGAACTAGCGGGAGTCAGACTCAGACAGCAAGTACTTCACCCTGCTAGAAACAGCGCTGCTCTGCTCTTAATGGAGAGCTTTCTTCAAGGCGCCATTAATGAGGCCTTCGTAAGCCACTAAGCTCGCTCCCCGCCTCCCCCTCCCTCTTTATTAATTACACTATCTGATTTCCCCCCTTTTATTCCTCTTTATTCCCCTCCTTTGCGTGCACCCAGCCCCTTTTTTGGGTCTCGCATTTACTGCGCCTCTATGGATTTGGCAACTTCACACGAATCAGAGGAAAAGGATAGGTCTTGGGACCGTTTTCCCTCTCTTGCATGAAGTTCCTTTCAAACTTGCCCATCCCTCCTTGGCACATTGTCTCCTTTTCTTCGTTGAATTATTGGTCAAATTCCTTTCGGAGCTCGAACATTTTCATCCACCACTAGAAACTAATTAATTGATAATTACAGCAACCAATGCAACAGTTGTTTGAAGAGGATATGAGATCGACTAGCACATGTCATGGCGACCTCAACCCTGGCTACAACCCAGAGATGCCATTTCTCAAGCTTCTTCAAAGCGCATTAGAAGAAGTTACACCTTCCAATTGTGATTCACACATGCAACATTACCAGTGCAACTCAGATGTTAAACCCAAAATAGAACAAATGGAGAGCTGCATCACCCATGAGGCTCCACCCATACCACCTCCATCCGTTATGTTTAACCCCTCAAGGGGAGCAGTGCCCACGCTGAGGCCGAGGAGGAGGAAGCGACCTCGCACTTCTGCTACAAAGAAACCTGAAGAAGCTGAGTGCCAGAGAAGAACTCACATTACTGTCGAGCGCAATCGACGGCGCCTCATGAATGAGCACTTCGCCACTCTCAAATCCCTCATTCCCCCCCACTTGGTCCAACGGGTATGTTTCTGATTTACATATATATAATAGTTGAAATTATCTTATAAGTTATAACTTGCCATTTAAGATCAATTCAATTTATTTTATACTTTATGGGATGTCATCTACTATTGCATCGCGTCAGTCCTGAATAGTATAACGTTTTATTTTATTTTATTGTTAATCCTTTACAGGGAGACCAGGCATCGATTGTGGGTGGTGCCATACATTTCGTCAAGGACCTCGAGCAGCAGGTCTTATCTCTACAAGCCGCGAAACGGTCGAGAATGGATGTTGCTTCAGTGGCAACACTAGAGGATTTCTTCATCGCACCACAGTACACGGGGTATTCGTGTTGCAGAGGCGAAGGCAGGGTTGATGTCGAGGCCACAGTTGTGCAGGGGCACATAAACCTGAAGGTAGCGGGGAGGAGGGAGTCGCATCAGCTTCTAAGGTTCATTGCAGCACTGCAGGAGCTCAAGGTGACCGTGCTGCACCTCATGGTGACGGCGATGGATGCGCGATCGGTGCTCTACTGCTTCAATCTCAAGGTCTTGAAATTCTATTAATCATTGTTATCAGTTTTTGATCTGTGTTTGCTGCATAAGGTTCTGGTGCAAGTTCAATATATATGCGATTTCTGTATATTTTTTACTTGCTTTGTTAAATGTCACTCAATCCCACCTGTACAGTTATTCAATTTTTTTAGATTGAGTTAATGATTCTTAAGTAATGGTTTGCTTATCTGTTCTGTAAATTCCCCATTCGAAATTGTGGCCTGGATCGATGACAAGTTTCCCGCTGTTCATATTATTGTGCTCAGTAAAATGTTGTTCGCATTTTTTGATATGTCAATTTCTATTCTTTTTTTAGTTGTTTTGGCAACATGTATGTTTCCACTCTAACGAGCAATGTACAAACATACATTTATTGCTCGTACAGAGGTGATCAGAAATGGGTACTGTATAAGTGCAATACATTTACCCGTTTCTCGTAGCCAGACACACACTTTATTAGACTATTACCATCTAGTTATGCATGTAAACAGTTCTAGCCATGATTATAACTTATTAAGCAAAAATTTTGCAGATAGAAGAAGGGTGTAGGCTAGGCTCTGCTGACGAGATCGCAGCAGCGGTCCATCATATCTTCTCTTACTACAGCGATTGCTAACCAATCCAAATCAATGCCTCCACTTGGGTCAAAAAAAAAAATCAATGCCTCCACAACGAACCTTTTTCTGATGTCGTCAGGTTCTTGCTCCTAGCTAATTAATTCCAGAGAAGAGAGGTACTAATTGAGGGAGGTGATAGAAAACAAACAAAAAGGGGGTAAAGTAGAGTGGTCCATGCTTAAGCCTAACTGAGGTGTATGTAAAAAAGCGCTGAAACTAGCAGCTTTAACCTTCTTTTCTCAGCTCTGAGATTCTCATAGCTTGTGCTTTGTTCAAAATGTAAACGACCTTTTATCTCTCGCTCTCTTTCTTTGCCTTTTACCTGTCTGACTCGTGGGTCTAGTCTAGTGTCTAGAAAGCTGTAAGCTTCTGGTCTGGGGTATCGCAGCTTGTTGAAAATTTTGGAAGCGTGTTCTCTGGGACTTACCTCAAGGGCAAAAAAAAATGTAGCATGATTGCAGTTGATATCGCCAGAAACTAAACAAATGGTGAAATGGAATCTGATCTTATATTTCTTCTCTTTGAGTCCAGTGTGGTATTTCGTAGGCATCTGTATGTTTCTTTTGTGTTGTTTAGTTTAGCTTTTCTAATATCTACTGATGGTCAGTCCGTCTCCTCTCTAATTATACATTTTTGTTGGAGAGTTTCAGACAAAACTAGCAGTTCGTTCTAGGTCGAATGATTCAAATTAAAGCTAGTTGGATGTATAACCCCTCTTTCTAAATTCTGATAAATTTTATGAGGAGTTACCTGGAGTGTAAGATCGGTGATGGGTTAATAGTTTAGTTCTGTTCGAGTTTTTCTAATGAAATCTGCACAATTAATCAATGAAGGGATTCTTTTTACATTTGAAAAAAAGAAGGAAAAACGCTCTTAGTTTTGAAGTTGAAATTGTATATATTAAATTTCTATGCGCATACTTTACCGAGTGGTCAAATTTTTGAGATCTTTCTTCAAAGCAAAATTTCAAGTCATCATATTTTTTTTTTCTATTATTTCAAAAAGATTAATCCTCTGATCGGAATGGAATCGTGAGCCATCAAACGCGAAATGGGAATAAAATTCTCGTTGCGTTCGTGATCGGAAGGAAGAACGACGATGACGGAGAATTCATTTGGCGTGATTTTTTTCTTCCCAAATCGTGTTTGCAAATCTCGTCTCAAATCTTGTCTTTCATACGGATGAGAATCAACGAGGCTGTCTTTTCGCAATTACTCTTTTTCGCCTCTTCCTCAGCAAATGTTGAAAATAACAGATTATTCTTCACCAATCTTTGTTGTCTCTTCCGACTAAGTGAGTATCATTTTCTCCTTTCACTAACAATGACTATCATATTTTTTTTCCTTCATTTTTCTTCTCTTTATCTATATCGATTTCAAACTCTAGCCGATGACAATCTGGTAGATAAGCAAATCATCATAGATACTCTTTGATTTATTCATAATGAGTTCTCAGACAAAAAAAACATGATTTTGATAACAAAAATTCAATTTGATTCATCTTTTTTCTTCTATTTTCTATTGAATTGAACTGGAGTTTTTTTAAATAGAAATGAACTGGAGTTTTTTTTCGTTCCATTCTGATTAGAGTATAAAGTGGGCATTTGGCTACTTACCAGAAAAAATAATCAAGGAAAGCTAATGCAGATTCCAAATTTTATAAAAGCCTAAGGGAAAAGTTTTATTTGTTTATTTCACATTTTCTTGTTAAAAGTCGGTCGAAAATCAAACGGGCAAGTGTCATTAATCAAAACCTTATTTATACGCTGAGCAGCTTACGTTAGTGCACGTATTACACCGTTTATAACAAGATTGATTTCTACATGCTTCTTTTTGTAATCTCCAGCAATTCGCTGAATCATCGACTCGTTATTAATTTCCTATGAATTATGATACAATATTACAATCTAACATGTCTGTGTTCGCCACAGATAATCCTAGTTGCAAGGATGAGGTAAGAGTTGAGGCACGATCAAACCAGTATTTGTATTTCCCAGGCCGAAACAGCATGGCTCAATTACAAAAAGTCCAAAAGAAGTGACTAATTGACCATCAAATCAAATGAACATCACATGACTTAATAAAAATAATGGTTCGTTTGACTACATCATGCATGCATGGTTCTTCCAGACTCCAGAGGAATACCTATCAGTATCAAATCAATCCAGCTATGAATCTCTCATAGTCATACGAGGTTCTTGAGATAAGTTTAAAGAAAAAAGTGTAAAATTCAGTAGTGAGTTTGAGGGTGGTGATTTTCTTGTTAGTTATCGCCTCTCAGCAGACGTCAGCCGTATTCAGAATTTTGACTCACTGATTTCACAAATTTTTTTTAATGATAATTTATCATCATAAAATTTAATATATACATAATAAATTATAAATAAATAATTTAATTTGACGCAAAATTCAAGATAACTCAATTAATTTAATAATTTTTAAAATAATAGTTTCAAAAATATAAAATAAAATATATTCATATATTTACAAGTTATAGCACTTATCTACATGTTCTCTTTTTTTTTTTTATAATTTTTACATAATCTCTTTATTAGAAATTGTATCAAATATATCTTTCTATATGTAAGTTACAAAATAATCATTCATCCAACTATCACACATTTTATTTCTAAGTTTTATTTTTTTATATTCATTGCAGAGAATTCTCTCTCGATGGTTGTCGTCGTCACCAGTAATAACAATGCTAATTTGAGAAACAAATACACATATGAGCGGGCATATTTTTTTGGTCTCCACTATTTTTTGGATAAGTCATTGAGATTTCATACATCATGAAATCTATTACCTAATCGAACATCATAAAAATAGATATCAAGTTGATAACAAAATATAGCAATATTGATATTTTCTAACTCTCTTAGATAAAATGATGTCAAATTGATTAACATCTTCTTATTAAAGAATTGTAATGAATTCTTAGATTCAAACAAATTACATAAAGTAATAGTACAGAAGTTATCCCATTAAATTGTTCATTGAGTAAGAGTTCATGAAGTTACTTATCCAATATTGTATAAATGATCTCAACATGTACTGCATTGGAAAAGAAAAAAAGTAACATAGTACAAACATTAAACAATATAAAATAAATAAAAAATATACCTATGTTCATTGGTAATTTCTTTAGCTCCACGCCGGTCACATCGACGAGAAGGCGAGTCATGAGGAACCAAGGAATGCGAGTATGCAATGTAGCACGATTCAGAGTCTCGAGGTAAGAAATCTGTGATCTTGCTCTTTTTCATTGGGGTCCCTGACAAAAAAATATTTACAGTTATTAATGAAGTTTGAATTTTAATTGGAGTTTTGAAACCCCAATTCTAGACGGTAACTCTGCTAGTGAACGTTAGGATCATAGGATGTCAAAGGTTATTTTTGACAGTGGTGCAAAGAGGGATTGTGATGAAATGTAATTGGGAAGAAACATTAGGTGAATCTTCATGTTGGTAGCACATGCTCTTATATAGTGTGGGGTGGCACAATGTACTCAGTGACGGAGGTTGAACTTAAAATTAGAGATATATATATATATAGTTTGGCTATGGTACTATATCTAGTACGGATCGATTCCGTATTATGGACTGGTTTTTCGTTCTTGAAGTCGAAATGATCGATCCGAACTGTTCAAAATATATTTCATATGAATATATTTAGTTGGCGATCAAATTTTATATTTTTTAGAATCTTTTACTATTTTTTAAATAATTAAAAATTCACTTGATTTAATTATTATGAGTCATTCAAAATGATTGATTTTCTACTTATCTAAAAAAATTGTAAAAAAATTCTAAAAAATATGTAATTTGATCCCCAACTAGATATTCGTATGAAAAATATTTTGAACGGTTCGGATCGACTATTTGAACTTCGAGAATGAAGAACTGGTCCATAACATGGAGTCGATCCGTACTATGCATAACACTATATCCCAACTTTATATAGAGAGAGAAAGAGAGGGGAGAGGGAGATTACCATGCTTTGTAAAGTAAACCCAATTTTTACTTATAGTTTCTGATCATTGAATATGTTTTAAGATTCGCACAGAGATCAGTTTTAACTCGTCATCATCGCAGCCCTGATCAGACTCAGACTCACACTCTCTCCCCTCTTCGTCCCAACTCTCCTCAGACCCTTCTCACTTGCATGACAAGACTGGTTTTAGACCTAGCAATCCCAACTCTCTCTCTCCAGTGCAGAGTAAGTTTTACTCGACACTGTCTCTAGCAGAAGGTAATCCCTCATAGGTGTGAGTTTTTTTTTATCATATTTAGTGTTTGTCCTCTTTTTTTGCAAATCCATTGGATGGTTTGTTGCACATTAAATATCTCTTTGATGCAAGGTTTTCTGTGTAAATTTCATAAAATAAATAAAATCAACTTCTGTTGTTGACTTGTTGTAATGGGAAAAGCAAAAGTTTAACTCATAGCCTCATAGGTGTATTATACCTTCTTTCTCTTTTCTCGGTGAATGCATTGGTGTAAAATAAATTTTCAAAAAAAAATCATGCATAATATTTCATATAAAACTTGTAAATTTGTATGCAAGCTAATTTTGTGTACATATTTTAATTCTGGGTTCTACCAGTATCTTCTATCAGATAAAAATTCTAATTAAGGTGGAGCCATGATCTTTAATATCGTCAATTTTTTTTTGTCATATTTAGTGTATGACCTCTTATGATTGGCATCTCCAATATCGTTATTTTTTTAGTTCCAGTGTATGCAGTAGGAAAAATAATAAGGATGTCCAGTACCGGTGACTATTTTTAGGGAAGAGCACAATCATCCTTTGATACAAGCCCATCCAAAAAACGAAATTTACGATCTCATAAAAACATATCATCGGAAGAAAAACAGATCATTCAAGATTTAAGTGCTCTTAATGTGGGATCGTTTCTAGCTACTAAAAGAGGAGGAAAGCAAAATCTCCACTTCAAAAAGCAAGATGTGAAGAACCTCATTGTCGCCAGAACTCGTAAACTCATCGGGTTTGATGTCGATACCACTTTCTTTGATGTATTTTCTTAAGAGAAAAGAAGAGCACCCAAAATTTTTCTTTACCATCGAACCTGATGAGAATGGTGTTGTGAAGAATATCTTTTGGGTTGATGGTCGAGGGAGGAGAGCATTCAAAGAATTTGGTCTAAATCAACAAGTATAGCATGCCCTTAGCACCGTTTATTGGTCTAAATAATCACCGTCATTCTATTTTCTTTGGGATGATCCTTTTGAGGCACGAGACCGCACAAAGTTTTTGTTGGCTATTTGAAATCTGGTTAAAGACAATGTATGATAAACATCCAAGAACCATCACTACAGATCAGGATCCGGCAATGAGGAAGACAATTGAGAAGATTTTTCCAAATATCATTCACAAGTGTTGTCAGTGGTATGTGATGAGGAAGGCAAGAGAACAAATAGGAAGCATAATAGCAGATAAGGATGGATTCAGTTTGATTTTCTATTTTGCTATGGAATCAGTTTGTTATGGAATCCTATAAGAAATTAATTTCAGATTCTATTTTGCTATGGAATCAGCTTGTTATGTTTATTATGGATATTTTTATGAGAACATTATTATGGAATTAGTTTGTTATGGAAACAGTTTAAACATTATTAGGATATTGGTGCACCAGTGAAGACAATTCAGTACCCTGCGCAATTCAGTTGTAGCACCAGGGAAATCAGTACCATGCGCATTATGAATTCAACTCACTTTGTAGCACCAGGTCGATATATGAAAATTTCTCAACTTTTGATATGTTGCACTTTGGTGCTGGAATTACACCCCTGAATCTTGCTTGTTATTTGAAAAGTTCTCAAGTTTATAACTACTAACAAGTTTTCAAAGCATACAAATATTCATACAAAATACACACAAATATAGCCAAAATGCATACAAATATGAGGATAATTGACAAAATGCAAATAAATATCAATTTAGTACAAATATTAATATTTGATACAAACTAATAAAATACACACAAATAGAGCCAAAATTAACAAAAAAATTTCATAACACCCTGTAAGCAACTCTGAATCCACTAAGAAATAAACAAACTTAAAAAGGAGGGAGAATGCTATTTTCTTCAAATTTGCAAGATTCATAAAGTAATAACAAAATGCCCGCGGTGATGAGGCTGAACCTAAAAAGGGACTTGACTCTGCAAATTTGTCCTTTGGCCATTTCAAGAGAACCAGTAAATCATGATAACAAATTTAGATCATCAGATAACTACAAAATAAGAAAGGGATAGACATAGAAAAGGAAAGCCATTTACTATTTCCAGACGGGGGAAGCTTCTTGGAGAGAGAGAGAGAGTGCGGTGGTGAGGCTGAACCAGCGAAATTGAACACCAGCACACAAAAATTAAAGGAAAACAACAATTACTTAGTAGCATCTAAATTAAAAGCAAACTCTTCAAATTGAACACCAAAGATAAAAAATAAGTACCTTAGCACCAAGAACAGGTGAAGTTGAGAGGAGAAGTGAGTCAAGGAGGAACCCTAGTTCTGTCACGCGAGGCTGAACCAACGATAGATAAAATGAGATGAGTCTGTGCTAGTGAGACTGAACTAGCGAGAGAGAAAGAGGAGGCGGAATAGCTCACCAGAAATATGTAGATTGCTAGGCCTAAAATCTAGTTCTGTTGTGCAAGTGAGAAGAGGAGAGGAGAGGAAAGAGCGCGAGTCTGAGTCCGATTTTGTTTTTTAAACAAAATCGAATCGACCAGCGCAACGACAGCGATGAGTTAAATCTGATCTCCGTGCGAATCTTGAAGCATGTCCAACGATCAGAAACCGCAAAGTAAAAATCGGGTTCACTTTATAAAGCACCCAAATCTATCTCTATATATATATCGTAGACATTATATCTTAAATTTGAGAGGGCTGAAATAGAAAATATATCACAATTTTACTATAAAATAACATAAAAATTTAACAAATGTACAAATTTTTAGAATTTTTAGGGGGTCATGGCACCCTCCCGTCTTCATTACGATCCACCATTGCATGTTTTAAAAAAAATTCTTCTCAATTGATATACGTGTAGAACTCATGGTGAATGCTGTGTGACAGTCAAACCGACTCGTAGTTAGTCATGAATTTTAAACGGAACATTCGGGAAGACTGAAATATATAAATTTATGACATTTGTATTTTAGATTTTAATGAGTTGAAATAGTATAATTATATTATAATCGTATAATATATGTAAAATCCTTACTAGATATATTTATTTTCAAACTTTTGAGAGGCTACACTCCGGGGTATCCTATGGTCATGTCGGATCATTGTTATTTTAATATTTTTTTGACTCGATTTGAATAAATTAATGAAGTATATTAATTAACATTAAATATTTTAAGGAAAGTTTTATTAATTAATATATAATTAATTTTTATTAGTGTATGAATAAGTTTTGATTAGTAGCTGATGGGGTGTCTGTTTGGGAGTGTTTCGGCAGGCACATGACATGATGAAGGAACTAAGGCAGCTGATTGGTTCTCTAGTTATCTTGGAAAAACTAGCCGCCTTGTCCGCTTCTGGACCTCTATGCCATATTTGTTTGGTGGCTTGGTATAATTGTCCTGTGTAATTCAATTCAATTACTACCCCTAATAACTCTAAGATATCTTATGAAATATGAAAGAATGTTGTGATGGTCCATTTTAGTGTTTTTGGTGATGTCTGGTAGCATAACTGGGAATGAAATTTGTATACCAGTTGGGTTGCCTTGCTAGCAATTAATTGACCGGGTCCAATCTCTTTAATAACGCCTCTAAGATATCTTATGAAAGAATGTTTGTGATGGTCAGTTTTAGTGTTGTGATGATGTATGGTAGCATCCCTGGGAATGAAATTTGTATACCAGTTGGATTGCCTTGCTACTAAGTGATAACTAATTTAATTGATCGGAACCAATCTCACTAATAAAATCCCTTTGATATACAAAACCTAATTAAACCTCAATTTCTCAGAACTAAATAACAGAAAACCATGTCAGCACAGGAACAGTGATACACTTGGCTAATGCTGAAAAAATAGCTCTTTTTAAAGGGTATTGGCTCGACCTGTTTATAGCTATAATAAGTTTAACTAGATAGACTGAATTTAATTTTCACCCCAATTCTTTCAGCTTCCGAAGTTAGATCAGTTGATGTGAAATATGCCCAAGGGTACATGGTCCTGTTTTCAGATGGATATCCTGTCTTGGTTGCATCCCAGGTAATCATATTTGGAAATTCAGGGAGATTAAGGTTCTCAAGTCGAAAGTAGGTCAATTCAGGTTTGATTGAGGCTTCTTATTTTCCATTTTGTTTTCAGGGCTCTTTGGATTCTTTGAATGAAGCTCTCCATGAACCAATTAACATTAATCGTTTTATGCCAAATTGAGTATTATTAAATTGCCCACCAATTCTTTATCGCGAAAATGTTGCATATTCCAAAATAAAAACTTCTTAATTTTATTTATGCTTTCAGTATATTTGTAGATGGATGCAGCCCAGTTTCAGATGATTTGTGGAAAGAAATAAAAATAAACGGTTTAACTTTTCATGGTGTCAAACTTTTTTTTATGTTTGCTGTTCTCCTTAGAAAATTGATGTTGAGACAATTTTATGCTATTGGTTGTATATATTATATGACACTGAAAAACTCAAACGGCTCTCCAATATTTTACTTGTTCCGATTTATATATAAGGTGTGTGATTTTTTTCTTCCAATAATGTGCGATGCCACAAAACAAGAAATGCGGTGAAGTTTGAAAGTGAGGTTTCAAATTTCTCCATTGCTTTCTCTGAAGCTTTTAAATTCTTTTGCTTTTTGAATCTTGGGGATTGATTTATGCGTCTCTTGGTTTGATATATCTTTCATTTCTCACAGAATAGCAACCACCAATACATGCTTTACGTGCAGTAAGTTGAATGAAGAAATAAAGAGATGCGACGTGAATGCCTGTCCATTTGATTTCACCTATACATCTCAATCAGTATTTCATATAAAAACTCGGTAGTTCATAACAGTTTCCCTATGTGCTAGACTGCTACTAGAGACCATTTTCGGCCATAGCACCGAATTAGAAATATGCAACTTAATTTTTGCTCTCTTGTTCAGTTGTGTATCCTGTCCAATACTTACAAAATAGGTTTACAAAAGGTTGGTTTCGGCTCAGATTTTATAGTTTGAGGCAACAAAAATAAGGCAAACACATGTAAGTTACATTTTCTGAAATCTAAAATTGCCTGCTCAAAAAAGAAAAAAAAAAAAAAAAGAGGAAGCTTGCGCATAAATACAACCATCTCACAGATTATAGGACAACTTTCTTTTTGGGTTCAAGAATGGGTGGCTCAATGTCAATGCCCATATTTGCAGCAGTACCAGCAATCATCCGCATTGCAGACTCGATCTTTTTGCAGTTCAAGTCTGGCATTTTTTCCTCTGCAATTGCACGGACCTGATCCTGGGTCACCTTACCGACCTTCTCTCTCTGTGGATCTTTTGAACCCTTCTCAATACCTACACGACTCAAAATTCCACGTGTAGAGTTAGCTAAATGCAAGAAAAGTAAAAGCTAGTTCTTATTGGCTTTGATACCAGTGCAGGGAACTACTTTAACATGTCAGGAAATAACAAACAAATTAAATTGGACTATAAATATGCCCATTTCCATAAAAAAAAAGATCACAGAACCATTATTAATGTAGAAAGACGAAACCGAAAGAATCAGATTTTAATAAATTTCACACCAGGACTTTTATCCCGCTCTAACACATGTTTTTTCACTCCCCCCATTCCATTTCCCTGTCATAATTATGATAAAAATACACTGAATGCTGAATCTCTCCCTAAACTGAACAAACTATAGAAATATCCAATGCAAAGTTTTACATCTTGTTCTTGAAACCAGAGTCTGCAGCGTGGATGTATATTATGCATGCACAAGTGAAACATACCAGCTGCCTTTTTGAGTAAAACAGAAGCAGGAGGGGTCTTCAAGATGAATGTAAAGCTCCTATCCTGCTCATATTATGAAATGCACTTTAATAATTCACTTTACATGTTTATATTACTTCAATACAATTTAGACCAGAGAAGTTATGAGTAAAATCAGATTATATATATAGTCATGAACACTATGTAATCGACCCTTTACTTATCTTGGCCTTTTGATGTTCATTTGAAAAACCATAGGTGTGTTTCTCTCTAGATGTACAAAGAATGCATGAACTTTACCTTGCTGTGGCACTCAAATGCACCACAGTACCATACAAATAACTGAGAAGGCAAACTATCACTAAAGTAAATGTTTTAGTAAATTGTAACCAAAAAGATGTAAACATACAAAAAACCCACATCAAAGACTGTAATCTCCACAGGAATGATATAACCAGCCTTGTCAGCAGTTCTAGCATTATACTCCTTGCAAAATCCCATGATGTTAACCCCCATTGCACCGAGCGCAGGCCCTACTGGAGGGGCTGGGGTTGCCTTACCCGCTTCCAAAGCCAATTTTACTATGCCAGTAACTAGAAATAAGAAGAAAAAACATAACATATTATAGCAAAAGTACACAGTGACAAAAAAAATAAACTGTTCAGAACATATTAATGGTCTCTCATGTCCCTTCTCGTCTCTGAAATTGAATTTTCTAATTCAGCCGTAAATACCCATTCAGTCTTTCCATGCAAATCAACTTAACTAGCTAATCTAGCAATCTCACTAAAAAAGCAGTATGTGCGACATCAATATTGTTTTTTAATGCAGTATAACATGTGCACATTCAGCAATATTCTCTTTTTTTTTGAAGGAACATTCAACAATATTCAAAGATCAAATAGGAACCCTGAAATAGCTCGACTTTCAGATGCAGCAATGAAGGAACCAGGGTTGAAATTTGCCAAAAATTCAATGGCAACCTCTTTACATTCAAATCATGCTAGAATTTATATTTCCAAACAAATAAAGTGTCTGGTCTGTTCTTACCTGTTAGCAAGTCCAGAAGCATTTACCAGGCCCAAACGTCTGTTTAAGCTTCATCATAGAACATTTGAAAATTGAAAATTATTGATTTTGGGTACATTTAGATTTTGATATCTTTAATGTACATTTATAATAGTCTAATTTGGAACTAAGCCCTTTATATAGCGTGCACAGTTTGATCCTAGCTGACCAAAATATTTGAGCAGGTACTAGAAATCAGGTAAGAGTTTCTCCCACTGTAAGTATCACAAAATTTAACAAAGTATCAGAAGTACCTTTCTTGGGCTTGTCGCTAGGTTTAGGAGGCGCCATAGACCTGACAGTCATGGACCTCGAACTGGTGGCGACAGCTCGACGAAGACAACGTGATAAGCGAGGGGGACTGAACCAAAGAAGAAAAGGAGATGATGGGAATTTGGTTTTGACAGGGATGTGAGAGAAGGAGAGCGAGGTCGCCATGGCTGCTGCGGTGCTGCCACGGAGTGGGGGAGGAGAGAGTATGGAGGAAAGGGATAAATAAACGGATAAAAGGTGATCTCGGTTTGGAAAAAGATTATCGGTGAACCAAAGAGCCGAGTTTTTTCAGGCCTAAGCGGACTGTAATGGGCCTCTTACCAAAGGCCTTTAGAATTGGATCTCACAAAACAGGATAATGGTCTTATGGTGCCAGATATGTAAGACCCATAACAGTATGATATCTAGATATCAGATGCACGTTCTGAATTTAACACCGATTTGTTTTACATTAATCAATTAATTAATCGGAATTAAATAAGTACGAAATTGAAAAATATAATTCCAGATATAGGCTGGCCGGCACTCAATTTCATGGCCCGCCTTGAACTTTTATAATTTCGATACAATTATTTGAAAGAATTTTTTTCATTTAGGTCGGGGAATAGAATCCCGGCCACAATAGGCATCGGTAATAAAAATGACGGCCTGTGCTTCGGGTCGTATAATAGTATTACGTCTCTGGGCCGGCCATTGAACTGACGACCCGACTTTAAAATTGGTTTTTAAATCACCGATCCATACTAATAACATTATTAATTTTGTCTTCTTTCAGCGCTAACCAGACTGCATGCTCATGTATGCATGATTTTGGTCAGGGGTAATTATCGGATTGTAATAGCTTATCGGGTTTAAATCCATTAACTAATCGGGTGCTAAATAAAAAATTAATAATTTAATATATATTCTTATCTAATAAAAAATTATTAAAATAATAACATTTTATATATTAAAAATAACAACAAAATAAAGCTCAAAGTAATAGATAATCAAGTTGATGAAGAAAGTTTTCGTCTACGGAACTTTATATTTTAATATCTTTGTATAATTATTTTATTATGCACGATATTACATATTTTTTCTCAATAAAATTAATCTGACAATTCAGAGGGGCAAAAAAAATTTCATGAGGGGCAAATTACCGAAAAATACTATTTTTCAAAATCCAAGAGGGGCAACCCTCCCCCCAGTATACGGTGGATCCGCCCTTGCATGTATGTGTTGTTCAATATCTCACTAGATGTTCTTCTTATTCATCCAAATTGTATGGGGGCATAGAGAGAAGAAATTAGTAGGTGAGATAATGAATATTAGCAAATTATAGGAAAATATTTATCTATTTTATTTTATTTTATTTGCATGTAGCCAAAGGCGCGCGCGTTTTAGAAGACATGTCACTTTCTCTTCACAGCTACTGGATTCAGTTAGTAACAAATAATAAGCTTTTTGGAATAAGACTTAAAAGCAACTAACACCTTCTATTGCATGAGTCAAATAAGTTAGTGAAATTAAGAAATGCTAAGTTGAAGTTCCTTTGCCTTGACATTTTTTACGTTCTAGTTGAAAGATGGATAGAGATTTTTATGTGTAGACTTACTTGGGTAAATTTCAATGTTGATATACTATTATTGTAGTACTTCCTATTATGTATGGATCTTGTTTCGTACTTTTTTTATGGAGCGTATGCCGGTGTACGTCCCTCTCAAAGGTGTGTTCCTCAGGTTGTTGCTTCAATGGATAATGGCTCGATATGAAAATGACCCAAGATCGTAAACTTTTGGTGTCATATCTTCCAAAATCGAGTTGTGTACCGTAGTGCCCGTGCCTCATACTATACTATTCCCCTCCATGGGTCCATTTTATGCTCACTTACGGAACATGCATTTCATTTATTTGTTTTTTTATTTCTATTCCATTTATAAATAAACTATTTGAAACATGCATTTCAGTTCATTTGTTTTATTTTTTTTCAAACAAAATTGAAAATAATGAAGAAGATTCAAAGAAGGTAGATGCTACACTGATTGAGAATATAAATTAAGTATCATTTATTTATTTAAACACCTACACATATTTTTAATCTATAAAAAGAAATAAAATATTTCAGAATTAGAAAAAAAATATCTTAGCACTCCTATTAGAAAGTTTAAGCGGGATTCTTTCTCCAATGAAGTATGTGCCGCAGCCACATCTTTGCTCTGCACGTAGTTTAATTGATGCTTAGTCATCCATAGTTGTGTACCTACTCAAAAGTTTGCAGAGGGAGCATAAAAAAATACTGGTCGGTGAATAAAACACCGGCCGATAAAAATGGATAGGCCGGAAAACAAAACTACGGCCCAAATTTTTAGTAGAGAATTTAAATGCTGGCCTCAATAAAATACTGATTTCTTTAAAATATAATTGTTGCATTGGAAAGTGTTGTCATGGGTCGGTGAATTAAATGATGGCCCGCTTACTTTACAAAATTCCTTTCTGATTTTCTTATTTTTTTTAATTTCGACTAATTAATTGATTAGTTTAAAAAAATGTGGAATTTGACAATACGGGAAAGGAAGAATTGCTATCTTTTAGGCCTAAAGATAGTGCGTTATGTATGAGGGGTTTATCAGCAAGAGTAACTGATGCACTTTCTCCTCTTTGGCCATCTCTAAACTTGTATCAGTGCTTACATTGCGTATGATATTATTGGCAACACAATTTTGCTGTTAAAGAAGCTTATAAATAATTTTCACTGCATGAAATAAGAGAAGTTGCAATTTTAGTGCATTTCCATCGCAACTTTGGTAGGACGAACATAGTTCTTGTAATATATATTCAGCTACCCATATTGTTCTGATTCATTTAGTATGGGGCTTATTTATTTATTTATTTTTGAATTAAAAGACGGTGTCCGAGTCCTTTATTTGAATTTCGAACATACCTCTCAACATAGAGCAAATATTGATTTTGTATGTATTTTTCTTCTTTTTTTAATAATACTAGTACAGTGTTCACGCATTACCGCGGGAATACTAAAAAAATATTATGAATATTTATTATAAAATAAAATTAAAATAACACATAAGCTTGTGATTAATTAATTTCCAATGAAATTGTTAGAAGCTAAATTATCTAACCAATCATAAAAAGGAACATATCAAATAAGTAGGATGAATTTTTATATATTAATTAGACAATTAATCACAAAATATACTGAATTTGTGACAAACTATTACAAATCAAATAAAGCCTTATACACACAAATAGGGAATATGACAGTCCGTAAGTCTGAGCATTGTGGACTCGATTAAAGCATTGATACGACTTGGTTGATCCGACTTTCTCCTCATTTTTCACTGCAGTTAACAATTTTATTGGGAACACAATTAAACAAACGAATAGATATATTTCGAACAAAAAGTTTGAGCAGAATACATTAAAAATTAAAAAACGGGCTTTTAGAAAGAACTTTCTGTACCAGCAAAAATCTTTATCCAATCATTAGGCTCAAAACCAGACATTAGTGGACCCCTTACCAGAATGTGAGGGCAACTGGCATTTGAAAAATAAAACCTACAATGAATATATTAAATCCTCTCATTGCAAATTGAACTCACATCTAAATTTCCAACAATTTTCAGTCTAGCAAAATTTTAAAAGTTCATGGTACTAAAAATGGTTATTTGAAAACTTCCCAACTAAAATGCAATATATTTTCAATAATTATACTAACCCAAAGCTCTTTTGGGAAAAGTAAAGTTAAGTTTCTTATGACTTGTCGCCTTGCAGAGAAATTAAGATAGTTAAGTTGACTTGCTTAATTTTAAGCCGAAGTTTTTAGATTGTCTGTGCTCATGTCAGAATAAAAGGTTTGCTGACAGACTCTACAGACCTAACATGTAAGGTAATGTGCTTAATGCATCCAAATAGAAAAGTAATTTATAAAGATCGATACCTTCCAACTATGCACAAATAAAGAGATGACTAATGAAATATACCTCAATGCCATTCTTCAGGCCAGAAGCTGATTTTATTAGTCATCTCTTTATTTGTGCATAGTTGGAAGTAACATACTGCATGTTACTTGCTTTCAATTAGCCCTAATCCTAAACAGCGGACCTTCGTCCCACTTGGCAGTTCATCCAAAGCCGCATCTACCACTACCTCTACTTCGCTATACCTGCCCTGTGCTGACAAGACCAGTGAAAGCAACCTCCAACCTTCAAGGGACCATATCCATCCAATATTGGTGGGACCACATCCAGATAAAGAATAGAAAAAGAAAATTAGTAAAATCTGAAAATGAAATGAGATCAGGACAAGCTTCACATACCAGCTTCTGCAGGGACGCATATGAAAACATAAATGAATAAATAGTCAACATAAATATCTGGGCTAAACACAAACTGTGAAAGGGCTACGATCGGCAACAACATAGGCAGCTGCAACAAAAGTGCCAACTGGTACGTGTAAAGCTTCTACTTGTGCGACTGGTACAAAATTAGTTTGTACATATACAGACTGGTAAATGTAAAATCCATATTAAATCAATAAATTCTCATGGTTGTCTTGGCATTATTATTTTTTACTGTCCCATAGCATAAATTTGTAGATGGCAAAAGCAATGATTAGTGAAATCATATGCGACTTGTGCTTCGCGGGGTTGCTCTTCTTTGGTTTTGCACGGGTTTACTTGACATCATCAGCCGAGTAGAACTTTGGCACCTTCTCTGGCGCGGCGGATTCAGGCTGAGCTGCCGCCGGTTTGGGCTCGTGTGTGGGTAGCTTGCCGTCGTTCTTCGTCTCGATCGCCCAGAGACCCGGCTCTGATACATTTTCGACCTAGAGTACTTCGTACGACATCTGGGTTACGCAGTCCAGTTATGGCCTTCTTCGGCGTCCTTGATGGTACAGCGGGTTTAGGGTTTGGCGAGAAATAGAAGTAGAGAACTGCGGTCTTCAAAACAAAGGAAAAAAAGTGACATCAGAAGTCGATATTTCCTAGCTGCTATAATAGTATATAGATTTTTATGTTTATTTTTATATAATTATAAATAATTAGAGTTAATATAATTAATATTTTATTAATTTTATAGTGAAATTTTAAAAAATAATTAATATTTTATTAATTTTATAATGAAAATTTAAAAAATAATTAATATTTTTATATTATCATCATAATTATAACGTAATAAGTATATTTTTCTTATTTTTTAAATTATATTAATTAATTAATTTATATTTTATTGATTCTATAACTAAAATATAATAAAATAATTAATATCGAGTTTTTGACGAATCAAACTGAGACGAGCCATTGAAAACAATAACGAACTCGAACTCGAGCCGAATTGACAAAAGTCGAATCGAACTCAACAAGCCACGAAAATGTCAAGCCAAACTCGAGCGAATCACGAGCTTTTTTGTGTATCCCCTCCAGCCAACACTATTTTAGCTCAAGTTAGAAAACAAATGACGTTTTTTTTCGAAATGTAGAATATATTTAAACATTGAATACACATAATTTTAATAGTTCTTTTGGTATATGACTAACAAATTCTAAAGGGGATGGACCCTTGATAATGGGTTATTTTGACAATTTTAACCATAAATTTTTCAATAAATAACAAAATAATATTTAAAATAGAAAAAATTATAGATATGTTTTTCACTTATAATTTTTTAATAAAAATCGTTAATAATATTAGGCGGTGATATTTTGGATAATAAGTTTAACTATTCTATAATGGTTTAAAAAAATGTTATAAAAATATGTCAAAAGTATAAATTTTTTTGAAAACTTTGCTAACGGTTTCAATAAAAAACTGTTAGCAAAGATTTTTTGCTGGATTTTACTAACGGTTATTAATAAAAAACGTTATGAAAGATTCATGTGCAAAAAAAAAACAAATATGTCCACGACAGTGATGATATAGATTACTTTAATTTGAATCAAAATTTAGATATTACTTCACTAATAATTTTCTATTTAAACTGTTAGTAAAGAGAAAAAAAATTATTTTATTTTAGTCCTGTCTAGGCTTCTGATTTTTTTCATACTCACCTACTCAGCGCTACTCAGACGGTAACCACCACTATTTTTTATTTTATTTAAGTCTTCAAATAACCCTTTGTCCCATCAATCTTCGATATTTTTTATTAATAACATAAAAAAAATTAAAAATATGAAAATAATACTTGATGGGCAGAAATCACGAAAAATAACAAATTCGTGTTTATTAAAAGCAGACTCAAGTCCGCACTTATTAAGTGTGGACTGAATTTTTTTTTTAACAAATCCGAATTTAAGAGTTGAATATGAATATGGATATGAATATGAATATGAATATGGATATGAATATGGATATGAATATGAATATTAATATGAATATGGATATAGATATGGATATGAATATGAATATGAATATGGATATGGATATGAATATGGATATGAATATGAATATGAATATGGATATGAATATGAATAATTTGTGTATTAAGAGTTGAATATGAATAATTTGTGTATAATAGTTGAATATGAATATTTCGTGTATTAAGAGTTTAAGTTAATAACTAAATTTATTAATATTTTATTTAAGCTATTAACTAAGTTTGTAATTTTTTTTCTTCTGATAAACTGAGATACTAAACTTGCTCAATACATCAGTTAATCTCCTAATAACATTAAAAAAATACATTCAGTTCAACTTCTTTAATGATAAAAATATTATAATTAGCTATATAATAATTTATTATGAAAATAAAAAAGAAATGAAGATCAAGACTTGCATCAAATAATAACAACTCAGATAATATTCATATTATTTTTAATGTTATTAGGAGATTAACTGAATGCATTCAGCGAATTTATTATCTCAGTTTATCAGAAAAATAAATTATAAACTTAGTTAATATGTTAAATAAAATATTAATAAATTTAGTTATTAACTTAAACTCTTAATATACGAACTATACATATTCAACTCTTAATACACGAAATATTCATATTTAACTTTTAATACACGAATTATTCATATTCAACTCTTAATATACAAATTATTTATATTCATATTCATATTCATATCCATATTCCTATTTATATTCATATCCATGTGAATATCCATATTCATATACAACTCTTAAATTCGGATCTGTAATATATATATATATATTCAGTCCACATTTAATAAGTGCGGACTGAGTCCGCTTTTAATAAACGCGGACATGTGTCCGCGTTTAATTAAAGCGAATTTATTATTTTAGTGATTTCTGCCCATCAAATATTATTTTTGTATTTTATTTTTTTTACGTTATTGATAAAATATCGGCGTCAATCTCTCTCACTTTCCCCATTCTTTCTTTAACTTATTTTTTCATACCTCATTTAGAGTGAAGACTGAAGAGCAAAAACTATCCCAGAATTTCAAATAATGCATGTCTCCCTCTCAATCACCTTCACTTGCCACTCTCTTCCATTATCCACTACCAGAAAAATTAGATTTAGAATTGGTTTTTTAAAAAACAACTGCTAAAAGATTAGAACGGCATGGTTGTAAATTTTATTAAAATCATTAAAATCAGTTTTATAAAACAACCGGTTATAATTTTTTTTATTATAACCGGTTATATGAAAACCGGTTCCAATTGAATCGATTAAAATCGGTTATAAATAACCGGTTCTAAAATTTTTATTTTAAATTCGGTTTTAGCAAAAACAGGTTCTAAATTTTAAGAAAATTCAATCTGGTTATTAATAAAAAGCGGTTCTAAAATAAATCTAATTCATATTAATTAAAACCGGTTCTAATTCATAAAATTAAATTAGAACCGCTTTTTATTAAAACCGGTTCTAATTCATAAAATTGAATTAGAACAACTTTTTAATAAAAAACAGTTCTAATTAATATGAACTAGAAATGTTTTTTTAACAAAAATCGGCTCTAAAGAAATTCTTTGCATCAACCAATAGAATTTCAGCTTTTTGCTACCACGGATTGCTATGTTTTTCAATCTAACCGTTGGTTCATGCTTATCCGACGATCTAAAAACCAAAATTTAAAAATCTATATCCCACGGATTATCACTCTTCATCCTCCTATTTCATATATAAAAGATATGGGAGACAAAGAAATAGAAAGAAAGAGAAAGAGCAAAGGTCGTCTTGAAGAAAGAAAAAAGAAAGGGAAAGAGAAAGACGGATTTGAAGCTCGTCTTGAAGCTCAAAAATGAATTTGATGTTTATTTGAAGTTTTTAGTTTAGTTTTTTTATTTTTTCTTTAGATATTGTAAAGATAGAAATTTTTTCAGATTTTATTTAATATGTAAATTATATATAATTATTTTGTTAATGAAATATACTTTATTAGTTAATTAAAATCGGTTATTTGAAATAATCGGTTTAAATACCTCATTTAGCACCTCCTCTTAGCGTCAGTTTTTAAAACATTTAACACCGCATAGTTTTAAAACCGGTTGTATAACCGGTACTAAATTTTTTATATAATCGGTTCTAAAATATTTTTTTGTGGTTGTGACCCTTCCTCCCCTCGGTGATTGATGCCCTCCGTCCTTGCTGAACCGACCAGCACACGCCTGGCCGGCTGGCCCCAGTCTTCGCCCCTTACCTATGACAAATCATTAAGGTGTGCTTTGGTCTCACTCTTTAACCAATGTTGGATTGGAAATTAAGAGAAAATAAAATTTGTCCATCTTCATTTACTAAATTACTCTAGTAGGCTTCTGAGAATTTCAAGATATTTTGTTTGTGTGATTCATATTTATATGAGCCGCACGTTTAATTCTAGGACTTGCCCCTCCTAGAATGTCAAAATGGATAGTCTTCCTTTTTTATTTTATTTTTCAAATTTTCAACAAAATATTTTTTTTTTTCATTTTCTCCTAGAATTTTGTTCACGTTTAATGGAAGTGGCTCGTTTAAAAATTCCTAACTATTTTGTTAATTATCGAGATTACTTAGTTCTTTCAGATTAAATTAAATAAAGCGTTGATTAAAAAAATGATTGTGTTTATTGCAGATTGTATCCAACTCTAACTTAATGAGAAGGCTACAGATCAGGAGATGTGCAAAATCTTACTTTGGCAGTGAATTCGAAATCAAAAGAAAAAAAAAATCTCATCAGCAATTAATGGAGTCACCTTTCTAATCTCAAAAACATAATTTCGAAAAGAAAAAAGACAGAAAACACAGCACATGTGTATAATTAATGCAGATATCCCATCAGTAATTTAATGGATGTGACCATATACAGCTTGAACGTGCTCAGAGCGCGAAAGAGAAAATACAACACCATCAGATGTTACAGAATTCAAAAGGAAAAAAAATCTAACTAACTTTGCTAACGGTTATAAAGAAAAACCGTTATTAAATAGAATCTTTGCTAACGGTTCTTAAAAAAAACGTTATTAAAAAAATCTTTGCTAATGGTTTTGAAAACAAAATCGTTATTAATTTTTTCACTATCCCAATTCTTTACTAATCATTTTTTATATAAAATTGTTAGCAAAGGTCGGTGAAATTTCCGTTCAGCGCTTCTTTTTTCCTAATTGTTGTTTATATTTTTTCTAATCTCTCATTACTAACAGTTGCAAAGTCGTTATTAAATATCTTATAAAACCGTTACCAAAGTTTTTTTCGTGTAGTGTTATATATAGATTTGTTATTTGTAGTGTCTCAAATTTTATGTAATTATATTATAATTTGATAATTCATCAAAAACAGTTAAATTGAAACAGGAAATAATTTCTTCAAAAGAAAATACTTTCTCAAGTGCACACTATCAAGTTGTTGACTATCATCAATGAACTAAGTGATAAACGAAGCAACACTAATTTCATCATTTTTTTAATAAAGATGAATGAACATGAGAGAAAAATGTCCTTTGTTGGTACATAAAACAAGGAATATCAAAATCCTTGGTTCCTAGAGAATACGATGTATGCACGAACAGTTATATTGTTAGATCCACACTGCAATATAATCTCCGGAACTCAAATAAAACTCTGAAAATGACAATAAAATTAATTTGCTTTATGCAACCAGTCTTATTCAAACTCCCCTATTGTGATCTGCAGTAGCTACACGCAACTTTACTTGCGATCATACTTAATCATCTTCACATTACATTTCCAATTTAAATTCTAAAAGAATTTTTAAAATAGTAAAAATCTTATAGACATAGTTTTAGCTTATAATTTTTTTGTAGCATTTTATTTTCTAATCCAAGTTTCAATTGGTATTTTATCTAAGATATCTAAATATAAAACACATTGTGTGTGTTTTCAGCCATTTGATTAATTAATGAGATTTCCTGAAACACAGCAAGCAAATATATATCTTTCCAATAAATATTGCATTTATGTCAGTAGCATTTAATCGGAGGTGATATCCCATCAAAATTTACAAACATGTCTCTAAATATGGTAATATATTTATCCGTATCAAGGGTAAACAACAGTCCCCCTCTATTTAAAACTTCTTATTGCAGGGACTTGATACATCCAACAGTGTGATACAACAATAAGCTACAATGTAGGCATTTCACCTACTACTACTACTACTACTACAAAAAAGCTACAATTAAAAAACATCTTCTTGCAGGGTCTTCATACTTTATTGCAGGGACTCGATACATCCAACAGTGATCTGATAGAACAATAGCCACAATTGAATACAACATGGCATTCACTTCGGCACTTTTCTGATCATTTAGAATTCTCAGGAATCAAATTTGATTTAATGAAGGTTTCACCTTGATTATATTTGATTTCTCTGATCTCTATGTTTTCAGATTGGGTTTCATTTCTAGTATATTTCAAATTATTTGGGATTAGAAGCTTTGTTGTTGTTGTATAGAAAGTTTCACCTTGACCAGGTAATCCAAGGGATAAAACATCAACTCCATAAGATGCCAGATTAGCATTCCTGTTGTCTTCGTTTTCAGAACCATCTTTTTTATGTTGAAGTAACTGAAATGGAATAGAGATGTTATTTTAGCATGAAATATTATGTAAGATAAAAGTATGCTAGCTAATCTGTGTTCTGAATATAAGTTCCTGTTCACATTCAATTAAGACATTGCATCCCATCACATTCATGTTCATGTTGAAAATATCAAGTTTATATTATAGAAAATATGCTGCCTCGTGAGATGACCCAGGCTCTGCAAACGGAGAGAATTTGGTGGAATTGGGATGAAGCAGGAAATACCTCGTACATTTTCTCAAAAAAAAAAGGAAATACCTCGTACACTTCATTGTAGTGTCATTGGCGATTTGAAAGGATCACAACTCGAGGACGTTCGCAGGTGGAGAGACACACATCTAAGAGTCATGGTGCAGTATTTTGGATAAAGCTAATGTGCTGATGAAACACTACTAAGACAGTTAACACTTGATGGGACAATGAAAAATGGTGAATTGGGAGGTAACTTGATTATAGAGAGGATAGGATTTGTTTTGATTTTTTTTTTCTTTTCAAGTGGGCAGCCCCTGTCAGCTATTTTTGCAAAAAAGGAACTGAAATGGTATGTTTGGATGGTGTAGAATAGCACTATTTTGAGAATAATAGTACTGTTTTCGAGTTAACAATTATTCAAACATAAAATTAAAATCGAGAATAGCAGCAGAACAATGTTAATCCGCTAACCCATAGAAAACGTTGGGTTAGCGGATTAGCGTCTATGAGGGTAGTGAAAATAATAAAAAATAATAATTTTTTTTTTACATTAGTATGGAGTAGTATTAAATAAATATTATTATTAAATAAAATACTAAAAAATAATTAATTATTTTAACTATTCTCAAGTTTCTATCCAAACAATATTTTATTAACCCAGGGTTCGTTTGGCAAATCAAGGAATAGCTTTGGAAGAGTGATAATTTTGGAAGAGTGATAGAATAGTGTGTTTTTTAGAAAAGTGGTAGAAGAGTGGTATTCTTGACTATTCGGAAGAGTGAAAATATCATTTGACAGTTGTTACTCGAGAATAGTTAAAATATGAATAATTATGATACTAATAATGATGATGATAATAATAATAATAATAGTAAAATAATAATCATAATAGTAAGATACTAATAATAATAAAGAAATAAAAAATAATCATAATAAATAATAATATTATAATAGTAATATTATAAAAATATAAATATTATCATAATATAGTAATATAATAATAAAAAATTATGATTACAATCATAATTATATAACCAAAATCATAATCATAATAATATAATAATAAAAATATAATCATAATTATAAAAATAATTATAAATAATTATCATTATAATAATATAATAATAAATTAATCATAACTATAATAAATATATAATAATATAATACAACATAATAAAATAATAATAAAGTAATAAAAATAATCATAATAAATAATAATATTATAATAGTAATATAATAAAAATATAAACATAATCATAATATAGTAATATAATAATAATAAATTATAATTACAATCATAATTATAATAAAATAATAATAATAAGTAATCATAATTTTAATAATATAATAATCATAATCATAATCATGATAATAATAATTATAGTCATAATTATAATAATATAATAGTAAAAATTATAAAAATTGTCACTCTTCTCATATTTTTTAAAACATCACTAATCTCACACTATTCTCAACTACTAATACAAACAGTGCTATTCTTCCATTAATCCTTTCACCATACAAACACACCCAAAAAATTTAGTGGATTTGAAATTTCAGAGTTCAGACTACAACAAAAAAAATTTATTATGAAGTTGGACACGGATTTGAAGTGTCCTTCTCGACTGACATGTGGCCACGGATTTTTCTTTAACCCACATTTTCCTGGTCTCTTTGCTATCTCCTTGGAGTTGGACCCTTCTCTCTGGTTCGCGAGACATTGACTGATGGATTCAAATCTTAAGCCTCTATGCTCTGGGCAGGAAGAGCACCGAGTAGGGATGTTGATAAAGTCTCAGGCCTGTCAGGCCTATTCGGACTCGTCTGACCTGACAGCCGGCCTGTTCGATTTGGAGGTCAAACGGATAGGGTCGGGTCGGGTCAAAATACGGGCTGGATGGGTATGGGTTTAAGGTGAGTCCCACCCGATCCGTAGTATAGATAAATTTTAATAATATATTGATATGTGTTGTGTATATTATTATATATTAAATTAATAATTTATTTTGTTTATTTATAAATATCAATATAATATTATCTCTTAAATTATATAATAACACTAGTTATTAATATTTATATATATATTTGTGCTATGAAAATATCGATATCATATATTAGATATTTAATTACTATATTAATATTCTATATTTTCATTGGAGATATACAAACTACAAATTTAATTAAATATAATAATTATTTTTTAAAAATATAATATAATTAAGAAGAGAAAATATTTAATCAAAGAAAAATTTAATTGATTATGCAATAACTTGGGTCGGGATAGATATGGACGGGTAAACCCGTGAAATAATATGGACGAGTTAGACTAATAATTTTAGATCCGGAGGTAAGTACCGGATAAAACAGACCGAACCCCTAATTTGATGCAAATCCGATCCTACCCGGTTCATTACCATCACTAGCACCGACAAGGAGCTATACATGGGCCTATCAACAGAACACCTTTTCGGGGTGTTTTTGTTGCGTTTCGTGGTAAACGAAATGAATTTTTCTCTTTCGTTCTAGAATGAAATGGTTAATCAAATGGTTTTCCCTTTCGTGCCAAGAACAGTAGCTATTTTTTTTTCTTTCCTTCAGTGTATTTCAATATAAAAAACCACGAAATTTCATATTTCGTGCTTTGTGGCAACCAAAACAGTGAACGTAACAGTTTTCTTCTTTCGTTTATTAAACTAAATGGTTAGCGTAATTTTATTTTTTTGCGTCAAAATGATTCACGAAACACCCATATTTCATGATCATTGTCCGCGTTAGACACCTCTATATATACACCAAAAGTTCTGAGTGACACGCAGCCTCCAATCATAGTGATTGGCAGATACTTGCCCTTCTTTTTGTTCTTTTTATTCAGATTTGTATTTTTTTTATATATTCCATTTTATTTGTGGTTATATTTGCTTTTTATCCATATATAATTTTGGATGCAACAGTCTATTGAATCAGGCTCGAGTGAGAACTCTGCAGTTGGAGGTCAGTATTTTTCTACCAACCAAGAAATGAGTGTAGGATTGTTTAAAGCTGCCAGTTTCTTATCTGACTGACATTCCGTTTCAATGAAAACTTATGGGGCATAAAAAAATACTATTTGAAAACAAAAGGTCTTAAAAATTATGTCACCTTTTCACCGAGTTCTTCGTTCTCCTTACTCAACAAGTCATTCTGCTTCAAAAACAGCACAAAACAAATATAATATCAATAATTCAATATTTCTTATAAATAAAAGTCTGCCAATTTTAGGCAATACACCTTCACTTTATGCATTACTATTTGATCTTCTAATAGCCGTCTCTAGATTATAAATAACAAAAACAAGGAAAAGACTTAATAACTTGTATAATTCGTCCAGATTTGATATTTCTAATATATAGTGAACAGCTAGCTAGAACTAAAAAAAGAGATGAACACTTCAAATTCCAATTTGCATCCGCACAACAAACACGGAAGTTATCTTTTATAACAACTATTTACAAGATCTTTCATGCCAGAATAAAGCTACCAAGATGGAAGGTTTCTATTGTAAAATTTGAAAATGATGATTCCGAGTGTATAGCTATTGAAACAGAAATTTCAAAATTTAAGAATCTAGACCTAACATTAATGGCTCCGTTTAACTAAAACATGATCTCAAGCAGTGATTTCAGTATCGTACGATTCACGATATGAATCGTACGATACGTTACGATTCTGCAGACCGGCGATGCGTACCGTGAAATTGTGTATCGAAAGATTAGAGTATTGGTGGAATCGTCGCGATATAGTAGTGCGATACGCATATCGTATCGCATCGAACGATACTGACAATTCGGTGATGACCAATGGAAAATCGTCTCACTTCGTCTCCTATCGCTTCGACTCCCATCGTCGTCATCTCCTCGATCGCTTTCTCCTACCCTTCTTATCGCACAAGACAGATAGATGGGGAAATAGAAATCGATTATGAATTCTCGATTCATCTCCTCCCTTCACTCCTTACGCACGACGGCACGAGACAAAGAGACGAAGAGATAAATGGTCTCCCTCCCTCTACAAATCCTTTTGTCCTTTTTTCCCTCATCCACGGGTTAGTTATTTAATATTTTAATTTGTAATGTAAATGAAGTTTAATCTCTTATTTGTACTTGTAAATGAAATTTAATCTCTGATTTGTATGACAAATTCATTTGTTTTGTGTTTTATATTGAAAGCAAGTTTACCTCCAATGACCAAGTTGAAAATTCCGTTATTTATAAATGGATTTAGTTACTTGATTGGCCTACAAAATAAGGTTTTATTGATTTTAAAATTGTGTGCGATGAGACTTCGAGATGTTTCAAAATATCATATGTGAGTGAACCTTGTAAAATGTTTTCAAAACAATTGAAAACGAAAAGCATAAGTTTTGTACAGTATGTGGTATGTTTTATTATTTAGTGTATAAGTGCACGATTATACAATATGTTTTATAATTTACAGTATTAATATTTAAGTATACATTTATTTGTGATTTTTTTTGTTGTTTTTGAGAATTGACAATGAAGTAATTTATTTTGTTAATGTTTAATAGTCATATAACATACGACTATACGTTACACCATAGAAATATAATATATTTTGTTATTGAATCTTTTTTTAATGAAATTCGTTTGTAACTAGCTATATTACTTAATTTATAGAATAACTTAGCGTATCTTAAACGATTCGATACGATACACGATACGATACTAAATACCACGATACACGATACATTATACGATTCGAAATCATTGATCTCAAGGGTGATCGCCTGCTCAAAAAATATTGGGTAAAAATGAAAGTTACATACTCCAATTAAAAAAATGAAAATATAGACAATTCATATACAAAATGAACTCATTTAGCAACTCACTCTAGCTAGTCTGATGTTGTGTAAACACCTCTCAGCGTTATTTTTCAATTCAAGCACTTCATCTTCTGAGCATCCATCTAGATTTTCTCCAGCAAGCTTTCTGGAACAATTGTACGCTTTAGTAACAGCAACTTGGGAAAAAAAAGATAGGACAAACTACATATAGTAAAAGGGAACCCTAGTAATATGCATACCCCTTGATTCCCTTCAAATACTTAATGCTCTCAATCCAGTTTCCTAATTCCTCCTGCAATTTCTACATAGACCAAATTGAAGTATTCATTATCTAATGCAAGAACACTATAGCATATTATAAGTGAGCATAAAGAGTGAAACTCAGCTAACTACTGACATAATTAACTTGGTTTAGAAATTTATCCTAGTTTGCTGGGTTTCACTCTTTAATTTCAATTGACTGTAACATTATTTTCTGAGTTCTTCTGGCTGTAAGAGATTCATTCATTCTTAAAATTTTACAAAGATTGTCAGTCCTTTTTCTTGCAGGTTTCACTCTACAGACAATACATTTAAAAATTACAAAAGAAGAAAAAAAAGTGCACTCTTGATTCCTTCATATGTATTTATTCTAATGAAGAAAGTTACAGTTGATTTAAATTTATGATTAAAAAAAAACTAGCTTTAGGCTTAGAATAATAATTTCACACATCTTGTGATGTGAATACTTTGTACCAGATTCAGGTACATAACCAAATCAGTTTGAATCAAATAAGATATCCAATACCTGCACGTCCTGTTGCGCAGGTTTGTTGTTGCCATTTTCTTTTGTATATGCCAGATAGCGCGCAAGAGTTTCAGACACACTGCCAGAAGTAGAATAAAAGAGAGAAGATATTACTAAATTTAGAATGTGAAGAACTAAAAGGTTCTGCATTTTACATTACAAATTCTTTAACACCGGATCCCTGGGCTCGGGTCTGTCCTCTACTCTAAGCCAGATCAAGGTCTCGGCTTAGCCTGTTCTGGCTAGCTGATAAGAGGGACTTCCTTCCCGAGATGGGACATCCAAAAGCATGTGTTGAGCTATCCAAAACGCCAATGGCAATTGTGATGCTAATATAACACTCATTGAAACCTCTCTTGATTGTTTGGTTAAATAGAAAAATATTCTATATTTCTATTCATAGGAATAAAGCCCAATTTTTGTCCTATTATTTTGAAAATAATTAAGTAAACTTATACCACCAAAAAGCAATTAACAATATTTAAACAAGATGCTCCTGCAAATTATCTATATGTCAAAGTGGGGTTTGTAATGAATAACAACTTAAGCCTATTGTATTTGTCGCAATATTTCTAAATTAGCTTGTATATGTCTTGGCAAATTATTTCAAAGATTTCAAGTAGTCCAGTTGTATATATAAACTTTTATAACTCCATGTACATGAATTTATAAGTTTTATCAGGATCATATTTATTATATTCTATGGGTGTATATGCCTAAATCCATGACCCAGTTTATGACAAAACTGTCTATACAACTATAATGCATGCAATAGGTAACTACAAATCAGTGAATTTTTAATTCAATCAGAAAATTATTACAGCAGGAGAACATCCAGGAACTCCACTGCCAACTTGATATAACTAAAGGTGGTATTCAGACAATACCAGAGGACCCAAGCAATATAGGTGTTATGAGTTCAAGATGTATATGGATGAAACTTTACTGTATATGACAAAATTTTGACTATATTAAAAAAAAACATTTATTGCAAACAGTGTCATTAGCTCCGCTAGCAATCCTGAGCAAAACTAGTTTACAAGAAATGAGGTGATATTGAAGCTACTAATTATATAAATCAGAAAATCACAATATTGTTGAGGCACATCAACATTGATGATTTATTGATTACTCATCTTAACTTATAGAGTAGCAAATCATGGGGAAAGAACTAAAAGTCAGCTGCATAAACTATATTTTCAAAAGAACAGTGTGAGCAAAGATGTATGACTAATTTCTTTTTTACTATTAGGTACTTACAAAGTATGGCATGCCATGGTTCACATTTTTAGTTTTAGATAGCAAACTAACACCATTTTCATCCAAATTGTTTCCCTACCACTTATAAGCAAATGACATCCCAATGCCAAATCTCAGGAGCAATTAATGGCAGTGAAACCAATCAAGAAGCCTAATTTATAGAAGAATGTTTTTTAGATTCGGGTTTCAATGTTATTTTACTCGATATAACAAAATATTGTGTTCTTCAGCTCTACTTTCTTTGCTATCTTTATCAAGTTACTTATGAGACCATGCACATATTTTGCAGATAAATATATATGAATTTGAACCATCATTATTTAATATTTGGATGAGAAACTCATAGTCTGCCTTCTTTGAATGAAACAACTGCTATAAATGTTTTACATACGTACTTTTGGATGGCTTCAATTAAGTTAGTTTGTATGCCTTATAATGTTTGCTTAATTAAGATTTCACTATCCTCTTCAAATGATATGAACAAGAACATTAACATATATACTATAATAATATAATATAAAGTATTTTGGCATCAATTAGTTTTTATTTATTTTAAGTCAATTTGATAAATTTTCCAGTAAAAAATAATGTGAGTGGAAAAGCTGGGGTATGTGCAACAGCTGCCGCTATAAAGGGCCACAATTCAGTTAAAGAATTAATCTTTTAGCATTAGCATATTCCGCTGAGCATGATCACTCGGCCTTGCTAGTACAAAGTTTATTCATACTATTGAAATTATTAAGCATATGATAAAGTTCTAGATATAGTGTAGCCATAAATATAGTTAATTTTGGAGTCAATACATGTACGCATATGATAGAGTTATATATATAGACAGTCCATTTTACATGATTGAGCATAAAAAATATCTTTTTATCTTCTCTATGCATGATAATATTGTCGCTTCTCCTCTACATATATATCGTTATCATCGTACCATGTCTCTCCTCTACTTTTTTAATCATAAGAGATGAATTAAATACGAAACTTCCTAAACCAAAAGCAATTTAGTGTATACAAACCTATGCCTAGATTACGTTAAGTACTTTTAGACAGGCTTTAATTTATTTGCACAGTTTGGTACATGAATTATTTCAAGCTTTCAGGGGGTTAATATTACTGGGTGGGTCCCACGGTCAGCTGCACAATGGCACGGTGCCATAGTTACAACTACGACAGCGGGCAAGTTTCCCTTCCTCTTCTATATTTCCTCCGTATAATTATTTCCATCTGACAACGGCTCAAATTTCTATCAAAGGTAACCAGTAGTACAGTACGACACAATTTACCATCTTTCTTGACTCGTTGTACGACAAAGTCTTTGAAGATGGTCGTACAAGCTCAATTTTGACAAAAGAAAATAAAAGCAATAAAAAATCTCATTCAAGAAAACAAATAATAACTGCATAAATCAAATACTCCTCCCGATCTAACTGAAGCAAAAGCAATACGAAATACTTTCAGTACGTACCTTTTGCTGGAGAACTCAGTAAGCCTCCCCTTTGAGGAGAGAATAATCGCAGCCACCTCAGCATCACACAAAACGGAGAGCTCGCGCGCTTTCTTGAGCAGTCCAGAGCGACGCTTGGAGAATGTCACCTGACGGCTAGTCGAATTCTCAATTCGTTTCAGTTGCGTCTTCCCCCTCGCCATATTTGATGGTATCTCCAACCCCCTCTGCACAGTCGTAAACGATTCTGGTTTAGTCCGTTGTCGATTTGAATAGGAGCCTCACAAAATTAAAACGAGATGGGATTTGAAAGAAAGAGATGGGTTAAGTAGGGTTTGCAGGAAAAGGTAACGGCTTCCTGATTGGTCGACGTAGAAATATATAATAGGAAAAGTGAGGGGGAGGGAAAGAAAAGCCCATCTCCATTCCAAAAACAGAAAAGAGAGGAATTTATTTTATGGGAAATTTTCCAAATAGAACCGCACCTTAAAAAAAGACGTTGAGTTCGAAAATTAGTAAAAATATCTGATTAGTTTATCCGTTGCTGTCTTTGCTAATCAAAGTAGCTAAGAATTTGTACTGCCTAATATATAGGAATTTACTTAATTACGCCCATACTGCTTTTATATTTTAGGTTATGGATTTTTTTTTTTGACATTCTGAACATTACTATATAAAAATGATGCTATATGTTAATAGGGAATAGGAGCAGAGTTAGTATTTGAATATAAGAGGGCTATATTAGCAAAATCCAAAATATTAAATAATTAAAATAAATTATAGAAGGATAATCATAACTAACTACTATACAAATATAATTAATTTTCATAGCCTCTGTGTACATTTACATAAATCATGAGAGGAGTCAGCCCCCCTAATTCCCCCTTCTTTTCATTCCTGCTAGAGAAGCGCTTCAAGTTAAAAAAATATTTTATTTTCCCCTCCTTTTTTTAAATATCTTAGTAGGTGAATAACTAATTTTTCCACCGATTTTATCCCAATCAAGTCCAACATATCTGTTAATTTATATCAAATTAATATCACTAATCTAAATAAAAACTCATTTAAGTTAAACAACATGATAATATATACAATAAATTTCATAATAAAATTATTAATATGAATAATAACTCGACCACAATACCATTTAGGAATTATAAATAATTCAGTGCGCATAAATGCTAAAGTTTATATTTTCTTTCCAGGAGCAAGAATAAAGAGTGACTGCTGTAAATATGTCTTAAGAAAGCATTTCTCATATATCATATATTGATTATTTGAGAACCAAAAATTTAAAAAGTAGCACCTCCCCATCTAAAATCTGGATCGTTAAAAACTATGGCAATGATGTGCCAGAGTTTTTTTTTTATAGCAGTGGATATAGATTCGAGTTGGCAGGATTCAAAACATTGAATGATTGAAATAAATTATAGATGGATCAATCGGTAATTTCTATATAGATATAATCAATTTTCATAATTTTTGTACATGTACGTAAATCATGGAGGGCCAATTCCCCTCCCCCCCCCCCCCCCCCCCCCCCCAAATCCCCCTCATCTCACCCCCTCACAGAAAATCTACTGCTGAATCTTATCTTCTAAAGTAACTTAAAATTTGAGTTAGTTCGTGACACATTCTGAGTCGTCAGTTTTGGATTTTGGTCGGGACGATCACAACGGTCAGGTTTAGATTTATTAGTCTCTATTAAATTGAAGTTTGGACTGTGCTAATTCAAATTTTGAGTTACCGCAGAGAATGTGAATTTCATGTATTGCTCCCTTTTCTTAATGTGCTTAAGGAATATATTATCTTTTTCTGCTTTATTTGAACTGGAAGCTAGTCTGGATGTTAATTGAAACTATATGAATCCAAGCCAAGACAGAACTATATATATATATATATATATATATATATATATATATATATATATATATATATATATATATATATCCGACTGAATTTAATTATTATGCAATTGGCGCATGCTGCACACTGCATCAGTCACCAATTCCCTTTTGTTGATTTGGGTGTTGTTGTCTACTTACTCTCTCAATCATCCTAGACAAGCAGTTTGTTAATTTTGACATATTTAGAAATAAAATGAGAAGCTTACTATTTTCTTTCTCTTCCTCACTTTTGGTTCGTTAATTACCTTTTTTTTAGAAGTTCGTTAATTACCTATCTTTCTTATTTTGTCTTATATCTTGTTTAACCAAGAATAACAGATAATTATGATTAATCTAAATTTAGAATTAAACAGTAAGAATGCAAATTTATCAACATTAATTTTGGTTAATTACATTCTAGTTGCTTGCATTATTCTACGTACCGACACATGTCAGCCTTTTAATTAAAAAAATTGTTAGTTGGGTTACTTATTTCCTTTAACGGTGAAAAGAATCTCCATGAACCTTTCCATTTGATCTGAATTTAATATTTTCATGGTTGAGGAGGATCTCAATCGCCTCTGTTCGGAGCTATGTAACATAGCCATCAACAATTTCAAAAGAATTAAACACACAAAAGGAGAGTGGTCCAAGGGAGTGGAGTGGAGCCCATCTTGTACGAGGGTCGAGGGTGTGGAAACAGTCGGCATGCGCGGATCTGTCCGAACAATGGGACCAGTGCTATGTGACACGTAGCGCCCGGTGAGATTATCGTGATGCCCACTTCTGACTTCTCCAATCGCCTCCTCTTCACAGTTCACAAAGTCGTTCAGATTTCGCCAGGTCTTATAAGTTATAACCAACCAGTCTCGGCTACTGTTGCCGATGCATCGATTTGCTAATTCATTCAACAGAATCCTAGTTTTAGTTTTGCTCAAAAAAAAAAAAACAGAATCCTGGCGATGTGACTAATTATCTTGTCTGGATTGATTCGGAGATAGATCGTTTCACCTGCACGCGGCACGCGTGCCTCAACAAACTTTATGGGCCGTGAAGCTTTGAAGGGTTGGTGCCTTCACAATTCTGTACGAATAGGCCTGCTAATGAACAGGATCTATCCATTAATATATGAGCTGGACAACAAATGGATCATTATTGAACGATCTAAAATGTGAGCTCAGTTTAAAGCTCGGCCCATATTCAAATTTAATAGCAAAAGTAAGTCGAGCCGAGTCGAATTCTAATCAGTCCCTTGAGCAAGTCAAATGATGTTCAATGAGCGTGCTCATAGAACCTGTTCGAACTTGCCTTCTATAATTCAATTTGATCTCGCGGTCGCCTTGGGCCTATCCTAATCTTTCCCCAAGTCGCAAACTCATAATCTAGAGCTGCATCTCTCCCAATCTCTCACACCAACGGTCACCGCTCCTGTCGCTTGCCCTTCCAATCCTCTCGCCCCCTTGCTTCCTCTCTCAGTTAATGGTTAACGACTCAAAAGGTTGGTTTCTTCTTCTTCTTTGTTTCACCCTCTCTCTCTCCGTGTTCTCAAATGGAGAATTGGTTTAAAAAACAAACTAAGTATTCTGATTTTATTGGATCTTTTAGGTACCTATCTGTGGGATTCGATTTGTCAATTGAACCGAGTTGGGTCAGGGAAGGAAGTAAAAAGACTGAAGGAAATAGGTAGCCCCCTTTTATCAGATAGAGGGCCAACTATCGACCCTAATCTCTTTTCATTTTGGGTACGCTTGACCTTCGTCAATCACACAAAAGAAGAGCACCGCAAGGCCTCCTTAATTAAGGGTTAGGTTAGTTGGCCATCCAGTCTCAAACATATTTTGCAAAATGTAGCCAAAATAGTTACTGGTACAGATCAATCAATGTCAGTACCAATTTCTTCTAGTAATAGGTACTGGTACAAATCTGATTTTTTTTTTTGGATTGTTTGGTAAGGCAATATGCTTAGTATTTTTCTTCTGACTTGAGTCTGAAATGAGCATCTGGGTAGGTGTTTTGTGTTATTTAGAGATTAACTGACTTCATTAGGCAATGGAATAATCATATTGCTACTATTGAAATTATTGAAATTGGAGGTTCTTCTGTGACTTTGTTTAAATTATCTCCGTACTGTACACTCTTTCAGAAATCTTGGGTTTGCTTTTTCTTCTTTTTTGCAATGTTGGTTTTTGTTTGCTAGTTAACGGAACATAGACTGTGTTCTTAAGAATTTTGTGTAATTTTACGGTTATTCATGCATGCAAATTTTTGGCTGCGTGTTGCAAATTAATTTAGATTTTTCTTTTTTTGGATGACTAAATTGTCAGTTTGAGCCATGTAGCCGTATGGGATTAGGATTACGATTAGGATTAAGATTAGATTAGCACTAGGATTACTGGATTCGGTTTTGGTCTAAATTAGCACAGCTCTAAATTTATTATTGCAAATTGTTAGTTTGCAATGAAATTATGCTAGATTTTCAGTCCAGTATATGAAACTTCTGTTACTTCTTTTTTTTCCCAAACCAAGTTCATGAAAATCATATAATTTGATCTCATTTTTATCTTTTGATTTTTTCAGGTTTTCTCCTTAATGCATTTGGGTTGATAGTATTTGTTGCTGCTATGTCACACTACATGATATCTCCATTTTATATTCACATTTCTTCTACTTCGATGGAGAACTAAAAGAACTAAAGTACCAATTTTGTGATGGCACTATTTTTCTTTTTGAAATATAGTTTGTGACAGTAGATATTTGTAAAGCTATTTATTTTAGTTCTTAAAGCAAGTTGCTGGGACCAATCTATTTGTGTCAATATGTTTATTCTGTGTATTTGAGTCTAATACTATAATTATTAATTATTAAGTCAACTGATGTATGCAATTTTCATGTGCTCTCTATATGAACGTGTGAGGAACTGAGAGGAAGGAGTTGGTAATTTGGTTAGGTTAGTTTAATGGTTGGTTAATATAATATGGAGCCCAGATTAGTTTACTGGTTGAGTGTTGTTGAATGTAATTTGGTTAGCTTAGTTTAATATTATATTAACTAATTTTCACTTCTAAAATTTTATGTTTTTTTTCAAATATGACATTGTTTTATTTGAAGGTAATTTGGAAGTTCAAGGTGTGCTGCTGGTGAGGATTGTGTCCAGATTTGCAATTTGGTTCTTGACATTGATAATTATGGTGTATTTTTTTTCTATTTGTAATGTTTTGAGGGTTGTTTGTGTAATAGTTAATAAATTTATTAGTATTTGTTTACTTCTAAATTTATTTGGTATTTTAGAACTAATTTAATCATTTATTTTCAGATTTATTTTATTAACTTTCTAGTAAGTTTGATTGAAATTAATCCTTCAGAGTTCAGAGTTCAGAGTTCAATTCGTCAATTTAAGCAGCAGACTAGCTCTAGAAAGAAATAATCGGACGTTGTCCGGTGCTTCTCTGATTCCTATGTCCAAACTATCAGATTGGGCTTTTTTTAGTCAGGCCCGTTTGAGATTTTTGTGAGTTAGGATAATTTTCGAATTAAGCTTATATTGAACGCTGACTGAATTGAGCCGAGTATGAGTTAAAAACTGATTCTAAAAGGTTTATTAGGAATTTAAACAAGTGATATGTTCCACGTATTATGAATATTTATCGTCCATTCTCTACTTAATCCAACGTCTCTGATTGAATACTCAGGAATTATGACATCTCTATTTATCATCTCTCCTCTTGTACTTGATCTTCCCTCTTTCATTATATTTTAAAGCTCTAATAAAAATGAAGATGAGATCTAAAATCGAAAATCAAAATTCAACCATGTCAACTTCGAATAGATATAATTTTTGATAGAAAACTCTGATTAATGTCTACGCAGTTGCGAAAAGCTTACGAGGAGATCTATAAGATTAATAGTTATTGCAATTACGGCATTTTTTGGTGCAAAAAAAAAACTAATCTGATGCCTCCAAAACACATTTGAAGTTTTTAGTTTTTTTTTTCTACTTTTTTCAGACTTTTTTTTTATAAATTTATGTATATGTAGGAAATTGTGTATATAGATAGGAAATTTTTTAGATTTTTCTTAGAAAGTTTTGATAGGAAATTATATGTATAGATTTTTATATTATTTGAAAAAAATATATAATCATTCTATTATTGAAATATATGTTATTAATTAATGATTCTGAACTGATGAATGAAACTCTTTAATCAAAACTTAAATAAACCAATTCAAAAAAAATGACAGATCAAAACTATTAATTGGTGCTTCAGTTGTAACTATCAAAATACAACGCATTTAGAATCAGTTTTTAATTAATAACTGATTCTAAAGATACTTTTAAAACCGATTATTAACTACAAACCGATTCTAAAGTTCTCTAAGAAATAAATTGATAAATCAGCATAATGAAAGACAACACTGTTAGAGTCTGTTATTAGTTAGTAATTGGTTCTACCTTTAGAGCCAGTTATTAACTAATAATCGATTCTAACTTTAAAGTCGGTTATTAGTTAATAATTGGTTCTACATTTAGAGCCAGCTATTAGTTAATAACCGGTTCTAAACGTTCCTTTAGAGTTGATTATTGGTTGAAAAACGGCTCTAAAGGGTTTGAGAAATCTAATTCGAAGAGGGAGATTTAGCGTCGGTTGTTAAAACTATTAGCAACCCTTACTTTTAGAATCGGTTTTATAATCGATGCAAAATCTCTTTATAACTGATTAAAAAAATTCTGATAGTGTTAGTACATATGATAATAGATAATAATTATATATAATCAAATTCCGAGAGATTTAAAAAATAATATATATCGGTGTTTCTATTTAAAAAAAATGAGCTGTGCTCCAACCTCGTCTTTACTAAAAATCGGAAGTTGGAACATGGACTAGCCGATTTTTCAAACATAATAATAATAACAAACTCTAGTCGAAATATAAAAATTAAGCTTAATTAGACCTGAATTTCCGTAATGACAATATTGATGTCGATGTACAAAAATACCGATATACAAATAATTTTTAATGAACTGTGAATTTTGTGGAAACATAAATCGGAGCATAATTTATTTCCAGATTCCGTAATTTAAGAAACTATGATGCCTTCTTTGTTCTCACTCATGGAAGCTAAAACTTTTGTATTTTGTTTTATAAATAAGATAAAATTAGGTATATATCCTTCAATACATTCCAATTTGAATACTTATCTCTTCAAATTTAAAAATTAAGTATTTATCTTTGAAAATGTCAAAATTTTGGATATGTACTAACACCGATATATATTTAATCATAAAAATCAAATTAATTATTGTTACACTTAACATCTTCTTTGATTTGTCGATTTGCAAAACAATCTTGAATTTTATAATTTACTTTGTTTGAGTTTTGTGCAGGGATTAACATGCATATGGACTAGTGCACAAGAACCAAGACTAGTGCTGGGATACAAGAGCTTAATCAAGATCGCATTAGGCTTAGGTTTAGTTAGATTCAAAGCGGGTTGAATTGGTCAAGATAAATTGAGCTTAAACAACAAGAAAAGTGCTTACGCCGGTGAATCGTTATAACGGTTCAGTAATCGTTATAACGGTTCATATCAATACTCAAAAATATTCTAAGGCAAAAATATTCTCAAAGAAACCACAGTGTATCGTTATATAACGATTCATTAATCGTTACAATGATTTGGGAAACGTATAACGATTTGATAAATCGTTATAACGTTTCGATTCGATTGATCTAACGGCTATTCTTTCCAAACCGTTATAACGATTAAAACCGTTATTATACGGTTCGAAGTAGAAAAATAGTTTCTTCGAAACTCTAGTTTAAAAGGATCACCTCTCTCACTAAAAATTAATTGACGTGTTGGAATCTGATCTATCTAGCTAAATCATTACTACAGAAAGCTTACTAGCCATATACAAAGTGAGAGAGATAATTCAAAAGATTGATACACTCAATTAGCCAAATCCTTGTTCAAACTCAATCTATCTTCTCTCTATTCTCCCAACTTGATCCTTCGTGATCTTCTTAAAAACATTCTTTTGAGTTGTAGTGCTCATCTTTTCTTGAGTGTGTTGTCACTCACATTTTGAATGTGTTGTCACTCACCTTTCTTGAGTGTGTTGTCACTCATCTTTTTGAGTGTGTTGTCACTCTTGTTACCGATAGGCTTGGCAGCCCATTTTTGTAAGGGACCAAGTTCTACAAGTATAAAAACCCTTTTTAAATATATCGTCTCAACCTCAATTGTTAGAGGTTGAGGGTCCCGGAGACGTAGGCATTGTTAAAGCCGAACTCCGTTACATCTTGTGTTCTTATTTTATCTTTACTTTCTTTTCTGATATTTCTTTGATTGTTATATTCTTGTGAGAATTGAATTGATCTAAATCGTATTCCGCTGCCATTACTCTTGAACATTAAGCCCCAAATTGGTTTATACATTTCTACCTTAGGTTCTTTACATTCTTGCACTATCTTGACCTTTCAATACTAACATCCTAGGGCTTAAAAGGTCTATCAAAGTGGTATCAGAGCATGAGCTCAGTTTTTATTGCTTTATTTGTGGTATTTTTGGTCCAAGATGACTTCTTTAATGCATGTAAAAGAACTCCCAATTCTAAGTCTTAATTGTAAAAATTTCAGTTTTTGAAAGAAATGTATGGTGAACTACCTCAACATTCTAGGCCTTTGGGATGTTGTCCAACATGGTTATGTACCGCATTATGATCCTAGCAACCTCACAATGACACAAAAGGCCAAAGAACTGAAATCTCAAAATGATTATGCCGTCAATGTTATCTTAAATTCGGTTAGTGAAAAGATTGCTATACTATTTGGTACTACCGAAATTGCTAGTGAAATATGGGAGACCCTATTAAATAGATTTGAGGGCAACACTCAAATGAAAAGAATAAAATTAATGGGTCTAGAGTCCGAATTTGAAATTTTTTGTATACAAGAAGGAGAATCAATTGAGCATATGTATTCAAGATTAATGCATATTCTTAATGAATTTGATGAAGTTGGAGAATCCTTGTCTAACTCTAAGATTGTAGGCAAGATTTTTAGGGCAATAATGAGAAGACCAAGATGAGAGAGCATGATAAGCACTTTAGAAGCAATGCAAGGCTCTTTTGGCGAATTCACACATCAAGAAGTATTCACTCATCTTCTATGCTTTGAGAAGAAGCTACGACAAAACGGAGAGCTCACACCAAAATTTAAAGAAACCGCACTTCAAGCTCAAAGATCTCCATCGCACCACTATTTGAGCAAGACATCATCTAGCTCATCTTTTATGAATAATCAAGTCATTACGAAGATGTTTAAAAGAATGCTAAATCTTGAAAAGGAGCACAATGAGGAGCGAGATGAGAAATGAATGACATGTATATGCTTCTCATGCCATAAGGAAGGTCACACAACACACGATTGTTCCTTGGTCTTTCCAAATAAGAAGAAGCAAAACTTTGAAAGAATTGATGCTATGCTAGCTACAAGCAACCATGTTAAGAGAAAGAAAGATGAAAGAAATCCACTTAATCTTGCCCTAATTGCGCAAGTGGAGGAGAGCTCATCCGTGGTGGATGTTGATGAGATTGTAGCAAGAAACAACATCACAGACTTATGCACATTGGAGATTCTACACGACATTGCAATATCTAAGAATATGAAGATGAACTCATATGCACCTAAGGTGCAAACTTCTCAAGAATTTTAATTACACAATCTAGTAGTACCTTGCACTACATCCACTTGGGATGATAGTGATAATGATTATGTTGAGAATGATAATTTTTTTTGTTGAAAATGCAAATAATTTTGATGATGAGGATGTAATTGAATCTTTTGTATCTAATTTAGAGAGTCCTATTCATGATTCATCTTCTCAAAAAGAGATAATTGAGAGACTTGAAAATAAAATTTCAGATTTTGAGTTAAAGGTTCAATCTTATGAGTTTAAATTGCAAAATCTGGAAAAGAATTGTCAAATGCACTTAGGTGAAGTAGCAACATTAAAAGTGAAGGTGCAAACTTTAGAAACTGAAAATAGGGGACTAAAATCCTCATGTATATCAACAAGCATTACTTCAATGGATTTAGACAAGGATATAGGTCAAAGACCTAGCAACAAGTCGGGTCTTGGATATAAGAAATCTTCTAAGGCTTTAAATTGCCCTAAATCAAAAGAGAAATAAAGTCAAGGGTTAAATGCAAAAATTGTGAAATCTACTAATGCTAAATCTTTCAATAAGAAACACAATTATGCATTTTAATATAAGCAATTTGATAAAAAGATTAACAAAGGAAAAAAGAATTTTCAAAGCAACAATGCTACATTTTTTAATCCTAGTTGGTCAAACAAATTGTATTTTAAAGGACCCGATGGTTTGTTTTATGAGTTTAAAAATCAAAATAATTTTCAAACCAAAGCTCAAAGATATGAGCATAAACAAATTATTTCTCAAAATCATAAAAATATTTCTAAAGAAAAACCCAAGACTCAAGCTCAAGGATTAAAAAAAGCTACCAAAATACATTTGTTAAAGGTAGTAAAAAGTCTCAAACATGTCTATTTTGTAATTATTATTGTCATATTGGTCACATTTCACTTGATTGCAAACTTAAAAAAGAAAATAACATTACAAATGTTGTTTGGGTTCCTAAAATTAAAAATTAGAGACCCACAATGCTTAATTGTCCCTTCAAATCATATATGCAATATATTTAGGGGGAGTTAGCTAATGTATTATATTTTTTTATTTTGGAAGTATTTTAAATTATTTATCTTATACACGGTGCATATATTAAGGGGGGGCAATCAATTTAGGGGGAGCTAAATTGAAATAAATTCTTTAATCGCCCCTTTTGCCCGATTTCCAAAAAGGGGGAGAAGTTTTTTGGTGAAATCCACATCATATGTTATATCTATGTACGCATGCATGTTTTGCAAATCGACAAAAGGGGAAGATTGTTACACTTAACATCTTCTTTGATTTGTCGATTTGCAATACAATCTTGAATTTTACAATTTGTCTTGTTTGAGTTTTGTGCAGGGATTAACATGTAAATTGACTAGTGCACAAGAACCAAGACTAGTGCTGGAATACAAGAGCTTAATCAAGACTGCATTAGGTTTAGGTTTAGTTAGATTCAAACTGGGTTGAATTGGTCAAGATAAATTAAGCTTAAACAACAAGAAAAGTGCTTCTGCCCAGTGAATCGTTACAACGATTTGGGAAACGTATAACGATTTGATAAATCGTTATAACGTTTCAGTTCAGTTGATCCAACGGCTATTCTTTCCAAACCGTTATAACGATTCATAAACCGTTATAATGGTTCAGGCCGAAAAATAGTTTCTTCAGAAACTCTAGTTTAAAAAGATCACCTCTCTCACTGAAAATTAACTGACGTGTTGGAATCTGATCTTTCTAGCTAAATCATTACTACAGAAAGCTTACTAGCCATATACAAAGTGAGAGAGATAATTCAAAAGATTGATACACTCAATTAGCCAAATCCTTGTTCAAGCTCAATCTATCTTCTCTCTATTCTCCCAACTTGATCCTTCGTGATCTTCTTGAAAACATTCTTTTGAGCTGTAGTGCTCATCTTTTCTTGAGTGTGTTGTCACTCACATTTTGAGTGTGCTGTCACTCACCTTTCTTGAGTGTGTTGTCACTCACCTTTTTGAGTGTGTTGTCACTCTTGTTACCCATAGGCTTGGCAGCCCATTTTTGTAAGGGACGAAGTTCTACAAGTGTAAAAACCCTTTTTAAATATATCGGCTCAACCTCAATTGTTAGAGGTTGAGGGTCCCGGAGACGTAGGCATTGTTAAAGCCGAACTCCATTACATCTTGTGTTCTTATTTTATCTTTACTTTCTTTTCTCACATTTCTTTGATTGTTATATTCTTATGAGAATTGAATTGATTTAAATCATATTCCGCTGCCATTACTCTTGAACATTAAGCCCCAAATTGGTTTATACATTTCTACCTTAGGTTCTTTACATTCTTGCACTATCTTGACCTTTCAATACCAACATCCTAAGGCTGAAAAGGTCTATCAATTATTAATTAAAATTTTAATAGTATAAAAATACCTCTCTAATGAATCTAAAGTATTTTCATTTATATGAAAATCTTCTTCCTAATTTCATTACTCCAACAATGCATAAAATTATCATAAAATCATAATTATTGAAGTATTTTTTCGCTATTAATCTCATTGGTAGGCTCTACTTACGATCAGTTCTGGTTCGTATCAATTTTGGTTCATACTAGTTTTGGTTCGCGCCAATTCTGGTTCATACCAGTGTTTGTTCGTACACGTTCAATTTATACTTATTGCTCTTTTTATTTCTATTCAATTTTAGAAGTTAAAATTTTTTTATATACCATAAATACATTATAGAAATCAGTTACTTTTATTTGAGATTGCATATATACACAGTGGAAGCTTAAGGAAGGAGAGTAATTATAAGAAGCAATACAATAACAGTACAATACGTATAGCAAAAATGAAAGAATTCAACACCCAATATGAGAAACCCATACGATAGTAATAGTTTTTCATTTTTTTTAGTAACTAAGAATAGTCAAGAGAATCGTTCAACTCATATTGGTATAGCGGTCAACTCCTAAGCTCTACAGTTATCACATTGTCACACCCACGATTTTTTCTCATTGTTTTACTCATTTATAGTCTTAACAATAAAATGCTTTCGAACTAGTGCTTAATAGGTGAATTGCTCTATGTATGGAAGGTCATGGGTTTGAAATGTGGATGGGTATTCAATTTTCATTATTATTTCTTTGTAGGCTTACAACAAATGTGATGATACAGGATGTTCTCTCAGGTGCTGCGAATTTAGATGCTATACACGACTAACTTTAGTTTTTATTTTGATTGCTTGGTTTTGATATTATGACTTGTCTGGTTTGTCTAGTTTGCTTGGATTGTATGGTGGCTTCTTCTTTTCTATTTCCTACCTTCAAACAATTTATTTTTGTATGATTTTCCGAAATAAAATGGAAAATGATAGATATTTTGCATGCTTTTGTAAAAAAAAAAAAACCATGAAAATAAATAAGGTTTAGTACAAATATAATATACAATTGTACAATATTTATCATGTTGAAAATTAAGATAGACCCTGTGAATGACAGAAGTTCTTTACTAATATGACTGCAATTAGAATTTTAAAAATAAATGACATTTAAAGTTAGATAGTTTAGACTTCAATTTTTATCTACAAAATAATAAATAGCATCCTAGCTAGATAATATTTTTGAAATGCACCTTGATTCTTTATTTAAGAGATATTTTCGCATTTCTTAATTTGATATGACCTCTAGTTTTTTTTTGTACTGGTTTGGTGTAATTAATTAATCCATGCTATATAGTTTCCGTTTGTGGAACTTTTATCCCATTTAAACCGTTCAACCATTTCTTTGTTAGCTCATTCTGTACTCGATCTGAGCATCACTTCAATTTATGGAGAAAAGTCAAGAATATAGGCAGGTATTTTCCAATATTGCGTCTAGTTTGTTTTTGTTGATTGTTATTACACTATTCAGGAAAGGTCACAGAGACATTCATTAACTTTAGTATTTTAAAACTTAAAACGGAACTAATATACATATACAGTAGTTGATAATCAGTTGTTATTAGAATTAACATTGTTTAATTTAAATAATATATATATATATATATATATATATATATTGTGAAAAAGATAATCTTCATGTTAAAATTATTAACACGAATAATACTTCATTTTATCTTAATGATAAAATTGATATCGACAATAGTACTAATGATGGTATATAATTCACAACATTTCCAACTAAAATATGAGATTTTTTCATTCCCTCCCGTGCGCTTCTAACAATGAAATAAGGCATGTGTAGTAATAATAATAATAATAATAATAATAATAATAATAATAATAATGAATGAATGAATGAATGAATAAAAATAAAAATGAGAGAGAACTGGGATCCACACGACCACGCTCCACCGTTACTTCCTCCCGATTCCTGAACGCATGAATCCGAAATTTTTATATTTAAGTAAAAATAAAAATTAAATTAAATATTTAAATAAATGAAAAATAAAATAGGGATTTACACTTCACAAAATTGTGAAAAACGTGGAGTCAAATTACTCCACGTTATTACCTTTCACGCGTCGTGAAATCCAACCGAGCAAATAAATATACAACATAAAATTCTGTTATGTTTTCGTTTTGTAATTAGATAGATACAATTTACACATTAATTACTTGGTGAATCAGGGATCATAACAATTTGAAAGTACTCCACGCAGCTTGGTTGTTTAAAAAAGTTATTCATAGTTTGGAAGTACACGCAGACCATAGAAGTGTGCTTGTCCAGTGTGTTAAGCTATGAACAATGAAAAATATTTTATTGTACATATCGTAGCATGCCCTCTATCAAAGGTGCGTTATTTATAGGATTTGACCACTTTATAATTTTATATATATTATTCTTGTTTAAAATTTTTGTCAATTCATAATTCGTTAGATGTTGGATTCGGTTTTAATTTAAGTTTGGTTCGTTTGATTAGACTTTTTTCAGTTTGATTCGAGTTCGGTTCGATAATTTTTTAATGAACTAGTTCGATTCGTAATAGTTTGATATATATTTATTTATATATTTAAATTATTTCGTCAATAATATATGTAATACATTTTATTATAAAATTAATAAAATATTAATTATTTTAACTCTAATTATTTATAATAATATAAAATAAATATAAAAATTAAAATAATTGAGTTCGATTCAGCACAAATCAAACTCAAACACTAACTAACTCGATCAAATTTTAATATAAAATCAAACTCAAATACTAACTAATTCAATCAAATTTAATATAAAATCAAACTCAAACACTAGCTAATTCGATGAAATTCAATTCATTTGTTGCCTACCTGATAGGCTTATGTTAGCACTATTAGTTATACTTTCGTCTATTTATGCAATATTAATCCGGGATTCGAGGCTAATGATAGAGCTGTGTTTTCCAAGATCCAAATATTACAAGCCCAAACATTTAGCCCAAAACGACATATGATGGGACTTTAAGCAAGTTTCCTTTACTCATTATACATCTCGGTAAGCATACCTCGAGTCAGATGTCTCTGACTTCGAGATCACTTCGCTAACTCATCTCGAGATAAACAGTCATGAGCTCGAGATCATCTTGCTGCTCATTCCTTCAGTATGATTATCCTAATAACCGCTCACTACTATGAATAGTGGTTGTAACTGACCATAACCTCGATAACCGCTCACTATTATGAATAGCGGTAATCACTGATCACGGCCTAAAATAATACAACTAAATAAGACAAATTTACCGACTTATCATTACATGTAAGTGCTACTTTTAATATTGTTCATTAATATTATATGAAAACTGATCATGATTCTCACGTCCTCCTTCTCTTATATAAGATCTCGCATAGAATATAACTAAGAATCCAGCTTTAAAAAAATTATTCATAGTTTGTTTTAACATTGTGTTACAAAAAATAATCGGTACGTTGCAACTTTGTACGTATCACTCTAATTATTTTATAATTAGTACGGAGGGGAAAAAACAACAGTTTTGTGCATGATCTGCTTTGGAAGTTTGCGTTTAATTCAAAGAGAAAATTTAAAAGATTATCGTGCAGGGTTGCCTTTCACGAATAACTTACCAAGTTACCATTAACTTTTCTCTCAAAAAAAATGACACTTCCCATTAAATTTTGACGGAAAGTTGTTACTTGATAATTGATATTGAATAACAAAAACGAAAAGAAGGAAGCTACTGAGAAATGACAGTTCTAGAAAAGTTCAATGTTTGGACTGGACACCTTATTTAAAATTAACTAACATCACAGTTTGAAATAAGTTGAATCCTGGACTCCACGTTAGAGTTGTAAAAAAACTAGGACGGGTCAGATCTGATCTGCTGAATCTGTGGCCACAACCCGATCTGTCCCGACTCGTGATCCAACTTGGTAAACCCGTGACCTGTTAGAACCGACGGGTCTAGCACGGGCGCGGACAAAAAAATTTCAAAATAACCCGTTTTGGACCCGACCCGTTCAACCCGTGCAAACCCGAAAAAATTCAAAAAAAATAAAAAAAATGCAGAAAAAATTAATTTTTTGGTAAAAATATAAATAGTTATATATTTTTAATATTCTTAATAATTATTTTTGAATTTTTTAATTTTTTGAGAATTTATTTGAATTTTATTGGGTTATTTTTGAATTTTGAAAAAAGAAAAGAAAAACCCTTGGATCCGACCCGACCCGACCCGCCCGCCCCGCCAACCCGTCCGATCCGACGGGTCTAGGACGAGTCGCGACCAAACCCCCAAAATGGACCCGTCCTAACCCGTCCCGTGAAAATCCGTTGATCCGTCCCGCCGACCCGTGCAAACCCATCTCATCCCGACCCGACCCGACTCATTTTTAATACACTATTCCATGCAGTTCTCAGTCTCGTCGAGTGATTTGACTCCACTCAATTCGTAATTTCGTGAAACGTAGATTCCATAATTTATTTTTCATTTACTTAAATATTTAATTTAATTTTAATTTAATTTAATTTTTTACTTAAATATAAAACTTCGAGGAATGAGTCCTGTTTGAATGTTTTGCCCATCCAGATTCATTTTGGGCGGTATCTAGGGTATCGGATCTCGTTTTTATGTTTTACGCTTTCTGATTCGTTTTGAGCGGTACCAAAGACGTCGTGTCCAATTTTCATATTTTTCGCTACCGGACTTTTGTAGAGATGCCTCCAGTGTGGTCAGGATTGTAGAGGATCGAGGCAGCTTTTTGAAAAAGTTGTAGCGTGAAACTAACGCTTTCGTAGGGCCAGCCTATTTTAATGGGTCCATAAAAAGGAGATTGTTTTATAAAACAAAGAATTGGATTCGCCATATCCGTATCTTCATCCATTGCAATCTTCTTTCATTGAACTTATTTTTGTAACCAATCCACACGCGTTGACATGCCACTCCCTTGGTCATTGCCTCATTGGGCACCTCCCTTCTATCTTGAATAAAAATAACAGAGATTAAAAAGACAAAAGAATCCGCGGATTTACGTTTTTTCGTCCTGACAATGATTTTAATTGTTTGTTTGGATTTTATACATATTTTTATTCAGGATAAGAAGCTTCTAGGCATTGGATTTTAAAAATAGATATTCGTGAAAGCAATAAAGTTAACAAAACTTTGAAAAGTTTTAGAAAAAAATATCTTTCTCGTGATGAAGTTTCGGAAAGAAGCAAAAAAAATATTTTATAGAAATTTCAATTTAAAATTTCGTCCTTTTTGAATTTGTAACGAGGTTTTAAAAAAGCAATTAATGCTCCATTAAAGAACAAAAACAATTTAATATTAATATTTTTTTGACAATTAAATGACTTCATCATAAAATGGTTCAAATTCTATCTTTACAGTGCGCTTATATGCTGCGAATTTGAAAAGAAAAATGTATACTCTGAGGCTCTGAGTACTTTTAAATGTTCAAAATTAACGAAAGACATGTTTACGATTGAAAAAAACAAAATACAATTTATGAAGTTGAACTCTTCAAATTTGTTGTTCTTTAATCTCTGTGATGTGACATTGTATGTAGTGTTAAAGGCATTAAATAATTAGCTATTGATATAATTATTTTATTTGCGTTATTTTTATTTATTAAATATACATCATTTATTTTTTTAAATTATTATCATTTAATTACTTTAATTGTTAACACTTAAATGTTCACCCTATCAGTAGTATTTCGTTAAATATTTTTTTTTTCAAAACGTTGATTTATAACCAAACACTTTACCTTTACTAGTAACTTACATGTATGTTGCTGCGTGTACAAATAGTCGGTCACAGAAAATATGCAATTTTTTTCACTGGAAATTTAATAAAATAAAGAGGAAAAAAAACAATTGATCATTCGCTTAAGACTAATTGGTGTTAGACATTCATAATTTTAAAAATATTCACCCATGTAATAAATAATATATGCATTGTATACTACAATTGAAGCTCAAATCATTAAAATATTATATTTTCCGTCACAAATTTCTTACAAAGTTGGTAACAACGTTTACGGGTTCATGGGCCTTAGTCCTTTTGTAACCATGTATGGTCATTTATGTATAATCTTCAATTAAAAAAAAATGAAGAATAAATTGAGGACGCAAGGGATGGATAAAAAGGAAAAAAATAATAAGAAAGGAAATCTCAGATGTTCACAATTATATATGGCATTAAATTAAATCCTTAAGTCGTTTTCCTTCTTATTTCTTAGTGGAATTTCGAACCATTAGTGACATGCCACTATGCATAAAAAACATCAAACCATGTAAATAAAGACTTTAACATGCTTGACCCGGAATCATTGCCGCAGAAAATCTTATTTGAGGTAAAATGAGATTACATGTTCATACTTGCAATATCAGAATCTCTCTGATGATCACTCATTTTAATTCTAAAAATTTAACAACAAAAAATTCAAACCGTTTCCGAATTTGAACAATTACATGTTGGAATTTAAATTATGCACATGATATAAAATTTCAAAAAAATGTACAAAGCAACAATTATGGATCCGTTATTAACTAGTTGTAACTAAACCAAATAGGGATTTAGAACCTCATCATACATCATTCAGTATTGTAACTATGGTGAGGACTCCTCGAGCCACACAATGTTAAAACACAGTGTATCCTACCTTGGCTCAAAAAAATCAGTTCATGTTATTTTCTTTTCATTATGATTATCCTGGAAAACATACAAATTAAGGTTTATGTTTGTGTAGCAAATTATGTTCCACTGTAACTAAAATATCATAATTTTCTCTATAAATAAATTATATTTGGAATAATCGAGAAGTTTCAATACAATTCTAAATAAATTGTGAAAAATATAAAATTTGATAAATAAGTAAAATTGCCTGTGAAGATAAATCATATTAAAGGAATAAATGAATAACGCCATATTTAATCAAAATCATTAGTTATTTATAATTAAAAATTGTAGTGGTATAGTTATAATAATTGTAATAATAGTAGTAATATATATAGAAATAATTAAAATGATAATAAAATAACAAAAATAATAATAACATTGGCAATGGTAATAATCATATTTCTTGTAATATAAATAATCATGTTAAAATCATAATGATACACTAATTATAATACTATGAATATCTAGAACCGTGATGAAAACTAATAACAATAATAATAATTTATTTTTTTTATAAAATATTTAACTTAATTATTATAATGAGTTTGGTTATAGTACTATACATAACATGAATCATCTTGGTGCTATAGATTTTTTTGTTCACAAAGTCCAAATAGTTGATTCGAATCATCTCAACATTAGTTTCATATGTAAATCTAGTTGTAGATCAAAATTATATTTCTAAGATTTTTTTTACTTTTTTAGCTTGATAGTTAGAAAATCACTCACTTTCATTGTTATAAATTTTCAAATAAAATAAATTTTGGTCTACAATTAAATTTATAAATGAAAATCGTGTTGAGTGGTTTGGATTGACTGTTTGAACTTTAAACATTGAAAAGTTAATCTATAGCACCAAGACGATCAATGCATACAAAGTATCATAGCTCAACTCTTATTATAATTAAATTATTATCATTAAGGATATAGAATATTGATATTTAATTATAATAATTAAATATTATATAATTAAAATTATTAGTAATATAACGTCAATAATTAAAATAATAATAATAATAATAATAATAATAATAATGATGATAATGATGAGGATAATAATAAGAAAGATAATAATCATAATAATAAATATTATTATTTTAGTATATGTGGTCCCATGGTTTTATAACTTGACGAATAAGTTATACCATCTAGTGTGCTCCTTAGGTTATGAAGTAATTTTTTTTCTATTTTCACTTTATAAGTCCTCAAATATACGTATTTGACTTCTTAAATGAAAAAAAAAAGACACTTTATGTCTCAATACATAGCCATGTTGTGCATGAACAAGTTTATGCTACGCATCCAACCACCAACGCGAGGAATAAGGTCAAGTCAATAACAACTTAGGAAAAGAGATGAAAATGCACATTAAAGTAACTGCGTATGTAACACGCCGAATCCTAAATTAGATGGAATATTGAGCGACCTGATCCATGTCAATGAACTAGATCATCTCAATTGCTCCAATACCTGAACAAGCTCTTGTCAAGTTGGTTTTAGACACAAGTTCGAAAAAAAATATCTTAATGATTTTTTCCTGGAGAAAAAACAATGATTAATGATTTAGATTTGTAAAAATTTAAATGTGAAATAGATAATTTTATTATTTGATAGCTCAGAAATTCTTCATCAGTCTACATTCTTCAGTAATTAAATGTATTTTTTGTACCACAAAGAACATAATTTCATCGCCTTTAACAAGAGAAACAAACTTTGTGGTTCATCCCAACCGATAATTAATATAATAATATGAGTCATTTTTTTTAAAGAAACATTTTATTTATAAACATTTTAAATTTCAAACATTTATGATACATTGTACATTTCAAAAATAATTAATATTGATAATGTTTTTTATTTTGTATAATTATTTTTATTTTTAAAATTAATAAACTAATTTCAACCTTATAATATTTCACATTTTTATGTTTTCATAAATTTTTTTTGTTAATTTTGATTATTTTCATAACTAATTTTATGTTAATAATACAAATTTATATAAAATCAGATTTCAAATGACATATCAAATATATTATATCTTGTGGATATTTATTTAGTTCGTGTATTTTTGAACATAGTTATTTTTTTAAATTAAAAGTTTATGAGATATAAATATTTTTAATTATCTTGTTATAGATAGACAAGGTGTTTTGGTCATCGCACACTTAAATATACAGTATTATATGATTTATTAATAGTTCGGAGTATTTGTCACAATTAGAAATTCGGAAAATAACTTCTCAAAAGCTGAAAATTTGAGGGAACGTGAAGTCATTTACCATTTATATTTTATAACCAAGAGTTGGAATGTCAGAAGGAAAGCTGGGGCTACAAGTGGTCCATTAGCTTTACAGGCCTACATAGTGTCGAGTGTCGACCCAATAAAGCCCAAAAGAAACCCCAACAGAAACCACATCATTTGGACCAGACCAGGGACAGGGACAGGGAGGATAACTGGATAACAAAACCGAACCGGGTTCGGAAGGAGGTCAAGTAAGACTTCTCCAGTTTCTTCTCCTTTCGCTGATCGCTAACTTGGCGAAAAGTGAAAAGCACCCGTGAATGATGATCCAAGCCATCGCTTTCAAACTTACGTAAGTGTGAAGGACCGTCTATTTTAAAGAGAAAAAAAGAGACAGAGAGAAAGTATTTAAATAAAGATCTCGGCTCCGATTCCATTGCTTCAGACCAGAGAAAGCAAGTGAGAAATTGTGAGAGGTAGCAGATTGCGAGAAAACGCCATGTCGGGAGGAATTGCTCGTGGTCGTCTCGCTGAGGAGCGCAAGGCGTGGCGCAAGAACCACCCTCATGTCCGTACACTCTGATCCTCTTTGTCTATCTTTGAGATTTTGCTACTTTGTTTTCTGAATTAGTTTTGACGTGTATTCTTTGACTTCGGGTTTGAATTAGGGTTTTGTGGCGAGGCCTGAGTCGTTGCCAGATGGATCGGCCAATTTGATGGTGTGGAACTGTCATATACCCGGAAAGCAAGGGGTACGTTTGGTATTTTACTCTTATATCTTTTTTGAAAGTTTGGAATTTCTCGTCTGAATGAAGATAAGTTTGCTTGGAAACTATTTCTTCGTTAGAATGGGGGATGTTTACTTTGTACTGAGACTATGCTATAGATAATTAGTGGATAGTACTGGTTTCTATTCATTTGGGATGTTTCTGCGTGAAGGTTTAATAGTACAATTATCTTGAATTAAACTGTTTATTTGTTCAAATTTATTATGCGATCGGTTATTGCCGGGCCTTTTTGTAGGAGGTATAACTGTATAAGCAGGTAAATTATGTAAACTGTTTACTCTAATTTACTTGCATATGGTTTTATCATATCCTATCTATGTGATGGTTGTTCTTAGGGTTATATAATCATCTTTCATAGTTTGGCACATTTTCTTAGATATAATAAGAAATTTAGGATGGTTGAACTTATAGACTTAAAGATAAGACCATTGAAAACACCATAAAGCAAAGAATTATTCCATACCTTGAAAATATTGATTTAAACCTTTGGTCAGCACAAAAGAAGATTCTTCTATTATTCCCTCTCATCTCCTGACTAAATCAGTGGATACAGTCATGTATTCCCTCCTAAAAGTTGCTCATTGTTTGCATGCATATCTTGTTGTTTGTAAGTGTAAAAGATGGATCATGGTAATTGATGTTTCGTGCAGACAGAATGGGAAGGGGGATTTTACCCTTTGACACTGCATTTCAGCGAGGACTACCCAAGCAAGCCCCCAAAATGCAAATTCCCTGCTGGCTTCTTCCACCCGAATGTCTACCCATCAGGCACTGTCTGTCTTTCCATCCTCAATGAGGATAGTGTATGCCACTTTCTTTGTTCTGTTTATTTTGTGTTCCGTGTGTTTTTTATTGTACAGTGAATTTTAATAATGGATAATTTTTGAAATAACATCATTTGTGTTCTGCTCTGACGTATTGCTAGGTTTAGTGGTTTTAGTTGCTTAAGCAAACATTTAGCTTGCTGCACCATGAACCCAATTTGGGTTTGGTTTTTATGGTTTTAGCAAACCTATTGTCTAATCTACCGTTATTCCCTTTTATTCCCTGGTAATCTGAACTTTATTGGCTTTGAAATGTGTTTCGAAATATGATAACTCTCGGATTATTTTTTAGCTGTAATAGCCCTCTGTTTTGTCCTTTGGTATACACATCATTGAGCAGAAATTGTTATTTCCCTTGGTTTTTCTCATGTCAATTGATATTGGTAATAATTTTATTTTTTGTTCTGCATGTATATATTTATATACTATTTACAAACACTATAGTCAATTCTTTGTAAATCCTGGGCAATATGTGAACAGAATCTACTTTATATTAATATGGAACTTTTTTGCAAAAACTATTTGTACTTTCTTGCTTTTGCTCGTACTTTAAGAATGAAAAAGATGGGCTAAATCTACTTTGAGAGCGATTTGTATTTCAACTTTTAGGTGAAATCTATTTGATGAATTTGAAAATTTACAAGTTTCGCTGTCCATGTATCACTTTCGCCTCTAGCTACATGTCTATCAGAAGTCTTTGTGTGCGATTTTTAAAAGGAGACTTGTTTTACTGGGTTTTAACTTCTAAAAGTGGAAAATTATGGTGTGTGGTTACCGTTATGTTTTGATGTGGGAACATTCTCTGTTTTATACACAATTTTCAGGGATGGAGGCCAGCAATTACTGTAAAGCAGATTTTAGTGGGCATACAAGATTTGCTTGATACGCCTAATCCTGCGGATCCTGCTCAGACTGATGGATATCAGCTTTATATGCAGGTTTTATAATCTTCCTCTTCCTTTTTTTTTTAATTTGTTTTAGAGAAATAGAAAATTGACCTGCATGGCCCAGGACTCCTCTTTTCCTCTTTTCATGTTTTGTTTTCGGTCAATTTTTGGTTGAATTGTTTGGGTTTTTGAAAGGGTTAATCTTCTGTAGGTCAATTAGGTCACTGAACTTCGATATTTATCCATATTTGGTCACCGAACTTTCATTTATCCGTTTTTAGTCACTGAACTTTGATGTTTATTCATATTTGATCACTTCCATTAGTTTTTCCATTTAAAACTAATTGAAATGAAACTATATTTGTCGCCAAAACTAATTGAAATGAAAAATAGATAAATGAAATGAAATTATATTTGTTTTTTCATTAGTTTTTTAATTATTTTTGAATGAAAAAACTAATGGGAGTGATCAAATATAGATAAACATCAAAGTTCAGTGATTAAAAACGGATAAATGAAAGTTTATTAACCAAATATAAATAAACATTGAAGTTCAGTGACCCGTCAGAATATTAATCATTTTTGAACTAATTGGCTCTTAAAGACTGACTTTTTGTCTGCCATTTGTGCCTAATTTTGGCATACAAAATTCTTTTTTCCTTCTTAGTTGATGAATGACTTTCAATAATAAGAGAAAGATGATTCTTAGTTCTCTTCTCTATGCATGTAATGTAGGATCGAGAGGAATACAGGAAGCGCGTAAGGCAGCAGGCCAAGATGTACCCGACCCTGCTCTAGCATCCCTACTGTGTTAGGGAACTTCCTATTTACACAGCCTTCTTTAGTAACCTTACTAGTTCAGACCTTTTAATTGTTGACTGTAAGACTCAAAGCTACTGTGTGTGTGCAAGTTGCTGGAGTGACGATGTATGCTTGTGTTGTTTGGGTGGTATTTGAATCAAGTGATGCCCGTGTTACATGTCATACGAGACATCTCTATATTAATATAGACATTTGGGACTGAAGAAATTTTCGCATCATTTCTTTGCTTGTTGCTGTGGTGAATGGATTTTCCATATTTATGTGTTCAATATCAAATTGAAAATTTATATAATTTTTAGATTGACAAAATTGACAAAATAAACAATTGTTAAGTGGTCTTCAGTTTTTGTATAGGACGGAGAATTGGAGATCGCTGATAATATTAATTTGATAATTTTGCGAATTGAATTCAAGAAAAAATAAAAAGTATATATAGACAATTGTAATTTATGGATTAATTGTGATTTAAAATGGCGAGATTTCATCGTACCTATAAATTTGAAATAACCATCCAACTACCGTAGCGTTGAATGCTAAAGAGATTGGACCTTGGTCGTACCGTATAGCTAGCTAACCGAAACGAGACATAATGGGCTGTATTATCCTTTATATGGGCCCATACTAATATCTAAATAGAAAGCAATATAAGCTTGCTAGTTGGGTTTGTTATCTGAGTTCAAAAAAATTAACTGCCAGTGAGGCCGTAAACCCATGTTCAATAGGCCATGGATCAGAAATAAATTTTCGACATGTACCAAAACCATACTTGATAAACCCTCCCAATAGAGCGCGGCGGCGGCGTCAACAGCTTGGTCATGGCCAACGATGAACTGAAACCACCAGCACCAAAGAACAAAAAGAACAAAAGGAAGAAGGTAAAGAAGGACAAGTGGGGCCAGCCGTTGTTACCTGAGCCGGAGAATGGTGAAACTGAGGAGCAGTTGGTGCCAGTGGAGGCGGTGGAGACTGCTCCGGGATCTGGAGCTGGCGGAGGGGAGGAGGCGTATGAGGCGCATAAGGTGGTGGTGAGCGGGATGCCTTACTTGACCACAGAGGAAGAGATAAGAGAGCTCTTTGAGGAGTGTGGACCTATACACCAGCTCCAGTTGTCACGCTTTCCCGACTCCGGCAACTTCAGAGGCCTTGCATTCATTACTTTTGAGGTATGAATGTTTCTAGTGTGGTTTTCTAGTTTTTGGAAGAAGCGTTGGCTATTCATTAGGGAAGTATGGTGTATCAACTCAGCTGTCAGGTGAGGTTGCAACAACAACAACAAAGCCTTTTATCCCAAATGATTGCGGTAGGCTAGAAATGAAACCCAATCCAAAATCATAGAGATCAGAGATCTCAAGACTCAAATATAATAAATCAATGATAACTGTCAGGTGAGGTTGATTTTTGAATTTTAACTTTTTGATAGAATGCCCCTGCAACCTCAAGTTGTGTTAAGGTGATCATATAGAAAAGTTTCACTTGTGTACAAATTGCCGATTTATGTTACAGTAAAGGTAATCAGGTTCTAGTGTTCTTAACATGGTGTTATGCCTTTACCAGTTTGATCTCAGGGTTAGTATTGACCTGTCCAGCTGTTCCAGTTGGGTAGTTACCATAGGATCTGTATCAATTTGGTTTCAGAGTGGGTATTGGACCCATCCTGCTGTTTTATTTTGGTAGTTACCATAGAAATCTGTACCAGTTTGGTCTCATGGCTGACACTGGATCTGTCTGGCTGCTCCAATTAGGTAGTTACCATAGGGCAATTAGGTAGTTACCATAGGGGATTTGTACTAGCTTGTCTCATGGTTGGTTCTGTACCTGACCCTGTTCCAGTCGGGTAGTCACAGAGCCTAATTTTTTTCTTCCATTTTTTATGTTTATAATGCTCAAAGTTTTTGTCTGCATCCATTTAGTTAAGTAATACTATTTTTTTTTCTGAGCACCCTTTTTTTTCCCATTTTTGGAGTATTAATTGTACTTCAATTTCAATATTTTTCATTGTATTAGAGTGAAGCAGCGGCAGTGCATTCTCTTAGTCTTGATGGGACCAAAATGTAAGGAACTTATAATGAGGAATTTTTAATTTTTTTCTTTTACACTATGCAAACTATCTTCCAATTGTAATGGGTTCTTTTTGTTTCCATCCCAGAGGCAACCGATTTATAAGAATTGAGAAGTGCAGGATGGATCAGAAAAGAAAAAGAAAAACGAGTTTCTAGCTGATCCAGAGAAGGCAGAAGGTTGCCTCTCTGTATATGTTGGCAACTTATCTTGGGAGATAACTGAAAAGGATATAAGAGATTGCTTTAACACATCAAAGATTTCATCTGTTAGATTTGCCTTAGATAAAGTTACTGGAAGATCTCGAGGATTTTGCCATGTGGACTTTGAGGATGACGAGTCTCTAGAGAAAGCAATACAGAAAAACCAAATTGAGCTACAAGGGAGGCCAATGAAGATTGCTTATGCCGTGAGCAATAGGAATTGAATTACTTGAATTGCTTTTATTATTTGTTGTAGTGGGATGAGTGGTTTGTGCTTTAATTATTCAATCAACTTCTTTAAATATATTTCTCTTTCTTTTTTACTGTCTACTTTATCTTATACCATTTTGAGAAATTAATTCCCACCAAGGTTCGTACTCTAGACTATGGTGTAAACACATCGGATCTTATATGAAATTATCCGAATCTGTATCTCAGATACGGATATGGATATAGATGCGTTTAATATTAATTATTAATTATGTTTTTCATGGATACGGATGCGGATATGTTTTTCATTTCGGAATCGGATTCAGATATTACCTAGATCTGAATAACAACATAGTGATAATTAGCGATTCATTTTTATCATGAATATTTTAAATTTTCTAATCAATAAATCTACCAAGAAGTAGTATGCAACTTTTTTTAATGAGATCTATAATATTTTTATTTAATATATGAAATATATTTATATTTGTAATTTTATTTATATTTGTAATTTTATCCGATCTGTATTCAATATCTCAAATATTTGTAATAGTATCTGATCTGCAGCAACAAATAGCATCTAATTATATTTGTAATTTATATTTATTTGAGATAATACTAATGATCTCTTTGGACTTTAATTAGTGAAGTACAAAACAACAAGAGTTCTCATGCTAGTTTTCATTTTTTTCCAACTATTAGTAGGATTTTTTTTTAAATAATAACTTGGTAATAATTGGTCTGTCAAAAGATAAATATATACAAACAAATGAGTATTTAAAATTATAAAATATTTTCATAAAAGCATATTTTATATTTTGAAGCATAATATTTCCTTTTCAATATGTAGAAGACATTTACAATAATAAAGGGTACGATTAGTCACATGATATAAATAGAAATGATATATAAATTGTTTTAGGAGTTAAACTAAATACGTACAATTATTTTTTAAAAATAAAATAAAGATAATAATAAATCCGTCCATTTGAAATAATTGAGGAGAGAGAAATGAACACATAAATTTAACATCAAATTGGAATAATAACAAAATACATAAGCTGTTGACAACAGAGGGGTAGACTCATTGGTGGTTTCTTAATGGCAAGAAAGAAGCAAACAATAGTTTGAAGTTTGATGTCTGGCCTCAATAATGATAAAATTTCGGCTATTTCCATGTTCATGTACTTATTATCTTGGTGGATAATTGCCGAGTAAAATAAAACTATAGATCGCAATCAAATGATCGTACTATTTAAATCACACCGTGCACATCATATCACGAATATAAATAAAATATTTTTTTATTGATCTTATTAGCTTAAAAACAAATTATTAAATAGAGAAAACTACATGGAATGTTGCAAAAAAAATATCATCATAATTATAAAAATTATGTAATTAATTGACTGAATTGATATTCTATGTCTTGAATTTTAGTATCTAACTAATTATTGATTAATTTAGAGGATACCAACTATGGAATAATTTTTTCAGCATACTTATCGGAAAAGTTAATCGACAATTTTCGTCCCTATTCTTATCCAATGATTTAACCGTTCAAAAAATAATAGTTGGAAAAAACTCTTTGCATGTAGTCACTTTTTCGAATACGGTCCGGGACAGTTAAATAATTGGATAAACGAATTACATTTGATGTCTTTTGTTAAGGTGGGATGACAAACTAAGTTGTACATTTTGGTTCATGTTCTGTAGTTTTTCTTGATGTTTTAATAGTTACGAGGTGACAGTAATTATGGTTAATTGAAAATAATCATCAATAGTACAGTAAGATGCTGCAAAAATACCTGTCCATTACTACCTCCCACTTAGATGAGTACACCCAAATAATAATTAGGACCTTCTTCTATTTCTCTAGGCCTAGAGTAAGCAACAATGTAGATCCAATGTTTGACCAAATAATGAAGCATCCTCGCAACAACTACCTGTCTCTGACTTCATTTTCTTTGTTTCCTCTCTTCAAAGAAAAAAATAGCTGGATGTTGAAATGGGGATTAAAATTATTCAGACTTTTTTTTTTATCCATATCTGCTGATGTTGTTTAGGCAATTAGATAAAAATGTTAAATTTCATGAAACAGTAAAGAGAATTTGTTGAATGATTGAATTTTTATTCAAAAGAGTTCGCTATTTACAAGGAATCTATTGACTGTATATATACACATGTTAGCAACGACTATACAGTATAAGTCTAACGTATACTTTATTTGAAATAAAACTGTGTTATTTTATTTGCTAAATGATCGTTGCTTTATTTCTCTAATTTGGGCTAATGAGGAAAGTAATCCAGAAAGCGTCTGAGGCCCAAAAATATCTAAACTAATTCTAATTTATCAATTTGACTATTCAACACCCCTCAAGTTAGGTTCATATAGATTGATCGAGCCCAACTTGTGGAGTATATTTTGATGACTTGCTTTGTCAAGTGCCTTCGTGAAGATATTTGTCAATTTCTCATGGCTTCTAACAAATGGTGTTTCAATTTCCTCCGATTGCATTTTCTCTCTAACGAAATGACAATCAACTTCAATGTGTTTCGTTCGCTCATGAAAAATTAGGTTTAAAACAATATGTCGTACAACTTGATTGTCATAATATATTTTCATGGCTTCTTTGCACTCTATTCTCATATCATGAAGTAGGTGTTTAATCCACACTACCTCGCTTGCCGTGGATGTCATGGCTCTGTACTCGGTTTCTGCACTGAACCTAGCCACAATATTTTATTTTTTACTTTTTCATGTAACAAGGTTGCCACCTATAAAAGTACAAAATCTTGTAGTTGATTTTCTGTCACAGTTGCTTGCCCAATCTGCATCAGAGAAATCAACCACATCATTAGTTCTATTTTTCTTCATCCAAATCCCTTGGCCTGGAGTGCCTTTAAGATACCTAAATATTCTATCAATGGCTTCCAGATGACTGGTACGAGGAGCGTGTATGAATTGACTTACCATAATAACTGCAAATGAGATATCTAGTCTTGTAAAAGTCAAGTAAATCAATTTACCTACTAACCTTTGGTATTATCCCATATCAGATAGTGGTTCACCTTGTTCTGATCCAATTTTGTTATTAATTTCCATTGGAGTATGGGCTGGTTTGGCTCCTAATTTACAAGTCTCTTTTAATAGGTCAAAAACATATATTTCTTTGAGATAAAAATAAGCCATTGTTTGAAGTAGTTATTTCTATTTTAAGAAAATATGATAATTGTTCTAAATTTTTGATATCAAATTCCCTTTTTAAATATTATTTAACCATTTTAAGTTTTTCATTGTCATTTTCGGTTATGATTATGTCATCAACATAAATAAGAATAATAATGACAGAATTTTGTGTGTATTTAACAAACATAGAGGAGTCCGCGGTGCTTTTGATAAAATTATTTTTTAAAAGAGAAAAACTTAGTTTGACATACCATGTTTTTAGAGATTATTTTAATCCGTAAATTACCTTCTTCAATTTGCACGCTAGAGAAGAGTTTGAAGCATTTTTATGGTCGGGAGGAAGAATCATATAGACTTCTTCATCCAAGGTTCCTTGAAGGAACGTATTTTTTATTTATTTTCATTTGAAATAAAGGCAATCCTTGATTAGTAGGCACCGATAATAATATACTAACTATGTTTATTTTGGCTACCGACGTAAAAATTTCTTAATAATTAAGACCATACGTTTGGATAAACCCTCTGACTACTAATCTAGCTTTATATATCCATTTCCAGTTACATTTTCAGCATTAGTTATTAAACTTAACTTATTGCCTTTATTACAGAAGCCAACTCTGGAAACCCGGAGGCAGAGGGTTTAATTATCAGTAACTTACTAGATTTAGAGCTAGCTAGAACAGTACAACTACAAGCCTGCTTGGCTAATCTATTCCTTTCCAAATGGAGCACGCTTCCAGCGAACACGCATTCGCACCTAATTCCTCATTCCACTGCTCACCTTAATCTTCCGATCTTCTGTGGACCTCATGTAAATAACCTTCGCTTTATTGGGCTTTCTCTGTTTTACAGCATAGCATAATAATATAATTTGCGAATTATTTATAACTAAATTATTTTTATTTTTTATTGGATGTTTCACAAAAAATCATTCATTTAATATATAATACGTTTTATTTATTAAAAATATTTTATTCATGAATAAAATATTTTAAATGATATTATATATTTTATATTTTTTATATATTTTTTTAAAATTTAACATTTAATATATATTTTATTTAATTATATGAATAAAATATTTTTAAATTATATCTGTATTATATCGAAAACATAAATTTTTAAAATCATCTGAATATTTTCTGAATCCGAATTTGTTAATATGATTTACAGAGACATCTTGCACGTCGATAGTTTCTGGACGTCACAGAGAATCATGGATTTTCATCTCCTCTGGTCCCACCGTCGAACTCACGTCTTACCGTTTACATGTATACGGAATAATCGCCAGTACCATTACTGAAGATCCCCTCCATTTCGCAAAAATTGATTGTGCAGAATTTAATTAACCCGTTGAAATTCTACCGACCGAGAATGAAAAAGATTTGTCAAATTTTCAAATATTATAAACGGCTCTATTCAGTTATAAAAGAAAATATTTTTAAAAATAAGGCTTCCGTTAAATAAATGAAAATGTATAAAAAGAAAATATATAAAAAAGAAAGAATGAAACTAAATATATATTTAATATGTTTTCTAGACTTTTGTTCGGATATAAAATAAAAAATAGTGAAGATAAATTTATCATATCGGCTGATAACTTTACCACCTTCCCAAATTATCCCATTTTCAATCGGCTGATAACTTTATCACCTTCCCAATTTTATCCCATTTTCAAACAGGCCCCAGAGAGAGAAAAGAAATAGGAGAGAGAAGCGCGGGGGCGGGTAACACCATTACTCTCTCGATATCAGCAACAGATATCCGGTCTTTTTCGATTTAATCCTCTAAACTTATTGCCGCTTGCACTCAACCCCCTCGCTTGATATAGAAGAAGAATGTACCAAGAAAACTGAAAATAGACCTCTCCAGTCCGCCATGGCTTCTTCCCCTTCCTCCTCCTCCTCTTCCCCTTCTTCTTCTTCTATGGAAAACCCTAGGTCGAAGCCGAACCCCCCTCCGTGCACCCCTCGGCCACCTCTTCACCTGTCCACTCCGCCTCGCGCCCAATCGATCTCGCCTTATTCTAGAACTATTTATAGCGACCGCTTCATCCCCAGCAGGATCGGCTCCAACTTCGCTCTCTTCGATCTCGCCTCGGCTCCTCCGCCCGCTTCGTCTGTCGCCACCTCATCGGGGGATTCCACCAGAGAGGATTTCGGATCAGGGTCTTATTCAGCTCTTCTTCGATCCGTAATGTTTTCGCCTGGTACGCCCGATGCAGCCTCGCAACAAAGGGTTTTGTCCTCTTCAGGGTCGTCTTCTTCGTCTCCGGCCAGCTCCTCTCCGTTTGCTACGCCTAGCAGGAATATCTTTCGGTATAAAGCTGAGATTCCAAGAGCTACGAGGCGCACGCTTTTTGAAGAGGATTCAATACAAACAGTTTCTCCGAGTAACTCCAAAGGGTCTCGTAAGGTGCCCCGGTCTCCTTTCAAGGTATTCTCTTTGTTCGACAGAGGTATTTTGGCTTGAAACTTTTTCAACTTATGAGTTAATTATTTCAATCTTTGAATTTAGGTGCTTGATGCCCCAGCATTGCAAGACGATTTCTACTTAAACCTTGTTGATTGGTCGTCTCATAATGTTTTAGCTGTTGGATTGGGGAATTGTGTCTATTTGTGGAATGCTTGTAGTAGCAAGGTGATTAATTTGTTTTGTATTTTCTTTGTATATGTTCAGACTCAGGCCTTACTATTGTACTCTATCTAACCAACCATTTAATTTTGCTTCAGATAATGCTGAAAAAGCCCTAATGTAGTGAAAAAAAAACTAGTATTGACTTATTAGTATAAGAGGCATATTCGGTTATTTGCTGTAATTTTATCAGTGTAGAAGGTCTATTTGGTTTTTTTGTATTCTTTCTTTCCGTTTTTTTTTTTTTTTAATTTGTTCAAGCCTTACTATTGTGCTCTTATCTAACATTGTTAAACTACATGACCATTCTAGAATTCAATTGTGAAAAAGATAGTATTGACATTGTTAATCTAAAAGGTATAATTGGTTATTTTGCTGTAATACTATTAGCGGCAGACATTTTTGCTGATAAACTACATGACCATTGTAGAATTCAATTGTGATGTGGTAAATGCATGGTATTGTTTCGTACAGGTAACAAAGCTGTGCGACTTAGGTGCTGAGGATAGTGTGTGTTCTGTAGGGTGGGCACAGCGAGGGAATTATTTGGCTGTAGGCACAAACCTTGGAAAAGTTCAGGTAACTTAGTGCCTCTTAACTGTTAAAAATAATAATGCATACTACCTCATGCATTCAAAATATTTTTAGTTGCATAATCTCTATAATTACTATAATGGTTGCAAACTTGCAATAGTAGAAACTGACTAAATATATTCTGTAATGTTAAGGGCAATCAAAAGAAGGGTTAGTTGGATTAAATTCAGTTCTTTTTGGAGGTCCATTTTAAGTAGAATTCTAGGTCTACTACAGTATATGCCTTCTTTCATTGTTCAAATTATATAACCCTATGTAGGATTCTGTCAACCATATTCTTTCTGTTGTGACCCTAATATTGACCTTAAAATTATTGCAGAATTGTCCATTTTCATTAACCGTAATATCAACCTTTCTCACGTAGCCTTAAGCATTTGATCATGGTTTGCTGAAGTTATCCAGAGTATGTGAACGAGCTCGTCTACTGGAATCTCTTGAGCTTATCTGTTGTTATACTCTGGCTTTAAGCATTGACATTTTGAAACTAGAACCTGTTATATTTTGTTGTCATGTCCTTTATAATCTTTGTATAAACCAACATTCATTGTGTTTGCTGTGCTTCTCAGTTTATCATTTTGCTTTCTCAATTTCTTTGCAATAGATATGGGATGCATCTCGGTGTAAGAGGATACGAACTACAGAGAGCCATCGGCTGCGTGTTGGTGCCATTGCATGGAGCTCGTCTCTGTTATCATCAGGGAGTCGTGACAAGACCATTCTCCATTATGACATGCGCACTCAGGATGATTACATCAGCAAACTCACTGGTCACAAATCTGAGGTAACTGACAAGATTTGTTTCCTTCAATGGTTATTGTCTTACCATACCTCCATTCTCAATTATACTGGTCGTAGCTGAAACCTATCTGTCTGGACTTTTTCATCCTTTTCTTTGGTTGTGGTTAACTGGGTTTCCTTTTTGAGCTTTGGCTTACATCATGGTTGGATATGAAGCTTAAGCTATGTTGCCTAGATCACATATTCATATTATCTATTCTGCTTATTTGGAAAGCTAATTATTGGTTTTGGGAAGAATATAGATGGTTTGAGAGGACTGTAGTTTTACTCTGAAACCATCTTTTGTGGAACTAAAAACAGGTTTGTGGGCTAAAGTGGTCATACGACAATCGTGAGCTTGCATCTGGTGGAAATGACAATAGAGTAAGTGTTTCCTACCTTTTTTCTGGCTTCTTTTCTGTTTACATTTTAACCAAACAAAAAAAGAATATACCATATCTGGCACAAATGTTAAGCTTGCTTATCATACCTCTTGTCTGCGAATAAACCTTCTCACTCCCTGTTAATTTCTAACTTTTTTTTTGAAGTAGTAGGCGAATAGCCTACTATATAATTTTATTAAATCAAATTGAAAAAGAGTTACAGATAGAGTAGAAAAAAAGTGAAAAGAAGAGAAAATAAAATGAAATACAAGCATAGCCATACAAAAAAAAAATTAAAGAAAAATGAGAAATGAAATAAAATAGTCTTGTGCGTCCCGTTGATCAGCGACCCGTTGTAGTTCACTGCGGCAGCACCGGAGCAGGCAGTAGGAGGAGCAGCAGGGATGGACTTGATATGCCATGGCGCATCACACCACCCGAGTAACCACATAGGACCATCCCACTGATAACCCATCGCACATTAAATCTATCTTTTTCTATTTTAATTTGGTTTTTGAAAGTGATGGAGAATTACCTAGAATGTACCAGAGCGTCTGTATGGTCTTACACGTGAGCAGATGAAAATGTTCATGGCAAGTGATAATATCCTCGTAAAGCAGCTAAAGTTCCTCCAGTAGTAGAAAGATACCTTTGTTAATAGTTATATAAGCGATATATGTATACAAAGGTTAGTAACTAAGGTCTAGGGCTAGCCAGGTAGGAAAGGGAGAAAGACTGGAATAGGCAGGTGTAATAGTCACAAGGGATGAGTAAGCTGATAAGAGGCATTAACGGATAGGCAAGTATGTATAGGCAGTCAAAGGAGACGGATTGGATTAAGAACGAAATTTCTATCAGCGGAAGTACAATCCTCTTTTACTTCACTACGGCACTTTTACGGACCAGACAGAAAGACTTGCTTTTACCTACCATACAATACAAGACATACTTATTTCAGAGCTTAGGTTTTATTGCTGACCTTAGGTGCCTCCCCTTCGCTCACTCTTTAGTGAAGGCATATTTCACAGGTTCTATTTCCTTACCCCCCTTCGCACACTCTTTTCTTTTACTTTTATGCTTCCTTCTAACGCCCTGCAATAAGAGCCATAGAAAGACTCTGATCCTGTGATAGATAATAGGCACTTTCTTTGTTCCAGTTCGTGTAGCCTGGTAACGTAAGAATCGGATGACAGATAACCTGAGAGAGAGGGAGAGAGAATGGTAGGGAGGGAGGGAGCAGATCCACACCTGATGTATCGACAACCACACTGTCAGAGTCGGATCTGTGTGTCAATGCGAGTGCCATCGACAGTTAACCCGAGAGAGAGAGGAAGGGGGCGAGAGAGCATATTACAGCTTTGTCGACAACAGCATCCGCCACAGTCAGAACCGGATCTGGGCGCCAACACTAGATCCGTTGACAGATAACCCAGGAGAGGGAGAGGAAAACAGACCCATACCCAGTGGAGAGAGAGATGTAGAGGAAGTAGAAGGGCTTGCCGGTGGAGGAGAGGACCAGAACCAGATCCGCCACTGCGGTCGCGGTCAGAGGCAGTGCCAACACCAGATCTGCCGTCGCGGTCGCCGGAGGAGGAGATACCCATACCCAGTGGAGAAAAGTCATCGTCAGTGGCTGTCCATGCCGAGGAGTGGTTACTGACCCATACCTGAAGAAGAGGCTAGATTTTGCTTGTAAGGTGAGAAGAGAGAGGAAGGGAGGAAGGGAGGAGAGGAGAAGATAGAGGGGGGAGGTCGGCGGTGCGACCTCCCCACCTAGGGTTTGCTTCCCTTTTTTTTTCTGCCTGCGACTCGCTTTTTTTTTTCCGCTCTTCGCTCTTTGTGAGTTCTTTCTATCAGTTCAAATTAATTTCCAACTATTGAAGAAGCCAGACTGGTATTTTGTGTTTAAAGATTATAAGAGGGATAAACCTGATATTTTCCCTTTATTGATGATTAATTTTTGAGTTTGCAGGGTGTTCTGTATTTTTTTAAAATGCTTGATTTGAAATAATATGAAATTATTCAGATTTCAGAGTGTTAGAAAACTGTTTCTTAATTTTGCTCGCAGCTCTTTGTGTGGAATCAGCATTCAACACAACCTGTACTGAAGTACTATGAGCACACAGCAGCTGTAAAAGCTATTGCATGGTCCCCTCACCTACATGGGCTCCTTGCATCAGGAGGCGGGACTGCTGACAGGTGCATACGGTTTTGGAATACAACAACTAATACACATTTGAGTTGCATGGATACCGGTAGTCAGGTACTGTAATGATATCTTAGTTGAGCCTTTTTCTTCTGAGCAAGTGCACTATGCTGTTAGTAAAAAATAATGCACTGGCACATTGCAGGATCTTTAATGGTACTTCAAGTGTATCATTAGTCAAAAAGATTTAACAATATTATTATTATTCCTATTAGTGTTTTCATTTTCCAACTGAAAATTGGTAAATATAGCTGGTCACCGATAGATTTGGTTATATGGCTAGAAAACCATACAGATGATTAAATCTCCTTTGAAATTTTCTATCCTTATACCTGTTCTGGAGAGAGATCTAACTTGCCTTTATTTATGCAGGTCTGTAATTTGGTATGGTCAAAGAATGTTAACGAGCTTGTTAGCACTCATGGATACTCACAAAATCAGATTATTGTTTGGAGATATCCTACTATGTCTAAGGTAGCATGAAAAAATATCTTAAAATTTATGTATACTTGAATTTTTTTTAATGACATCCAATTATATTCTGTTGCAGCTGGCAACTCTGACGGGGCATACATACAGAGTTTTGTACTTGGCCATCTCTCCCGATGGACAGGTTTAATGTTTAGACCCTCTTGACACTGGAATATGAATGTTCTGTTTTCTTTGTTCATTTTCTTTGCATTATACTGATCTCATTTCATGTACTTTTTCAGACTATAGTAACTGGTGCTGGTGATGAAACTCTCAGGTTTTGGAATGTTTTCCCTTGTCCGAAGTCCCAGGTATGTAATTGGCATGCATGTTATAATCTTGGTGTTAATTTTGTTTGTTTAACTAAATATAATGACTATCTAATGTGGAAAAATGTTATCTTCTTGACAAATAGACAACTGACAACCTAAACAACATTGGGGGCACTTCATATGTCAGAAGTTATATCAGGTGATCTCATCAGCAGCAAATTGCTGTAAGAGAGACTTGTGTTCCACAATACTGATTGATGACTTGGATTGAGCTGATCAAGTTTGGAAGTATAAGGTACAACCTTGCAAGCCTTGGATGAATTCAATGGAAGAAAATTTTCCCAAATTCTTATTTTTGTGACTATATAATTTGGGGAAGATGTCTCTTTACTTCCTTTTCGTGGAATTGTAGATATCTTTTGCCCGAGAATGGGATAAAATAGGTGGGGATGTGCCGTGCAATGTTTTGTAACATCAATCTTAGCGTGTATACAGTTTTCATGTAAACCCCTTCTACTACATTGTTTATTAAATTTGAAGTTAGTCTTCTACTGTTCTACTTCTATTATTTTCAGTATTTCATTTTATTTATGGGTTCATACTTGTTGTGATGTAAAAAGGACACGGACTTCGATATTCTCATGGATGCATTTTATAAGAATATACTTTGTTCCGACCAACTTATGTTTCCCGAGCAATTTAGTATCTGTAACTAGAATTTGAAAATAATAGATTGATAAGACAACAAATGGAATTTCTGTCATCTCTTCGGCTCAGTTGATTCAGTTATGGGCTCTTTGCTGCTGGTGATTTCAATTTTTATTCTCTATTGTGGCACCAGTGGGTTCAGCTCCTTCCCAACTGCACAGCCAGCCTTGCAGGGTGGACATAAACTGTGCGCTTACAGGACCTATGGTTCATTTATTTCTTAGCGTTGATTATTTTCAAAATCACTGATTAAGGAACTGTTTTGGTCCGAATAAACTGGGCCACTACATCTGACTTGAAGGCACAAATGCCTGATTGACCAATCCATTTAACTCATACTGATAATGGAGAGAGCAGGGAACATAAATATTTGATTAATTTGTTGTGTGATGAAGGCCTTTCTTTTTTTGTTCATGTTAAATTTAAAAGGGTTGATCCACAAGCGTACATATTTATGGTAATGACTAGAAAATATTACCTTCAATATTTGAAAGGGTGATAAGCCCATGTGGGTAATTTTGAGGCCTGGGCCTTATCATGAACTAAAAGTTCAAATCATTAGTTTAGGTACTTAAATACAGATCTTAGAAAACATGTACTTCTTATCAAAACGTTATCATCCAGCAAAAGGGTACTTTACTGCTTTCATTTCAATCGACCTTGAATCAATATCATCCCTGCCGTACTACGAAAAGACAGAAAAGGAATGAAAACGAGAGAAAAGGAAAGAAACAAGTTTCACCCAACAGTAGTCTTGTTAATGTCAATTCTAAAAGACAGCACAAGGAAACGGTGCATTACAGTTGCTTGAGGTGCGAATGAGACCTTACTCTATGGCTATGCTATTGTTTTTATGCCTTTTTGTTTCGTTGCCAGGTCCAAAATCCATGATTCGTTTGTTGGGTATGTATTTTGCCATCTCACCTAATAATGCACTACTGTCTGTATAGGTACTTGTCACTGGTGTCGTTTCTATGGAACGATTTGCCTAGTGGTCATTTACTACCTTGAATGGATTTCTTAACTACCAATGAGGTCACGCATTCATTTACCATCTTGAAAATGAATGCTTCCAAATTCCAATGCAACGTAAACTTTTTAACTAAAATAAAATATTTAATTTTTGACCTCTGACGTTCATGCACATGTAAGTCATAAAAACATGTTTTGAAAATGGAAACACAGAGGCTTTTCTCTCTTCTTTTTTCTGCGTATATTTTACTCCTATCAGCACGCTTCCTTTTCCATTATTGTCATTTTCAGATTTTGTTTATCGGATTTTGATGTTTTCATGATAAAGTTATTTTTCCATTTAAGGGCACTCCTGCAAGTCAAGTCAGCTTTTCAAACTCCACGCAATTACGTGCATTTTCAAAAAGATAGAAAATATACTTATTTTGCCCTTCCCTTCCGTAAAAAAATCAATTTTTACCTCCCCTAAACTAAAGTCTGAATCTGCCCTGATTTCACCAACTCATAGCGATATGTAAACTTCAAATTTATTTATTATCTAAACAACATTCTATATATAATTTCTTACCTTCTTGCTGGAGTTAATGGAATACTAAGCAACACTCCAAACGCTTGGTAGAAGAATATTAAATCCACAATAAGTCAAACACATAGTAACCCACGAATCTAAGTTGGTACCGGTCAATATTGTCAATAAAATTTTAAAATGCGAATTTCAATATACATATAGTTAACTATCGTCTACTGCATATAGGACGTGTGTGCATATACAGATATATACTAAACACTTTTTAAAATATTGAAACCAATCATTTATTTTTAAAGACTTTTAATAAATAGGAAAATATATGTACTATTGAATTTTTTGCATTGAAATATATTATATGATTAATTTATAGACTTAATACGATAAAAATTTAGAAAAATATTATGCAGCATTAAATATATGAATATATGCTCTTATGCATGCAAATATATATTCTTATATATGCGACATCACACCGTATAAACATAAACCGATCGCATATAGCTGCATAACCACATTTTAAAACAATTTGTCAGAGACGCGCCTGCGTTTGGTTAAATCAATTTAAAAATACAGAAACGAAAGAGAGGACTAGAATTAGGCCCAAAGGAGAGCTGCAACAATTAATGGCGTGGAAGCCCAGCAACAAATGAGGGATGATGGCTGTCGGTGGACCTACCTGAGCTGGGGGGCCCACTCAAACCTCCAACCAACGACCCCACCGGACCACCACACCGACACCTTGACATGCTTTCCATTTCGTTTGGGTCCCATCTCTCTTCGTCTCTGGCCAGCCCCTTTTTTCTTTTGTTTCTTCTTTATTCTCTGGTTTTGTTCATGTTTTCTTTAAAGGTGGATATTGATCATTTGGAATTGGGTATGTGCATTGAACTGTCATGAGAGAACATTGGACGAACTATCCTGTTTTCATTGCTCTGGTGTAAATGTATAATATGAAGATTGTTGCAGTATATATAACGTATATCTGAGAAAAAAATAATTGAAAAAATTCAAATGATCTCTGAAATCTTAACCGTCTCCGCAAGAAAATTCTTTTAGTGATCTGGGAGATCATTGATTCGCCTCTTCTGATATCTTCAATAACGGAACAAAGATTTTATCTTAGGGTCCGTTTGGCAAATCGAGGAATAGGCTTTGGAAGAGTGGTAATTTTGAAAGAGTGATAAAATAGTATTTTTTTTGGAAGAGTAGTAGAAGAGTGGTATTCTTGACTATTCGGAAAAGCGAAAATATCGTTTGTGATTATTTACTCGAATAGTTAAAATATGAATAATTATGATACTAATAATGATGATGATAATAATAATAGTAAAATAATAATCATAATAGTAAGATAATAATAATAATAAAATAATAAAAAATAATCATAATAAATAATAATATTATAATAGTAATATAATAAAAATATAAACATAATCATAATATAGTAATATAATAATAAAAAATTATAATTACAATCATAATTATAATAATATAATAATAATAATAAGTAATCATAATTTTAATAATATAATCATAATATAACAATCATAATCATGATAATAATAATTATAGTCATAATCATAATAATATAACCATAATCATAATCATAATAATATAATAATAAAAATATAATCATAATCATAAAAATAATTATAAATATAAATATAAATATTATGATTATGATTATATTTTTATTATTATATTATTATGATTATGATTATGGTTATATTATTATGATTATGGCTATAATTATTATTATCATGATTATGATTATGATTATTATATTATGATTATATTATGATTATATTATTAAAATTATGATTACTTATTATTATTATATTATTATAATTATGATTATAATTATAATTTTTTATTATTATATTACTATATTATGATTATGTTTATATTTTTATTATATTACTATTATAATATTATTATTTATTATGATTATTTTTTATTACTTTATTATTATTTTATTATGTTGTATTATATTATTATATGTTGATTATATTTATGATTAATTTATGATTATATTATTATAATTATAATTATTTATAATTATTTTTATGATTATGATTATATTTTTATTATTGTATTATTATGATTATGATTATGGTTAAATTATTATGATTATGACTATAATTATTATTATCATGATTATGATTATGATTATTATATTATGATTATATTATTAAAATTATGATTACTTATTATTATTATATTATTATAATTATGATTGTAATTATAATTTTTTATTATTATATTACTATATTATGATTATGTTTATATTTTTATTATATTACTATTATAATATTATTATTTATTATGATTATTTTTAATTATTTTATTATTATTATTATCTTACTATTATGATTATTATTTTACTATTATTATTATTATCATCATCATTATTAGTATCATAATTATTCATATTTTAACTATTCTGAGTAACAACTGTCAAACGATATTTTCGTTTTTCCGAATAGTCAAGAATACCACGCTTCTACCACTCTTCCAAAAAAAATACTATTCTATCACTCTTCCAAAATTACCCCTCTTCCAAAGTTATTTCTTAATTTGTCAAACGGACCCTTAGAAAAGAGAGAAGATGCTTAAGGTCACAATTTTCTTCTCCTTCCATAATTTAATTTCTAAAAGGTATAGGCGCCCTACAAAATTTCAAATTTCGGACGACCAGTTATGTTATCACCTCGCATGTGAGGTGTGATTTGGTTGGTCTTCTCATTCTGATTAGTTTCTGAAAAGTTATGATAGTTTCTGAAATTAAACAAAGTTTTGTGTTGCAATTTCAGGTTCTTTCTTCTCTTCTACACATAATCATAATGCGGAAACAAATAATTATTCTATTGGTTAATTTCTTTGCATCATTAGCCTTCTCCTCTTCAGACATGAACTCCAGTTACCAACTTACCATGCATGAACTGATTTCAAATCCTAATAATATTCACATGCATTCAAACTTCTTTATCCAGACACAAACTTAATTAGAGTTCAATGGGATAAAATTTGGTTAATGGGGTGGATAAGGCATCTTGCTTGTGGGTTATATATGTTTGATTGGTTATATTTGGGTTCAGTCATCTTGCTTGTGGAAATTATTTTATTTAGCTGCAAACTTTTAATTATGCTAGAGTAGACTAACAAAACAAGGTCTTCGACTATGGTATAAGTTGGGTTCTAAAAATGTTGTTGAGTAGAAAAACATAAAATGATTTTTTAAGTTGTCTAATTCTAATACGGTATCTTGCCTAACTGTCATTAACTTTCTACTGATGACCATAATAATCATATTTTTTTTCTATATTTTGTTTTAATTTTTGCATCTAGCTTCGCAACACTGGATCCTCCACCACGTATGCGTCTGCCAAACATGAGCAAACATGTCAAGCAAAAGGATCAACACTTGCAATTTCACCTGTCAAAAGAATGCCCTCCTCCTAGAGGTTAAGATTCATGCTTAAATTTTCTTTATAACCCAATCCAATTAGAAAATTATTGTGGCTGAATATTATTACATTTCAGATGGTTGATTTGGCACAAAATAAATTTCATAATATTTATTGAATATATTAACCTCAATCATTATTTACCTTGATTTTTACAAATTAATCTATTATTGGGATTTGATTTATCATCTTTATGCATAAGGTCCATAAAGTCATGTATTTTGATTTTTTACAATATGGGTTCTGATTAATGGTAGAAACAATAAGAAGTTCCTTGGCTGACTTGGTGGTTATATTTTGTTCCCTTTCAATCAGACAATAATAGCTCATAGATTTCTGTAAGCTTTCATTTTTATTTTTTATTTTTAATCTTTTGAGCATTAATATTGATCGTTACCAGCGAGAATTTGACATTGATAATTGAGAATTTATCTAGAAATTTTGAAGCATAAATATAATGTACATGAAATATCATCTTTGACTGATTAAATTGAACACCACTGATCATTCATAATGCTTTGTATTTTGTAAATGCTTTGAAAATTTTCTGTCCGTGCTCTTGATTTGGCCCATGGTTGCCTATGAAGCCTGCTCCAGTCAAAACTAAGTTACCAGCAATTGTTGTTGCCAACATCAGGCCACTATTTAATGCCAACATAGGAATAGAATTATCAACATCTGAAAAACTCATATTTTTCACATTTATCCTTGCACTTTTTAATATTCAGATTATAATATCTTTGTAACAATTCTGCCACGTTTATTTTGTTGTCCGCATGTTATGTTCTTCTTATAGTACATATCTATTTTTTACGATACCTCTTAAATAACTAAGTTTAACGCTGATTGCAAAAATTATAGACACCGACTTAAAAAAAGAGTGCCCACCGCGAAGCGCGAGTTGGTACTCTAGTATAGATAATTCAAAGAAACAAAGTTTGAGCTAGTGATGAAGAAATTTTTAAATTTTTGTTTTTGAGAAAATTCATCTATAAATTTTAAAATTGGTAGAAAGCCTTGATTCACATCTTTTTCTAAAAAAATTCTCGTGTTTTTTGAAGCAAAAACAAAAAATAGTTTACACGTAGCGTTCAAATTTTGTTTTATGTGTCAGGTCTTGTTAACCCCAAAGTACTTATTTTGTAACTACTCTTGTGCACTTGCTTCATTTTATTTTATAGAAAATACTGCGCCTAGGGCTTTTAATTAGGGCGCTTTCTCCAAAGTTGTGGGCCAGAAAGCGACATTTAATTGGTCTTAAGTTTGTTCTTACTTCGTTATCATTTCCTTCTCTCAATTTCAAAGCAAAACCAGCACTATTATAAAAAACAAATATTAAAGAGTGGGGATCACTTTATAATTAGCTATTTTTGATAGAGTTAATAATGAACTCTTAAATAAATAATAAAATAATTTTAAAAATAAAAAAAGCTCATAGATATATTCTTCTATCTATAGATTGATGTTTATTCAAATATCATGCATTTTCATTATCGCTTAATACTTCATCAAATACTATCAAATTTTTTTATAATTTACAATGGCTTCAATGAACGGTCTTTTATGGAATATCAAACGATAATGAAATTACATGAAATTTAAATGATCACCAATCTATAGGTAGAAGAACACATCTATAATTTTTTTCTCTTTTATTTAAGAGTTATCAAGATTGTTAAAATAACCCATTGTAAGTGATCCCCACCTAATATTAAAAGGGATGTGATCACTTGACAATGGTTATGTTGACAATCTTGACAATAATTCTTCAAATAAATATGAAAAAATCTTAAAAAATATGTAGATATATTCTTCTACTTAAAGATTGATGGTGATTTAAATTTTACATAATTTTATTACTTTTTGATAGTCCAATAAAAATCATTAAATTAAAACCGTTGTAAATTACATAATATTTTGATGGTCTTTGATGAACTATCAAATAATTTTGAAATTACATAAAAATTAAAGTACTATCGATCTATAAATAAAAGTACATATCTATAACTTTTGTTATTTTTAAGTTTATTTTATATTTATTTGAAACCTCATTGTTAAGATAAAGAGTGCATGATACTTTAAAAGCGTAATTATTTTCCTACAACTGAGCTTGTGTATTCGTCCTGGACCACTATATACTTTTAGATTTTGGTTTCTTCCTCTTTTCTTTCCTCTTTCTGTTTGAGACTGGAAATAGTATGTGGGAACTACTATAAATAATTATTCGCCTATTGCTAAAATATGGACCACTAAATCTGATTCGCTAATAGTCTGCGAGAAATATTGTATATTGTTGTGGAGAGTACGGCTCTATATATATTATATGAGGAAGGTTTAAATGTTTCATTTTTTGTCTCAATTGTGCCTTTATTTTTAAATTTTTAATAACTTAAAATTTAAAAGTTAAAATTAAAATATTAAAATAAATCATTAAATTTGATCTATATTATATTTCTTCTTCCACATAACAACTATTCATTTTGTCACTTTAATTTTATATAAATTAACAAGTTATAAAATCAAGTAATCAACATTTAGAAATTAATTATACTAGTGCATTTTTTTTTACAAACTCTTGATGTCACATAAAATAATATTTAGGCGTCATAATTTTTAATCCATACTTAAATAAAAGGACCTAGATAAACAATCTAATGATTTTATTTTGATATTTCAGTTTTAATTTGAAGTTATTAAAATTTTAAAAGTAGAAGCATAATTGAGACGTAAAAATTCAAACATGGTTCCTCTTCATATTATATATACATATAACTTATATAGTTCCACATGCTGGTATATTGTTCAAGAAATTATGCGTTCTCTACCAGAGTAAAAACTTCACACATATAACATATTAAGGATTTAAAGATGAAAGTAAGACTAAAGATTTACGGTAAAATAAATGGGTAATTGCCTCATATGCTCAACTTTTTGTTGTAAGGACTTAATCTCCGAAATTTTAATTTGGACAAACTCTCTACTCTCCTAATTGAACTAGTTGACTTGTGATAATCACCCACAATAGTTTATTTACAAAATACCCTTATATACATATAACATGATATCTGTAATATTTATGTTATAAAACTCAATAACTTTTTAAAAAATATAGATACTTGATTAAATCTTTTCTATAGTATTCGTATCTGATATGTGTTCGATACAGGTAGGGCACATATTAAATACTCCAAATGAGATATCATATTCTTTTAATAAGTTTGACTAATTGATACTATCAACGATACGTGCTGGTACATCACCGATAACGCTGGGTACACAAATATACATATATTTCGGATTCATTTGGATACATCGTTGTTACCACACATTTCAAGTCGTAACAAATTTCTAACAAATTCAGATCATATAAGATTCAGATGTAATCCAATAAAATAAAGTAGATCTTTTTGTAGATCCATATATGACCCATTTAATTTTTTAAATTTTGAAACGACTAGGAGGAGGAAGCAATATGTGGTGTTAGCGCTTCAAGCCACAAAACATTCTTAATATTCGCCCTGCAAGGCAAATGTAGTAAAGCTCACGAGATCAGTTGATACCCTAAATTTAAAAAAAAAAATATAGTGCTTTTCGATTAAGTTTTTGCTATTTTGACCCTCTAAATTTAATTTTTGACCTATCTGAATTATTTGATTACTTTCATAATTTTTTTTATTTAATACCATGAATAATGAAAGAATTATGCAAATATTTCAAAATATGAAGTTTCATAGAGGAAAACTTTCTTCATCAATTTGATTATCTATTATTTCAAAATTTAGTTTTTTATTATTTTTAATGTGTAAAAAAATATTATTTTGATAGTTTTTATTAGGTTAAAATATATGTTGAATTGTTGAAAAGGAGACTCAATGAAAAATGAAGAGAAATTATCATTTTCGATGTAAGCAAACCGATTGAGAAGTGACAGTCAAATGATGGACTTAGGTCTGGAAAGAAAAAAAAAATGAGATTAGCATATTCCATAAGAGAGGAAGATTTGGCGGGAAGGAAAAAAAAAGAGATCAGCAGTGTTCCATAAGAGAGGATGATTTGGCGGGAGTTCAAGCACCACTTTTGACAAGATATTAGAAAAGAACTTATAAGGGCATTTTCGTCATATCAATTTCTAAACCACAAATAAACCGTAGGTTAATTATTATATGTTCAAAGCTGTTTGTCCTTTCACCTTCTGGATAAATATGAAAGAAAATGTTGAATTATAGGAGATATACGAAAAGTTGACGAGTAAATATGAAATAAAGAAAGAGTTTAAGGCTAAAATATTACCCCAAATAAACAAATCTATATTATCTATCTATACTATCTATATTTATCTCTATATCCATACTATATTATAAAGAATATATGTAATGGAGGCATCCATTGATGTTATCATATAATGTGAAATGACAAAAATACTCACACTTAAATTTACGATTGGAATTGATTGATTTATAAAAGCGACAGTTCAGGTTTCAGTCAAATTTATTTTTCTCCCATTCCATTTGCTATTTTTACTAGACATTTATTGGAAGTCTAAAAAAAATTATATATGAAATAAATTAAGCATAAGCTATTATTATGTTTTATGGTAAAAAAATGCAACTATACGCATAGTATAAAAAAGAATTATTATATTTTATACATCATATTTATTAAACAATTAATTAATTTTATTTAAATTTTAAGAGTCTTTATAATTTATTTACATAAAAAATATATTTAAGTAAAAATATATAATTTATTTATAATAAAATTAGCGTTGAATACAAATAATTTTAAAATTAAAAGGATCCGCACATCAGGTATATTTTGTGCTAGTATCTCATAAAGAGTGTATGTAATGGATTTATCCATTAATATTATTAAATAACATGTAATGACCAAAATGCCTATAACTTAATTTATGATTGAGATTGATTAAACTTATAAAAGCGACAGTTTAGATGTCAATCAAACTATTTTTTCCTTTCCATTTCATTTGTTATTTTTACTGTGCATTTAAAGAAGGTCTAAAAAAAATTATATATCAAATAAATTATTATGTTCTATTTAAAAATAAAAAACTACGTATTGTACAACTTTACCCGAAAAGAAAAAATATTATATTTTGTAGATTGCCTTTTAGTAAATAATATATCTTTTGTATAATAAAATTAGTGTTAAAATATAATTATTATTAAAATTAAGAAGGCACAATGGGCAAATTCTATACTTGTAAATAAAAAGTCTATACATAACACGCACAGATCTTTCAATTATCTTATTATTGGAAAGCAAATGAACTTTACTACTACTTTCTTAATCTATAATTCAGTGGTACAATTAATTAATATGCACAATGATGATCTCCTAAACACTGCCAATAAAATTTTCTCCAAGGTTCAAATATCATTAAATTATTTTTTAATTTATGCTTTAAAATTTGACATTTAAATTCAAATTATTAATCTTATTAATTTGATGTATTTTAGTAAAATTTTCCTTCGACCTGACAATCTTCTTGGTAAGACATGCTCAACCTAACTCAGCCCAATTCAAACCTGACTCGACCCTCATGATTGCCACCACTAATTTTTGAAACTTATTTTATATTAGAACAAATAATAACGTAATGAATGAATCTAATAAACTATGATTGATTAATTTTTATTTTGTTATCATTTAAGCTAGTATAAAATAGACTTTAAAAATCATAAAAATTAACAAAATCAATTATATAATTTTCCAATTTAAATATAAAATTTTAAAATATAATTAAAAATAAGTTGATGATAATGAGTGACATACAAAAATAATAATATATTGAAATCCTCTTCATTTTCTGATACATAAGAATGCATATTTGTCTATTAGTACGCACAGCTCAATACTATTTCAGTTAATTTTTTTGATAAGATTATTTCAGTTAATTTTATTATGGCCAAAGTCAGAATTAGACTCATAAGAATGCATGCTTCAAACCGGAGAGAAGAGAAGAAGATAGGAAAAAAATGACCAGGTAAAATATTTATTTGCCATAGTAAAATTTATTTGCTCCACGAAGTGACAAAGATATATTTTAAAAGAGAGGGGAGAGGAGAGTAATTAAAATCTTCTATACAAATTCATCATATTTTTTTATCAGTGTGAAATTTTATTCTCCCATTCTCCATTTAATTGCTCATTTTTACCTTGCTGTGACTCTAAAGAGTGGGTGAGAATCCGCTCCTCGTTTTTCAAACGAGCAGCATCCTGTTTGTAAATCCGACGACAATAAATATCTTAAAAAGTGCGTGTACGAATCTCAGAGAGTTGAAATATATATCTACCATCTGATCCTGATGAGTAGGAAGCTGTTTGTTTTCTTTACGAGTAGCGGATCTTGTCACCTAAAGAGTCAAACCTATCGACTGTGCTCACTATGAAATTCGGTCAGGAGACAGATTTAATCGAAATGGTTCAATTCTCCGGTCAAGGTTTATGAAGGAACCATGATTAACGTCCATTGAAAATGCTAAATTATTGTTCAAATGAATACTGTAGCATTTCGTACCTTAATATTATTTCATGAATTGGGAAACGTTTCAAAGAAGAGAATAATAGACAGGGGCTTGACAAGAAATAAACAACTATATCTCAAAGTCCCTGGATAAGAATAAATTATTGATCGCAACGTTTTTTTTTCTTTCTAGGAATCGTAGGCTTGAATTTGAATAAAAACTTAATATTTAATATTGAATGATTGTACTTTCGTTATTATTTCGGAGAAAAATGGGGAAAATACATCACATTAATAAGATTCAAGATTTACATCAACTGCCATACTTTTGTATGAATTTGTATCCTCATTGGTAACTCAAAAATTGAGTTTGTCCATACAGTAACTTTTAAATGGAATTCCGTAAATTTAAATCTTACCAATGTATTTGTCTTTGATCGTAATCCAAAACTGACTAATCACAAACCGTCGCATATAAACTCAAAATTTAATATAATTCAGAGTATATGCTTCCACTTTTCTATGGTAGCCATATATTTCATACTTCTCTTTGTATCTATAATGATTGGGGCCCACAAAAAAGAGCCTTCTTTATATCAAAATCTGCATCATTCAAACTAAATCCAATGTTATATAAATTATGACAGCCAATGGCAGCAAAAATATTATGGCATTGGATTCCAACATAACTCTTCCTATAATTAAGAGCTAGGAAAAGAAACAATATAGTATAAGTGTGATTCTAAATAAATGGTTTACAAACATATATACAGACGAAAAAACCTATTTGCTTTTATTATTAAATAGTTTATAAATTGATAAGAGTTAATTGTTTACATGTCTATTCAAAATTCGTAAAATTTTCTATTTTGGAATCAAACTTCAATTTTTTGCTTTAATTATCCTCTCTTTTCATTAAATCCATTATGCACTATGCCATTTCGAAATCTTCATTTTTTTCTTCTTTACATATTATTAAGAAAATGATTTGAAACGATATCTTATAAAAATCATAATACTTGTTATTATTATATCAATTAAAGCTAGATCGTATTTAAGCTCACACCAAGCTTCTCGGTGAGCTTACCTAAAATCGATTTTAAATAACAAATTTAAATTGCTAAAATTGATCTATTTTACGAAATATATGTTTACATTATACATTTTTAATTTTTAAATCATTTTATTGCAAAGTTAAGATATTAAAAATGACCAAAAAAATGAATGCATAAAATTAGCTTATAAACTTTCAACTTTTTTGACCACTTAGGCTTTTGACTAAATTAATTCCAAAATTTATAAATTTATTATGTATATTTAGTGTTAATGATGTAGATCGGTTCTAACAGTTTGGATTTCTGATTTGAACTCGATTTAATTGATTTTCAATTAGGCTCGCCAAAAACCTTCATGAGTTTAAGTGTATGCTAATTGTATTCAAATTATGATAAATAGACTATATTGAATAACTTTGACTGTTTTCAAGCAATTAGATAGATGTTAAGATTTGAAAAATTTATGATTGGATCCCTTCTCTATTTATATATGCATCAAGTATTAATAAAAACAACAGATAAAATTTTACATTTTAGACTCATTACTTGATCACTATTTAAATGATGTTAAACAATTATGATTTTTATATATATATATATATATATAATTGAGCTGATATATAATACATTCAAAAGTTCATATTTTTAAATTTATACATGAATAAGTAAATGAGAAGGGATTGTTGTTAATCTTTCTTCTTATTCTTCTTCTCATGAGGATTGTTTTTTATCCAATTCTCATGAGGGTCGTTGTTACATAAAATTTTCACAAGTTAGAATATGTTACATACAAGACAATTTTTTTATGAGATAAAAAATACTGAGTCTAAGTTCATTCAGATTTTGAATTTGTGATCTTTTATACAGAAAAAGTATTGTTTTTGATATTAGACCAAAGACAATTTCTACGATAAAAGGATTTTAACTATATATTTTAATTAACTTTAGTATATTTAATGCATTTATTTTGTGGATCTCGTTCTTGCACAAAACAAACTAAAAAAAAATATAAATTTAGTTTTAGTAGAATACTCGAGGAAAAAGATATAAATCAAATCTATTGACTCGCCATTTGAATTTAGAACCTTCAACTATTAAAAAAAACATAATAACTTAATTATATATGCCATTTAAAATGCAATTGTTGTACTGGAACAAATTTTAAGGAGAAGAAATATTTTATTATATTAAGAATGCTTATCACACTATTGCCATACTAGAGGAGCAGAAAGCTAGTGATTAGTAAATCATGGATTTTCATTATTGAGAACACTTATTAAAGTTTCTTCAACTGTATACTAAGCACGCATAATGGAGACATAACAGCTCATTCCCTCTGGTTAAGCAAGGAAAAGCCAAGGAGATAGGAGCCCACGTGAAGGCTAAGACCATGGTTGGCAACCACACAGCCAACCCAATTAATAAATTCATTAATGAAATTCTATATATTCTGGTGAATCAATTATTGGGTGCACTAATAAAGATATTGACTAATCATGAAAAACAAGTTGCAAGATTATCAAAGGATAGAAGTCAGCAGACAAATAGACACATGGTATGGGGTTTGTAGGCATGCAAAGCCATATAGGCTATAGGCACGGTAGGTAGGAGGGATATCATAGGCGGCCCCCAATAGACATCTCGTCTGCCTTCTCTAGCTTATCTAAAATCTTCAAAACGGAACATGTGTTTGATCTAGTACACTCCCAAGTCCCAAGTTAGGATCTTAATTCGGAAAATTTCTAATAAATTAATACGTCTGCTACAAAATTGTTTGGACCTCGCTTAACAATGAAACAATAAATTGTCCCTTTGCGTAAATTTTAGATAAAATTTCATAAATTAACAATATATTTTATATATCTATCTAAATTCTTTAAAGAAAATATTTATTAAATGTTGGAATACCGTTTGGCTCATCCGAATAAACTTTCAATCATGAATACATAATTAATGCACAATAAATGTAAATTGAGAGAAAAATTAACATTCAGCGTTTAAGGAAAGTTAAAATTCATAATTGATGGCAATCTAAGAAAAAAAAAGAAACAAAATAGAGCAATTGTATTCTAAATTATGTAGCATTTTGTGTAACAAATAAAATTGAGAGAAAATTCTAACTTCAACACAAATGGTCATAAATATAGTAACATTATTTAATGAATAACTCAATTCGATTAGTGATATTAGTTCTAAAAATTTAATAAAAAATCTGGACCATTGCAGAATCAGAATACATACGTGCTTAATAAAAAGTAGAGATACAGTTGTCCAAAGAGTGGCATATAGTTTGGACTTGCAAAATTATAATTCAGTTCAAAATTTTACTTGTTTAGAATGCTTAAACAATGAATTGCGGATCTAAAATTCAGATAATGATCGAACAGACCTTGTTTCTTTACAGAAAGATTTAAATTCATATTCCCAAATAAAATTTTGAAAATAAATAAATGCAGCTAGCGAAGGCCTTATATAAAAAAGGAATATATAAACACTACTTACCTTAGAATTTAATAGGTAAGTATTTTTATCAGTTGCATAACTGATAAAGAAAGCATGTTTATTGTATAATTTGAATAAAAAATTACAAAATACCATGGATGTACCATGTACACTTCTGAAATTATCCTTTCTTGTTCCTTTATATATCAGTAGGAAATTGGTAAACGTGTCAAACATGAATACACACATGTAAACATGAACATATACAAATGTTCATATTTTAACGTGATGTTTTTACGTTTCATACATATTATATTATTAAACGTATATAATTAATATATGAATAATTTTAACGTAGCTAAACATGCACATTTAATGTGCTGAATACTAACACAAATATCTAACATGTGTAAATGTATGTGTAGTACGCATAAAGTATTCTAGCACGTCTCGACACACAATCATGTATTTAAAAAAAATGATATATACAACACGAGAATAGCAAACGGCTACACGCAACAAACACATGAAAATTTGAAATACGAAGCGGGGAGAGTCGAAGTTCTCAGTTATTTGGCTTTTCCGTTTGACTCTCTCTTATCATTGGACGCCGAGAGAGTCCATAGATCAAATGGACGGATTGTGTTTTCTGTGAAATCATCTGGCTCATGAAATGATATGATATAATGGTGCAGCCTCTATGTAGAGAAAATGTGCATTTGAATTTGAAGGCTTTGAAATGAAACCAATTTAAATTTTCCTCAATTTTCCATAAAATAAAGAAAAATAAATCCGTTCTTCGATGATTTTTTTTTTAATTTGGTGGTAATTTTTTTTTCATGAATATTTCTTAGTTTCAATTTTTTTTGCCATTTTCTCAGATCTGTTGAATTTTTACTCCATTTGAATTTTATATAATTTATACGTACTACAAGTGTTTATATATGACAAATACGTATAAACACGAACAAATTTAATTAAGAGTAGGGATCCATTGACAATGAGTTATTTTGACAACCTTGACAATGAAAAATAAAAATAAAAAAATTCTTAAAAATAAAAAAAAGTTTATAGATGTATTCTTCTACCTTTAGATTGATGGTCATTCAAATTTCATATAATTTCATTATCGTTTGATAGTCCATCAAAGACCGTTAAATTAGAATCGTTGTAAATTATATGAAAATTTGATGGTCTTTGATGGACTATCAAATGATAATGAAATTGTATGAAATTTGAATGACCATCAATTTAAAGGTAGAAAAACACATCTATAACTTTTTTTCTATTTTTTTTATATTTATTTAGAGGTCCATTGTCAAGGTTATCAAAATAACCCATTGTCAACCGATCCATTCTCTTTAATTAATACAGCAGGCTAGATGTGTTATATATCTTAGATGTGCGTGTTTAGATTTTTAAATTTTTGACACATTAAAATATGCACATCTAAACATGTGAATACATGTTGACACGATCAGAGTGGATCCAGACTTTGGTCTCGGAGGGCAAAAATTTAAATTTTTTTGGAGGGCAAAATAAGTATTATAATTTTTTTTTCTAAAAATATATATAATTACAAAGGTATTTGTAGATTTTTTTTTCAGATGGTGCAACTGTCTTTTTTGGCTGTACATGGATCGGTCTCTAAACGCGATACGTTCTGTGTCAAATATATCACGTGCTCGCACTCGATAGACACGACACACATTTGTCAATAAATTGTGTATCAGCGAAAATATCATTGCTTTTCGGAAAAACTCAGTTTTCACAGATATACCGATGATAAAATCAAGCATGACTATAATAGATAATTAGTTACATATATAATTCAGAAGTTAAATATGCAGGATGGGGATAAGTTGATAATGATTATTTTAACAATGTTAACAATGAACACTTAAATAAATATAAATAAATTCTTAAAAATAGAAAAATATGTATAGATGTGTTCTTCTATCTATAGATTGATGGTCATTTAAATTTTATATAATTTCATTACCGTTTGAACAATTGCAAATTGTATAAAATTTTAATAGTCTTTGATGGAGTATCAGACGATATTGAAATTGTATAAAATTTAAATGACCATCAATCTACAGATAGAAAAATACATTTATAATTTTTTTCATCTTAATTTTTTTTAATATTTATTTAAAGTTTTATTATCAAGATCGTCAAAATAAAGTAATCCCCACCCAAATATGCATGTGTAGTGTCTAGAGTACATAAAAAAAGCACGACGTGGCTGTCTTTACTTTTCAAAACATATAAGAAATTAAAATAATGCATTATGTGCCAAATGCAGATATATGCTTGTTTAGGAAGAGATCGTTGTTGATTAAACTCATTGCCAGCTTTCTTGACCCCATCTTCATCTAAAAGAACTCATCGCCAGTCCTTAATATATGTCAGTTAATTATTTAGTACTCCGATACTCCACATCACAAAACCAAGAAAAATCTGCAAAGAGTGTGTGAACAACCATACGAACCAATTCCATGTTCTTTACACTGAAACTAAAAGAAGACGCAACAAAAATCTTCCTAGTGATTAAACGAGCTCACCATTAGTATATTGCACCTACCTTTCCTTTTAAAGGGCCTTAGATTCTCTCCTTTTCCTCCCTCCTCTCATATTACACTTCCCTTTTTATCCTCACATCACCAAAGGCCAAAGCGAAACCCCCTTTTCTTTCTTTTCCCTCCTCCTTAGGATCCTTCGAAAAGACCCCTTACCATCCCTCCTTCTCTAACTAACACCAAACGCTCCTTAATTCAATTCTCCAACCGATTCTACCACACCAACAAGAGAAAATAAAATAAAGAAATACGAACCTAACAAGATGATGCAAGGAGATCAAGGGATAGATATGGAGATGGGGGTCGGCTTTGGTGCGGGAGAGTGCTCGTCGTCAGTTGTGGTAGCAGCTGCACTGGTAGAGGAAGAGCAGCATCATCACCAGCTTCTGAAGGCCGAAATAGCAGTGCACCCGCTTTGTGAGCAATTGATGTCGGCACACGTGGCGTGTCTACGTGTCGCCACACCAATCGACCATCTTCCTTTGATAGATGCACAGCTCACCAACTCGCACTCTCTCCTTCGGTCCTATGCAGCCCGGCACCGGTCTTTTCTTGGACCCAATGACAAACAAGATCTCGACTCGTTCCTTGTAAGCTGGACCCTTGTATTTTCCATTTTTAGAATATTTCATGGATGTATTAATTTTCTTTTTATTGATTTGTTTCAATGTTTGAAATACAGTCACAGTACTTGATGGTATTGTGCTCGTTCAGGGAGCAATTACAGCAACATGTGAGGGAGCATGCGGTAGAGGCAGTCATGGCATGCCGTGAGATTGAGCAGTCATTGCAGGATCTAACAGGTACATATAGATAGCAATTTTTTTCCTGAATCCAGTTGGTGCGTTCCTCATGATGCAACGTCTGTCATTAGGCACTTAATTCCTTGGTTAATTTCTGAATAATCACTAATCAGATGATTTTGAATTTCACTTTCCACTTTCATGATTCAGTTAATTGATCTTAATTTGTTAGAGGGAAGCAAGATTTCTATTTTTGTGAAGAATATATTGATGAATGAAGCAACCACTAGTAATTAGACAAACGTTAACAACACCTGTGAAATATATGCAGGAACAAAAAATGGATCCTGATAATCCAGATATAGAGTTTAATTAGTCCTTCAATTACATAACCGAATTTACTTTCTAGTCAGTAGCGGATGTATGATTTTGACTAAGGAGTAAGTAATTGAGTTATAATAACTTATCAATTCAAATTCATTAATTAATTATGTATTAAATAAAAAATTAAGATTTCAATATATATTCTTAATTAATAAAAAAACTATCAAAATAATATTTTTTAAATATTATAAATAAGAAAAGAATAAAACACAAAACAATGGATAATCAAATTGATAAAAAATTTTTCTCTATGAAACTTCATATTTTAAAATATTTACATAATTCTTTAATTATTCACGGTATTAAATATATTTTTTTAATAAAAATAATTAAATAATTCAGAAAAAATTTAAAATTAAATCCAGCGGATAAAAAAAAACTTGAAAATGCCTATCTTCTTGAATGAAAATCGTTATTTAACTCCAACAGAAAAGTAGTGTTAAAGAGACCGAACCCTCAAATAATTCAGAAAAAAAATTAAAAATTAAATTCAGAAGATACAAATTATTATATTTCAAAATTCAAAGAGGCCAACTGACCCTTGACTTATTTTGCATCCGCAGCTCGTATACATATATATGAATTAGATAACTACATGTATATCACAACCGTCTACATTTCTTATTCAGCAAGAAAAAGATCAGCACAATTAAACTAGCGGAGGTTGCTTCTTAAATAGTTTGGTGGCTTTGTTACCATGCCCCTTTCAATGGAATATACATTCTCTGCACGGATTTTTTAGTTCCGCATGCGTGATTTTTTTTTTTTGAGCTGTTCAATCACCTATCAACGTTCTGATTTAATAATAAACTATGTACATAAAAAATCATGTTTACTCTTCCCACAACTGTTAAGATTAACTTGTGAAGTTCTCTGCACAGTACAATCTCCGCTGACGAATCAAATCCTCTTTCAATAAGGTACTCATGTACAACTGGTACAAGGACTAAAAAATAGAAAGCCATAGAACTATACATTCAGAGCAGAGTAATTACACATGCTAATTAAATAACAAACCTAACTACAGGGGCGGAGATAGGGGACTAGGGGTGTCTAGCTCCCCTCCATAAAGTATATATCAGAATTAAATTTTATCATGTATTTTTATTTTATGAAATGTATTGTTTTTCTTCCAACTTATCAATTATAATGTTCTAGTGATATAATTTTACATCTCGACCCATATAAAAATTCCTCCTGTCTAACTACATAGAATCAAAATTTCAAATTTCAAAAATTAAATCCTATATATTTCTATTGTATATGATACATGGAGTTTGTTCCTTGTACAGTAGTACTAACAATTCAATCCTGTTCAATTATTCCTCATAGTAATGCTGCCGTATGAGAAAATACATAGACTGGATAGTGAAGGACCCAAGAGATCAGGTCCACAGAGTAATAATGCCAGCCCAAGAACAGTGTTTAAGGTCCCAAAGCCTGTTCAAAGAACAGAAAAATGCTGCACATGTCGATTAGCCCAGTTTAAGAAAAAGGTGCTTTAATAGGCCCACAGTGACTGTTTCACTTGATTAGTCTCAGTTGATGAAACAGAAGGTATGTCGTTAAATGGGCCCGATTTTCCGTACCAGCTAGTAATTATCCGTTATCTATCGTCTGTTCTTTTCTTCTCCCCCTTAATTTTTACCTGTTGACTGTTGAGCGTTCCTCTGTTTGTAAACTGGGCGCTGACACTATGCCCCATATTTCTGCCCCTGTATTTGTTGATGTGTTGGATTTGCACTAAAAAGTAGAATTTTAGAGATTCAGATTTTTATACAAGTGGCAAGTTAATATTCAACGGGTAACAACCAACTAAAGTTGCTGCCCGTGATAATCGGTAATATTATGTTTTCCATTCAAAACTATAATTTTGTCATCATGTGGTAACCGGTAAAGTTATGCTTTCCATTCAAAATTAAAAATTTACCTCACTAAATTAGTAAGATTATGTTTTTTACCCAGATTCATTTTTTAATGGTGTCTCAGTAGTTTGATGATAGTAATTTTTATCTTATCAAACTAAGACAATAAAATTTTATTGAAAAATCTGAACAAAAATATTGTTAAATATATCATAAATAAACATATGCATCATCAAATATAGATATAAACTTGAAACATTAGTGATAAAAATATGCTTCTTATTAATTTAGATTTTTTTTTCTAAATCACGTCTTAATTTTGATGGTAGTTCTTAACAAAAATAATGAATGGTAAATTTGTCACCGTTAAACATAGCATTAATAATATTTTATATTGATTCATTTTCATACTTTATTTTTAATCTCCTAAAAAAAATAAGTGGTGGTGAGTAAAATATTATTTTAAAAAAAATCATATACTGTTAACATCGATAATGTTAAACAAATTTAAGTTAACATTCTAATTATTAAATACGTATTTACATATTTTAAGCAAAACTAAATCACTTTGGAATAAATGAAAATTAAATTTGAATGAAGTGGTAAATAATTGCAAGGACAAATAAGTCAAACGAATACAAGAATGGCAAAATTTTGGCTGATAAAGATTTGATCTAGGGCAGCGATTCAACAATTAAAATCAATCGGTACATATATTTACTGCCAACTCATAAATAAATATGGGGGCAAAACACGGGGCATCTTATATTTATTCTTATAAACTAAAAATATGGGTCGTCTTTCATATCCTTTGTACTTAATCTATATATAGTATATGTTTAGAACAGCATGTTTAATAAGAGTGACACATGTCTAGATTTATGGGAGCCCTATTTAAAAAAAAATATTATATGTATACTCTTAAACAATGGTATCACTGGTGCTAAAATAGTATACATGTATCTTTTACTGGTAACGTACTATATCAATTATGTTTAGAGTAACGATTAAACTTTCCATTCCCAATAGAAATACTATTCTTTCTATTTTTCCAAACCTAAATAAATTTGAAAAAGTGGACACAGTTGGACCGCTCAGAACACATAGTTACATTACTACAGCCATATTCCTGTACCAGAACTGCTAGATGAATCATTTCTTGACATGACAACTTAAACAACATCTGAGGTTTAATGGTCTATTTCAGGGGCTACACTTGATGAAGGTACAGGGGCAACAATGTCAGAAGATGAAGATGAGATGCACATGGACGGATCGTTAGACATGGGTGGAGATGGAAATGACATGATGGGATTTGGGCCGCTACTTCCAACTGAGTCGGAGCGATCTCTTATGGAGAGAGTGAGGCAGGAGCTAAAGCTTGAACTGAAACAGGTGATTTCCAATACTTTGACTGCCCGTTGAAAACTAATTAACTCCACCAATTTTAGACTAGCAAAAAAGAAAAGAGAAAAAAGCTATAAGATGCAATGCAATAATAATGTTTGGACAACAAATTTAATTTGATAAGACATGTATAAAAGTTAAGTCAATTTGAAATTTGATATCATTAGCAAAAAAAATCAATTATTTAATCTAAGAATATTTTCAAAATTGAGTCAAACTTGATAGAATTTTCTATCCAAGTAACTGATAATATATCTACAAATAAATTTAATTAAATAATTTGAGTTTGAATGAAATTTCTCGAAAAAGAAGTTAAAACATTCCATAAAATTGAATGTATTAGAATTATCTCATTTTATATAATATATATATTTGTTTGTATACATAACATCTTTTATTTTATAAAGTGTTTTTATGTACTTTTGCTGTTTGCATAGTAATGACATGACAGTTAATTTTCTGATCTATCTTTTCTAAGCGTCCATATCAGATATACTGTCCAATTCTTTTTGAACTAGACAAGGAAGCTAATATTATTTCTTAAAAAAAATTCAAAAAATGTCAGGGATTTAAGTCACGAATTGAGGATGTGAGAGAGGAGATACTGCGAAAGAGAAGAGCAGGGAAATTACCAGGGGACACTACAAGTATACTCAAGCAATGGTGGCAGCAGCACTCTAAATGGCCATATCCTACTGTAAGCACAAAACCATGAATTCATGCAAGCTTGGAATGGCTCCTACATGTCCTCTATTTTTTCCGCTTCCTTGTCAAACAGATTTTGTATTTCCAATGAAGCGGGTAGAGGAAGGGAAAGTGCAGGGGCACCGGATATTTTCCCATATATCAAACCTCTCCTAGAGACCTAGTGCACACAATTATCTTGAAAATATATTTTTTGTTATTTTGTAAAAATTTACATCGATAATGACAAATTTCAGGAAGACGACAAGGCAAAGCTTGTTGAAGAAACAGGTTTACAGCTTAAGCAAATTAATAACTGGTTCATAAATCAACGGAAACGCAACTGGCATAACAACTCGCAATCAAGCTTGAAATCAAAGCGCAAGAGGTATGCATGTGTTCTTTTATTTCTCTCTCTCTATTTTTTTTTTATTGGTTCCATGATATTGGCTAATTTGCATTAGTTTAATTAAGATGATTCTCCAGGTCACAAGACAATCTAATCTGACACAAGAAAGCAACAATTACATGTAACTATTACATAGTTCTAGAGGTAACCAATGGAGTTATTCTGTACATTTCTGTACACATGTAAGCAAACAAATTTTAAATTCTAGTACGATTTTCACATTATTTTCTTGAGATTGTACTTTCTCTATGTTGATTCGTTCGTGTAGAAGAAGAAAATCAAAACAATAATTCTTGATCATTTGGATGATAATAATAATTTTTCTAATTTCTTTTATCCTTCTCAAAAGTAGAGCTATATATACATTGTAGAGCCAAACCAAGAATATTTTACTTGATAATTGCAATATACTGATGGATTATGAATTTAATTCAATCCCTAAGACCATTATCTTATTTTATGATATTGTTACTTAAACTTTAACTTGATCGGATTGCCGTGCAAGTCTTCCTCTCTTGAATATTCTATTCTTCTTTTGTTATTGCGCACACCACAGTGGCTACAAAATCTTCTAAGAAAACAAGTTCCTTGTTGTCGGTTCCTTCAATTTTTTACATGACAACACTGTTGTAAAACCCGATAATAAGGTTACTAATGGATTCTCTTAACCCCTTTCTTTCTCTTTTATGTTTTCTTTTAGTATTTTCTTTTCGAGAGAGAAACTGTACCGAACAAGCTCTTTGAGGACTAAGAGCTCTTCTATAGAGATGATAACTTTCTAATTTAGTTCATCATAAATCAATAATTATCATAAACATTTGACGGTCCATTTCTATAATATTTTATATCCATATTAAATATTATTTAGTGATCAATTGAGTATGAATATATAATGACATGTAACTAATTTTTTTTTTAACAGAAAGTGGATTACCACCAGTTTCATTAAGAAACATAGAGTTTAATTGATACCACAACCCGGTATCTAGGTGAGTCTACTAATATCATCAAAATATCACAGTTAATTCTGATTTGCTTAACCTTGTACAAAATAGACAAGATTAAAACCTACAAATACCGTAAAGTTTTGTAAAAAGAGAATTACTAAAATCCTTTCACAACCCATTTAGAAGATAAAATCAAGGAAACACTATTAGTCAAGTTTAAAGCTTTCTAATCTTTTTTTCTGTCCAAGTCTGCAATATCGTTTGATAGCTAGATTCTCAATACCTGCTGAAATGAAATATATTCGTTGCAGTTGCAAAGTATTGCTTTAGTATTAAATATAATTTCACTGTAAAACTAATTAATATATAATTATACAACATATAATCTCATAATTAATTATATCACTCCGTCCGCGCGCATAGTGTTTCATACGATCCGTATATATTATCAAATCCAACATATATCACAGCCAATTTCCCCGTTAAAAGGTGATACGGTTGATGGAAACAAAGATACTGCTAGGAGCTGACAAATTAAACAAGGAAAGAAAAAGTCAAGAATTAAAGAAAAGGAACAAATTAAAGAAGAGAAACAGCCACCACAGGGCCGCAACAGCACGAGCTCCATGCGTGTGTGCCTCACTACAAAATACAATTGCACTAGACTGCTTATTCTAAGAGAAGTTCATGTATGTGCCATATGTCAATCCAAGGGACCAATAGGCGGGCACCACGTTCCAAGCAACAATTGTTTGCTTGGTGGTGTAGGAGGTGATCTGGAAGGAAAGAGACTGTCCACCTAGCAATGCAAAGGCCTGGAACGACACACCCCAGTTGTGACTCATCCTGTTCCATTTAGTTTTGCTACCCTTCACTGACATCGCCGGCGCCACCTACATTCAACACGAAAAACAACAGCCAGTACATATTTCCTTGTACTGCAAATCTCACACTACCAGAGAAAAAAGAATTAAAACCGGTTTTATGAACAATTTAGTACCGGTTATAAACCGGTTATAAAAGTAAGCGGTGCTAAAGGTTTATAACCGGTGTTAAAATAAAATATTTAAAACCGGTTTAACAAAACCGGTGCTAATTTATTTTGAACAATTAAAACCGGTTATTCAATAACCGGTTCTATTTTACTTCATTTAAAACCGGTTATCTATAACCGGTGCTAATTGATTTCATTTAAAACCGGTTATCCCATAACCGGTTCTAATTTACTCCTTCCATTAAAACCGGTTATTGAATAACCGGTTCTATTTTACTTCATTTAAAACCGGTTATTATCCCAGTAACCTAAGTGCTAATTGATTTCATTTAAAACCGGTTATCCCATAACCGGTTCTAATTTACTTCTTCCATTAAAACCGGTTATTCAATAACCTGGTTCTATTTTACTTCGCGATACCACATTAAAACCGGTTTCTTTGAATAACCGGCTCTAAACATATATTTTTTTTTAATAAATTTTTTATTTTCTCGTGATCGGTCCATATACCACCATATATATAAACAAACACATACAAATATAACACAAAAATATAACACAAGTATAACTCACTAAATAACTGATCAATATCATATAAGTAACTAAACATTACAAATAACAGAAAAAAATAAGTGTTCGTGCACCCCTATTTCTCATATCTTCTAGAGGCACATTCCAAATTCATCAATTCCCCTCAAATATTCAATTGTATTCCTTTTGATTTTATACATCCAAGTATTGCGATCCATCTGTAAAAAAAAAAAACATCAATCTCACAATTAGGGTTTAGAATTTAGGGTTTCAGATTTAAAGTCTAATTCTAGGCCGGTCAACCACCTTAACTCACTTTTTAAATACTTTGTCTCATTAGTAAACATATACAAGCTAATTTGATGTTTGAAAAAATTCGGCAAAGATTTCCCCTATGCTCCCCGAGTACGTCAACGTAAATTTTCATATACGTACGTACACGTAGGAACATTAGGGAAAATACTAACCAAATTTTTTTCAAACACCAAATTATAGCTAGTATATGTTCACTATCCTAAATGAGACAAAGTATTCAAAAAGCAGTCCCAAATCGGGGACTATTCGGGATTAATCCCTATTGGATTAATCCCGAACGAGTATGGACCTAAATTAATAAAAATTCCGGTAGTTTGGTCTTATATGACAATACTATCAATTACACATATATAATTTTATTTATATATATGTAATCAATTTATGCATTAATTATGCAAATTAATGGGTGTTAAAATTTAACAAGGATGACCTTAAATAAGAAAATAAGAAGATGAACTTAAATTTAAATTATATATAGAAAAATTATCTTTAAAAGATCTCAAAATATTAATCAGTAAGTGGATGTTGTTGCAAATTCTAATGGATGGAACAGAGAGCTTCTAATGGTGGATAGTGAAAATGAAGATGAAAGAGCGGCGCTGTGAGACGAGGGTGTGATAAATAACCCTAATATTAATTTAGAACCGGTTTTTTAAAATGGGAATAATTTGTTTTTCAATTAAAATCGGTTTTTAACAAAACCGGTTTTAAAATAAAAATTTTAGAACCGGTTTTATGAAAATCGGTTTTAAAATAAAAATTTTAGAACCGGTTTTATGAAAACCGGTTCTAAAATTATAGTTTTAAAACCGGTTTTAATAAAACCGGTTCTAAAACCATTCTAATTAGAACCGGTTTTCTTACAACCGGTTGTAATAAAATGCAATAGAACCGGTTATTATAAAACCGGTTTTAATTAAAAAAAGTTAACACCGGTTGTTAAACAAAACCGGTTCTAATAATTATAATAAAATATATAAATACGCCACACTTATCATTTAACACCTGTTTTTTAAAAACCGGTTCTAAATAACCGTTTCTAAATCCAATTTTTCTGGTAGTGTCATCCCTCCGTACCTAGTGCATGGCACTCTGAAACAGAACAAATTTAACATAATATGACTTAGGTATTCAGTACTTTTTACTCACCTTATAAGATATTGTATAAGAATATGACATTCACCGATTAAAAATGAAAACAGCGCCAATTTACCTGCGGTACATGACAGGAATGATACCAGCATGCATCTGCGCAATCTTACTAAAGGCAGGTTTTGACATGTCAAAATGGACCCGGGGCGGGTTGCACCAACCCCCATTATTCGAGTCGAGAGCCCAATTAGGAGGGCAGAGGTTGGTGGTTGTGATAGTTACAACTGGTGAGCCTGCATAGCATGCCCATGTACCAGTGCACCGAATCTGGTAGCATTGGCCGCAGCTGTATCCGTCCATGAATAAAACACTACTCAATGCAGCAGTATCGATTCCATACCCGTTAAATAAGTTGCCATACCCACATGCTCCATCTAAACCAACAAAAGTAACATCAATCATGTAACTCTTGATTGGCAAATTAACAAATAAAGTATTGTAATGTTGTTTCTTATCCAAAAAAAGGAAAAGAAAAAACTGACACAACGTTTATGAATTAAAGCAAAGTTAGAAAGATATACTTAATGTATCGAATCCAGAATCACCCCCATAGAAGGTTGCATGAGCGTGGAAAATTCGATGGTAGGGACGTCCCTACCATGTATACATGGTTACATGGTATGGTCATCCAATAAAAATATGATATTTAATTGTATTTGCTTACTCAATAATTGCTATTAATTCTCTGATGACAACTCATAATACTTGCCTTTTATTTCTTCATTGATTACGCACCTTTATAAAAGGAAAAGTCGGATTCTACTGTTCTAGCAACATAAACAAAAGTTAAGAATATTTTAAGATATATTTCAATATTTCGTTATTTTTTGTCTTCAATATTTCTTAATTGGAAGATTAACATTGCTTTTTCGTACTATCACCGCACATGTCTGAAGAATTATAACTATATAAATTATTAACAAAACTATAAAATATTAAAAGGCGCGCGATAGATAAGTGTTTATATGAACAATAAATTTTTTTTGTCAAAATTAAATAACTAGCTTGGTATCAAGACATATTATAAAATGTAATTGCCAAAAATTTTCAATTAAGTATCCTCATAAATCATACATTAGTTAAATAAAAAAAATTATACTTAAGAGTATAATATTTCTTGCATGATTATTCAAATAACATAAAGAAAAATAATTTAAAACTAATTTGTTATATAGTCCAATGCTTCAACTGGTGCGATTTGGTGTATATCCCTACAAAAATATAGAATTGTTAATGAATAAAAAAAATAAAACATAAAAAAAGTGTCCGTTCTAATTTTATATTCTAACCTGATAACTCATTTGCATCAATAGATTTCCATAACTCAGAGGTGATATCTGCATTTGATGCCCAACCTAAATAAAATAATATTAAGATTGATTATTTTTTTCTAATCAACAACATAAAAATATCCAATAAAGTATAATTACCTGATTATCTGGTACCAAAAGCGGAGATTGATAAATATGAATTTGACTTGAATTATTTTCGTTGGTGTGATATGCAATAGGAGTTGACTTCTTTAATCTTTTTGTTTTTCCTATAAGTATTAAAATTAAAATAATGAAATTTTATAACATCATAATTAACACAATATTATAAAATGAATATCAAATAGAGATAGAAAAGTTACTCACGTGTTGATGTCTTTTTCTTTTTTTTTCTCAAAATGTCCTTTTATCCTTTTATTTCCATCACCTTTGGATCTCTTGCGTACTGGATCTAGTATAGGAGGGTCATTAGTATTTCCAAATGTCTCATTTGAGTTCTTGTGAGTTTGTTTTTCCTCAGTTCCAGACTTTAAAAACTCACTTTCTATTTGTGACTCACATTCGAGAAATTTCTCTAGTAATTGCATTCTCTTGACTTCTTGTGATTAAATTATATGCCAAACGCATCATGTTATTATGAAAAACTGCTTCCGTTTCATTAGATGTTTTCAAAGTGGTTTCAGGTTGTGCATGCTCCTTGATTCCCTGTTTAGCATACTTGGTCCAGCGATTCAAAACATATCAGTCTGGTATTGTAGTAAGATTTTTCAAATTAATAACTCGTAGTGTATGGCAGAAAAGTATTCCTAACCACTCAAATAGCTTACAACTACAATCAACCTAGCTCATTTGTACCGAAATTGAATCAGGCAGTGCGCACTCTTTCATAATTCTCTTCTTTTATTTGAAATACTAATACCTGTCCATCATTATTTGTCTCTTCCCAGGTCATTGCAAGACTATTTATGAACTCAATTTCAAAAAGTTTGTACAACTTATAAGTATAGACCTTAGCGGCATGCCTCAATATGCCACTGTTTTTAATGGCAATGACAAGGGCTCCTTGCTTGCACCGAAAATCATCTTGCAACTCAGTGGAACACATTCCTCTCACCAAATCTTGATATGCAATTGTAAATTTGGTCAAATTTATCGTTGCATTTGCAATTTCATTTAAGACCTTATTTGGTATTGGAATTGATCTAGCACTTTTTAACAAATGAGTTTCCAGGTGTGATGCAAGACTATGGTTATGATGTGGGTTAAAATGTGTTACTTTTCAGATATCATCTATTACTGTAAATCTAATACAAGCTTCACAACCAGTTCTTGTCACCATCTTAGTGTATTGTTTACGTGAGGGAGAGTCATCATTTTTGAATCCTTCTTTGTTGCACATATATTCTCGCATCCTCACTTCTTTTGTTCCTTGAAAAAATTTACGATGACCTTTCCGAATGCTAAAACCGACGCGTAAAGCATAATTTTTATAAAGAGAATATACCTCCTCTTCGTTATGCACTACAACACCCATTAAATCATTTAAGCTATTTTCGTCGTTTCTGTTGATAGCTACTGCAAAGTTGAGACAAATTATTATTAATTTTTCATATAGCAAATATACTCAAGCATGGATCATATAAATATTTACGCAATTAAAAAAAATCTTACCATCCACTAAGTTTGCATCTGATAAAGGCAAATCCATAGACGAGCCTTGTTAAAATTTAATTTTTTGATTGTTTGCAAATTGTTTAATGTTTTCTAATGTTTAATTTTCAGAAGCATGATAGAGAAAAAAATTAAAAAGTGCAACTTGCAAAATTTGATCCTGCTAGATCAATAAAATCCCACATTTCCTTTTATGTAGGTGAGTAATTAATGAATAAAAAAAGATAAGTATTATGAGTTATAATTAGAGAATTAATAGCAATTGTTGAGTAAGCAAGTGCAATTAAATGTTAAATTTTTATTGGATGGTCATACCATGTAAGCATGTACACATGGTAGGGATGCCCATACCATAGAATTTTCCTGTATTTGTAGGATAGAATCATAGAACAATGTTCGAGAATTTATTTAGTAATTGACCTATGTAAGATTATATTATGAAAAGGTAAGTTGAAATGGTTCCTTTTAATTTTGGAGGTTGGTAGACGTGAGTGCTGTCCGAAACTGTCAAGATTTTGTTTGTATTATTGTCATAATTTTACATTTTGAACTGAGTTCTATGCTATTTTTTTAGATTAAAATGAGTTCGTACCAGAGACTAATGATTTGTAGTTCATTATTATATGTTTTTGATGGACGATCATTTGAAATTTTGGCTTCCAATAATTAATAACTCCCAAAATAAAATTAGCGACTTCTATATCAGACTATCCATTATTTCACGTGCATAACTCCAAAACATTATTAAGCAGCCCAATATTGTCTGCAGTATTTTCTGTTTTAAAAAACAAGTAATTTCAATATCGTACACAGAAAAGCAAAAATTAAATAAACTAACATTGTGTGTATGTATTGTGTAATGCTATATATAACAAAAAGAAAATTGAAAACGTACGTACACTAAATCAAGACACAAATGTTGTACATAAAAAGAATTCTTTCTTGCATCCCAATAAAATACTAACACTGCTAGATTAATTCCTATCCGGTCGATCATAGTTCAAATTCCTGAGTAAAACATAAGAGTAAATTATTTATCAGCCTCTTTCATCACTAAAAAGACGTACGCATCACTAAAACAAGACGACAATCGACAATGCTTCTAGACTTTTACGACAAAAGAAAACATGCGCGGACCTATGTATGTGTGTGTCATCTTGTAATATTTAGATTTCAAGTTTTAAAGTTCAAACAGCCGAACTAATTAAGCAACCTAACCCTGTGAAGTTTATTTAAGAAATTTTATTGGAGACCAAATTATATTTCCTTTTCAATGAGATCCCTTAACTTACGATTTTTTAGATATAGAAAAAATCCATTTATCTATAAATAATAGGATGCTCAATTATTTTTTGAAATATGTAATTCATTTAAAATTTGCAAAGGAGCATGCATTGATTATAATAATTTGGATCAATATTAATATTGTATGCATGTAGAGTCTTGTTGAACAACGTCAACACATTCCTCACCCAACTAGAATAATCTAAAATAATCTCGTGTCCTTTTTCGTTTGCTAAAATAATAACTTGGAGTAATCTAAATTTGTGCGGTCAATTAATGTCGGCAAGCTGATTACCAACAATAACCGAAAATCTTAGATTACTCAATGTTAGAATTTCTTTAAGCCCTTCATCCTCTAGTGACATCTAATTATAAATTAGATTATATTGTTGGAGATCTTTCAGAAAAACATAACTCCGTTGATCATCAGATTTTTTTTAAACTTTCTAGCGATATTCCTCTAATCCGATGGAGCGACTGAGAGGAACGGCGCATACAGTTTTCGTCTCTTCTGAAACTTTGTCTTAGAGAGAGATAAATTTCTATTGAAAAACGAAAAAAATGCTAGAAAATGGAGAATGAGAAAATTATTTCGAAAATCAACAATCTCTCTATATATAATGGACGCTCATTACTGAGAGCAGTTATATATTAGCGGATCCATATCAGATCAGAATTCTCTCTTAACGGGTTCCCTACTTAATAAAAAAACTATCTATAGTTGTGTTCTCCAGAGACCAATAGAATAATTATATTATTATCAAACTTTATATAATTTAGACCATCATTAAATCATAAAGTTATTCGATACGCATTCTACACATTAAAGGGTCCACTTCTCATGACTCATATTAAACCCGATTAATAATATAGAATTTGATCATTTCATAATTAGTATAATTTGATATTCCATTATATAATATATATTTATTACATATAAGCCCATACATGTTGTAATTAATAATAATTAATTTCAACAATCTCCCACCTGGGCTATATGTATCTGAAATATATATATATATATATATATATATATATAAAATTAGGCTATGGTGCTGTGCAAGGAATAAAAGCGTTGTGTGTTTTTAATTTTAAGTCAAAAATGATCGATCCAAACCTCTCAGACTAATCTCCATATCAAAATCTATTAGTAAACCAAAATTTATATTTTTTTTGGATAGGGAGAAAACCATCATTTTTGGATGAACTAGAATTCTCAGATCAAGTCATTTTCTACTCATCAGAAAAATAGCAAAAAATTCTAAAAAATATAAAATTTGGTTTACTAATAGATTTTTATATGAAGATTAGATTGAACGGTTCAGATCGATTATTTATGACTTGAAATAAAAAATAAAACGCAAAGCACACAATGCCTCTATGCTTTGCAAAGCACCATAGTCGGACTCTCTCTCTCTCTCTCTCTATATATATATATATATATATATATATATATAGAGTAAAGATACCGTGAGCTTAAACTTATGGAGCCCTTCCGTGAGCTTAACTCAAAAAGTAAATCAAATCATCTCCAAATTTTAATTTATCATGCTCATTAAATTATTTATATGAAAATCTTGTGGGATGCAAAAATTTAGAATGTTTTGAGCTTTTTAACCCACCGTTTTTAATTTTCTAAAATGATGTTTAAATATTGAATATATTATTATTATTTTTAGAGTTGATTTTCAAAAATTAAAAACCATGACTTAAAAAGCTCAAAACACTCCAAATTTTTGCATCCCATGAAATTTTTATATAAAAAATTTAATAAAAATGATAAATTAAAATTTAAAGATTATTTAATATATTTTTTGAGTTAAACTCACGGAATGACTCTGTGAGCTTAAGCTCACGGTATCTTTACTATATATATATATATGAGTGGAGATACCGTGAGCTTAAGCTCACGGAGGCCTTCCGTGAGCTTAACTCAAAAAATATATTAAATTATCTCGAAATTTTAATTTATCATTCTCATTAAATTCTTTATATAAAAATCTGGTGGGATGCAAAAATTTGGAGTGTTTTGAGCTTTTTAAGTCACCGTTTTTAATTTTTTAAAATGATGTTCAAGTATTGAATATATTATTATTATTATTATTTTTAGAGTTGATTTTCAAAAATTAAAAACCACAACTTAAAAAGCTCAAAACGCTCTAAATTTTTGCATCCCATGAGATTTTCATATAAAGAATTTAATGAGAATGATAAATTAAAATTTCGAAATGATTTGATATGTTTTTTGAGTTAAGCTCACGGAAGGCCTCCGTGAGCTTAAGCTCACAGTATCTCCACTCTATATATGTATATATATATATACTGAATTGAATACCATTAACTGTGCTGCCTTAATCTTTTGTGTTATCATCCAATTCCGTCCATCAATCATATTTATAAGGACTTATGTAGTATTCGTCTAATAAAGTGAAACTAAACTAACACAAATCATGATATAAATATAACTGAATGACATGAATCATGAAAGAGATGTGTAGTTTAAAAATTACATTTAATGTGATCCACATGTCTATTTTCAATTTGATCACCTTAATTAATTTGAATTTGATGTCAATCATAAACTCGAGTGTATATAAAATTGAATAACTACATGATACATACGAAATGTAATTGAGTTCCTTGGTCGATGAATCATTAGTATGGAAGTCCGTACCAATATGCTAAATACTTATAAGTCTACTCGAACTCTCTCTTTCATAGCAAGGAACTTAATGTCGATATGTTTGGATTTCGACAAGCTTCGTTGTTATTATTATAATACAACACCGCTCGAACTATTGTCATAATATAACTTAAGTGGTAACTCAATAGTATCCACAATACACAAATTTCGTGATAAATTTCCTTAGTCATATTCCATGTTTGATGCCTCGTAACATGTAATAAATTTGACTGCCATGGTAGAGGAGACAATCATGGTTTGCTTTGTACTCCTCCAAGAAATAGCTCCTCCAGCCAACATAAAATTTTTATCGGATGTTGACTTTAACCTATCCACACAACCCGCAAAATATAACCGGATGTTGACTTCAAGCTTGTCTGATCGTCGATATGTCAATATGTGATTCTTCATTCTTTACAAGTACCCTAGTACCATTTTGGATGCTTTCCAGTGATTCATACCAAAATTACTGAGATAACGACCAAACATTCCTATGATATACGCAATATCCGGACGCGTACACACTTGAGCATAAATAAGACTTTCTATTAAGGAAGCATATGAAATCTGATGCATTTTTAATTTCTCAAATTCTATTTTTGGGCACTGATCATGAATGAACTTGTCTCCTTTAGCAACAGAGATATTTTCTGGTTTACATTTTTTCGTATATCGATATATGTCTGTTGTGAAAGTCTTAAAATACCCTTATTTTGATCTCTATGTATTTTAAGGCCTAATACATATAATGCTTCGCCAAGATCTTTTATGTCAAAATGTTTGAAAATAAATTTTTTAGTTTCACACATCATATTTTTATCGTTACTGGCAAGTAATATGTCATCGACATATAAAACCATAAATACAAACTTACTTCCGCTTGAACTTGTGATATATACATTCATCCATCGAGTTAGTCTCAAATTAGAATGAGATAATTATTTGATGAAATTTAAAATACCATTGTCGAGACATTTCTTTGAGTTCATAAATAGATTTCTTTCATTTACAAACCATCTTTTTTGAGTCATCAGACTCGTAATTCGGTGGTTGCGATATATAAATGTATTCATCAATGTCGCCATTGAAAAATATGGTCTTAACGTCTATCTAATTTAACTCAAGGTCAAAGTGTGCCACTAAAGTCATGATAATTCTAAACGAATCTTTCGTTGACACAGACGAAAAAGTTTTCGTAAAGTCAATACATTTTTTCTGTGTAAATCTCTTAGCAACTAGTCGTGCTTTATATCTTTCCACATTACCTTCCGAATCTTTTTTGGTCTTAAATATCTATTTACAACCAATAGATTTCACACGTTCAGGTAAAGGGACGATATCTCAGACTTTATTATCATACATTGACTTTATTTCTTCATCCATGACTTTAATTAATTTATGAGAATTCATACTTTCTAAAGTCTGACGGAGAGTGAGAGGATCATCCTCCATCATGTCAATGTTAAATTCATTTTCTTAAAGGAACATAATATAATCATTAGATATTGCGTTTTTTTTCTCTTTGATAGACCGTCTTAAAGACACTGCTTCATGATGTTCTTGAGGTGGTATAGGTTCATCTTCAACATCAATATTGTCGTCCCGGATTCTCTTTTACTTCTGAAGGTTCATTGACTATAGGTTTATTCACCACATGATTCTGAAATAATGAGTCTTCAGATATCCTTATTACAATTGGTATCGATGCGAGTGCCTCTTGTATAGGAGAATCTTGTGATTTTTCAAAGACAATTTGATTTGTATTTCCCATTTGAACCATAACATCCTCAAAGAACTTAACTGTATTTGTCTCGAAAATTATTCTATTAGTGGGATCATAAAATTTATACCCACGGGACCTTTCTACATATCTGATAAAATAACAGCTAACAGTCATTTCATCTATCTTCTTCTCTTATGGCCTATAAGGCCAAGCTTCAGCTGGACAACCCTAAATTCTGAAATGTTGGAGATTAGGTTTTCGTCCACCCATAACTCATATGTAGTTTTGTTAGTCGCCTTAGTCGGTACTCAATTTAAAATGTATGATGTTGTCTTAAATGTTTCTCCCCGAGGTTCAATGGATGTGAGGTATGAGAAATTATGTTTCGCATCATCTCCATTAATGTTATATTGTGCCTTTCAGCTACACCGTTCATTACCGATAAACCAGATATTATACATTATGGCACAATCTCATTATCCTCCAAGAATTTAGAAAAAGGCCCTGGTCGTTGCTCTCCCGAACCGTCAAAACGATCGTAATATTCACCGCCACGATCTGATCTGACGCTTTTAATCCTTTTTTTTAGCTATAACTCGACTTCAGATTTGAAGGATTTAAATATGTCCAAAACTTAAGCTTTTTCTTTAATTAAATAAACGTGACTTGAATAAATTGTTAGAATTTCTTTAGGCCCTTGATCCTCTAGAACCATTAATCATAAATTAGATTATCTTGATCCATGCTGTCGATCTTTCAGAGAGACACAACTCCGTTGATCATCAGATTCCTTTAAGTCTTTTAGCGATCTTCCTCTAATTCAATGGAGTGACTCGAGAGGATCGGCGTAGACATTTTTCGTTTCTTCTAGAACTCGTCTTAGAGAGAGATGAATTTTTATTGAAAAACAAAAATGTGCTAGAAAATGGATAATGAGGAAATTGTTACGAAAACCAACAAGCCTCCCCGTATATAATGGACACCCATAACTAAGAGCAATTGTATCTTAGCGGGTCCATATCAGATTTAAATTCTCTCTTAATGGGTTCACTACTAATTTGACCGACGGTACATGCTCAAATTGTCATCTTTACTAACATGAATTGTAGTAGTGTCTTCCCTCTCTGGAACTGATTTTTTTATTAAAGTATGAATTCTAATATTAATAGTGAATGATTTGTCTTTAAGAGCTAAATAAAAATATCTTAGAAATATTATATAGTATATTTCAGTTTTAGTCATTGCAAATGGAGGAGATGATAAGATAATCTCTTTATGGCACAAGAAAAGTCGGTACTTAGCTGTTTTACTTGATCCTGCACTGACGTGGGGGCAATATAGGCATTGATATAGTAAAATTAGATTTTTTATTTCTTTGTATTGATTTATTATTGTCATTTTTGTTATTGATTTTGTTAGTGTATCTTATTATGATTTGTATAACATTGCATTTTACCTTGAAAACATGATTCAAGGTTGTTCCTCGTTTAATGGCTTACTTTTCTTTCATTAGTTTTTTTTAGCTAAGTAATTAGTACCTGCACTCATTTTGTAACGACTGAAAAGATGAGGGATAAAATTAGAATTGTGTCTACTTATTTTACTCTATCTGTTCTTCATCAAATTAATGTTATTCTTGTACTTTAGATTCATTTATACTATCGGGGAACGTTAACCGAATGATGATTGTACCTATTAAAAGGGTCACTAATGCTTAAACTTGAGCTTTTCACCATAAAACTGGCCTTCTGTGTTAATAGACAAGTTGGTTTTGGAGTGTAATGGAGATGGTGAAGTTAATAAAAACAATTGATGAAGATCGGACTTCAAACAGACCAATTAGACCCATATGGGTCAGATGGATCAATTTGTTGAGCAAACCTAGCCAGACTAATTGCCACCTTAACCTTTTTTATGGTATTCTTTACAATACATAATTTAATGTTGCACTGTACCCTCACCTCTCAATACTTTGGATTAATGATTTTGTACAACATTGTCATAAGGCGTTTCTCGAAAAAAAAGGTATAACATTGTCATAGGCGATGAACTGTGGTGATGAACTATAGTGTTTATCATATAATTTTCCATCATGAATTATCATTAGCTCTCTTTTAATAATTTCTAGGTTTCAACAGTACATCTACAATATCATCTGCAAGATGAAATCGGATGTGATTGCAGAAAGTCACAATGCATAAAGAAGTACAGCGAGTGCTTCCAGGTTCACAGTATTCTGCTCAGATCCTTAATAACATAGATTTGTCCACAAAGTAGACCATTCTTTGACCTTTTATTGTTTTCCAACATATTATAAATTTAGGCTGGAGACGGCTGTTTCTCTCGTTGTTGGTCTAAAGGTTATCAGAACCAATTTGGAAGAAAAGGAGCTAGAAATTTGACACCATCATTTTGTTTTCTAATTAGTTAATAACATTTTATACACATGTTTTATGTTTTCCTTCATAGATAAGGGTATGTAATACACAAACAGTTGTCAATATCAAAGAAAAAAACTACATGAGACGCCAATATATTTTTATATTTCGGTCATTATATTTTTTTTGCAAGATAGGGATAATTGTTGACATCGGCGAAGAACTTTAGATATTTTTTTTATTATTGTAATTCTTATTACTTTTGTTATTTGACAATCAACTATAGGATGAATTTTCTATATAAGAGGTAGAATAAAAGAATATCGTTGTTTGGTGCGGATTTTTTTACTACATGTATTTATTTGCATTCTGATTCACATATAGTTGATTGTCAATGATAATGATGTATATAATGTAAAATATTATTTGTCAAAGACTTCATTATTTTTTTAGAATACGATTATTGATTATAATTAAAAATTAAAAATATTATATATATATATATATATATATATAAGGGTCCGCGCTGCTTAAGAATGGATACATTTATTAGTCCATTCTCAAAGTCCAATTCCGATCAAATGTTTTGATCTCTCTTAAGTGGCGTGGTCATTGATTAAATGATAACTTGATCGAAGGAACTAATAATGTAATATCCAACTAGATGATAGAAGCTTGTTAATTATCATTTTCATTCTTTTTAGCTGAGGACCTCAAGAGGCTTGAAACAAAATTTTGAAATGATTTGTACGTACCAACGTATATAAGTATAGAATTGACTAGTTCAATTCCTTATGTAATCCATTAAAATGAACATTAATATGGATAAATGGATGCAGGACATTTACACATGAATTAAGATGGCAACATCGGCTCTCTTGATCCAGTTAAAATTGTAATTAGGTTTAACCACTACCATGAAAAAGTTTTAGCGTCCAACGGTCGGTATTAAAAATCGTTATAAAATGGAAGTTAAAATTTCTCCAAAATTGTCAGACGCGATTTTGTGATGGTTCCTCCAGATAACCGTTACTAGATATATATTTTTGTAACGATTTCTCCAACGACAAAATCATTAATGATAATGACATCTAAAATGTCGAGTTACAAAATTTAATCCAATCTTATATATTTACTCGATTTGTTCGAATCTGAACTTGATCTAATCCATTCGAATCCAAACTCGATCCCACTCATCAGAATTCAAATATCACCTGATCCAATTTAAATTGATCTGATATTTGAGAAAAAAACAACCTATAACTTGACTCAACCCAATTTCTCTGGTCAAATTAACTCAACTCGATCCAGGTTGGTCCGACACAAATCCAACCAAACTTGATTATTAGACAAATCGAACTGACCCGATACACAAGTCATTACTCGTCCAACCAATGAAAGTGAGCTAAAAGTAATTTGACAACCTTTCGAAGTAATTCCTCAGAAAAGTGCATTTGACCCAATTCGACCTTGAGCCGATAATATTTCAAATCAAACTAATTAGATTCGGCTTGACTCGAACTGAATCCAACCCATATGATTGCCATCTCTAATTACAAGTATCATAATTGCATCAAGATAAAGAAATCCGACCAGTCCAATAAATAAACTAATATGATTAAACTAAATTATAACGAAGATTTAAACCTTAATGTCATAATATTATGAACACTTGCACCACTCATTGACGAGTAGAAATTATTTAGGACACATTCATTCATTGACCAGTCTGCTATCAGCACGACACGGAGATTTGACCTTTGAGCCTTCTACTCTTCTCCGAGAACGAAAAATGATCAAGCAATGGCCCAATGAAGACTGAAGGCCCAGAATTAAAACGGCTTTACCTGTAGTTTGGAAAATTCGGCATGAAATGAAATGTTGAATGTTGAATTAGACCCAAGTTTTGTCAACTCTTATATGGACCTTTTTCACCCTTCTACTCCTCTCCCAAGAACTCTTATATATTTTCTTTCTATTTGTAAATTTCGCTAAATTCTGGGGGATTTTTACGATAGAAACCAGGAAGAAGTTTATTCGTTTTTTTCCCTTGGAGAAGTCCTTCGGAACTCGAAATTTTCAATAAAATATGCGAGCATAATTTGGGAATATAAATAAAAAAATTATCAGGTCATATAATAGCCAAAAAAAAGAAAAGAAGGATGCACCACTTGTATATGCATGAAATTTGTCTAAATTGTTTTTTTTTTGTGCATTTGAATAATATTTTAATTAATTCCAACAAAATGCAAAAGATCATATATATGCACCAAAAAAAGATCTTCTACATATTCATAAATTTATTCTAACTAAATCTAACACATAAAAGTCTTTTTTTTTATACGTAAATTCAATAAGAATACATTTTGGTCCATTAAAATATATAATATTTGGGTGATTTTTTTGGGATGTCACTAAACAATACTTTAAACTTATATTTGGTAACTGAATTTTAATTTCTTCATTTTAAACCATCGAGCTTAGATGGTTCCTTAAATTTGGTTACTTCGTTAGTTTTTTATTCAAACTTAACTGAATATTTAATATGGTCCATATATTAAAGTTTGGACATATATTTTGATATAAAATTTAGAAACAAAACTATATAAGTTACAAATTATTTATTTTTCTCATTTTCTTTACAAAATCTAATATTTTCATTTTACTATATGTTTATTTCTTATAAGCAATAATATTATTTAGAATATGCAATCTTACATAAGTTTTAAATCAATCAATTAAATAGATTAGTTATAATTTTTATAATAATTGAACCATACAAATTGAAATATCTTTAGCCATAAAATACTGAATTTCAATTATAGTTTAATCATAATGTATCTAAGTAAAATATGAAATAATAAAACTTCTTGGTCAAACAAATAGAATTGGATGTTTGACATAAATCAACCTAATAAATAATAAAACAACAATATAATTTACAAATCTTTCTTAAATTTTTTTTAATAAACATACATATTCATATGATATAAATTTCAACCGGAATATTTTTTAGTGTTTTGTTTAAAAAATAATCTTCCTGCTTATACATTCATTAAATCTAAATTAAAAAAGATATCACCTTATTACAAAAGAAATTCAACTATAATGCGTGTCTATTTCATTTTAATAATATTTTTATTCAATTGAGATACATCACATATATATGCATATATAAAATGCAACTAAAATGTATTTTCCGAGTATTTAAATAATTTTCTTTTATCCAATTGACACCTCTTTGGTATATATAAGATCACCAATCACAAAAATGTTCCAAAATACGTTTTACATGTTCATAACTTATTCAAATACATATCATGCATAAAATAATAAAAATGCATTTTTTTATGTGTTTGAGTGATGTTTTTATTTTATTTATGCAGCAATTGTGTACTTGAATTTCTAAAACTCACAAATATGCTCTGAACTATATCTTCAAAGTACATAAATTTATCCGATCAAATAAGTATAACACATTAATTAATAATATTATGCATAAAATTCAACTATAAAAGAGGTTAAATAATAATTTTAATTAATATATGCCTCATTTCAGCATAAGATTTTTTATTTTTAGTTTGCTCCTCATTTAAAAAGACAAGTTCCAAAATTTCACTCATGCTCAACAGATTATCTTCTAAATGTTTATATTTCTTCAAACAAAATCAAATAGACATAATACGTACTATCTTACTTCTTATCTTATTTCTTATCTTTTTTTACATCTTACATCTTATTTTACAATCTTAAAAATATATTTAAGGACTGAACCAATTCGATTGTTTTGGATTTTTTAAAACGTAAATTTCTGAAAATACCCATACCCTTATACATCTGACGATTGTAATCAGATGTGACATTTTCTTTTTTTTTTCTCCAGTTCGCTCTTACTTTTCCGCTCCACCCGCATCCTTTCACTCACCAACTCGTAAGAGCATTTACATCTTATTGTCAAATTGATTATCAAATTCATTTGATGATTATCATTTGAATTTCAGAGATACAGAGACAAAACAAAATTAGATAATTTTCTAAATTTGATAAATCATATCAGCGGAGAAGCAAAAAAATAATTAGATGGTGTTATTTTGATAATTTTATTCTATTTAGAGATGTCATTCTTAAAAGAGATTGTCAATTTTATGACGTGACATAAAATTTTATTTTTGACAATCATTACGTACGCTGTAAAGAGCAACCAACCCTCATCTTGGGCTGCAAACGAATCAAATTCGAGCGAGCCGGCCTTAACTCAAGCTCGGCTCATAAAAATTTGAGTCAAATCGAGTCGAGCTCATGAAACGCTTCAAGCTAAAAAGTCTAGCTCAAGCTCAACTCGTTACTATTCGAGCTAGCTCACGAGCTAATGAATGTATGTTGACTTAATTTGACATTTATATTTAATATATCTATAAATTGTAAACTCGGTGTATCTACAAAAATGATACATGAGTTAGTACAAAATTGATACATCATTAAACTATATTTTTAATAAAATCTTGTTGCACTAATTTGAATGGATGGATCAACGAAAAAACTATCGAGTCAGATATATGAGTCAAGTCACGAGAAAGTATGAGAAGTCGTTAAACTGCTGAAATGCTGAGATGATGAGAAATAATCGAGATGGATTATCAAATTAGAATTTAGCTTAAAAAAAACTATTATTATTTGAGTTGAGTCGAATCACAAATCTAGCCAATCCCAACTCAAATTTTACTCATTTATCTATGGAGCGGAATTAACTCAAACTAAATTGACTGAGTTAAATTAGCTCGAGCCCGAAACCTTTTTTTTGTGCAGCCGTACCCTCATCTTCCTCCTCTCATCTTCACTCCCTTTCGCGCCTCTCTTTCAAATCCGAAGCCTTCTCACCCCTATTCTCTGACACCACCCATCTCATTTTCTCTTATCTCAACCCAAGAATCATCCCCTCTTGTCCGTCTTCGACATTGACACTATCTCCTAGGCAACGGCCCGCTTCGAAACGCTCCGACATCGCCTCGCTTTGACACAAATGGTAACTTTCTTCGCTCGGTGACACTCTCTGATTTCTTTCTAGATCCCTTCTCTTCATGGAATCAGACGTCGATCAAGAGTACATCTCCTTAAGCTATTTTTTCATTCCCGACGATTAGTTTATGCTTGAGATCAAGCCTGATTAATAGTACAATTCATTATTTTTTTATTGTTTTCCGATACCTTCTCCATGCATATATATTGTATCTACTGACATATTTCTAATATCACTTCTGAAATTATCATATTATATCTTATCCCCACAATTTCGAAGTTCGTTGTAAACTTTTCTTTAAAATGGTTTTTTTCGTATCAATATTGACATTCTTTTAGATTCGATAAATATTGACATCCTTCATAATTGCAGTTTGGCTGTTTCATTTGATGCTGGATTACTAACAATTTTAGCCCCTTATACAATTGAGATTGAGTGTTCTGCCATTGATTCTAGACTACATAGGTAAACTGATTTCTGAATGCATACATAAAAAATGATAATGTTGAATGCAAACTGCATTTCCTTTTCATGAATTTCACTTTTCTTTTGGTTAATTTTACAGGGGCCTTTGGTTCTAAGAAAGACCGGTCAGAGGTAATGGAACTCTCTTGGATAAGAAAAAGAAATGTAAAAAGTTCAGTTCATTCTTCAGTACTCTCTGCTTTTCATAGAAGTTTCTTTCAGAGTACATTGAGTTCATGTGATAGCTGCAACTTAACAATTGTACTATTAAAATTATCTCCAAATATGATGATAATTAAAAATATGTCTGGTGCTATATCATTCTGTTCATACTAAGTTCAGTTTGTTTACATAAAATCTAATGGCAAAAGCAGACACAAATGATGCTTCACCCAATGGAGAAACTGAATTTGTCATTTTTGTGCTGATTAGTAGGAAGTACCAAATCTGGTGACTTTTCCATGACAGTAACAAGGTAGTAAGTTCAGTTACCAATTTCCATCATAGTTTAGATATGTTTGTTTACCCTTGAAAAATTCGCGAAAAAGGGTCGCACAATGTTAAACAAAGATTTTGTTTGTGTAGAACAAATAAAATTTATATTTTAGAAGTTAGAACTTAAGTGGCTTCATTTTCTCTGTATCGTTCTATTTATTTCCCTCCTAAACTTTTACAATTATAGATCAACTTGTAGGTCTTGTAGTTCTCAATTACAAATCAACTTGTAGGTCTTGTAGTTCTTTTGGAGTTAAAGGGATTCAAGATCATATGAATCTAAGGAATCCAAGCTAAAAAATGAAGATTTTTAATTGAGAAACTTATCATCAACTGTGAAGAAGACTGTGAATACTGCACACCCTCTTACTGCTCATCCTCAAACACCTAACCAAGTAAGTTTCTTAATTTCAGGTATTAATTTTTTAAATTGATTTTTTATTTACAACTGTTTGTTTGTTACAAAAAACTTTAAATGCTAACTGATGCATTGTATTTTAAAGCCGTTACTGGTACAAAAAAAAATTAAGTGTGATTTATAAAGTAAGGTCCTGACCTTTGTATTTTTCAGAATAGAGCGATTGACTGTGAAAAGAAGACGGGGAAAACTCGACCGGCCCACACCTTATGTTGTCTTTACGCAGGTTTGCATGCTTCGGGCCTATTTTGTTTCAAATGGTCAAAATCAAACAAGTATATTAATTGAAAGTCAATAATGTATTAATAGGACATGGTTTTACATTTGCTATTTTGATCATTCCAAAGATTTTGTTTCAGATTTGCTTATTCATTAATTCATTTGTGTTTTGAATTGTGTCTGTTTATTTACTTAATTCCTTTTGTAAGTTACAAAAATGCATGAATGTCTACCTAAACTGGGACTGTGCCTTCATACCCTACGGTTCGAGCACAAAGAGCGGGAAGAGCAGCTGAAGGGAAGGATTGCTTTTTACTTTTTATATAGACGTGCCCTTTGCTCATATGCACTGATTGCATTAGTAGCCACCCGCATAGGAAATGTATCAGAATAATTTGGAGCCGGGGTTCGTTCGCACCCCATCAAACTCAAAAATTGGTTCGAATGGTGCGCGAACTGTTAATTTTACATTAAGATTCGTAATGATCATTGAAAGTGCGAATCTCGGACTTGAAGATCTGTTAAAAGTACGAATCTCAATGCAAAATCAACGACTCGTGCACCCTTCGAACCAATTTTGCTAATAATTGTCAATTATGTATATATGACTAGAAATTTGGTACCATTATTGGTTCCAAATTGGCTCTATTATTGCATAATTGCACTCTATATATCATTTGATTACGTTTGAGGTATGTATGCCAAATAAGGTTATGTTGAGATATTATTGCAATCTAGAGGGTCACTTGTACATATAAAGAGTCAGTTATATATGGTATGTGCATAAGAGCGGGTATTTCTGATCATTGTAGTTTGTTTAATGGGGTAAGAACCTGACCCAAGTGGTAGGTTAGGTCTTTATCTTTTTCTATTTTTGAAAGAGCATAATTGTTTGAAGTTGTCATTAATTTGATAACTTGTTTCCTTCAATTACTTACAGCAGATTCCCTTTAGTTTGATTATGATACAATGGTTTGAATTAAATTTTGGTTGAGCCGTGAAAATAGTGTGCGTGCTTAGTAATTAGAAAATGGTTTTTGTTAAGCTCCTAAAGATCGAGAATTTTGCAATATTTTGGCAAGGAAGAAGTTTCACATGTTTATCATTTTTTATTAAATAATATTAGTTTCTTACATGAGCGTCCTTCTCTTTGTACCATCATACCTAAGTATGCTGCTCAGTTGCAGCTCTATAGGTGTCGGTGAGAAATTATGATAATGAATTTCCAAATATGGAATAAGCTTGAAAGCCGCTGTTCAAAATTCTGTTCATTCTGGTATCATCAGAGTAGCTGCTATAGTTGGTTTCATAAACATAATTGATTTCAACATCATGTCACTATTTTTTATTGTTCCTGACCAGGGAGTACTGTTTCAGGTTATGATTCTTGCATTTAATTACATAAATCAATCATTTTAGCTTTTTGGATAAAGCTTTGATGTTATTTCTTAGATACTTGACAGATGGTTGCATTCTTCGTGAAAGTCTTTCAAATCCAGAACTAAATCGACACTCAATGATCATATTGGATGAAGCTCATGAACATAGTCCAAATAAGTATTTTTTTTGGTTGATTTGCATTTTCTTTTTTGAGATGCAGTTATTATATTACGTTAGTTATCTTTCATTTCTTTGGAAATGTCAATATGGTCGTGACTTCTATTGAGTACCTTGGAATAACCTGTTTATCCATATAATGCAAATAAAATAGAAAGGTCAAAAATTTCCAACAATTGTTGAGGAGCATCCAGTATGAATTTAAACCCAATAGGTCAGTTAACATATAAATTTTGAGCAGATTGTAGGTGAAATTCATTAGATTAAGAAACACAATTTAAAAAGTTTTACCTCAAGATCGATTTTAAATTATAATTGATTGTAGCTAAAAATTAAATTATTATATATAAGAGTCCGCGTAAAAGCAGATATATTTACTAATTGGATCAGGTTGGATCAAGAAAATAACAAAAATAATATGACAATCCTAGTAAAACCCAATCCAATATCCGGCAAATATTTCTATGCTAGATTATTTGTACTCATTGCTTTTCTGCCAAATAATTGCTAGGCTATGTTGCATTTGCAATAGATAACCAGCTAGTTCTATTCTACATACTTCCTAAAATGTACAATTTATCTCTATGTGGATTATTTCAGGCTCATTAAATTAAAGTCACAAAACTAGAGAGTATATATGTAATGTATTGAGCGGAAAAAATACTCTCTCAACATGAGGAACTTCGGACATTCAATCTAAATATGTTCGGTGGCTATTTCTTCAGCACACGGATTTCATTTAATAAAAAGGAATGCTGACATGTACTGCCCGAAATCAAGCAGACACTAAATTATGTTGTGCTTTCAATGCTGACGCCTCTTTTATTCTTATCTAGTGTATGAATTGATAATGATCAGATAAGATCTTTCTTGCTTTAACGAGAAACCGAAAAATTAATGTTTATCGCATCCAACATCGGCCTAAAAATCTCCGTGCTGATGTGGTCTGACAATGATCGCAACTAATTACACGCTTTCTTTTTCCGTCAAAAGTATTAAGCTACTTTTGGAATTCCATTCAAATTAACTACAGTTTTTTTTCTTTATTATTGATTCCGCAAATATATATCTCGGACCAGAAAATTTTCTCCAAGCAGTGTTACTCAAATATATGTTTTCATTAATGCGTTCATAATATATTTTATTGAAATAACTTATGCACACAACGTTAGCATAATATAAATTTCTTATTAGTTTAAGTCAACTTTGAAAAATATTAAAATATGGTAGCAAATAGTAGATTCTTTTGCTGACATATCGCATTATGTGCTGGTGATGATACATAAAAATTAGTATTACTCTTATAATAATGCCTTATTTACAGTGGTCACTACTGAGACACGTATATCAATATCTCCATGCAAGAAAACCTCAAATTTTATGTTAATCTATTGTCATATTTTTCATAGAACATTTAAAATTTATTATCTACATATATATGGTTTGTAAAATATAAAAATTTGGATTTGCTTAAAAAAATTCAAAAACAACATACAGAGCAGCAATCGTACACTACAACAGAACTGAGATTAACTAATACCAATTTACCAACGGTTTTTAGTGAAAATCATTAGTAACATTAGGCAGTGTGACATTTTGAAAAATAATTTCAACTATTTCCTAACGGTTTGGAAGAAGAAAACGATATAAAAATATGTTAGAAAGTGTTAAAAAAATGTCGGACAACATTTACTAACGGTTTCTTATAAAAAACCATTAGGAAAGTTTTTTGCGCTAGGTTTTGCTAACATTTTTTTATAAAAAACCGTTAGAAAAGCTTTTTGCACTGGATTTTGCTAACGGTTATTTATAAAAAGCCGTTAGGAAAATTTTTTGCGCTAGGTTTTGCTAACGGCTATTTATAAAAAACTGTTAGCAAAAGTTCATGTGCAAAAAAAAAATCTAATATATCTCATCTCACCGATAATATTTTCTCCCACGGATTGCCCATCTCACCGTTCGTTCATCCCAATCAAACGATCCAAAAATTAAAATTTAAAAATAAAATTTCACGGATTACCAACCCCTTTTCATGTGTTTTCATATATAAAAAGAGAGATGAGAGAGAGACAAAGAAGAGAAAGAAAAAAAAAGAAACAAAGAAGAGAGACAGAAGAAATAAAAATCAAAATCTGACCATCTCAACTTCAAACGGCCATAACTTTCGATAGGAAACTCCGATTGAGACATGCTATGCGGCCATAGAAAGCTTACGACGAGATCTACAGGGTTAATTGCTTGTAGCTATTACGACCATTTTACAGGGCAAAAAACATCATCTTCACCCTCAAAAACGTATTTCAAGTTTATTTGAAGTTTTTAAGTTCTATTTTTTCTTTGTATTTTTTTCTTAAAAATTGTATAAATTTTTATATTATTGAGTAAAAAAGATGTATTATTTAGTAAATATATATTTTTCCTTGTATGAATAATTATATTTATTTTATATTATTTATTGAATGAATAATTTGTTCTTATTTAATTTACTGTTCTTAGTTTATTTGTCATATGTATAGAAAGTTAAGTTTTCAAAAAAAAAATACAAAAAAATACCCTTTGCTAACGGTTTATTAGCAAAAACTGTTAGAAAAACTGTAAAAAATTTTCAAAAACTCTTTGCTAACGTTTTTTTTTAATAAAAACCGTTAGTAAAAATAAAATAAAAATCGCAACATTCTTTTCCAATGATTTTTGGCAAAAGCCATTAGCAAATGTTCGTCCAGTGCTCCTATTTTTCTAACGGTTGCTTATACTTTTCCTAACGCCCCTCATTACTAACGGTTGCAAAACCGTTAGTAAATTACTTTAAAAATTGTTAGTAAATCACAATTCTACTATAGTAGTATATTTGCTCTGAACAATAAAAACTTATTTAAACACGATGGCTAGCTATTAAGGCTCACATTACATAGCATTCATATTTTTGTTGTAAAAATTGGAGTGTGACTTATAAATGAAAAATGAATATATGTAGAAGTAGAAACGAGGATAGTAACGTTTTGAAATTTTGGTTAATTTTTAATGTCATCTGACTTATGAGTGAGAGAGTACACTACAAGTGCGAACTCTATGCACAAAGGGAGTGTTTGGCACTCAATGAAATAACAAAAAGTTAGAATAGAATAGCTATTCCGATGAATTAATTTGTCAAACGAATTTTAGACTAAGTAGAAGAGTGCGAAATAGTATGCTAATCCTATACCAACTTATAGGTGGAATACCGGATTAGCTCGTCGAATAGCGATTATTATTTGATTATATTATATTATGATTATGATTAAGATTTAGTATTATTATATTATTATATTATATTTATGATTATAATTTATTATTATATTAATATTATGATTATTTATTATGATTATGATTATTATTATTATTATTATTATTATTATTATTATTATTATCATTATATTATTATTATTAAATTATTATTATCATTATTGTTATTATATTATCGTTACCATTAGCATTATTATATTATTTATTATTCTATTATAAATATAATTTTAATATTATATTATTATATTATGAATATAAATATAATTATTTTATTATTATATTATTATGATCAAGATTATTTATTATTATATTATTATATTATGATGATTATGATTATGATTATTAATACTTATTATTATTTTATTATGTTGTATTATATTATTATATGTTGATTATAATGATGATTAATTTATTATTATATTATTATAATTATAATTATTTATAATTATTTTTATGATTATGATTATATTTTTATTATTATATTATTATGATTATGATTATGACTATAATTATTATTATCATGATTATGATTATGATTATTATATTATTAAAATTATGATTACTTATTATTATTATATTATTATAATTATGATTTTAATTATAATTTATTATTATTATATTACTATATTATGATTATGTTTATATTTTTATTATATTACTTTTATAATATTATTATTTATTATCATTATTTTATATTATTTTATTATGTTGTATTATATTATTATATATTGATTATAGTTATGATTAATTTATTATTATATTATTATAATTATAATTATTTATAATTATTTTTATGATTATGATTATATTTTTATTATTATATTATTATAATTATGGTTTTGGTTATATAATTATAATTGTAATCATAATTTTTTATTATTATATTACTATATTATGATAATATTTATATTTTTATTATATTACTATTATAATATTATTATTTATTATGATTATTTTTTATTACTTTATTATTATTATTATTATCTTACTATTATGATTATTATTTTACTATTATTATTATTATCATCATCATTATTAGTATCATAATTATTCATATTTTAACAATTCTGAGTAACAACTGCCAAACGATATTTTCACTCTTCCGAATAGTCAAGAATACCACTCTTCTACCACTCTTCCAAAAAAACACTATTATATCACTCTTCCAAAATTACCACTCTTCCAAAGTTATTCCTTGATTTGCCAAACGAATCCTTTATGATTAAAAATATATAAATAGTTTATAATTTTGCAAGGAACAATGTTCTCATTTTTTTTTTTTTGCAGATGCAACGGACTGACGAAATGAATGATAGGCAATTTATGTATGATAATTTTAAGACAGAGTTGCAAATGGGAATACCGCGTTGGTCACGAACATTAGTTGAAAAGGCAAAAATATGCTTAAAGTGTTAAAGATTAGTATCGTCTAGTGCACTGAAATGTGTATGAACTGTGAGAGAGAGAATAAGAAACTTTTCTCTTTATATTCTCATGCTCATTCTTTTCATTTTAATTATAGAGTCGAAATCTTTACGGTAGCTAGTAAAGGGTGATGATCTTTATTAAAATGTAATTATCCTAACATATATTTGTAATTCTTCATATAACGAGTCAATTACAGCATTTTTTTTTAATCCAAAACTTTAATTATGATGTGATTCTCGACATCTTTGTCCCGTTCTACTGTTAAAAAAATACTGACTAAATAAAAATGTTACATAAATATTTGAGCACATTAATTTAATTGATCAAAACAATATTGACTTACACAAAAATCTTCGACGATTCATGCTGCATTAATTGTGTTGTCAAATAAAACCAGTATGACAATATTGATGTCATGTCGCTTAATGAATTACAATTTTAAATTATGTTTCTCAATAAATATAACTTGTATGTGTTAGGTTAGTGATTTAGAGGATCAATTATTTATAATAGTGTTTTTTTTTATTTTATATATTAAATAATTTATATCATTTTGTTACTTGAATTTTATATATTTTATGAATTACTTGAGTTAAGTTGATGACTTAAATTATGAACCTCCATGTTTATTATTAGAATTCTTAGTTATCTTTAATCTTATATCATTAGCATGAAACACTGAATGATATGAATGATAATATAAACTAATGTGTGAATTAATACAATACAATACAATACAAAAATTAAAGAAAAGTAAAATAAAATATAATACAATGCAAAAATTTTAAAAAAAAGACATAAAATTTTAAAAAGAGATTTTGAGTCGTCTCTCAATCGGCGCTTAGTTTAACATCGTAAGCTTATAATCTTATTCATCACATGTTTGGTTCCTCAAAGAGAGTGACTCGATCTCTCCCCATTTGATATTCCTCTTCCACAACAACTCTATTTCTCTTCACTTTGGGAGTGTTTGGCACTCAATGGAATAGCAAAAAGTTGGAATAGAATAGCTATTCCGACGAATTAATTTGCCAAACGAATTTTAGACTAAGTAGAAGAGTGCGGAATAGTGCTAATCCGTATACCAACTTATAGGTGGAATACCGGATTAGCTCTCGTCGAATAGCGATTATTATTTGATTATATTATATTATATTATTATATTATGATTATGATTAAGATTTAGTATTATTATATTATTATATTATATTTATGATTATAATTTATTATTATATTAATATTATGATTATTATTTATTATTATTATTATCATTATATTATTATTATTAAATTATTATTATCATTATTGTTATTATATTATCATTACCATTAGTATTATTATATTATTTATTATTATTATAAATATAATTTTAATATTATATTATTATATTATGAATATAAATATAATTATTTTATTATTATATTATTATGATCAAGATTATTTATTATTATATTATTATATTATGATGATTATGATTATGATTATTATTACTTATTATTATTTTATTATGTTGTATTATATTATTATATGTTGATTATAGTGATGATTAATTTATTATTATATTATTATAATTATAATTATTTATAATTATTTTTATGATTATGATTATATTTTTATTATTATATTATTATGATTATGATTATGATTATATTATTATGATTATGACTATAATTATTATTATCATGATCATGATTATTATATTATGATTATATTATTAAAATTATGATTACTTATTATGATTATATTATTATTATTATGATTATAATTATAATTTTTTATTATTATATTACTATATTATGATTATGTTTATATTTTTATTATATTACTATTATAATATTATTATTTATTATGATTATTTTTTATTACTTTATTATTATTATTATTATTATCTTACTATTATGATTATTATTTTACTACTATTATTATTATCATCATCATTATTAGTATCATAATTATTCATATTTTAACTATTCTGAGTAACAACTGCCAAACGATATTTTCGCTCTTCCGAATAGTCAAGAATACCACTCTTTTACCACTCTTCCAAAAAAAATACTATTCTATCACTCTTCCAAAATTACCACTCTTTCAAAGCTATTCCTTAATTTGCCAAACGGACCCTTTGAGAATGTCAAATTATTTGACTCTAAAAATTATTTTGAAGTTTTTGTGATTTGCCCAAAAATTATTTTAATGCCTAATTATTTGACTCTACAATCATTTTAACTCATATACTAATGTCATAATCTCACGTACTCATTTAACTTCAGTTGAAATTTGATTTCTAATATTGTAGAAGAATCGTTGGTCGAGTACAGATGTTATTAATTCTCGTCTCTCTATTGGAGTGATGCAAGCTCAAATTTCAAAAGAATTATATAAAAAATAAAGTATACTGGGGTCACTAGGAGCTTTTTTTTTTTTAAAAAAAATTCACTATTAGAAAGATAGCAATCCTCAATCTTCAATATTACTACCAAAATTTTAGTTAGCCTCAATAACATCAAATTATAAACTTTATCTATGGTAATGGTTTCATGTATTACTCATATTCGATCTCTGACCTAGTCTGAGTTGAATCACATCCGCTGCCATATATTTTTTTATGGCACAATTGTGCCAATAGTTTAAGTGCGAGTTTGTACATAAAACTCACATTAAAAAACACCCCTTATAATATAAAATCTGAACCATTTAAATTAATCGAACGGGTCAAAATGAGTATGACAACTGCCATAACTTGATTAGAAATCTTTTCAACAACCAACAAAGCTGGCCAAAACTGACTGGAAGTTTCAATATTATAATCTATCTATAATGCTCCTACTGCCTAGTTAGCATGTCGATCTTCTCCAAACACCAATATTATAATCTATCTATAATGCTCCTGATGGTGCACCTGATGATATCATATCATGGAGCATATGCATCTATATATAAGACAAACTAACACCGAGAAACTTGTTTTACGTATATATGCATTAATTCATTTTGCACTGCTTGAGAACCCAAAAAGAAGAAGAGAAAAGAAAATTTAATCTGGCTTTATAAACAATGAATCAACAACATGACTTTGTTACGCTTCAATTTTTTCGTTGAAGATGCCGTATACAGTTCATATCGTTCTCCTTTTTAATTATATGAAGGGAATTTTCTTTCATTTATACGGTTTAGGTCAACCAAAACAAAAGCATGTACGGACAACTCGCATTAATTTATATTATACCGTACGTTAACGCTGAAAATTCGCTTCTAATTTTTATGCACCGTGTCTATGCGGTTGTTTTTTCCCACTATGCTTAAAAATTTGTCCTCTCTGAATTATGGTTACCTGCAATATATATGCAGACAATGATTCTTGTTTTGCAATATTGACAGGTAAGCATAAAACCAATGGCCATGATTGCTAAACATATCGAGACAAATTATGCAAAAGGATGCGTTGGTTATAATTCTAGATTTTTTTTTCATGATGGTGTTAGCTGTCAGTTTATTAAAGTTCCAACTGATATGAAAGTGGGCTCACAATAATTAATTATCATATTTTTTTTAACATAATTGAGAGGGGCCCTAACTTGTCAGGAAATGAAAACACAAGGAGTAATGGTCAACCTTTTCCTCTTCATTATTATAACGGGATCATGGTCAAATTTTGAGGACTATATCGTTCATATATTACTTGCACCAGGATTCAAGTAAATACTCCAATCTTATGGTGTTTTTGTTCAATTGCAAGGAGGCAAGCAACTCTATTTGAATGCGGATTGACTGATTAATTCCACGTTCTGAACTGCACGAAATTTGGTCATAGACGGATTCCTTACAACTAAAACATGTTGCGGGTCTACGCAATTTTTATTTTATTTCAATATAGGCATTTGCTGCAATATTTGATCATGGTCATTTTTTTATTTTGGCGTTAATACTAAATATTGTAAATTTTTAATTGAAAAAAACTAAGTCAGTTTTTGTTCCAGATTTGTTTATTTTATTTAAATAAGGCTTTCATAAATCCTATCATATATTACTTTTTACATTTATATTATTCTCTTGAGATTTGAATATACGTCACTCCATATAGAGATGAGACTTATTACTATTTGTACTAATTCTATGATTTTACATTATAAATAATAAATTTACTATCATTTATCAAGATTACAACAAGAGTTCATTTTCTGCAACATCATATTGATGAATTAAAAAAGAACTAACTTAATCTTTTGATTTTTTTTAAGCTAGATTGAAAAAAGTAAACTCCAATTTTTGTAAGTTATATAGTTGATTCATTTATGTTATGGAGCATATACTGGTTACGGATCTTATAATAAAAGATTATTAATTTGGATATTAAAAAAATATCATCAGGAAATGACACGGCATACTGTTGCATATGTCCGTATGTACCTCAGAATATCTCAGGTCCCAAGGCATGAGCATCATGTGATTTTGTTCTATATCCACACCACATGTAAATATGTAACCCATTTAAAACATTTCAGACTTCGGCCCGCGCTGAATTTTCGCAGTTACGACACTGCCAAAAAAAATTACGATCGCGTTCTTTTGTGCCTGCGGCAAATGTAGCACAATGTGCATAAGTGATACAAATTAAGCGCCATCAGGCGATTAAGAGTAATAACTTCAAATTTTGTCTTTGGATCCTAGAATGTTTGTTCGAAGATACAAATTAAATTTATATATGCAACTAATAGCTGGCTGCTACCGCTTACTATAGCGGTCTTCAAATAATAAATTAACAAATTGTTAAGATATTTCGGAATAACAACGAAGCATAGATGATAGCCGTAACTAAATTACAATTTAAGTGGGAGAACCATCTGAAACTTTACGATCTTAAAACATAGAACTAAATTTTAAAATCCAACATCATAAAGATGATCTATATATGTTATCATTACATATCATATCTTCAAATCAAAATAAAATGAGATTTCATGTATTTTTACAATATATTAAGTGATTTAAAAATTTCAACAGTCTTTCGTGCATTATCAAGTAATATTAAAACAAATGAAAATTTGTTTGTTAGGCCATCTATACGTCTAATAACAAAATAAACCCATGAAATTTATTTATGAATTATTTATTTTTAAATTAATAGTCAATGTTGTAAAAATAAATAATCATCAACACAAAATATAACGGAATTATTTCGTCGTTAGAAAGCATGAATGACAACAAGAAAAAAGGTAATACAAAATTAAAATGTTTGAAAGTTGGAAGTAAGTGTTGAAATTTCAAAGTGATATTGAAATGTTGAAAGAAAGTACTGTATCCAGAGTCAGTAAAATATTACATTATCTATATTTTAATGAAAGAATATATTTGATTGTGTGATGAGTTAGGACATAGTTTCTATAATATTTCAGGTTTTAACATTATAAGTAAAAAAAAACAAAAAGCCAAACTATACTTTAAGTATAGTATTTCTTAAATAAGCATTAATTTGTGTAAAATGCGACAAAGGCTCTACAGTCTACACTGGTCTGAGGCACAGAGAAACAAGAGAACGCTCAATGACCAAGAGTGCTAGAGGACGCTCTAAATAATCGCCCGAATAATTTTCCAACGAGATTCTGGAGGAAAGAAAGATGAATCTCTTCTTAAGGGAGCGCTGATGTAAAATCCCACGAAAGCGGGGTGGGGTGGTTGGCGACTGGCGACTGGCGAGTCCAACACCCTCTTTATCCCAAATTCCCAACCAATACTTCCCAGCGACTTCTCCGCGGCTGCCTGCCCTGTTATGCTTCTTCAATTTCTTTTCTTTTTCTTAATTAATAAGTCCTCAGCCGTTATCCTACTCTTTAACTCCTACTATTATTACGCTTTTCGAGTTCCCATTTTCTTAATTTTGCGCACATACCCATGTAAATAGGAATATTCAAGAATAAATTATGCATATGTTTATAGGGAGATTTTATAAATTATCCTTCCTATTGAAAAAAAATTTAGTAAACTATTGTTCTATCGATTTTTTTCAGCCATTATGAATTCCATTTACTTGTTTATTACCCTTCCTTCCTTTCTCCTTTTCTTCACCTCACTTCTAATTCCATTTTCAAAATTTCAGGTTTAATTTTTATTTTTTAATAAAAATATTAATGATATTCAAAGCTTCAAAATTAAAAAAAGTTCGCTTCATGTTTAGAATAATATGAATGAAGTATTTATTCAATTATAAAGTTTTAAAGATGATCTCCGAAAAACTTCAAGCATCAAAATTATATCCTCTAAAAATTTGAATTATTAAAAAAAATGCTTGTATTTGAATTTATTTTCAGAAAATAAATGATTAAAAAATTAAAATTTAATCGGAGAATTATGTTAGAAAATTATATTTTTTTTTAGATTTTTCATATTTCATTCAATTTATATTTCACAGATGAATTGTGAATTTTGTCATCATGATGAAATTTGAATATTTTAAAAATATAAATTCAAAAATAAATGGTTCCAACTTATTTTTCTTTATAAATATCTGTCCCATTTTAAATCTAATAATAATGATTTTATGTGTTCAGTTGATAATACATGAAATTTCAAACAGAGTAATGTCTTTATATTAGAAAGTAATCTTTTATAATTAACTATTTTCATAAGAATAAATTTAAAACTTATCTTTTTAATAAGTGCAACACTGTTGACCATTTGAATTGAAATTGAACCAATTAGAAGGTATGTATTCAAAATTTACAAACTGTACAATTTTTATGATTGAAGTCCTTGAGTAATCTTTTAGATGTTATGTTTTATTTAAATAAATATTTAATACATAATATTTTATGTAATTAACTTAAAAAGGTTTTAATAACAAAATTTTGAATATCCAAATTTTTTTTGCGGGAATTGAAAATTAAAGTTTAAAATGTGAAAATAGAATTGATAGTAAGCGAGGGAAAGGAAAAGATAAGGAGAGGGGAATATATAATAAATAAGAAAATTTGGACTAACTTGAACATTTTTTTTTATCAAATGAGATACATCAAACTCACATGTGTGACTCATGTGCGTATATAAAAGGTCGTCCTAGTTATATCATAAATATTTTATATAAATCCCTTAAGGTTTTTTGGGAATCATGAAGCTCTATGTTCTTCTTTAATTACTAGGGTACTACGGCCTAAGGGACTTTGTCATCGTCCTTGTCCGGTAACTAAAAGCTCGCCCAGGTTGAGAGGGAAATAGATGAAAAAAATTTACTATACTGTGGTGTGTGATTTGATAAAAATTCTCATTTGATATGTTTGAAATGAGAAACTGCCATTCTATTAGTTTTTGAGAAATTTAAATGGAAGAGTAGTTTATTTAAAATTTCTCCACAGGTAAGGTAATTGTAAAATCTTCTTTTTTTTGGTGAAGAGATAATAATAATAATAATAATAATAATAATAATAATAATAATAATAATAATAATAAGAAGAAGAAGAAGAAGAAGAGAAGAAGAAGAACAACAATCATATGAGTATGAATGAGAGACCGTTATCGTTTATTAAAACAGATATTGATGTTTGAAATTTAAACATGTTACATTTGTGATATTGTTTGGTTAAAATGAATAAAAGACCTCAACTTCTATTTGTTTGGAAAAATAAAAAGCGAACATGTTACAGCTTGTTGTGATCGTTGAATATTGTGACTTATGAGTAGTAGTTTTCAATTAAATTAATATTGATACAGATGAATTGTATCAATAAAATATTCATGGTGATAAAAATCACAATACAAGTAAAAAATTAGTTTCAAACTTGCAATCAATTTCAAAATATTGAAAAGAAAAGAGTACTCAAACGTAGTTATTCTGCATTAATTATTGGTCATTTTTTTTTATGTTAAGCAAGTTTATTAGGAGGAATTTTTATCTGCTGCCATAGTTTACTATGACAAGGTCCTGTCGTTGAGTGTATGGCAGGTGGGATCTATTACATAAAAAATAAAATGCATCCTCTATTATTTAAATTTGAACCGTTTAAATTAATTTGGGCTATTCAAATGGACTATGGCAAGACTTTGTCATCCATGTTATGACAGCAGATACAGACTCTTATTAGGAGGAAAAAACTACGCAGAGTTTACCTTATAAGTTATAAAATACACAATGAATTATTCACTCCGTAAAATTTCTATCTACCTTTTGGACTTCTGGATGGATTTGTTGAGTATGCTTAATAAAATAAACAGTATGAAATGAAGCTATGAAATTGCAGGGCTAATTACATAAATTAGGTAATTACTGGGTTTGACTTGGAAAAGAATCTTAAATTAGTATTACATAAATGGAAGTTTCTAATTCTAAAGACACCGAGAGTAATAAATGACCCTTCATCGCAAGGCAAGGTGATCATTACGATGCAGGTCCCGGAATTAGACACAATTTCGTGTGCTGAGTTTTCGTGGATCACTTGTCAGAAAACCTATACGCATTTAGCGTTCCCGAAATTGCCACAGAAATCAAATGCAGTGTTAACCGAATAGTAGCATCCTTCTTTAATTTCTAGAACACGGTCCCACCCAGGTACCCCACCTCTACCTACACTCCGTTTCCTTCTTCTCCCAATTCTCTCTTATAACTCCCATTGACTCGATGCCCCGACCAAAACAAAACCAAAAACCTTTCCCCTTGCGTTCTCCTCAACCGAAACGCAAACCATTAACCAATTCCAATGGAGAAGAAGCTTTTCAAGGAGCGGCTTTTGAGTCGGCCATGGCGGTGGATCAAGACGATCTTCTTCCTCTTCTCTATGCTCGCTTCCCTCCTCCTCGTTTGCGCTCCTCCATTGTTGATAATATTACTTGATCTCCTCCTCCCGCCATCACTCGCCTCGACTTCCGTTCGCAACAACGCCAATTTATCGGTCCAGATTAATAACTTCGACTTCCGCTGTTCAGTCACCGATCTACCTCTGATCTCAATTGCTCGATCTCTACTCATCCTTTGTAAGTTCTTCAGAAGTTATTATCTTTTTTTTTTCTTTTTTCCAATATTAATGATCAAACGGAGGTTTGAAATTGCACCTAATTCATTGCCTCACTGTAAATTGTGCTGAATTGAAGGTGTGTATACTATCTGTGATGGCAGAGGTGCGTACCTCGGTGTTACGATGCTCTGTAGTTTGGCGTCAATAGGGTATGTGTTTGCGAAGGGTGTTGTCATGTTCGGATTCACCACGACCAGTGCCGGCACGGCAGGTTTATGGCGAAGGCTGAATTCCGATCGAAGAGATGAGATGGTTGCGGTTGAGGCGTTGTTCCTGACGTCTCTAACCCTAGCAGTGGCTCATGTAGTGGTAGCATATCGCACAAGTTGCCGGGAGAGACGAAAATTGATGGTTTATCGAATTGATATAGAGGCGGTGAGTATTTACTTACGTGTTATGTTCAATTGATTTATTTTAGTTTTTATTGATTGCTTTATTTTCATTCATCGTGATTCATGTCTCCGCTCCCATACCTGTTTATCGAGGCCATAATTGGAATCATATATTTCGAATTTAGAATTTAGAACCAGCAAAATAAAAATGGAAGTTAATTTTCATTTTATCAAAAAGTTGAATTAATATCAGCAGTGTTATTTATGAACGAAGGAAACAAATAGTTTTGGATTCTGGAAATCGGAATTAATGGACAAGATTGCATAAACTAGGCCATTGTTGCTACCAAAAAGTTCGCATAGAAGCAGTTGACAGCTCATCTAGAACGTCAACCAGAGTGTATCCAGATCATAAATCTGTTTTCTTAGGAAATCAGGCTGGCTCCCACCCGTGCCAGGCGATCAATCTATAGTGTCATATACCTCACAAAGTTGCCTAATTAACATTTACAAGATTACTCAATTTGTGCCAATTGTATTAAAGAAATTATTGAGATATTTCGAAGAAGAAAAATTGAAGAGGGCTATGTGGTCCCCCGATGGCTATCGACTTCTTGTTGTTTGAACCACTGAGGGCTCGTGAAAACTGAAAAGTGTTATTGAGTAATTTGCAATGTAAACATGTCGAAATTCAAGGGCCCAAGCGTCAAGGTCGAGCCCAATTTATTCAAATTGTAGCTTCCTAGTCTAATTGGGCAATTGACTATTTGACTGCCTTCTTAGTTCTCACCAATGATTCATTGAACAATACCTCTCTCTAGAATTATTTTTACCAATGTCCTTTTCGAAGCTGACGAAATAATAAAGGTCAGGTCAGGCGATTCACAGAAATGTTGACTTCAAACATGACATGGCGGCCACAAAACCCAGTTGCCTTTTCGGCCATTTCTTTTACAGCCTATGTAGGAAGCTATTTGAGTTGTATATCGTTAATTAACGTTATCCAAGTTGTCATTGCCAACTATCATATGCAAAATATCTATTTGTCGGAAACAACTCTTTATTTACTTGATTATTTATTTTGAACAAGATAATAAGAGAAATATATTTTCTATTTTATGTTTTCAACTTTTTGTTCAATTGATGTCTATATGTTCAATTGCGTAAAAGGTAATCTAATTTCATCTGGCTTTTAACTTTTCAGGTGAAACTCAAGGCAGTGCAATGTAAAGGTGCTGTAAGATAGTGGAGGAGGAGAAGCCAGCGGGTGTTTTCATCAAAGCTTTCCTTCTTGGCATCTTTACGGTGAAGACGGTGGTTTAGCTGGCATGGTACGTAGTAGCCAGGCGCACTGTTGTTCGTCAATTTTGCCGTGTGGCGCCTGTACCTCTGTCTACAGCCGTGTCGGGCGTTTCTCCGTTGTATATAGTATAGAGTTTAGAAGAAAGAAAAATTAGAACCGAAACCTTCTTGACTCAATAGAAGATTGTTTTGGTTGAATCATAAGTCATGTTGTTAGTTTTCTTCTCGTACATATCTTTTTTTAAATTTTATTTATAGAGCCCGTAACAAGGTTCAGTGAATTAAAGGATAATAGTAACTATTATCAAATTGTTTAAAGGATAATAGTAACTATTGGCTTTATAAGCCATTAATAAATTGGAATTTTGGAACCTAATTAAAAATAACAAACTAATTTTGTTGTAGAGTAAATATGATTTAGTAACTCAAATAATAGCAAATTGGAATAACTTTTAATCTAATGAGTTCAAGTACCCACAATCACATAAATAAAAGACCATGACCATGGAGATAGCAAAATTCGATCCATATTTAATCCAACTTTTTCGGAAAATCGAAATAATTAAGATCCGATCCGAAATCAATAACCTATAATCAAACTGAAATTAACCTCAGATTTGAAAAAAAAAAAATTCAACACTCAAATTGATGCGATTCAATCCTATTCCTACACGACATGATCTGATAGTTATAAAAATTCAAAATGATTGCATCCGACCCACTCCTAATCCCATCTGATGTATCTGATTGCTTTTCTCTATCTATATCATTCCAGAGCTCTATTTTACTAAAAAAAAAATCAGTTATATTAGTTGTCAGCAAAGAAAAAGAAAGTCTGTTAATGTTTGTTTTGTGTGTGTGTGGGGTGGGTGGGTGGGGGGTAACGTAAGATACTTATCCGATTATGGGCATGTATCGAGCATAACATTTTTGTCCTGGGGGATGTGAGACTTATCCGTTTGTGGCTGTGGTGCTGAATGCCATAGGAATTATAGGATCATCCGATGATTATAATAGAGTGGAGATTCATTGATAATGAATCTCTAAATAAATATAAAAAAATGAAAAAAAAATTATATATGTGTTCTTCTACTTTTGGATTGATAGTCATTCAAATTTCATGTAATTTCATTATCATTTGATAGTCCATCAAGACCGTTAAATTGAAACAGTTGCAAATTATATAAAAATTTGATGGTCTTTGATGGACTATCAAACGATAATGAAATTATATGAAATTTGAATGACCATCAATTGAAAGGTAGAAAAATACATCTATAGACTTTTTTTCATTTTTAATTTTTTTTTTGTATTTATTTAGAGGTCCATTATCAAAGTTGTCAAAATAACCCATTATCAATTCATCCCTTCTCATTATAATATTATGAACTGCGGCGAATAATATAATGTTTTTAATTCTTCTTCTTTATTTCATTTCTTTTAATTTTTCACTTAAGAGGCAGACACTGATCTCAATTATGGGAAACCTTCATTAGCTGTCCGTACCGCGCATGGAAGCTAATTATAATGGGGTTTTGTTGAAAAACAATCTGTTGGATGAATGCATATAAGATATAAAGGGTGGTGATCACTTCACAATGGGTTATTTTGACAATCTTGATAATGAATTTTAGAATAAATATTAAAAATTTTAAAAATAAAAAATTATAGACATATTCTTTTACTTACAATTGATAGTGATTCAAATTTTATATAATTTCATTATCATTTGATACTCCATCAAAAATCATCAAAATTTTATACAATTTACAACAACAATCTTTGATGAAATATTAAACGATAATGAAATTGCATAAAATTTGAATCACTATCAATTTATAAGTAAAAGAACATATGTATAAAGTTTTTCTATTTTTAAAATTATTTTCTATTTATTTTAGAGTTCATTATCAAAATTATTAAAATAACCCATTATAAAGTGATCTTCGTCCATAACAAAAATAGTATGATGCCTCAATCATTATAACTGGCCCATGGGACAATCATTATAAGTGGCGACATTCTCTTCCTCGCAATCTATAATTTATGGCAATTTGCAATAATGTATGTTAACAATTTGTTGTACAATAATATTAATTATTTACCTAAGGAATTAAATCCCTTCTTGGACTATTTTAAATTCTTAATCTGAATGTGTGAGCAATAGAGGAGGGTATTTTATTCATTAATGAAAAGATTGAAAATGCTGAATATTACTGAAAGAATCTTGTACATATATTTTTTATAATATAAATATAAATTTACATATTTTAGTTCAATTAAAATAAATTAAAATGAACACCGTGAATAAAATGTTGAATTTTCATCCCTGATTTTCAGAAATCCAAATAAATACTTAAAAACTAGAAACAACCCAAATCTTTATATACTCTAATATGTTGATATGAAAAATTTAATGAAAATGATATTTTTTTTTATTTTGAACATATTATGATGAAATTTGAATCCCATCACTTCGACTAAAAATATAAATATTTTCACAATAGTTTACCTCCTTGTAATTTTATATAGTGTCATAATCTCTTAGCTTGGTTGAGCAAAATATAAAGAAATAAATCCATTTTTCAGTTATTTAATACAATAGTGCCAAGCTTAAAAGTTTCTTGGCGGATAAACTTAAAATTTTCTTGAATCCGCCGCTGTTAAAATACTATATATCAAGAAAAAAAAAGTTTTACCTTGGCCGTCTCTTTGTTTCGCTCCTAAAAAATCCAAATAGAAACATACTAGCTTCTCTTTATTACCAGGACAACAATTTTAAATATACATCCTGAAATGTAATTCTACTTTTTAATAACACTGACGGTATTTCAAAATCCACGGAGATCAAACTTTGTTCTTTTTTTTTTCTATTATTGGAAGATACTCCAGCTCACGTCATTGACAAATGACAATCACAATCTCCCTCAGCTTTGAGAAGCAAAATCGTTTTCTTTTTCTATATTGTAGCGTGTTGGTAGGCGGTAGCCAGCTTGGACATTTGAGGCTGGTTATTACCTTGACAATCCACACCGGTTATAATTCTTAATATATAAAGACAATTAAGATTTCAAAGTTTTCAAATATGCTATATCATTATTTTTCTTTATTATTGATTTTATTTAAAATATTTCATCTTCTTAAATCTAATGATTTATATAAAATAGTTTATCTATCCTCATTTAAAATAATATGTATAATATACTTATGGTGACATTTAACTCTTAAAATGATCCAATTTTTTATATATTCATTTAGAGATTATCATGTATTTATTTATATTATTTTTATATTTTTTATTATTATAATTATCATTATTACTTGACATTTAAAAATATTATTTCTAAATTTTTTTAATGTGATATTTTATTAAATATATTTAAAAATATATATTATTAATTATTCATTCGAGGATTAAATTATCGGGGTGAAGCTCAAGTTACATCCCTAGTTTCTATAATGCAACAAAAAAGAAAAAAATACTCATTTCGACTCGACTGTTTATTGTGTTGTAAATTTTGTAATTGTGGTTCAACCATTAAATGAGCACAAAGATTGTTCTTATGCAAAGAGATGGTAAAAATAAATTCTTATGATATAAAGAGGATTAAGTTTTTAAGTCTTTCAAGTATGATACTGTTAGAAAATTTAATTTCATAATATTTAATATATGGTCTGATAATTATGAGCCAAGTTCATTTGTGAATAATTAATTAAAGAGTATATCTAGAGAATGCATCCAGCTACATCTGAAATTTCCATCAAATTCGTTGTATTTGATCCTAAAGGTTGCCTCATATTTTATACAAGTCTCTGGTTCTGAAGTTTCTGGACACTAAAAAAAAATTGTCCACTTAAGAAAAAAAAAAGTAGAAAGAAAAATATCTAATTAACCATCATCACGTCTGACGAAAATCTTTGAAAATTAATACAAACACTTCCACATCAAAATGTCTGCTATTCAGAACTATGAATTTTAACTCATAATTTTATTATTTTATATGAATTATTTATTGTTAGCCTACAATTTAATAATAAAATATATTATATTTAAACGTATCTCTATCAGACACATCACACTCTTCTCCATCATTGATTTTGTATAAATATTTTCATCTACTTAAATCAAATGGTTCATCTATTTTTCTCTCTCTTCTCATTTAAAATAGATGGGTGTGATATAGTTGAGGTGAAATTTAACACATAACATATTTCAATTTATTATTATTATTATTATTATTTAAAAATTATCACATTTAGTTATAATATTATTATTATATATATCTTTAGTATTTAATAAATTATTTTTAACTTTTTCTTAATATAAATCTTTTATTACATATATTTAAAAAAATATTTTTACTCAATTTATTTAAAAATTATTTTGTCGGGATGAAATTCAAATTACAAGATTAATATAAGATAATTTTTGAAAGGCCTGGTTTTATCACTTATTGAAATTTATATTGGGAATATAATAAATAAGTACATAGTGTAGAAGTTTCATGATATATTTTTGATAAATGTCGTACAAACTGTTCAAGTAAACGACTACTATACATGTGCTCTTTGCCATTTTAATATGAGATCTATAATTTTTAACCCAGGATGTTCGGGCACAGTTCATATTGTGCTGTATCCGTGCCTGAAACGTATCAGACACGGATACGTGTACGACACACATTGGCATGCGTCTAACACAGTCACCAAGAAACGATGTCTCGGTCAGTTAATACGTAGTCATACACGCCTTGATATATAAGGGGGACACATCTCTGAATCTAGAGGTGGTAATCGGACGGGTCGGATCGGGTTCGTATCGGGTCGGTTGATCTTCCGAACAAATTGGGTCGGGTTGGGTCAATTTATATGTTGTGTTTTTTTAAATTTTTGATAGATTTTGATTTGATTGAAGGTCATTTGATTTCGTGTCGGGTTGGATCAAGTTGGATTCGGATCGGGTTCGAGACGTGTCGGATCAATTTGACTTTTAAAAAAAAATAAATCATATCGGATTCAAATTCGGACTGATCAGACGAGTTCTATAACATCTATCTGAATCCATAAAGCTTTATTATAAACCCAAGGGCTACGATCAATATTGGTCTATTGGAGGCAGAAGATCGAGACTGCTTAGAACATGTGAAGTGCTTCAACCACTAGGGTAAAAAGGTGAAGAGGAATTGGGGAGCTGATGGGATCGAACCTTCATCACCTTTCTTAAAATCCATCAACCACTTGGGTACATATGTGTTTGTGAACAAAAACAAAAACTCATTCACTTGACTATATATCTTCTGTAAAAACATTCCAACATAATCAAATGTACTAAATAAAATTATTTGTACACAATACAATACAATAATAGTCTGTTTCCTAGAGTAGAGTAATTTTTATTTGTAAAATTTCTACGATATAGACTATTAATTAATTACAAAGTTTAAATGAGAGGCTTTTTATAAAATTATTAAGTTTGAAATCAAATATATAAGTAATTATTATATAAATTTCAAAAAAATATTATATATATATATATATATATTCATAATATTCATAATACTATAATGTATTCATTTAATTAATATATTTTTGTATTTAAATTGAGTTGTTTCTAGAGTCGTATCGCGTCCATCATTTAAAAAAAACGTATTGTATTGTGTCGTGTTGTGTTGTTTCGCATATCCGTACTTATTTCCATGCTACATAGGTGGCATCTAATTTAAAATCGGCAAATGGCAATCGTTAAATTTGTAAAAATGTTTTGACGGATGGCACAACTATGTTTAACTGAGTAAACAATATAAACGTGCCTCCCTTTTTGGTGTTGCAGCCAGGAGGGAATGGCAAACTGATCAGAGAGGCATTAGAACTATGGGCGGATGCAGGATTTTAGTCAGGGGGGCAAATATCGGATTGTAAAAGTTTATCGGGTTTAAATCCATTAACTAATCGGGTACTAAATAAAAATAATAATAATTTAATATATATTCTTACCTAATAAAAAATTTATTAGAATAATAACATTTTATATATTAAAAATAATAATAAAATAAAGCTCAAAGTAATAGATAATCAAATTGATGAAGAAAATTTTCGTCTATAAAACTTTATATTTTGATATTTTTACATAATTATTTCATTATACATGATATTAAATATTTTTTTCTCAATAAAATTAATCAGACAATCCAGGGGGGGGCAAAAAAATTTTCCATGGAAGCAAACTACCGAAAGTATTATCGAAAAGCACTGTTTTTCAAAATCTAGGGAGGCCGCTGCCCCCCCGGCTAGTGTGCATCCGCCCCTGATTAAAACGGATGTCGCCATGCAGCAGTGGAGAAGGAAACTGAGGCGTTGGGTAATGGGGTACTTTACTTGGGTTCAAGTGGGATACGTCTTGGGCCGAAGCCCATATCAGAATTTTAGCCTAGGAACTGCCATTATGTTCTTTACTCGTTCATATCGGGTACTACAATAATGATTTAGATTCAAGAGAAATCTTTTTTGAAATTGAGTAGTACGGAGAATGTTTATTCTCGTGATTTTACCCATCTTACGTTCTTTACTCGTGCATATACATTATACTCTCTTTGCGCGTTCATATGCATCTAAATTTGAAAACTTGAAGTTCCTAAGGCGATTATCCAAAAGTGTTAATGGGCCGGATGTAATACATTGGGTCATGTTTAATTACAATACAGCGCACGCAAAGCACGAATTTTATCTCAGCCAGATCAAACAAAGCACGAATTTTAAAGCAATAAAAAATTTAAAGTATAAATTTTAAAATCATTCAATGATGGAGGGGTCATCGACCCAAAATATTAGTCCGATACTCATCGGTTCTCCCAACGTTCCCATAACAAGATACTGCTTATTAATTATAACCGGTAGATAAAACATTACATATCGTGACTGATCAATTATTTTTTTGGACTAAGTACACATTATTACATATCGTGGCACCCCCCCTCCCCTCCCCAACAAACCCCCTCCGGCGAAAATTAGATCATTTTTTTCATAAAATAAATGACTGAAAAAAATATGAATTCATATTTTTCAATTTTATCATTTCTAAAATAAAATCAAGACAAAGATACAATAAAGCATGTGAATAACTTAATTTTGTTTTTATAAATAATATTTTAATATATTAAATTATGAATGTCAAATTATGCATAAAATTCAGTAAATCGGCTGTATAATGTTTAATCATTTGATGGCGCCCCATCCATCTGTCAAACTTATTTCAACTGGATTGTTTTGAATGGATCAGATGCAACTGGATTTTATTTTTAATGATTATAATTTTTTAGACGGATTTCAGCGAATAGTTTTGAATGCCAATACAAAATAGATATGTAAATTGCTATAAATATGGATTGAATATCAGACAAATATGAATATATAAATATTAAAATAATTTGGATAATTAAAATTAATTATTAACATGCATTAAAGAAAGAAGTAACATTGGCATGCATTATTTCTCTTAATAAAATGAACCGAAATATTTTTCACAACAAATTTTTGAATATATACAAAATATTTTTGTATTTCGCGTTATATCTCTCATTTTCGAACTCAAAGAACCGATCCAACCATTCAAAATGGTCTTCATATTAAAATATACTTGGAGTCCAAATTTTATATTTTTTGAATTTTTAAATTTTTTTTGAAGGATAACAAGTCATTATTATTGAAAATTATTAGCTAAATGTATTTTCTACCCCTAATATTTTTTTTAAAAAAATATAAAATTTGATTCTCAAGCATATTAAAATATGGATATCATGTGGAATGGTTGAATTGATCTGTTGAATTTGAAAATGATTGATATTGTGCGAAGTATAAAAATATTTTGTTCCTCACAACTCACCATAGCGTAACTCTATGTTATGTTATATTATGTTATATTATATTACTATATTATTATATTATATTAATAAAAAAAATAAAAATTAATCATATACCAACACGAACTTAAAAACATAATATTATTTCTAAGTATGTAGGATCGATATATAAGAATGGATATTAGATTTTTCATCGCGAACGTGACTTTTATGTTAGTAAAAAGTAGGGTTTCAATGGATCATGTCGGGTCGGGTTATTATTATTTTATTATTTTTTTATCCGATCTGAATCTGATTCGATTACATTCGGGTCAAAAAAACATGATCCATATATGATCCGACCGGGTTATGGATCGATCCGACTTGACTCGTCTAAAATAATTAAATATCTATTAATTAGTCTTATATTATTTTAAATAATGAAATACTGATTAATTTATAATTAATAATAATTAGTATATAATTAATATATATTTAAGATTTAATTGGTATTATATCATAAAATTACTTTAAAAAATATAATTAATCAGGTCGAGTCGGGTTGATCTGAACCTAAAATGAGATTTTTTTTTCCTGGAAGGTTAGGAAGAATTAATGTTTTGGAGGTTATTGTCTTGTCAGTTTATCATGTCTTCCGAAAGTAAACGGTGACCGTGAGGTAATTGACCCAGCAACTTAAAAATTAAATTACTAAAATGACTTTGGAGCCTATATCACGATAAGTGTTCACTTTAACAGCATGGCTAATTGGCTACACAATCATTATGATCTGCCCCAAATCACAACAAATCAAGTATTATTGTATCAATATATGCCGTGATTTCACTCAATTTCCATTAGATCTATTTTCTCACTTCAGAACAAAGATCAAAATACTACATAAAACTCAATTTCCATGAGATATATTTTCTCACTTCAGAAAAAAGATCAATAAAGACTACATAAAACTCTGGGACACAAGTTGCTTCGCAGTAATATGGAATATATGAAAAAGGAGGAATCATAGAATTTTCCAAGAAAACTCTTCTAGGCCCAAGTCGGAGCAAATATTGGCGGGTGACGTTCTTTAATTTCGAGTTGATGAGAACTTGACAAACTTGTTACAGCTAGGTTTTAAAAGGGTTATATTGACCTATGCAATTATAAATAAAATGATAGTTAACTAAAATTTTCCTAATTTTTAGTTTTGCAATTTTTGTAAAGATTTTTTTTTCTTTTGAACGAAATCAAGTAGGCAATTTTGTCTACGTCCTAAAAAAGAAATTAAATTGATCTTTACACTATTTATGTCTAATATTAATTGTCCTACAATTATAATATTCGAACTTATTTATATTTTATTTGGAAAATTATCGTTCAAATTGCCACGATAATCATTTTCAGACGATCGCTTTCTAGTTCTAACTTTGTCATAATTCAGATGAATACCTCTCGCGCAATAAATTGCCATAAGCGTTAGGTGCTTGATTTAATATTATTTGTTGTCCATTTAAATCGTGTCGTTGCTAATATGGTGTGCTTGACCAATAGTCCAATAGTCCAATAGTCTCCATCTCTTTAGAATCCTCTTTGTCCTCTCTAAAGATAGATCTGTCTGTGCTCCATAAAAATACTAAAATAATTTTAAAAAAGGTAAAAATTTATATTGTACAAAATTTTGAAATAATAAATTTATAGAACTATTTAAAGTGAAGTAATGAGCTTGAAAAATTAAAATTTGAGTTTTTAATATTTCAATTGAAATACAAATGGAAGCATATAAATTAGACAAACTCTATATATATAGAGTTAGGCGACAATGAGTTGAGAAGTATAAAATACTTTTGTACTTCAAAAGACCGATCCAACCGTTCAATATAATCTCCAAATTAAAATGTGATTGGAGAACAATTTTTATACTTCTTAAAAAATATTTTTTATGGGTAGAAAATATATTGAGGTAAAAAATTTCAATAATAACGATATTCTTTCCATCAAAAAATAAAAAAATAAAAAATATATATAAAAAATGATCGCCAAATATATTTTAATATGGAGATCATTTTGAACAATTTGATCAGTATTTTAAATTCAAAAATGAGATATGTGACATAAAGTACAAAAAAAAAAATTTGATCGGTATTTACCGTAGCATAATTATATATATATAGAGAGAGATGTGTTATGGTGTTTTGCAAAGTAAAAAATCCATATTATTTTGAGGTGAGATTTAATATCCTGGTGTCACAAATGGTCAATATAACTTGCTCACTAATTTCTTCATGTCAAAATCTTATGGGATATTAAATTTTATGATTTTTTGATATTTCTAGCTATTTTTAAATTATTTTTAAAATCAGTCTTGTTTAACATAAGAAAAAATAATAATTTCAGGGCAGATTTTAAAAATAATTTAAAATATATCAAGAAAACTCAAAAAATCATGAAATTTCAAATCCCATAAGATTTTGATATAAAAAATATTGAGCAAGTAAGATTGACCATTTGTGACATCGAAATATTAAATCTCACCCCAAACCAATATGAATTTTTTTTCTTTGCAAAACACCATAACATATATATATATATATATATATATATATATATATATATATATATATATATATATAGTGAGGCTATTATGCTTATTTCTGAATTTTTACCCTCGTTATTATTGCTAGAGTTGTAACTCAGACTTCGTCCCGACAATATAGTCTTCAAATAAATAATTAACAATAATAAGATTTTAAATATATTTAATAAAATTTCACATTAAATAAAATTTAGACATAATATTTTTAGATTCTAAGTAATAATGATAATTATAATAATTATAACTATAATAATACATAATGATAATTTTAATCCTGAATAAATTAGGGTAGGCTAGAAATGAAACCCAATCGAAAAGTATAAGATCAAATATCTCAAATATCGGTGATAATAATGAATATGATGGAAGAAAAAAAAATAAATAAATAAAATAATAATAAATAAATAAAGATGATAATGATAATGATGATGAGTCCACATTTCAGCTACACTCATCTTCTGGATGTGTTGTCCTTTTGTAGCCCAACATTCTGCACCATACAACATCGCGGGTCTAATCACCGTCTTGTAGAACTTGCCTTTTAGTTTGTTTGGGACCTTCTTATCACAAAGAACACCAGATGCTTGTCTCTATTTTACCCATCCAGCTCTTATTCTATGACTAACATCTTCATCGATCTCTCCTTCACTCTGCAACATCGATCCCAAATACCGAAATGTGTCATTCATGGGTACTACTCGTCCATCCAAACTAACATCTCCCTCATCTGAGTTTCCCCACTGAACTAACACCTCATATATTCAGTTTTGGTCCTACTTAGTCTAAAAACCTTTCGATTTTTTAAAGTTTGTCTTCACAACTCTAGTTTCTGATTGATTCCAATTCTTCTCTCGTCAATCAGCACCACATCATCAAGAAACAACATACACCAAGGAATATCTTCTTGTATGTCCTTTGTGATCTCGTTCATCACTAAGGTGAAAATATATGGACTCAATCTTGATCCTTGATGTAATCCTATCTTAATAGAAAATGTATTGGATTCGCCGTCATATGCTTTGACACAAGTCACAATATTTGTGTACATATCCTTAATAAGGGTAACGTACTTTGTTGGGACTAGTTTCCTTTTGAGCGCCCACCACATGATATTTCTTGGTATTTTATCATACGCTTTCTCAAAATCAATAAATATCATATGGAGGTTCTTCTTATGTTCTCGATGTCCCTTCATAAGTTATCTTATCAAGAAAATCATCTTCATAGTGGACCTCCCAGGCATAAAACCAAATTAATTTTTAGAGACAGTTGTCAGTTTTCTTAAACGGTGCACGATCACTCTCTCCCAAATCTTCATGGTATGACTCATGAGCTTAATTCCTCTGTAATTAGTACAACTTTGAATATCTTCTTTATTCTTGAAGAATGGTACTAATATACTTCTTCTCCACTCATTAGACATCTTATTGGACCGAAAAATGGTATTAAATAGTTTAGTGAGCCACACTATTGTTATATCTCCATACCTCAATCGAGATGTCATCTGGTCATAACGCCTTACTTATTTTCATCTTTTTTAAAACTTTTTTCACCTCAGACTCTTGAATTCTCTGAACAATCGCTGTTGGTGTCAATTTAGTCGTCCAACTCGATCGCGGTTTTCTCACTCTCGTCGTTAAATAGCTTGTCGAAGTATTCTCTCCAACTGTTCTTAATCTCCTCATCATTCACTAAAAGTCTATCAGTATCATCCTTAATACATTTAACTTGGTTGAAGTCTCTTGTCTTCCTTTCTCGAAGTTTAGCCATCTTGTAGACATCATTTTTTTCATCTTTCGTATCTAATTTCCGATAAAGCTCCATGTATGTCGACCCCTTACTTCGCTCACAAACTTTCTTTTTGCGTTTCTTCTAGTTTTTTTGTACTTCTGTATGTTTTCATCACTCTTGTTGTGATGTAAATGTTTGTAACATTCTTTCTTCTCATTGATAGCCTTTTGTACATCATCATTCCACCACCAAGTGTCTTTAGGTTCACGTTTATTTCCACTAGTTACTCCAAACACATCTATAGCCACATTCCGAATGTGAGTAGCCTTCTCCTTTCATATATTATCCGCAACCTCACATTCGTTTCACGATACTTCTGCAATAACTCTATTCTTAAACACCTGAGAAACGTCCCTTTTGAGCTTCCACCACATCGTTCTCGTTATTTTCATGCCTCTATCTCGCCGAACGCATACCTGAAAATAAAAATCAGCTAACAAAAGTTTGTGTTATGTGACAACACACTCGCCAGGTATAACCTTACAATCCATGCATTTTGGTCCCTCCTCCCTTCTAGTCAGGACAAAATCAATCTGGCTCGAGTGCTGGCCATGATGATTTTTAGACCAAATCTCCAAAAATCAATTTGATCATGATGATCCTGTCCCATTGTCTCCTAACTGCGACAATTTCATTCTAGAGACTCTTATCAATTAAGATGCCTCCATCATTTCTACTTTGTTATTTTTCTGCGTACCACAATTTGAAGCCCGTATTCTCTACCTCCTTAGCCTTCTGACCTGTCCATTTAGTCTCCTGAATACATAAGATATTAGCGTGTCTCCTAATCGCAGTATCAACTAACTCTCTTAGCTTACCTATTAAGGACCCTACATTCCAACTACCTAAACGAATCCTACTTTCCCCGACTAGCTTCCTTGCCCTCGCACTCGTCGAGTCAAGTGCGAAGACCCTTGTTCATTTGACACTACATCCGGGCGCCGATACAGCGCGTCACTAAGGTGATGACGACCCGGCCCTTGCTCACTTGTCACCATATCCGGGTTCCAATATGGCGCGCCACTAAGGCGGTGATGACCCGGCCCTTGTTCTCTTATCGCCATATCCGGGTTCCAATATGGCGTGTCGCTAAGAGGGTGACGCCCCAACGAAAATTGACTGGGTTTCATTTCCATAAAGATCGGTTGTTTTAGTACAGGGCTCGCCACACCCACCGCAACCCTCCTCTTTTATCCTGGCTTGGGACAGACTGTGCAGAAACTAGTCTACACAGACGGAGTTAATTACAATTATAATAATAAAGAATATAATTAAAAATATAATAATTTATAAATGATTATATAAAAAAGTTTAATCATTTTAAAAGTTAAGTTTCACCTTAAGTATATTACACACATTATTTTAAATGAGAAGAGAGAAACTATTTTATATGAACCATCGGATTCAAGAAGATGAAAAGATTAAAATAAAATTAATGATAGAGAAAAGAGTTGATGTGGTTGCCCTGACAATATAGTCTTGAAATAAATAATTAACATTATAAGATTTAGAATATATTTATAAAATTTCACATTAAAAAATTTAGATAAATATTTTTAAATGCTAACTAATAATGATAATACTATTATTATTATACATAATAAATTATAAATAATTATATAAAAAAGTTAGATGATTTTAAAAGTTAAGTTTCAACTTAAATATATTACACACATTATTTTAAATGAGGCGAGATAAATTATTTTATACGAACGCTTGAATTGAAAAAGGTAAAAAGATTAAAATAAAATCAATAATAGAGAAAAATGATGATGTGATATGTTTTGAAAAGTTTGAAAGTTTAATTCTCTTTATGTATTATAAATTATGAATTATGAAATATGAAATATGAATTTTACGGGTAATTATTGTCTTAATCACTGAGGCTGTCTAATACAAAAGTTTAGTCCATGACGAACGTCAGGATTTCTATGAAAAAAAATTAGAAATCAAGCTTTTGTTGCTATCTTGACTTGCTTACAAATATATGATGGAATGACACCTGGTTCGAGCTTAAAAAATGTTAACAGATAACGTGCAAGTTGAATTGATTGGAAATGTGAAAATGAGAGCTCAGACAGAATTTGGAAAAGGCTGGTCATGATAATATTATTTTAAGGACTGAAATGTTATGTAACTTTATATTAGACTAATATTGTTTATAACAAATCCGGTGGTAACTAGTTCCACGTTTCTAAAGAAAAAGACATTACATTAAAAGTAATTCAATGACCGAGCATAATGCCAAACTAGATGAAACCACGTTTATTGCACAGTATCATAGACTCATATATATAGTTGGTTATAATATTGTACCAGCGCAGGCATATCAATGGTCAGGTCGTTTTCGAATCGGATCATATTATTTTATTATTTTTTTGATCCGATAAGAATCTGATGATTATTAAATTCGGGTTAAAAAATCTTGATTCATACCCGAAACGATTGGATTACGGGTCAATCCGACCTGATCAGACGGATTACGGATCGATCGACGAATTCGATCGGATTACGGGTCGATCCGACCCGATCATGTAAAATAATTAAATATTTATTAATTATTTTTATATAATTTTAAGTAAATAAATATTAACTAACTTATAATTAATCTTAATTAGTGTATAATAAGTATATATTTAAATTTTAATTATTACTAAATCACAGAATTATTTCAAAAAAAGAATTAATTAGATTGGGTCGAGTTAATCTGAACCCGACCCGATCCGATTCGGATCAAAAAATTAAATACATATCCAACTCATTTATTTTCAAATTATGTCGGATCAAATAGAATCAGATTCAGATTAACCCGTCAAATTAGATCAATAATTTACACGCCCATTTGACCGGCATATCTCACGGAAACAATAAATGAATTTAATCATATACGCTGCTCAACACATTTTGCGCACGCATGCAAAATGCAAGGCATGTCTGCTGTTAAATAATCCCCTTAAAGGGGAAGTATCAATAATGTACCAACAAGAAATTACATACGACAAAATTTGCTCCTCTATATACGGATATATGCTGATATGAAATAATTATTTTGTTTACAACTAAATCAAGTTTTCACTGTGTATTTATAATGATTTCGTTTCCTTGTATGGATGTGAAATAATTTCTTTATTTATTGCAAGAGTCTTGGATATATTAAAAAAAAAATAATAGTAGCACGTCATCTATATCTGGGCTACTTTTTGTTAGATTAAGGGGAAGAATTTACCCTCATATTATTGATTTAAACAAGCCCATATTTAATTATCCTCAAAAATATTCTAGAACCTGAACACATTAGGATATATATATATAGAGTAATGCTATGGTGCTTCGCGAAGCAAAAAATCTTTTGTGCTTCGCGTCCGTATCTCGAATTTAAAAGTTCAAATGGCCGATCCAAACCGTTGAACATCATCTTCATATTGAAATATCCTTGGAGATCAAATTTTATATTTTTTTAAATTTTTTTGATATTTTTTAGATGGGTACAAAGTTTGTTGATCTAAAGATTTCTGCACCATCCAAAACAAGCGACTTTGTACCCATCTAAATAATATAAAAAAAATTCAAAAAAAATATAAAATTTGATCTTCAAGGATATTTCAATATGAAGATGATGCTCAACGGTTTGGATCGGCCGTTTGAACTTTTAAATTCGAGATACGGACGTGAACCACAATTTTTTTTTTACTTCGCGAAGCACCATATCATCACTCTATATATATATAGAGAGAGATATTCTTCAGTGTTATACATAGTTAATTAGTGATGAAACTAGCTACAGACTAAGAAAATATAGTTAATTAAATATATTCAAATTTCATTTTATGATACATTTTATGTGTATCAATAAATCTCTTATATTAAAATATTCTACTTTCAATTTTGTATGCGAAAATTTTCTGTTGTAATTATTGAGCACGGAAAGCAAATGTTGAATTTAGGCATTTCATATTTACCTTCTACCATATATTACCCTGTTCATGCGTGTGTGTAATAGATTGATTATGGTGTTTTACAAAGTAAAATGAGTGTTTTGCTTCAATATCAGATATTACATCTCAATGGTTTAAGATGTCGATCTAAACTGCTTAATAATTTTTTTTCTATAATAAAATTTTATGGGATATCAAATTTTATTATTTTTTGAGCTTTCTAGAATTCTATTTTTTTTTCAAAAAATAGCTTTGTTTAATATAAAAAATGATCTCTTCTTGTTTATTTTTTTTAATTAAAGAATAACTAGAAGGCTTAAAAATGAAGTCTCGATATCCAACAAGATTTTGACATAAATATTGAGGAACTTAAATCATCGATCATTTGAGTTGTTGGTATGTGATATTTAATGTCAAAATAAAATACTTATTTTACTTTGCAAACACATATATGCAGTGACCGATCCAACTTCCTTAGCAAGTCTGGACACATTACGTAAGTCGGTGTGAAATTCTCACAAAATTATATGTTAAAAATATAATTTTTATACATAAGTTCGGACACTGATCGAAACTTTCCTATACATAGATCTGCCCCTATATATGTATATAAGATCGATCACAAATATATCATTACTCCTTATTTATTACCATACCTCGAAAGCAAAAAAATAGCCAAAATTACTCTAAACAGTTACAAATGAGAACAATATAAATAGAGAGATAGATTATTGTGAAAACATTTACATTTTAGCCGATATACAAATACGTCAAAAAATATATTTTAAAGTCTCAAAACTTTTAATTTACGGTTTCCATTAAATTCATCATATAAAACCTTGTGTGATGCAAAAATAGAGTATTTTGAGTTTTCTAAGCCATTTTTTAATTTTTTTGAAAAAATAGCTCTAAAAGTAATAATAAATATTTAATGTTTGTGTTATTTTCTTTTTAAATTCAAAGGAGTGATTTAAAAAACTCAAAATACTCTAAATTTTATATCCCATATGGTTTTCATATGAAGAATTTAATGAAAATCATGAATTGAAATTTTTAAAATTTTAAAATATATTTTTGACGTGTTTGTATATCACTAAAATACAAATATATGATGAAAGAGAACACAATATATTTGATGAAAGTGCCCGTTAAACCAAAATTTTGTATGTTAATTTGGAGGTGCCGGAAGGTATAGTACGTAGTACCTAATTTTTTTTTTTTTTTTTTGTATTCTATGCTGTTTTTAGGGAAAACATAATATTTTCGCTAGTTTCATTTGGAAGTAGAACCATTTTAAAATTAAGTTGCATCTAGAACTTTTTGCTGGGTTTTAGGACATAGGACTTAAGGAATTTAATTTCCAACAATAGGATGTTGATCAGAAAAACAAATAATTAAATTAGAACGCATACTTACAAATAGGAGTGTAAATGCAGCGGCTCCATATTCAGAAATTATCTGTAAATATGTATCATCTGTATTTAAATATTAATTATTTATAATTGTATCTGATTTATATCCGTAAAAAAATAATGTGGACGTGAATATGGATCTGATTTTAGACTCTATTTTTCACATCCAAAATAAAAGCATATATTATAAAATTGTATTAGTTGTTTAAAATTTTAAGTTATATTATAATATTACTAGTATTATAAATAGTAACAAATATACATTGCAAATACTTATAATTAATATAAAATTATAATGCATATTTTATTATACACACATAGTTATATGTAATATATATTAATTTATATTTCATATCTATCACAAAATTCATTTCTGTTGAATATTCTTTTCATACCTATATTTGTTTAAGGTGGTTTTGATTGTGAATTTTGACATTCATTTAATATATGTAACAACATTCATATCCATCAAATAAGAAGTGGATATAAATATAATTTTAACACTATTTGTTCCGAATTTATCCATTCTTTACAGTCGTACTTACACATCATTCTTTCAAATCCAACCAGATCATCTCAGATAGTATCCAGTAGTGTTTTGAAAACAGGTCGAGTCAGTCCTAACCCGGACGGTCCAACGGGTTAAGATGGATAAGGTTTTGGCGGATTGACGGGTTAGACGGGTCGGGTTAGGACAAGTTCATTTTGAGAGGGTGTGGCCAGACTCATCCTAGGACCATGGGTCGGACGGGTCAATGGGTCGGGGATGGTCGGGTAATGGGAGGGACGAGTCGGGTCGGGTTTATGGGCCCGACAATTTTTAATTTTTAACTCAAAGTGTCAAAAAATTCTAAATAAATTTCAAAAAATTCCAAAAATCATAAAAAATGTTCAAAAAATTATAATATATAAGCATTAATATTTGTGAAAAAATTTATTTTATTTTTTATTTTTATAAGTGAAATTAAATAAATAAAATATTATAAATGAAATAAAATGATATAACTTGAAATAAAATGACAAAATAATCATATAATTGAAATAAATGTTTAAAACTTTTAGTGTAAGAAATATTTATTTTTTGGTTTTATTTTAAAAGTCAAATAAATTGACATAAAAAATACAAATAAAATGTAAAATTTTTAAATAAGTTGTTAAAAATTCAAATAAAATGACAAAAATAAAATTTACCCTCCTCCTTTACTGGATCTTGTGACCTAGGCTATGTAAAATAACATAGACGGAGTTCTACCTTTTTTTTTATTAGTAATGTACATTGAAAAAAATAAAAATCAATAGAAATGATATAAAAAAATAGAAAAATATTACAAATAAACTAAAAGAAATGAAAAGAGTTAGAAATACATACCGACGCTATAATATAGAAGTTTTGGTTCATATACTATAGGTCATTTTCTAGAATACTATCAAAGTCTCCGGGATGATGGCGCTTTCATGGGACTATGTTGTTTACGTTGTTACGCATCAAACTAATCTTTTAAGCACACGAATCACTTGAAAGTCTTTATACCCAATCTACTACGTTTATTAGTTAGAATCCTATTTGCTAAACTAAAATAAGACTCGGAAGGGACGGTTGACACGGCACAACAAATATATCGCGGGCCATCATGACAAGAGTTGAATATGCGCTTTCATTCCTCTTTCAATAATTGAGGATGTTAAAGCCATAAGGTTCCATGCTTTTTAAATAATAACTAACTAACTCATTCGTGTTTACTTGCATTTGGGAGTCATCTTCCTCCAAATCTCGCAACAAAGCAAATCGGTAATTGCTCCTATTACGTTTCAAAAAATAGAATAATATAAGACTCACAATAATATTTAATTTTTTATATTATAAATATATTAGAGTTTAATACCTAATGTTATGAGGATTCGAAAAAAAGGTTGATTCACTTGATTGCATAAATTTGAGCATTGTATAGTTTGAACATCTCCTCCAATAATTAGCGCATTGTTCCTCCTCAGTGTGGAAAATTTAAATATTTCTTATATCGTTGAACCAATCTTAAATTTTGCATCGGTATTTGTTCACAAAATATTTAAACGCTCATCCGATGTGCTATTTTTTTCAAGATGAGAGCGATTGGAAGATGCCATTTGATATAGCTAAAGAAAATATAATATTAAAAAATATCATAAAAAATGAAGAATGAAACAATTAAAAAAATATAAGATAAGAGAATTTAAAGAATGTAAAAAATATAACATAAACTAATTAAAATATAACATAAAAGAAATTAAAGAATGTAAAAATAACTAATTGAAAGAAACCATTTATAAAAAAAGAATGTAACATAAACTAATTAAAATAAACTAATGATAAAAAAATAAAGAATGTAAAAAAGTAATTAAAAGAAACTAATTATAAAAAAATAAAGAATGTAATAAAAACTAATTAAAATGAACTTATGATAATAAAATAAAAATATAACATAAACTAATTAAAAGAAACTAATTATAAAAAAATAAATAATGTAAAATAAACTAATTAAAAGAAACTGTTTACCCTTGGAAAATCTCAAAGATAAGCGGTTGAGTAAATGAAATAAAAATCAATTATGGATAATAAACATGAGAAAGAGAGAAGAGAAAGGGCAAGAGAAAAGGGTCCACTGATCAGAAGAAGTCGCTAATGGAACTCCGGAACAACTTTGTTTGTCCCACAAGGAAATTTTGGGCATGAAGGGAAGAGTATAAATACCCCACTATTCTCTATCCACTCAGCATGAGTGACAGCCGAGAGGATCGAGGGAGAGAGAGATCTCTGGGTGTCACCATGTGATTATATCTTTTCGACAAGTGGGACCCACCTGGCGGCCCCTTATAAGCAGCTTCAATAGCATGAACCTAGCTTATCTACTAAACCTAATCAACCCGGAACAAAGGTTAAACACTAATCCCATAAGGAAATGTAAGGGTGAGAGACAAGGATATAAATACTCCATCACCTCCTGTTCATTCGAGGTGGCTGACTCTCAGGAGATTCCAGAGAGAGAAATCTCCTGATGGGTCAGCCATTTAATCATTTTCCACTGACAGGTGGGCCCCACACCTCAGTGACCAAAAATATCAAGAGAGTCGAATTAAACCACTAAGAATCTACTCTCGAAGCAAACCCTAAGAACGAAACGACATAATCCCATGCAACAAGGAATGATGTCGATGCCAAGCTAGTATTCGATCTGATACAACTAATCATGAGAAATTTCAAATGTGATTTTGCTTTCAAGGTGACTGGTGCCAAAGGCGTGAGCAACCACCTAACTATGCTTTGATTTGTGTCAATTCGATAAGTAGTCAGTTCTTTGACCAAGTCACCCTCATGTTAAGGGATTGAAAGTCAATTTCACAAGGCGATCGAGTGCCAAAGCTAGGAGCAACCATCGATCAAGTCTAGATTTGTATCAGCTGTTGACAAGTAATCAACTGTTGGTCGAGATCAAACCCTAATGAATATCAATATAAGTCTAATTGGTATTTAGTTAGGGTGGTTTCTGCAAGAGAGATAATTGACGGAGACAAGCTACAATTGAAATCTAGGATTAATTCGGAGGAAAAGAAACGGGTTTTTCTAGACAAAAGAATTTTTAATTCAGAGAGACAGGGGTAAAAATGGAATTAAAAATTATAGGGATGATTATCATGATTTTAGGGATTTTTGGTGAAATTTTCATGATTTTTGGATAAGTGGAGCTATTAAAATAAATTCGGGGAAGATAAAAGCGAGATTAAATGGATTAATCAAAGGTGAGATTTGATCAAGGGGACTCGGGTGCAACTTGGGGATAACCATAGTCCTGGGTACAAAGCGGGTGCAAGAAACACGAGAAGATATAAAATAAGTGAAGAGAGAGGGTGTGCCACGTGGCGGCGCGGGGACCACGACTCGGCGGCGAGTGCCACGTGGCGACCTCGTTGGGCCATGTCGGCAAGTGGGCCCCACCTGGCACAAGTCAGCGACGGTGAGCCCCACCTCGGTGCCACGTGGCGTCGGCCGGTGGTCCGCCTCTCCTCTCTGCATACACGTGGCCTTACACCACGCGCCACCTCACCCAACCCCGTACCATATGGCGCGGCCGAGGAGGCCACCTCCTCGCGTTACGTGCCACATGGCATCACACCATAAGGCCACCTCGGCGGTTAGTGAATAATCGAGAGATAAAGGAAGGTGATTAAACTAATGAGCCAATCAAATCACGCCGGATCATATCAATTAACCCTAATCATGCACTAATCGATCACTAATGGTATCTATAAACCCGGACTCGGTAACCTTACATATGGGTCCCATTTATCGGATCTATGAACTGTGACATATATGAACATAACAAACCAAGTCTATACGAGATTATTGTGTTGAAATTTAAATGAGAAAGAGAAGGGCGCATGTATGCACTGCGCACAGGGACCCTTCTCTGTGTTCTTCTTTTCCTTTGCTTTGGTGCATGAACACCGGATGCGAGTGAGCTTGTGGACGCCTCCCTCCTTCCTCCTCTTCTTCTTCTTCTTCTTCCCGATAGTGAAGGCATCAATGGCGCCATCAATGGAGATCAAACAAAGGGCTAGACTTCGGATCAATTGCTCACAGCCACAGTTATCTAGTACTGAAAGGAGATGAGGTGCGTGGAGTTAGATTTCGAGAATGATGCAATGTAGAGAGATATGGCGAGAGAGAAATACCTCGAGTCAAAACTTTGAACTTGCCAATTGAAGCTTGGAACATGCAATTGATGGCTGGGAGAGCTTCTAGGACCTCAGGCGATGGTGTTAGAGTAAGAATTGAGAGGAGTTGAGTGCTGGATGTAAGAGTTGCATCGACTCACAACTCGGCCTAGAGATGAGTTGATCAAACAACTTGTGATGGAGCTTGCAAATCGACTAGGTAAGAGCACAAAGAGTTGCACGGCATTAAGAGAATGAGATTGAAGCTTTGAATGGCGGGAGATAAGCAAGAGATCAAGATGAAAGAGCGAGGTTTGATTATAGACTTGTGAAGAGAGAAAAAGGCAAATTCATCAAGTTTGTCATAAAATTGAGTTCAGAGAGCATGTGAACAGCTTATAAATGAATAGAATGGGATCTAGAAAGGTCTAGAAGGGGCTAGAGAGGCTTGCAAGAATGTGAAGACCGAGTAGTGGCAAATCAGCAAATAAAATGAAGTTGTAACTGCCTCTAGGCAGTTACACCTGAGCCAGGCAATGGAGACTCGGTTCAGTGAACCATAAGGCATACAAGGAAGCAATTGGAGTGATGGATATAATGCACCATGTGCAATTGAATTGGAGTGGTCAAAATCGGTCAAACCAATTGATTTCTATATAAACTCTCAACCAGTGGATAGAAACAAGAACAACCAGCATATACACAACCTTTACAACTCCTGTGAGATCATCCAAGAGGCTTAGAGAGCAAGTGAGAAGCTAGTAGGCCAATTGATCTCAACAAGTGTTGAGAACTTGGTATACACTCAACCCATTCCACCATTAACGATTAACTCAAGGGCTCGAGCTCGGAGCTACGAGAGAAGGAAAGGTGAGTGTACTCATTGTAAGTAGAGAGTTTGAGTTGTAATTGTGCTCAATTTTGAGAGTAATTTAAGAACTCTTGAAATGCTTGTTACTTGCATTTCCGCAAATTTTCTTTTCAATTCAATTGAATTTCTCAACTTTCTTGATTGAATCTCTTCTTTGAGCTGTCGCCTTGCTATCTGGATCCTTTCTATTCTATTTTCTTGCTTCTTTCTTGATTAATTGAATGATTAAGGGGCTGAATCAATCTGTCAGAAAAGCTAGTTGAAGATCGAGTGATCTCACAGCTCTAAATCGCAATGATTGGGTGATCGAAGGTCACCGACCTCTTAGCCTTTGTGTTTCTAAGCAATTGCTTCAAGAATTCGACTTTTAATCGGGTGATTGATCACAATTAAAGTTAATCGTGGAATTCGGAACCGTAATGCAATAGCATTTGAAAATACCTCGATTGATTAAGTATATGCTTTGATCGAAGTGTATTGCATAGGCGATGAATTCTACATCAATAGGATCAATTAAATCGTAGCAATTGATTAGAAACACGAGTATACTATCGAATTGCCAATCGATACGGTTCTCGACCAACTTTGTTTCATCGTAATCCAAACAAAAAAAAAGATTGTTGCGGTAATTAAATCACTAATTAGTTAATTGAGACTTAGAATTGCATAAGTGAATCGGAATTGCAAGAAATCGCAATTGAATCAACCCAATTTGATCAAGAAAATCGATCAGTACCAAAGCGGTATAGCTCGATCAATTGTACACGGTGGTGCGGAGATCCACCGTACCTATGTACAATCAAAGAGTACGATCAGGTTACAAGCCAAGGCGACACCGATTGTAGCGTCCGATCGCCGATCAGATCGTCGGAGCACCGAAATCGACCTCACAGCACGTATCTTGAAGCACGGTAGAGGAGAGACAAAGAGAAGATCTCTTGCGCTAATCTTGGAAGGTCGCACGAATCTTGAGACAGATCCAAAGGATCTGGGTTATTGAATGTTTAGAAGATTAAAGCAAGATTCAATCTGGGCCTTTAACTCATTCAGTGCAAATCTCAATTAAATCTGTCGGCCCAAATAAGAATAAAGTTAAATAGAGATATATGCTAATCTCGGTGCAGATCCAAAGGCCCAGATTGAGCCCAATAACCAATTAATAACAGAATATTTAAAAAGGAGAGTAAATAAATCATTAGAAAATATTCCTAAACTCCAAATTAACTCAAATTTATTTCTAAAATTTCTTTATTTTTCATAGTATTTTTCTATATAATAATACTTCAGTTTCAAAAATATTATCATATTAAAATAATTTAAAAGCAAAAGATCTTATATGCATTGACATATTTGACCTAACTTTGACTTGTCATTTTAAATACTATAAAAATTCCAAAAATTCAAATAAAATCATAAATAATAATTAGATATATTTTAATGATTTTTCTAGTGATTTTTCATGAAATAATAATGACAATAATAATATGCAATAATAAATAATGAGATTAGCTCTATTCTTTAAATAAAAAAAAAAGAATAAATAATAATATCAAATAAATATTATGTTAATCTTTTCTGTAAAAATAAAAAAATATATATATAAATAAATAAACATAATGATAAATGATAAATACATCTTATTCTAAAATAAATAATATAATAATAAAATCATATAATAAAATAGATTGTATCCCTTTGGTTATTTTCTAAAATTTGAATAAAAATACAATAATAATGGGGTAAATGTTATTATTTTCTGCTTAAAAAATATTAATAATGAAAATATTCTTGATAGATAAAAATACAATAAAAATAATAATTATAATAAAGAATATAATGAATTTCATCCTTTGTAGCTATTTTCAAGTAATAATAATAATGATAATAAAACAAAAATCTTATATTTTTCTACAAATAATAATAAAAATAATAAAATATAATAAAACTATCATAAATAGAATAGAATAATAATAATGATTTCTTTAGCTATTATAAATCCTAAAAATCAAAATAAAAATAATATAGCTAATCCATCTTTTATTTTGTAAATAATTTCTACAAAATAAATAGTATTTCAAAATAATAAGAATATAACAATATAAATCCTATTATTTTGGCTATTATAAAAATCCTAAAAATTCAAATAAAATCATAGCCAATTTATTTCCTATTATTTTTGTAAGTGATTTTCTACAGAAATAAATAGAGTAAAATAATAATAAAAATCCTATTACTTTAGCTATTAAAAAATTCCAAAAATATAAATAAATTCTAGTTAATAGCTAACCCATTTCCTATTATTTTTGTAAATAATTTTCTACAGAAATAAATAGAGTTTAAAAATAAAAATAGATATATGCTCACCTTTGTAATAGAGATAATAATGAAAGACATTATCTTAATAATAAAAATCAATAAAAATGTAATAATCCCTTTTACATTTTAGAGATGAATGAATACGCTCACACAAGGGGTGTAGAGTAACACAGTGATTTTGCACAAGTAATGCAACATATTAGAACAATTAGTCGGGACAAGAACATCTTGACGCTCGTTGAAGAATAACCAAGGCTGCGACATCAACATGAAGAGATATGTCGACTCCAAGAGATAAGAACATTACGATGTCCGAGAGAAGTGACATCTTAATGACTCGGTGTCATGAACAAGTAATTCATGACCATTTGAGCTAGTAAGACTGAACTCATCCGTCGATAAGTTTGTCTTCTGGTTCATCTCCCGAGATTGTGAGATTGAATCGTTCTGTAGTAGATTCATCCACAAAACAGTGAATGTGAACCGTTCTGTAGTAGATTCCTTCACTAACACATGCCTCAATGTTAAGCTGGCTTAGTGTTTCAGGTTTGACTTTGTGTGCAGTTGTGTTCCTAGGTTTATGAATCGGCTTAGTGCTTCGAATTCATGATCTAGAAGATCGGTGAGAAGAAACACGTGGACCAAACCCACCCTTCTGATTCACCAACCTTAAGATCAACCTAGCTTAGTGCTTCGAGTTGTATTTTGTGTGATTGGTTGTTGACTAGTTAAGATCGAACCGTTCGTAGTAGGTTTATCTTCTAGATCAACCGAGGTTGAGTCGTTACGTAGTAGACTCACCTCAAACTACTCTGAAGAGATTAATCTGATCTGTAGTAAGGTTATCTCTCGAGGCGGTAAAAGACTGAACCGATCTGTAATAGGTTCGTCTTTCATGGGATCAGCTTTGAATCATTCTGTAATAGGTTTATTTTCTGAATCAACTGAGGTTGAGTCGTTCTGTAAGTAGACTCACCTCGAACCCCTTCGAAGAGATTAATCTGATCTGTAGTAAGGTTATCTCTCAAGGCGGTAAAGACTGAACCGATCTGTAGTAGGTTCGTCTTTCATGGGATCAACCTTTCGGTGAATCCGGACGACCACTTGACCATCATCTAACTATACTATTTGCTTCTCCCTTTTAAAGATCCAGAGGTGCCTCGAGGTTAACAAGCCTAGTAATTAACGGTGGGGGCTTGCGCCACCGGAATCTACAAGAACTCACAATCACTAAAAACCCCTAAATGTGTATCCAAATCGTTCTAAACGGCAGAATCAGCCGGCATTAAACAGATGCACGCTTGGGAGGGATCTCCGTGTCCTTCTTCCGCATCCCATCGCCCAGCGGCGGTGCGGAGCGCGCGAAAAAGGGTCGCACAGAAACTAATTATAAAAATGTCACATTTATTCTACATGAAAAAATGCAACAACAAAATAAAATAACAAAATGAATATAACTACAATAAAAATATTTAACACTAAATATAACAAAATAAATTAACTAATTGCAAAATAAATATAAATATAATTAATATAATTAAAATACAACTATATTTAAGTAAAAATAACACTAATTTTAACTAACTTTTACGAATGAGAAATTATAACTAACATTTGAATGTCGTCGAAGTCGGAAGATAGCGGAAATTTTCACATCGTTCTTTTTTTCTTCACATCTTGCGGAATGAAAAATAATAAATATTTAACGCTACTACAACTATTTTTTATTTTATTTGGAATTATAAAATTAAAATTTCAGAATTTAAAAATATGAAATAAATTGAGAGATATTGAAAATTTAGAATATGAGAATTGAAGAGAGAGAGAGAGAGAGAGAGTTTGAGTTTGGAGTGAGATTTTGAGTTGAAATGGGGTAGTATTTATAGAAAAAAAATTTATGGCAGAATTTTATTTTATTTTTTATTTTTTTGAATCTTTTGAATTTAAACCGAAAAAGTTACTTTTTTTTTAAATTTAACGGGTTTTTCAAGTTTTATTCCTGTGTTATCCGGGACCTGGACGGGTTTGAGGGAAGGTCGGCCTGATGGGACGTAAAGGTCCTGGGTTGGGTCGGTTACTCGGGTTTTACACGGGTTTGGGTCGGGTTTACTGTTTTTTGGGGCATGATATTTTTTTTTTTTAATTTGGAGGGATTTGGGCGGGTTAAGAGCGGGTCGGGTTTTGCATGAGTCGTGTTTATCTTAGATTTTTTTTTGGGAAAACATGACCGTAACCCTTTGTTGGCCTATGGTTTGGCTGGTCCCAGATTAAACGGGTTTCGATACCGGGTCGGATCGTGAGATCAGATTTTGACCTGAACGGGTTTTTAAAACACTAGTATCCATCCATCCGTGTGTGTTCATAAGTTGATACGCACCATATATATATATATAATACGGAATGAAAGATCCAAAGATATGTAAGCTAGTAATGGCCCCTTATTTGTTTGATCAGCCATGGTTTGTCCTAGAGCAAACATTGACATTATACCTCCCATCCTCCCGTACAAACAGTTCCATTATTTCATTGATCTAGTTCTACCTAGCAAGACTAACGATGGACATTTATATTGTCGGGCCAAATTATCAAACACCTCCTCTCCTCTAGATACAGACATACAGTACAGACTGCACTGCAAAAACGACCCCACCCATAATTCGTTAGTATGTCTTTCTCGTACCAACTTCCCACTTGGGATTTGAAATCCTCTTCAATTACTCAGAAGTCCTAATCTCTGCAATCTCTGTTGAATTATCATGCTTAAGAACTTGACGCTGTGCCAACCAGGAATTAGAAACACTGTGACATCTAATCCTCCCTATATATGTGTAGCATCTATTATAAAGTCTCCTGCAATTATAAATGTTCATATATATACCCCTTATTATATCCATCTTTAATTTTCAGATAAATGTATATCTTCATGTTGTTCTTGACCATGGTTGAATATGTACAAAAAAGTTTGGGCGAGTACATAGTAGCTAGTAGGTGTGACATAAATAATCAAATTAATTCTAAATAAAAATAATGTAAACTGTTTCAACTAGTTTTAGGTACCAAATAAAAACTGTCACGTTTTGGGTAATTAAAATGCATAAGATAATTAAGGAAACCCAACTTGAACATCACCGTTCCCTCCCTTTCTTCCTACTAATTAACCAGTCAAATCATGCAACAAATGTGTTCCAACCATGTTCCTGTAATGAACGCTCTGACCATCTCCATCGACAATTGAGAACTGACTTGATGGGACCTCCTCTATCGGCTCACCGGCTACGCCTGAATAAAGGAGAGAGCTCTGAGAGGCCAGAGAGAATGAGAGATTCATTGCTCCCCTGTTGTGCTGTTGCAGACCAAGGGTGAGCGAGACACCGCTACCATAACCCTGGTTGTTTGTGTTATTATTTCCATTGTAATTGTTAAAATCCATATTAATCATGCCGTAGTTATGATCGTGCCCATTATGATCGATGTTGTCCGTTCGGTGGCTTGAGCTGAATATCGATGACAGTGAACCATGGTCATTGTGAAGTTGAGTTGGCGTAGGTTTCTCTTCCACTGCATGGTGATCGGTGGATCCCCGGCCCATGTCTTGGCTAGGATTAGGATTAGAGTTAGAGGTCCGGTTTATGTCTCTAAGCCCAGTTGCAGGAACTGATGCTTGGTTGTTGTCGTCTTGATCTTTCATCTCTTCCATGTACATCTCCTCTATCATTGGCTTCCATAGTCTAACCCTGGCGTTTATGAACCAGTTGGAGACCTGTGGTTTAATTAAATAGAAAAGAAATGTCAGATAACATATATATGCAAGTACATATGTGATTATTGAACAACTGTGGGCGCGTTGCTAATAGAAATAGACGAGAAATGAAATTGTGGACAAATAATAATTTAGCAAGCTGTTATCTACCTGGCTCCTGGATAGGCCTGTCTGGCGTGCTAATATATGCTTATCAACATCACTAGGATACCTGCAGTCAATGTAGGCCTTATAAATTAATTTGAAATGACTATCTAAACAAAAAAGTGGCAATTTGTTAAATCGTTGTTTGCTTCTCTGTAACTGTAAGGGTACGCTAGATCAAGGTTCATTCATCCTCTTTGGCAACAAAGTGTGCCACGGATGCAGCAAAGAGTACTAAAGTGAATAAGTACAATTTTGAAGTTGCACACGTCATAATAATGTTGCTTACACCAGCGGCGGAGCCAACGCCGCCGATTTTTTTTTCAAAACTACCCCTCTAATTATATGTATTTTCAGAACTATACTTATATGACGAAAAAAAATTAAATTTTACTCCCCTCCAAACTGAATTTCTGACTCCGAACCAATTACATTAACAGAAAATAATAAAAGATGATTAAACATTATGTTTCTAAATTTATCTTGTTCAATATTTGAGCAAGATGCTAAATGCTACGTTCATTAGTTGAAAGAGTTTTATTCTGAGAAAAGAAAAATGAAGATTTTCCGTAAGAGATAATAAAAAAATATATATAAATGTATTAGCAGTATATAATTCAACTAAGGCATATATAATTGAAAAAAATAGATTCATGTTAAATTCGATATATAATATACATGTCCTTCCATTAATTAATTGATTGTGATAATTAATAGAAACATTATGCTTTGTTATTTATAATCACCAGTATTATGTAATTAGTAATTACCCGTCATATAATAGACCCTTAACCTTTTTAGCAGATGTCACACACACAAAAAAAGAAATTTATCATAACATGGCAGAATTAATGTTGCTGCCATGTTATTACAATTCAGATCACCTGAAGCAAAAAATCTTTCATATTCATAAATGTACGTTTCAGCACTAAGTTTTATAGATTTTGTTTCCTAGATACGCTTGTTATTGGAAGGTCTAACCAATAAAAACAAATAAAAAAGGTAAGTCACATATGCTGTGAAGATAATTTGCTTAACTGCTTTATTATTATTATTATTTGTACTACTACTATTGTTATTATTATGTGATGATCAAGATTAATTAATTGGCGAGGTGTCGTCTACATATACAAAGAAATAAAGCAAGTTCATTTATAACTACATAGGTGCATTATGGATCTACTATATAAGTGAAATATATAGTTTTAGACCAGTGAGAGTGAACTAATGTGTAAATGTATGTTCAGATCCCTCCAGTGCGATGTCCATTTGCTTGAAAGTAGTCAGGGCACCAATATATATATATATATAAAGTAAAAATGCAATTCAATTGAAAACAAATGTAGAGAGAGAAGATTACGGATGGAGAAAATGTTCAAAAAGCCATGCACGAAGAATTGACACGGATCGCTCAGGCAATCCACGTTGTGGCCTCCAAGGGTGGTTCTCCATAATCCCAGCCTGCTGTAGTGCCTTCTGCTGCCTCAAACACTGATCGAGAAACTTCAATCTCGGTGTCTCGCCTCTTTTTGCACCAGATACAACGGTATCCTTCTCACCCAAAGCCCTCTTCACAGAACTTATCTGACTTACAACTCCATCCCTGAGGCACCGAAAATGCCGGGACATCGTCTTCGATGCCAAGGCCGTATAAACTGCTGCTGACCTTTCTCCTGCCACTGCCTCAAAGGAGGCAATGACAACTTTCATTTGTTCGCAATATCTTCGGTATCTCCTATCCACCTGCAATGAAAAAAAAAAGATAGTTGCGCCACATGGAAGGAATAAGAATGAGAATATGATTATAGTTGTGGTTATGTTTTATTCTTATGCAGATGCTTGGAGAACCTAGCTTCTGGACCTGGCTGAGTGAAATTAAGACATGCATGCTAGTTAAATGCAATGCATGGTAGCCATATGTATGCATGCTATTTGGTGAGGTGGTGTCCGTTTTGTTCGGTAGTATTGTTCAATTTTTTCAAAAAGTGAATTTTGTACTTGGAAGTGTTTGAGTGCCCTATGCTTGTAAGTAATGAAGTCGCAAGTTCTCTCAGAAAGAGAAAAAAAAAAAAAGTAGATACAACTACAAGTAAAGGGAACTTGTTGTAAAAATAGAAAAGGATCTGGCGGGCTCCATTAATTGACGGAATGGAGAGAAAAGCATGGCTATAACCTTACAGGTTTTAGATGCCTATGTGTGGCCAACGAATAGAGGTTTTCTAAAAACCGATCGAAATTCCCCAAATAGTTAACAGCCTCTGAACACTTGCAGGATTTCATTTCTAGCAGCTGGTGAGTGGTGAATTCAATTCAATCCAACAAAACCAATCAATTGCATACTTCTCACCCAAGGAAAAATAATAGTTCTTTTTTGAAAAAAAATTTAACTTTTTTCTGGAGGTTATGGAAAAAGAAAAGTCAAAACGGATAATAATGCCTCTTTTTTACTGCTAATTAATTACTACGAGAATGAATCCAAAATAAAGTGAAGTATAATTAACATAATTAGTATGAAGTGTCTAGCTATAGATGGTTCACCTCTTCCAGCATGGCAAAAAGTCTGGCTTTTATTTTCTGGAGCTCCAGTATGTCAAGTGATTGAAAGTGGTTTTGCTGGTTGCTCCATGAAGAGGAGGAAGAAGAACCACCTTCTTCCCACTTTTTCGACTTGCTGCACCTTTGGTTTAAGTTACCAACTTCACCAGCAAGACTGCATATCTCGTTCAATAGCTGATGCACCGCTAATAAGTATTTCGAGCTCTTGAGATGGTGAGGTTGCTGGCACAGGCTTGTTGCCAGTGAAGTGTAAAGGAGCCCGCCTTGTTGTGCATGTCTCGAATTCTGAAAGAGAGACAAGGACAAACCCTGGTTTGGTTGATTGTAGAGACCTCTCATGGAGGCCTGATCGGAAGCAACCATCAAACCATCAGGATGGGAACCAGCACCTCCGGACGAGCTTCCTGGGGTCATCTTTTGAAAGTACGACCGCCATGCATCAGGGATCAGGTTTGGCTGAGGCTTGATGGGGATGCTGAGCATTTCAATACCGTTTTGAATGTTGTAGAGATCTTGGTTCGTTGTATCAAAGCTCGGCAGCAATGCTGTGTTTGCAGAGAGCATTTGGTCGGAGTACCCTTGGTAGTGTTGGTACGAATTGTTTGCCATCCTATTTTATCCTCTCCAAAAGAAGAAAAAGAAAAAGGCAAGAAGGTAACATAGTCATGTCAGGAAAAAAAAAGCGTGAACTTTTAATACGTTGTAACGAGTTTAAATCTCATCAATACATGAAACGACAGAAAAACGAGTGCAACAAAAGTGTGTTACCAAGAGAAGGTAGCTACTCGTCTCTATGTACAGTACACCTTCATTTATTAATGAAAGAGAGGAGCTAAATGTGAGAAGGTGAGAGGTAGTAGTCGGAGAAAGTTCTCTCGACTTGGAATCTTTCGCCTGCGATAAAAGCTACGGTTAGGAGAAACAGACCAAAGAGACAACAGAAACTAAAAGCAAAAGGGCTAGATAGAGTGGGATTACATGAACACAATCTCAGAAAGCTACAATAATCAAATCGGTTGTTAGCTTGTCTGCCTCCACTGTCTATCACCCATTGAGTGTCAGATGAGATGGAAATTCTCGACGAAATTAACCTTAAACCCACTTGACTTCACCTTATCTCTCGCTACGTCTCTCCTCTCTTCTTCTTTTATCGTGTCACCAAACCCTTAATTACGCCCCCCTCTCTCACTCGATATATATATTTTAATGGATCGAACAGGACAGCTATAATTATTGTATTGTATCGTTTCCTCGGCTGGAAGAGGAGCACTTGGTCTGATCTGAGTGTGGCACGAATCACAATAGTGCCAAGTGCCAAGTGCCAACCAGAACTTTTTCAGAAGAGTTTCTGTCTCTACTGAGCCACCTATGAGACGCCGCCACTTGTCGTTGTGCTAATTCTCTTTCCTCTGTTTCTCTCAGCTGGCCACTTAAACCCTCTCCAACTCCACTGAACCGAGAGAGAAAGGGAAGAGGGAGAAGAAATAAGTGCAAGGGAGAGAGAAAGAGAGTAGAGCTTGAGCAGAGGAATAGATGCGCTTGAAATTATTCCCAAAATAGGCGCTGCGCCGACCCAAGATTAAGCGTGGTCCCTTTTCGGTCTTTCCAACTAATTTCCATTGAGTAGCATTTTTAAACGGGACCAGGCTGCTGAGGACCGCAGATTTTTTTGTTTTTGCTAAATAAAATAAAAAAAATAAGAAAATTATATTATTTGAATGAAAATATGTATTCATAGCCAGAACCAAGTTTCAAATTTGATTCCTTCTTTTATAAAATTTTAATATTTTGATTAAATTTTTTTAAATATTTCAATATACTCCACTTCACATATATATTTGCCCGAAAATTAACATGCAAGGCTCAGTTGCGCAACGAAAGTTGTTACAAATGAATACAAGTCATAGATACTAGTATTTTATTTTATACGCAATTTATGATTTTAATATGATATAAATATATTTTAAAAAATATTTTCTTATTTTATTACACAAATAATATAATAAAATATTAAAATTTTAATAATAAAATAAAATATATAATTTTCAAGAATAATACGAAAAAATCATATTATTTGTCAAATTCAATAAAACTATAAATAAGACAGAAAGATAGACAAAAATATTTAAAAATCTTGCTAATTATTATGGGTTAAAATAAGAAAAAAAAAGTAGGAACAATGGTCGCTCCTTGACCGATTTGTTTTTAAATTATCATTGTAATTATGTATATTTTAAAAAAAATAAAAAATATCTATTGATACAATTTTATTATATATCAGTACTTATTTATATTTGTTCTACAAATATACTTATATTTTACATATTCTTCAACTATATGTTTAAATTTTAAAATTATATCAATGATTTTTTTTATGAGCCAGTTCCCTAGCTTAATACATTAACGGTAATTCGCTTCATCCTTACTTGGATGACTTGATCATTACTAGTGTTTTAAAATGTATTATGTGCGGCCGCATATGCGTGTGCGCAGCTGATCCGCACATAAATTTATCATGCGGTCGCATATTGGTTTGCATGGAGAAATTAACAGAAAATCACTAAAAATCAATGAAAAATAGAGAACTTTCGAGTAGTGTGGCTCGAACCACCGCACTTAGAGGTGGCGAATCCGACCCACCCGAGAAACCCGTCCAGACCCGTTCGGACCGAACCCGACCCGACTCGATCCGAACCGACCCAATCCGAGATCAAATGACCTTCAATCCAATCGAAATTTATCAACGATTTGAAAAAACACAACATTTAAATTGACCCGATCAGATCTGACCCGATTTCTTCTAGAAAGTCAAAGCCGACCCGACCGTCAGACCGAACCCGAACCCGACCCGACCCGCCCGATTGCCACCTCTACCTGCACTTCAGGGTGCCCACCAACTACTTTGCCACTGGACCGCGTGAAGGTTTTTGAATAATTTATATGTATATTCTTTATATATGCTTTCTAATATTAAAAATTTATCAATTTTTGTGAAATAAAACCGCATAATAAAACCGCATATATATTACCGCATGGAAATTCATATATGTGTTCGCATAGCGCATATGCAGTATGCGAAGCCCTTCCGCACGCATATTGAAATCCGTATTTTAAAACCTTGATCATTGCTTTCCTACAAAAAAATTAAAATGCAGTAATTAACCATTAAACAATCTATATATAACAATATGAAAAAAATCATAGAATTTTTAACTGATTATTAAGTATATAATAATATGCTTAATAATTAAAATATTTAAGTATTTTGATCAAAACATTAAGAACCATCAATGTATTTTGATCAAAACACTTAATAATCATGTAGGAACAGTGTTTGAAAAAAATTTAATTTTTTTTAATCAACAATCAAAATTTTGTAAAAAAAATGGGATCAGTTAGCTGACTAGTTGGAATCAAATTTAAAACTCGAATTTGATTATGAGTACACATTTTCACTCAAATCATACCATTTTTCTATTTTTATTTTATTTACCAAAAACAAAATCTACAAGACGGCGATTAGACCCGCGATGATGTATGGCGATGAATGTTGGGCTACAAAAGGACAACATGTCCAGAAGATGAGTGTAGCTGAAATGCGGATGTTGCGTTGGATATGTGGCCACACAAAGAAAGATCGAATCAGAAATGATGATATTAAAGACAAACTTAGGGTAGCACCAATTCAAGAGAAGCTAGTCCAACATTATTTACGATGGTTTGGTTATATCCAACGAAGACCTCCTGAAGCACCAGTACGCAACGGTATTCTAAGTCGTCCTGAAAATACGAGAAGAGAAAGAGGTCGACCGAGACTGACATGAGAGGATGTAATAAAAAAAGATTTGAAGGAATGAAATATATCCAAAGAGCTTGCTTTGGATATGAGTGCTTGAAAGATGACGATTTATGTACCTGAACCATAATTTAGGAGTTAGAGTCTAATAGTAGAGTTATAGATTTCATATTCTTAGATTTTTAGGATTTTACAATTTAAAATTTAGAAATATGTTTTAGAAATAGAGGTTTAGAAATATGATTTTACAATTTAGAATTAGATTTAAAATAAGTTTTAAGGATTTAGAAATAGGTTTTATAATATAGATTTATTGTATTGATATTATTGTTATTATTGCTATTACTATTAGCATATCATCATCATCATTATCATCTTTATTTATTTATTATTATTTTATTTATTTATTTTTCTTTTCTTTCATCATACTTATTATTATCACTGATATTTGAGATCTTTGATTTTGTATTATCTGATTGGGTTTTATTTCTAACCTATCCCAATTTATTTGAGATTAAAGACTTCGTTGTTGTACCAAAACCAAAATCTGGAGGGACCGCCTTTCCCTCTCTCTACACTCCTCCATCTCTATGATTCCATATTATTTTAACAGAAATGTTATTAAAATTCTTCAGCCGTCAATGGCGTTCACATTATTTTTACAGGGGCACGTGACGTATACCTCCTAAGGGATAGGATGCGGGTTGTGGGCCCCCACCGAGGACTATTTTCATCTAATCAGGTTAATAATTCTTTAATTAGATGCTAATCAAAACGGTACACGCTAATGGAGGCCTGATCTGATATCCGCTTAGGAACAGAATCTGAAACAGGAAAGCGTTTCATAGGATTCACGTCACGGTTGCATGTGCATCGCTTTGTTTGAAACTGTGTTTTGATTGGGAAAAAGAATGTGAGAAAGAGTTCTTTGTTATCTATATCTATAGAATATATAATACAATGTGTATAATTTTTAATATGTGAGCTGCTCCCCATGAGTGGTGCGGGTCCAAGAGAAGGATAATGTTTGACCCAATTGGCCCCTACTGAGGTCATGCACAGGTCCTTCAATTATGTTTGCTTGATTTGATAGGAGATTAGTAATCAGGTCAGGTTCAGTTTATGATTCATCAATAAGGGAAACCTCATAAGTGGTCCTTCCTTACATTAATAGATTTCATTCTAGCCCTTTTGCCTTAGGCTAATTGTATATATTTTGGTAGAATGCTATAGAAATAATTAAGAAATGAAACTTTGATCAAATTAATAAGCCTAATTTTCTCTTGTTTTTATTTGGTCCTCTTTTCCTTTTTTCCTGTATTCTCTTCAAATAACAATAAAGGTACTTTTCCACCATTTTTTTTTAATTACAGAACCACATTTAATATAAACTCTATTACACTTAACATTTTATTTGATTTGTCGATTTGCAAAACAATCTTAAATTTTACAATTTGCCTTGTTTGAGTTTTGTGCAGGGATTAACATGCAAATGGACTAGTGCACAAGAACTAAGACTAGTGTTGTGATACAAGAGCTTAATCAAGACTACATTAAGCTTAGATTTAGTTAGACTCAAACTAGATTGAATTGGTCAAGACAAATTGAGCTTAAACAACAAGAAAAACATTTCTTCCAAGTGAATCGTTATAATGGTTCAGTAATCGTTATAACGGTTCATCTCAATACTCAAAAATATTCTAAGGCAGAAACATTCTCAAAGAAACTAGAGTGTATCGTTATGTAACGATTCAGTAATCGTTATAAAGATTTGTTAAACGTATAACGATTCTGTAATCGTTACAATGATTCATGAAACGTATAACGATTTGATAAATCGTTATAACGTTTCAGCTCAGTTGATCCAACGATTATTCTTTCTAAACCGTTATAACGATTCGTAAACCGTGATAACGGTTCAGGCCGAAAAATAGTTTTTCCAGAAGATCTATTTTAAAAGGATCACCTCTCTCACTGAAAATGTCTAATTGTTGAAAAATAGTTGATCAATCTAGCTAACTCATTACTCCAGAGAGCTTACTAGCCATATACAAAGTGAGAGAGATAATTCAAGAGATTGAAACACTCAATTAGCCAAATCCTTGTTCAAGCTCAATCTTGCCTCTCTCTATTCTCCCAACTTGATCCTTCATGATCTTCTTAAAAATATTCTCTTGAGCTGTAGTGCTCGCCTTTTCTTGAGTGTGTTGTCACTCGCCTTTTGAGTGTGTTGTCACTCACCTTTTGAGTGTGTTGTCACTCGCCTTTTGAGTGTGTTGTCACTCACCTTTTTTAGTGTGTTATCACTCTTGTTACCAATAGGCTTGCGACCCATTTTTATAAGGGACCAAGTTCTACAAGTGTAAAAACTCTTTTTAAATATATCGGCTCAACCTCAATTGTTAGAGGTTGAGGGTTCCGGAGACGTAGGCATTGTTAAAGCCAAACTCCGTTACATCTTGTGTTCTTGCTTTATCTTTACTTTCTTTTCTCATATTTCTTTGATTGCTATATTCTTGTGAGAATTGAATTGATTTAAATCGTATTCCGCTGCCATTACACTTGAACATTAAGCCCCAAATTGGTTTATACATTTCTACCTTAGGTTCTTTACATTCTTGCACTATCTTGACCTTTCAATACCATCATCCTAGGGCTTTCAAAGGTCTATCAAACTCCATATGCGCAAAATACATATTTTTTGGTAAATAGAATAAATAAAAGAGCAAACTAATATGATTGTAATGAAAATTAGCCTCAACAGTCAAATCCGAGTTTTTAATTCAATCTCAGATATTTTTTTATTGTTTACTTATTTATTTATAATTATTTGTTTAGTTTTCTATTATGTTTTATTGTTGTTTATTAGTTTAGCTTCTTTTAAAATATTTATTTAATTCTATTGCTATTTTAATTATTTAACTATATTTATTGAGGATAAAAAATAAAAATTAAGAATGCTATAAATATTAAAAAAAATAATGTGAGACGATAGTAAAAGGCATAATGTTACAATAATAAAACATCACGTCAATAAATATTTAAGATAATACAACAACAAGAAAAATATATTTTCACAATTCTAATAATAAAACTGTAGGCTCTTGTAAGGATGGTGTAGATGGTGCAAGAAAGTAAAAGAATCTAAGGAAAGATGTAAAAATAAATTTGAGGCTTGATGCTCAAGATTAATGCAAGCGGAAAATAATTCAATTTAATTCTAAAATAAGTAATGCAATTAGAGAAAAAAAAGATCAAATAAGAACATAAAATATAACGGAGTTCGGCTTATAATGCCTACGACTAAACTCTCAATTTTTAACAATTGAGGTTGAGCAATGATACACTAAAATTATTTTTTCTTATTTTTTTTAACTCAATTATCTTAACTAATTTAACTTACTTTGAATCTAACTAAAAATAAGAAAGCTAATATAATCTTGATTTAGCTCTTACATCTCATCATTAATCTTCGTTCTTGTGCACTAATTTTTTTTTTACATTCTAACCCCTACATAATATAAATAAGATAAATTATAAAATTCAAGATTATTTTGTAAATCATCAAATTAAAAAGGTTATTTAGTCCAACATTCTCTTCCTTTTGACGATTTGCAAAATATATATGAGTATAAATATGACATATGATATATGGATCCCACCCAAAAACTTCTCTCTCTTTTTGAAAATCGGGCAAAATGACGGGATAAAAAGAAGTCATTTCAATTTAGCTCCCCATAATTAATTGATCTCCTTAATGTATGCATCATTTATAAAATAAGAAATTTAACATATTTCTAAAATAAAGTATCATGAATAAATTAAAAAATAAAATTCACTATAAAAAATTACTAACTCCTCTTAAGTATATAGTATATAAGTATTTTGAGGGGACATTAATCATTGAGGTCCTTTTTTTATCTTAGGAATCTAAATAATATTTGTGATGTTGTTTTCCTTCCTACCTAAGCTCGCTCGCAAATTTATAATCCTAATGAAAAACAGAGATATAATTAATATGATAATAATAATTATAAAATATCACTTTTGGTAGTTTTCATTAATGCTCAAGTTTGTGTCTTAGGTTTTTCTTTAGAAACATATTTGTGAGAAACAACATGATGTTTATGAGTTTTTAGATTAAAAATTATTTTAATTTTTAAACTCATAAAGCCGAAACCATCCATCATGTCCTTTGAAATATATTTTATTTTACCAACTAAGATTAAAAGATGTTAGTTGATTTGTGTAATTTTTTTGTTAGACTTTTAGTAAATGTGCTTGTATTGAAATGCACACTTTTATACTCATAATTGTGATTCTTCTACTAAAATATTTCACATTGTTAAGTTTTTTTGTTTTTGTGTATTTGATCCTTGGACTTATTTCCCTTTAATTTTAGGATATATAAAAGTCATTGTGGATTATTTTTGTATCAGATCCGAATTTATTACTAGGCATTTGACCTACATACTTATCTAAAATCTATTGGAAGTGATAGTTTGTTGAAATGCTCTGTGGACATTTAGTGCTCTATTTTTAGTTTCTTTTTTTTTTTTTTACAAAGTTTATATTTTTACTTTGCGCAATGTTTGTAATTTCTACCTGCATCTAAGTGCATTTGATAAAAAAAAAATTCAGATTTTTATAATTTAGACTCATAAAATTGAACATTTAACTCAAAATTTAGAATTATATTTTCAAGTATCTCTAAATTATCTCTTTTTTGATAGTATGAATCATGAATATGACTCTTCAAATTAGATAAAAAATTTCTGAATTTTGATCTCTCATCATTGAATTCATTTGTATTTTCAATTCCTATCACTTGAGGAAATGAAATATCATAATATCTCGTTTACATAACTCATTCATTTTCAACAAAATAATTACACACTATCATCAGAAAGTGGATATAATA